>CM035841.1:8871391-10071391 GCA_020510985.1 Pholidichthys leucotaenia | reverse complement strand
TACTACAACTCCAATTGATATCTGTTTGGATGAGTTTACTTCAATTGATCTTTTATTTAGAGTTAGATAAAAATAGTTTACCCAACCAAGCCTTCAACTTGTCTTTTAGACACTATTCCTACCAGGTTATCTAAAGAAGTCTTCCCATTTGTTGGTAGCTCTATTCTTCAAACAATCAATTCTCCATTAACATAAGGCCATGCACCACAGGCTTTTAAAACTGCTGTAATTAAACCCTTACTCAAAAACCCAACGCTGGATCCAGGAGTTTTAGCTAACTATAGACCAATCTCTAATCTCCCTTTCATTTCAAAAATCTTAGTTGTTGTTACGCAATTATTTGACCACTTGCAGGGAAATGGTTTATTTGAAGAGTTTCAATCTGGGATTAGAATCCATCAAAGTACTGAAACAGCCTTGACCTCCTTATCGCATCTGATAATGGACTTGTTTCTGTACTTGTCCTTTTAGACCTCAGTGCAGTTTTTGATACTATTGATCATAATATTCTACTTGATAGATTAGAACACTATGTTGGACTTAATGGAACTTCGTTGCAGTGGTTTAAATCTTATTTATCTGATAAGTTCCAGTTTGTTCATGTCAATAATGAGTTTTCTTTCAACTCAAAGCTCAGTCATGGAGTTCCACAAGGATGCGTGCTAGGCCCTACTCTTTTTAGTTTATATATGCTTCCGTTAGGCAACGTTATTAGAAAGCACTGTATACATTTTCATTGTTATGCAGATGGCACACATTTATCCCTGTCAATGAAGCCAGATGACAGGAATCAATTAGCCAAGTTAGATGCCTGTCTGAAGGAAATCAAAGCTTGGATGACTTGTAATTTCCTGCTATTAAATTCAGATAAGACTGAAGTCATTCTTGTTGGTCCAAGAAACCTTAGAAATACCTTTCCAAATCAAACTCTTAGTTTGGATGTGGTTACTCTTTCTCTTAACAGTTCTGTGAGGAACCTTGGAGTTATTTTTGATCAAGATCTGATTTTCAATTCACATTTTAAATTCGTCTCTAAGACTGCCTTCTATCATTTGCGTAATATTGCCAAGATTAGGAGCATCTTGTCTCAGAGTGATGCTGAGAAACTGATCCACACTTTTGTTAGTTCTAGATTAGATTATTGTAACTCATTATTATCAGGTTGCCCTAAAACATCTTTAAAAAGTCTTCAATTGATCCAAAATTCTGCAGCAAGAGTTTTAACAGGTACTAGAGAGAGCATATCTCTCCGGTTCTGGCCTCCCTTCATTGGCTTCCCATAGAGTTTAGAATTAAGTTTAAAATCCTTCTTCTCACTTTCAAAGCTCTAAATAATCAGGCCCCTTTTTATTTAAAAGATCTGATACTACCCTATTATCCTAACAGAGCACTACGCGCTGTACATCTCCGTACCTCCACAGGTATATCATCTGGACCAACCGCGTGTCCATTCTTCATTCTCTTCAAAGCTGCCCTCACTTCTTCCTTGCTGATCCTTGGGACTTCCTTGTTCACCATCTTTCTTTCCTTCATCCATCCTCCTCTCTCTCTCTCTCATTTTCTTTATTCAACAGCTCTTCAAAGTTCTCCTTCCACCTTCTCAACACACTCTCATCATTTGTTAGCATTTATTTATACAGGGTAGTTCCATTGAGAGGCAACCTCTCTTTTTCAAGGATGCCCTGTTCACACTCACACATTCACACCAGGACGCTGCCCAGTACAACCACAGACTGACCTGTGGCCACTGCGCAACTCCACACACTGGATCAGTTGGGTTAAGGGCCTTGCTCAAGGGCACCACAGTGGGGTTAAGGAGGGCGGGACAAACACTGCTATGTTATCTGTCCCACCCAGATCTAATCCTGCTGGTCCAGGGATCGAACCTGCGACCCTCCACTCATCAGTCCACATCACTAACCATTAGGCCACCACTGCCCCAAGTACATTACCTTTTCTGTCCTTTATCACCCTAATCTGCTGCACATCCTTTCCAGCTCCATCCCTCTGTCTAGCCAATTGATACAAGTCATTTTCTCCTTCCTGTGTCCAGCCTCTCATACAACTCACTATATGCCTTTTCCTTTGCCACTTCTCTCTTTGCCATGTACCTAGATTCCAAATACTCCTGTCTACTTTCTTCATCTCTCTGACTATCCCACTTTTTCTTTGCTCACCTCTTCCTTTAAATACTTTCCTGTACCTCCTCATTCCACCACCAAGTCTCCTTGTCTTCCTTTCTCTGTTCACTGGATACACCACATACCTTTCTACCCATTTCCCTCAATACTTTTGCTGTACTTTCCCAGTCATCTGGTAATTCTTCCCTACCACCCAGAGCCTGTATCAACTCCTTCCTGACCTCTGTGTGACCTTCTTCCTTCTGTAACTTCTTCCACTTAATCTTTGGCTCTGCCTTCACTGTTTTCCTCTTCTTGGTTTCCAAAGTCATCCTACAGACTACCATCCAATGCTGTCTAGCTACATTTTCCCCTGTCACCACCTTCCAGTCTCCTGTCTCTTTCAGATTTCTCCTTCTGCATCAGATGTAGTCCACCTGTGTGCACCTTCCTCCACTCTTTTTAGTCACCCCATGTTCTTCTCTCTTCCTGAAGTATGTGTTCACCACAGCTATTTCCATCGTTTTAGCAAAATCTACAACCATCTGTCCTTCCATATTTCTCTCCTTAAGACCATACCTACCCAGGACCTCCTCATCACCTCTGTTCCCTTCACCTACATGTCCATTAAAGTCCTCTCCAATCACCACTCTCTCCCCCCCTGGGAACACGCTCTACCACTTCATCCAACTTACCCCAGAATTCCTCTTTCTCTTCTACCTGACATCCACCTTGTGGCGCATATGCACTGACAACATTCAACATCACACCTTTGACTTCTAGCTTCAAACTCATGATTCTGTCCGACTCCCTCTTTACCTCCTGAACACTCTTCACATACTCTTCCCTCAAGATTACTCCTACTCCATTTCTCTTCCTATCTACACCATGGTAGAACAGTTTAAATCCACCTCCAGTGCTCCTAGCCTTGCTTCCCTTCCATCTGGTTTCTTGAACACACAGTATATCTACCTTTCTTCTCTCCATCATATCAGCCAACTCTCTGCCTTTACCAGTCATAGTGCCTACATTTAACGTCCCAACTCTCACCTCCACACTTCTACCTTTCCTTTTCTCTCTCTCCCTCCTAACACACCTTCCCCCTTTCCTCCACCTTGATCTTCAATCAACAGTAGCCCAATTTCCACCGGCACCCTGTCGGTTAACAGCACCAATGGTGGTTGTTGTTAACCCGGGCCTCGACCGATCCGGTATGAAAGTCTCATTTGTCATGATCCGCATGTTTGATTTGGCAAAGGTTTTATGTCGGACGCCCTTCCTGACACAACCCTCCCCATTTACCTGGGTTTGGGACCGGCACTAGGACTGCACTGGCTTGTGCACCCCCTGTGGCTGGGTGCACATCAGACAGTATAAATGTATAAATATTAAAAGTGGAACACTGGGCCTGACAGTAATAATCACTACATGGATGATTATAAAAATGATTGGTAGAATTAAAAGCACAGCGGGTGTTCTAAAATGAATGACAGTGTTTCTGTATTATTTTAATGTGTGATAAATTTTTCTTTCTCTTTGAGTTTCATTCAGTGCAGGATAATTAAAACGCTGCAACATATTTACCGCAGTACATTTACTGATTTACTATTTATCACTGACCTGCACTGACAGACAAGTCGCTTGGATTAATCCAACCTGACTCTTAGCCTGGTCTGGATCACGCTAGCTCCAGAGAATAAATCTCCATAGCAACTTAGCTGGCGTCATTTATCCTGCTTTTATGCAACCAAGCCAAATAAAAATGAAGCCAGGATTACTTAAGAATCCTGGCTTAATCCCTTATCTTGGTTTGATGCATTCTAAACATTTTTCAGTTTTGTTTTTTTTTTTCTGGAAAATTTATGGGTTTTTTCTAGCAAATTTGCGGGGTTGTTTAATCATAAAATTACAACTTTTTCTCAAAATGCTGAATATATTTGGCGTAAATTTTCATTTATTTCCAAATTTGTAAATATATTAATATTTGTAAATATATATGATTATATATTACCTTTTATGAATGAAACCGCAGCATTTTTTTCATAATTTTCAAACATTTTTTTCTGGTGGTACTGTGGAGTGTGTAATGATGAGGCAGGCTTCATCTCAAGGCAGTTTATTACACGCTCCAACATGAGCAAAGTAGAAAAGAGAACATCACAGAAAAAACTCGTCCCTTATTGTCAGCACGGTGGTGCAGTGGTTAGCACTGTTGCCTTACAGCTAGAAGGTTCCAGGTTCGAATCCCCAGGCTGGCAGGGGTAGGAACCTTTCTGTGTGGAGTTTGCATGTTCTCCCTGTGCTGCGTGGGTTTACTCCGGGGGCTCCGGTTTCCTCCCACAATCCAAAGACATGCATGTTAGGTTAACTGGCTGTTCTAAATTGTCCCTAGATATCTGTTTCCTATAGGCCCTTAGAATAGAGGGTTAGTACTAGTGAAAGCGCTTTGAGTGGTCTTTGTGACTAGAAAAGCGCTATATAAGTGCAGGTTAGTTAGTTAGTTATATACCCAGGACTCTCACAGCTCACAAGTCACATTGCATTATAATCACCAGGAACAATGCATCTCCTCTTTAATCCCTTAATATCACCCCCACCGTCTTAGGCCCACGAAAGGCGCTTTTCCACTTGGAACCCAAAGGCCCCGTTTGGCCCCGTTTGGCCCCGATCAGCCTCCATTGTCCGGTTTCCCACTCGGAACCCAAAGGCCTCACAGTTCCCTTTTTCGGAACAGTTCCAGTTTAACTGACACTTTTTTCGGCACCGTAAAAAGCAGGTCCGAAGGGTACCGGCCCCGTTTCGTCACGCCACTGCTGGCCATTCATTGGTCTGTGCGTAGCGTCATGAGAGTGGGCGTTACGTGGGCGTTACACTGACTTTCCAGAATCGCTTGCTGGTCGCCATTTGCAATTTTTCATCAGTGAGCCCGCGAACAAGTGATATTATAAACCACAACGATAGAATGGCTTCACAGAAATCAGCAGAAATCCAACACCGCAGTCCAGCAGAGTTTCCTGTGCGTTTCGGCTGATGAGAGAATGCAGAGGGAAGCAGACTGAGCCTGCAGTGGGGCGCACAAACAGACGCACCAGAAATTACACGGAGACGCACCAGGAATTAGACCCAGCCACCCGAATTGAATTGAATGTGCAGCCGCGACGCACCCAACTTCAGCAGTTGAAGCCGTGATATTGTGATAAACAGGACAGTGAGTGATGTGATATTCATGCTTTATGTTATTTTTTCCAACAGTGGAAAGTTCACTTAGGACAGACGAAAACTTAATCGTGTTTAAACGATGACCTAGCTTAATGCTATGTCCGTCCTTGTAGGTTGTTTTTTGTGTTGACAATATCTGATGAAATAGATAGTTATAATCCTGGTTAAAAGTTTTTTATTTTATTTTTTTTTTAGATTATGCTTCCACACCGACGGAGCCCACCTCCCGCGATACGAGCACCCGGCTTCTCCTGCTACGGATCTAGATCATCCGGCACCAGAACCAAGTCCAGCCCGCTCACAGTTTGGCACATCTCCGTCAACACTTTCACGCACAGGTAAAGCCCAATAGTCAAATAATGTAATTATATTATATTGGAATAATGTAATACTCACGGTACAGTTTATTGTTTCATGTAAAGCACATCAAAAAAGTCCAGCAATGCAATTGCATATTTAATCACAGGCATGGAAAAGCTAATGAGCTGTTGTAGCACAAAACTCATTATTTGAAAGTCAGCGTGCTTCATTTTCATGATTCAGTTGAGCCCACTGTATAAATGCATTCAGAATTTTTTCCATCCATCCATCTTCTACCGCTTCTCCGCGTCACGGAGGCAGCAGTTCAAGCAGAGAAGCCCAGACTTCCCTCTCCCCAGCCACCTGCTCCAGCTCTTCAGAGATGATAGACCAGCTGGGTCTCTCCACCATAGAATTTGGCTCACCTCTAGAATTTTTTGACCACCATAAAAAGCTAGGCATTTGAAACATAAACCCAGCTTTTACTAAATGTATTGTACAAATACACAGTTGTGATACTCATAAAAAAAGTAATTTTTGCAAACCCAGCACTTGACTTTCACCAGTGTGTGTCCCTTGTACAGGTACATCTCAAAATAACTGCAATGTCATGGTACAGTGTGTTTTTTGTGACTCACAAAAGACAGTGAAAGTCATATAAGATGGTATCTGTCATAATCTTGACAATCCATATGGGTTTTATGTCAGGAGAGTTTCCTGGCCAAATCAAACACAGTGATGCCTTGTCCATTACACCAGGTTTTGATTGTTTTAGGCACTGTGGGGCGATGGTCACTCCAGCTGGAAAATGAAATCCGTTTCTCCATAAATCCTCATACTTTTGAGAACACTCCTCTTTTTTTAATATCTATTTTTAACATAACCATCGATTTTTCGAGAAAAGTAATTTTGGATATTCATGCGCTGTGAGCCAATAAATGATTAAAATGTAACAATACTTCACTGTCTGATTAATGATTCTGTATAATATATGGGTCTCACTTTCTGACATCCATCCATCCATCCATCCATCCATCCATCTTCTACCGCTTTTCCGGAGGTCCGGGTCGCGGAGGCAGCAGTTCAAGCAGAGAAGCCCAGACTTCCCTCTCCCCAGCCACCTGCTCCAGCTCTTCAGAGGGGATACCAAGGCGTTCCCAGACTAGCTGGGAGACATAGTCTCTCCACCGAGTCCTGGGTCTGCCCCGGGGTCTCCTCCCAGTGGGACGTGCCTGAAACACCTCAAGTGGGAGGCGTCCAGGAGGCATCCTAATCAGATGCCCGTACCACCTCAACTGACTCCTTTCAATGTGGAGGAGCAGCGGTTCTACTCTGAGCCTCTCCCGGATGACTGAGCTCCTCACCCTATCTCTGAGGGTAAGTCCAGCAATCCTACGGAGAAAGCTCATTTCAGCCGCTTGTATCCGCGATCTCGTTCTTTCGGTCATTACCCAAAGCTCGTGACCATAGGTGAGAGTAGGAACGTAGATTGACTGGTAAATCGACAGCTTTGCCTTAGAACTAAGCTCCCTCTTCACCACAACAGACCGGTACAACGTCCGCATCACTGCAGATGCTGCTCCAATCCGTCTGTCGATCTCTCGCTCCGTTTTCCCCTCACTCGTGAACAAGACCCCAAGATACTTAAACTCCTCCACTTGGGGCAGGAGCCTGTCCCCAACCCGGAGAGGACAATCCACCTTTTTCCGGCTGAGGACCATGGACTCGGACTTGGAGGTGCTGATTCTCATCCCAGCCGCTTCACACTCAGCGGCAAACCGTCCCAGCAAGAGCTGTAGGTCATTGCTGGATGAAGCCAACAGGACAACATCATCTGCAAACAACAGAGATGAGATCCTGTGGTCACCAAGCATGACACCCTCCATTCCCTGGCTGCGCCTAGAAATCCTGTCCATAAAAATTATGAACAGGACCGGTGACAAAGGGCAGCCCTGGCGGAGTCCAACTCTCACTGGGAATGACTCCGACCGAGTGTTGGCAATGCGAACTAAACTCTCACAACGGTCGTACAGAGACCGAATTATGACTTTCTGACATGTGTCCAAAAATATTTAACTTTTGTATTAATTTTTGGGGATGTACTGCTACATGTTTTGAGGTTGATTTTACTGACACCAGCTCACATTTATGTCTTGTAGGTAAGAGGAAGCGGAGCAACACAAAATAAGACCTTTCAACTATTTTTGCATCGATGCAAGAAGCAGAAAGGCAACAGCACCGTGAACAGATGGAGCTCCAGCGGGAACATCAACGTGAGCAGAGGGAGCTCCAGCAGCAACAGTTGGAACTCAATTCACTGCTTGTGGATGAGGTCCGTCAGTCCAGGGAAGCTGAAGTTGCTGTACGAAGGGAGGAAATTGCGTAGAATGCTGCCCTCAATAACACTCTCATGGCAGTCTTTGAAACCCTCGCACGGCGTGTGTGACCCGGTTTCCCAACCATTATTATGTATATACTGTACATTAATCAATGACCAGTGTTAATAACGTTGAATAAACCTGTGACTGTTGACATCATGTGTTGTCTGTTACTACTAAGTTTTACACTGTCTTAAAACCCTTAAAAAGGTTGGGAAAAATTTGTCATTGCAGTGTGTTATGGAGTCCAATAACTGCCGACGCATACATTAAAAGCCAGCCACTACTGACCAAGCTTTATATCCATGTGCAACAACAGGGACACCTAATATTTTAAGATCTGTTTTTGGAAATGTTCATATTGCCAACCCAGGTAGTGGTTTTATCTGCACAAAATATTCAACTTAGCCATTGTAAGGACGGGTGAGTGTGGGGTGTACAGCAACAACTGTTTTGGTGCACCTCACCCAATTCTGTACTCAGCATTAACAAGTGCACTTTAAAGAAAATGTGGACTTGTAATTTTGTAAGATATTTTTTATTAGATGGCTGTCCCAGTACTTGTAACTGTGATATTAAAGATCCACACGTCCACATTAAATATACGAAAAAATTGCGTCATTGCAATGGCACAAGGTTACATGAGATGAGTAATGCATAATAATACACAGCAGCCTCACCACCAAAATGATATTAAATAGCTCTTGGACTACTAATTGGTCCAGGGAAAATGGCGCAGCCTCAAGGGGAGTGTAGCACCGCCTCCAACTCCCTCAAAACCCCGCCTCCAACTCCCTCCTTCTCCCACCCATACTACAGTGAGCCTTGTGCTGTGGAAAACCACCAGTGCCGGAACAAGACTGTTCGGTCCAAGGCCAAACGAGGCCTTTGGGTTCCAAGTGGAAAAGTGCCTTAAGAATCCTCCAGGCCGTCTCTGCATACCAAAGCTAACACTTTCACAGCTTCCTGTTATCTCCAAGGAAACTCTGCCTTTGTTCTTATCTAAGATGTGAGGCATTATGTAAGTCATAAAGTAGGTCACATGTGTGGCTACACCCCCCGCCCCCCCCAAACATTTAGATTGAACAATAGAATAACAGTTTGCATGCTGTGATAACATCATTGCACATCAATCCACATGCTGCTTGGGCTTCAGTCTTCTCCCGTATCTGCTGTAACCAGGTTTCACCGCCTCCGCGGCGCCGTCATGCTGGGGAGCTGCTGTCTGGGGGTGCAAACCTTTTGTCAGTCCCTGCAGGTGATCTGGGGAAATATTACTCTGGGAAGCACCCCGTGGTGGTCTGCCGCGCCGAGGGGCCCTTGCCAACAGCACTTGCTCGTCCGCCACCACAAAAGCGGGTTTGAGTCTGTTTATGCCAACCTTTTCTCTCCTACCCCCCAAATCTAGCAAAAAATGCTTGTCCCCTGTTTCCAACACTCTGAACAGCCCATCATAAGGTGGTCGCAGTGGGGTGCGATGCGCGTCATGTCTGATAAAAACAAACTCCGTGTTTTTCAAAGGTTTAGGCACAAAAACGCGCGGAAAACTGTGATTAACGGGGCCCGGCAGCGTGCCTGCGTCAATGCTACGCTGCAACAGCTGAGACGGGGAGCTGCTTGGCGCAGGATTATCTGGGAGAAACTCCCCGGTTAGCCAAAGTGGCTGCGCGAAAACGAGTTCAGCTGGGGAAGCTTCTAAGTCTTCTTTAGGCGCAGAACGCAACCCCAATAAAACCCACGGTAACTTGTCTACCCAATTTGCATCCGTCAGTGACGCCCTGAGAGCCGCTTTCAATGACCTATGAAAACGTTCGCATAACCCATTAGCCTGAGGATTGTACGTGGTTGTGCGGTGAATTGTGACTCCCAGGCTGCGGGCCATTGCTGACCAAAGTTCGGAAACAAATTGAGGGCCTCTGTCGGATGTAATGTCCGACGGGACTCCAAAACGCGCCACCCATGCAGTTACAAATGTGCACGCCACCTCCTCGGCTGTGGTTGACGCCAAAGGAACCACCTCCGGCCAACGCGTGGTGCGGTCCACCATTGTCAGAAGGTGCGTGCACCCCTGCGATGGCGGAAGGGGACCCACGAGGTCCACGTGAACGTGGTCAAACCTTAGCCAGAATGTGAAATGGCTCCAAGGGAGCCCTCGTGTGTCTGTGTACCTTGGCTCGTTGGCACACAATGCAGGCTGCCGCCCACTCCTTAACTTGTTTGTGGAGGCCCGGCCACACAAATTTTTCTGCTACCATTTTGACCGACGCGCACCCCCCCGGGTGCACCAAAGAATGAATCGAGTCAAAAACGCAGCGGCGCCACGCTGCCGGTACCACGGGACGCGGTCGCCCCGTGGAGACATCACAGATTAGGGGGGGCATACCGTCTTGCAGCGCCCTGCTCTCCAGCCTTAACCCTGTTGGTCCAGACTGGAGCCCGCGCACATCCACGTCACTAACCTGCTCCGCGGCCATGGCTGTGTAATCTATCCCCACGCGGACGGGGGCAGCCACCGCGCGTGAGAGGCAGTCTGCCACTACATTCAGTCTACCCGACACGTGCTGAATATTGGTAGTAAACTCTGATATCGCGGCCAGCTGCCTCTGCTGCCGCCCCGACCACGGTTCTGACACTTTGGCCATCGCGAATGTTAGTGGCTTGTGGTCAACGAACGCGGTGAAACAGCGCCCTTCTAGCCAGAACTGAAAGTGGCGAATGGCCAAATGGAGAGCTAGCAACTCCCTGTCAAACACGCTGTATTTACGTTCGCTATCGCGTAAGCTCCTGCTGAAAAAGGCAAGCGGCTGCCAAGCCCCAGCTACATGCTGCTCCACGACCACCCCTATGGCCACATCTGACGCGTCAGTGGTGAGCGCTATGCAGGCCGTTGGGTCTGGATGTGCCAACAATGCAGCATTTGCCAGGGCTGCTTTAACTTCTGAAAACGCTCGCTCCCGCTCCGGGGACCACTCGATCTTATTCCCGGGTTTTTGTTTTTTGAGCACAGCATACAGCGGTTGCATGAGCTGTGCTGCGCAGGGGAGGAAACGGTTATAAAAATTCACCATTCCCAAAAACTCCTGTAACGCCCTGACTGTCTGTGGCCGGGGGAAATCTGCTACCGCGCACACTTTGTCAGGCAGCGGAACTGCTCCTTCGGGGGAGACGCGGTGTCCTAACAAAATCGATCTGCGCCACCCCGAACTGACACTTCGCTGGGTTGATTATTAACCCGTGATCTCCCAACCTCCGGAAAACTGCCGCAAGGTGGTTTTCATGTTCGTCTTCGGACGCGCTGCCTACCAAGATATCGTCCAAGTAGACGAACACGAAAGGGAGATCGCGCAGCACCGCGTCCATCATGCGTTGGAACGTCTGTGCAGCCCCTTTAAGCCCGAAAGGCATGCACAAAAACTCGAAAAGGCCAAATGGAGTTACCACCACTGTTTTGGGTATGTCCTCAGCGCGCACTGGAACTTGGTGGTAACCGCGGACCAAGTCTATTTTAGAAAAAACGTGCGCCCCTGCCAAATGAACGGAAAAATCTTGGATATGAGGGATTGGGTAGCGGTCATGCTCTGTGGCGTTGTTCAACCTGCGGAAATCCCCGCAAGGTCGCCACAAGCCGTCAGCTTTCGGGACCATGTGTAGCAGGGAAGCCCATGGGCTGTTCGAATGCCTGATGATGCCCAACCTCTCCAGGTTGGCGAACTCCTCATGCGCTATGGCCAGTTTCGCTGCGTCCAAGCGCCGAGGTCTTGCAAAAACGGGCGGTCCGGTGGTGGTAATAAAATGCTCCACCCCGTGCTTAGCGACGGCTGCCGAAAATGTGGGAACCGTGAGTGCTGGGAACTGAGTGAGCAGTGTGTGGAACTTGCCGCTTGCAGCTGTGCCGTTGGCTTGTGCTGTTGGCCGGGCCGCTCGAGCTGTACAGGGGATAGAGTCAAAAGAAAGTGCATTAACCAGGCGCCTGTTAGCGAAATCAACCAACAAACCATGTAAGCACAAAAAATCAGCCCCAATATATTGAAATTCAATGCTGCTATGACAAAAGTCCACTCAAATGTACGGCCATGTAGAGACAGAAGCAGAGTCCTCTCACCAAAGGTCTTAATCCTCGAGCCATTCGCTTCTGCCATCTCGGGACCGCTGGAACCTGCCAGCCGGTCAGCGGAGGAAGGCGTGATGAAACTCAGATGGGCGCCTGTGTCCACGAGGAAATGCTTCCCCGAGCGTGCATCCGTCAAGTAGAGCAGCTTGTTCTCCTCCCCGAGGGTCGCAGCTGCTACTGACCCCCCGGTCTTGGCGTTTCCTGAGCGCTTGAACTGGCACGGTGGTATACATTTGCGTGCCTTCTCTGCAAAGCGGCGGTGGTAGAAATAAAGGGTGTCTCCTCTGCGTTCCTTGGCCCCCGTCGCCGCCGTCGTCGGTGGCTCTGCTACCGCTGTCCCTGGCTCCCTGCCATCTCCGGCCGTCGCGCCGAGCTCTGTCACTGCCACCGTGGCCGCGTGCTGCCTGCTGGCGTTGAGAATCCGATGCGCCTCCCGGGCCAGCGCGCGGAAGTCCCGCTGGGCCAACAACGGTGAACTGGCCAGGGTCGCCCTCCTCACTGACGGTAGGGTCCTGAGGAAAATGTGGGTAAAGATGAAGTGGTCATCGTCCGAGCCTTTCAACCTCAGCATCTTCTCCATCAGGTCAATGGGCGTGCCATCTCCCAACTCGGTTTACCGCTATTCCCCGGAGGGCAAACTGTGCCTCAACCAAGTGGAACCAGGAGCGCGGGTTGTGCTGCCAAAAGTCCGGTAGCTGGACCGTAATGGCGTACGCTTGGCTGGGGGCTCCCAACGAGGCTGGCCCCGGGGAATTCTCTTCGTGCTGCATGCTACGTCTTGGGTCACCAGTGTGGAGTGTGTAATGATGAGGCAGGCTTCATCTCAAGGCAGTTTATTACACACTCCAGCATGAGCAAAGTAGAAAAGAGAACATCACAGAAAAAACTTGTCCCTTATATACCCAGGACTCTTACAGCTCACAAGTCACATTGCATTATAATCACCAGTAACAATGCATCTCCTCTTTAATCCCTTAATATCACCCCCACCGTCTTAGGCCCACAAAGAATCCTCCAGGCCGTCTCTGCATACCAAAGCTAACACTTTCACAGCTTCCTGTTATCTCCAAGGAAACTCTTCCTTTGTTCTTATCTAAGATGTGAGGCATTATGTAAGTCATAAAGTAGGTCACATGTGTGGCTACAGTACCACTTTAACCGTGATAAATCGTGATTAATCACGCCAGGCGACTCAATTAATCGCAATTTTGCCATCAGCAGCACATAGGCAAGAGAGAAGGAGGTTGTGTTCATCGCAATAATGCAATGAATCGCACTTTGCAGTTAAAGTGGGATTAAACACACTAAAACACTAATTAGTGTGATGTGAGTCAGACGAAGCCAGCAGCCCTGTCCTCTAAATGTGATTGATCAGGATTAAAAGTGACACCACTGATTTTTTTCATGTAAATTTATAAAATGTGGGTATGTCTTGTCCATAAAACTGCAACATTTCCTCTAAATTTGTGAGATTTTCTGCATAAAGGTTCAGGTTTTCCCTCTGATGCTCTAAAGTTGCTGCTTTAAATGTCCAGATGTGACGGCGCAGGACAATTCATGGAAATCTCAGATATTCATTTAGGAAAAGCACTTTGATGAAATCTGATAGTTTAGGATTGTCATTTGGACACACAGTAGCAACATAGTGGTTTAAATCCACCCCAAATTCAGTCTTGTTTGGTATGCATCCAAGCTGAGGAAATGTTGGTTTGACAGATTTATGAATGACAGTCTTGACCAGCTTTTTCTTTTCTTTTGACAGTGGTGTTAGACGTTGTTTCACGGACACCAAGCTCTTTGTGATTAATATTATTACATCCATTGCCCTGATGAAAACTTTAAAATGGGGATGCACTGATTGTGAAATTTTGGGTCAATGTTGAAAAAGCATGGCCATTTTCTACATATATATGACCTAAAACATCATCATTTGGTGTGTGTGAGAAGCATTATGTTTGGAGAAAGCATAAGAACCTTATCCCATCTGTGAAACACGGTGGTGGTAGTATCATGGTTTGGGCTTGTTTTGCTGGATCTGGGCCAGGACAGCTTGCCGTCATTGATGGAACAATGAATTCTGAATTATACCAGCAAATACCAAAGGAAAATGTCAGGACATCTGTCCATGAACTGAATCTCAACAGGAAGTGGGTCATGCAGCAAGACGACGATCCTGAGCACAGAAGTTGTTCTACCAAATAATGGCCAAAGAAGAATGAAGTTGATGTTTTGGAATGGCCGAGTCAAAGTCCTGACCTTTATCTACTTTTAGGACTTGTGTGAAAATGTGATGTTTTAGTCCTATTTATGCAGAAATGTAGAAAATTCTGGAGGGTTTGTATGAATAGACAGGAGAACCTGATTCTGTAGTGCCCGTAGGTTCCCCTTCATGGTCTTGGTTTCTTGACTGTTATTGTGAATAAGACTTATGACGTCGTCATCATGCAGAGGAATGTACTGGGTTTGGCTCTTCAGTGATTTCGGGATGTCCAACGAAGACTCCAGCATGAAGACTGGGAACAAGAACACATGTAGAGCATCTTTAGAGGATCTTTTCTTCTCAACAAGGTTCTGAACATCCAACAAAATAGTCACACACATACAGTGGTGTGAAAAAGTGCTTGCCCCCTTCCTGATTTCTCTTTTTTGTATGTTTGTCACACTTAAGTGTTTCAGATCATCAAACAAATTTAAATATTAGACAAAAGTAACACAAGTAAACACAAAATGCAGTTTTTAAATGAAGGTGTTTATTATTAAGGGAAAAAAAAAAACTCCAAACCTTCATGGCCCTGTGTGAAAAAGTGATTCCCTTCCCCCCGTTACAACATAAATTAACTGTGGTTTATCACATCTTTGTAAAGCAGAGTTCAATTTCTCTAGCCACACCCAGGCCTGATTACTGCCACACCTGTTCTCAATCAAGAAATCACTTAACTAGGACCTGTCTGGCAAAGTGAAGTAGAACAAAAAATCCTCAAAAGTTAGACATCATGCTGCAATCCAAAGAAATTCAGAAACAAATGAGAAACAAAGTACATAATTGAGATCCATCAGTCTGGAAAAGGTCATAAAGCCATTTCTGAAGTTTTGGGACTCCAGTGAACCACAGTGAGAGCCATTATCCACAAATGGCAAAAACATAGAACAGTGATGACCCTTCCCAGGAGTGGCTGGCCGACCAAAATTACCCCAAGAGCACAGCGACGACTCATCTAAGAGGTCACAAAAGACCCCACAACAACATCCAAAGAACTGCAGGCCTCACTTGCCTCAGTTAAGGTCAGTGTTCATGACTCCACCATAAGAAAGAGACTGGGCAAAAATGGCCTGCATGGCAGAGTTCCAAGACGAAAACCACTGCTGAGCAAAAAGAACATAAAGGCTCGTCTCAGTTTTGCCAGAAAACATCTTGATGATCCCCAAGACTTTTGGGAAAATACTCTGTGGACTGACGAGACAAAAGTTGAACTTTTTGGAAGGCTTGTGTTCCATTGTATCTGACATAAAAGTACTTAACACAGCATTTCAGAAACGGAACATCATAGCAACAGTAAAATATGGTGGTGGTAGTGTGATGGTCTGGGGCTGTTTTGCTGCTTCAGGACCCGGAAGACTTGCTGTGGTAAATGGAACCATGAATTCTGCTTTCTACCAAAAAATCCTGAAGGAGAATGTCCGGCCATCTGTTCGTGACTTCAAGCTGAAGCACACTTGGGCTCTGCAGCAGGACAATGATCCAAAACACACCAGCAATTCACCTCTGAATGGCTTATGAAAAACAAAATGAAGACTTTGGAGTGGCCTAGTCAAAGTTCTGACCTGAATCCGATCGAGATGCTGTGGCATGACCTTAAAAAGGCGGTTCATGCTTGGAAACCCTCCAGTGTGGCTGAATTACAACAATTCTGCAAAGATGAGTGGGCCAAAATTCCTCCACAGCGCTGTAAAAGACTCATTGCCAGTTATTGTAAATGCTTGATTGCAGTTGTTGCTCCTACGGGTGGCCCAACCACTTATTAGGTTTAAGGGGTAATCACTTTTTCACACAGGGCCATGTAGGTTTGGATTTTTTCCCCTCAATCATAAACACTTTCATTTAAAAACTGCATTTTGTGTTCACTTGTGTTATCTTGGGGGCGGCTGTGGCGCAGGTGTAGTGTGACCGACTACTGATCGAGGGTCATGGGTTCGATTCCCACTCTGTCTGCATGTCGAAGTGTCCTTGAGCAAGACACTGAACCCCCAGTTGCTCCTGGTGGCCAGGCTAGCGCCTGTGTGTGTATGGCAGCTCTGCCGCCATCAGTGCGTGAATGTGGGTGTATAGCAGGATCTGTAAAGTGCTTTGGTCATCCAGAGATGAGAAAAAGCGCTATATAAGTGAGCACCATTTACCATCTTTGTCTAATATTTAAATTTGTTTGATGATCTGAAACATTTAGGTGTAACAAAGATACCAAAAAAATGAGAAATCAGGAAGGGGGCAAACACTTTTCCACACCACTGTATATTCCAACATGATTTTCCATTTTAACTCAGAGGAAGTGTGGTACTCTATAAGGAAGTCAGGAGTGGCAGAAAAGTGTGTGAGGGTGGTGCAGGACAGGAAAAATAATCAGTTGTCTAGGAACGATGGCCAGATCTCAATAAGAACCTCCGTATCATCATGTAGGATATAGGCCAGTTTTTCTAGAGGAACTATTCTCATTATGCATTAAAGTTCAGAATGTTTGGTATCGACGTGTCCAGAGAGGAGCTCTCCTCAAATGCTGCTTACTTTACGCGATAATCCCACATCTTTTTGTACCTTGACATTTTTTAATACCAGTGTGATGTATTTTTTCAGACTTACCTTTGTAAAGAAGGAAGGCATTGAGGGCCGTCTGCAAGATGAGGTAGATCCCTATAACATAAGAACACCAGTGTCGTCTGGGCTTGGCTGGCTTCAATTCTGAAACACAAACAGTAAGTGGCATTTAAAATGTGGAAAAACTTTAGCCATGCTGAAAACTTGGTCTTCATAACAAGATGTTCAGGAGACGCCAAGTGTCCTCTTGAGTCTCAACCAGTGTTTTTCAAACCGGGTTCCCTGGAACGTTCAGGTCTCTGTGGGGAATTTTCTAATTTCACATCTTAATTGGTCAAGAAATGTTATGTAATTTGCTGTTGTTGTGCATGGGTGCTGACTGAACCCACGCACAGCAAGGGTAAATTATTTTCTGTATCACACTAGCATAGGCGTAAATCAAGAGGGGACCAGGAGCATGTCTCCCCCCCTGCCTGGAGAAAACAGAGGATTGCCTCCCAGTATCATCATAAACCAGTAATATTATGCTACATAAGAGTTTGAAACACCAGTGCTGAATACAAAAAATAAAGTTTGCAAATCTGGAACATTTGGAAATTTTTTTTTTCATTTAAATCTGTGACTTTTGTTCTCAAAAATTTGCAACTTTTTTCTTGTAAATTTGATTTTTCTCATAAATTTGCAATTTTTTTCTTGTCGCTTGTAACTTTTCTCCCAAAAATTGACAATTTTTTCTCGTAAGTTTCCATTTTTTTTCTTTAAAACTTGAAACTTTTTGTCATAAATTTGCTGTTTTTTCTTAAAAATTTGCAACATTTTTTCCTCATAAATTTGCAACTTTTTTCTTGTAATTTGCAGCTTTTGTCTCATTAATTTTCAACATTTTTCTTGTAAATTTGCAATGTTTTTCTCATCAATTTAATACTTTTTCTTATAAATTTGCAATTTTTTTTCTTTTAAATTTGCAACTTTTTTCCTCATAAATTTGCTATTTTTTTCTCGTAAATTTGCAGCTTTGCAATTTTTTACTCATAAATTTACAAATTTTCTCATAAATTTGTAATTTTTTTCTTGTAAATTTGCATTTTTTTCTTGTAATTTTGCTATTTTCTAATAATAAATTTGTTGCTTTTTGTTGTAAATTTGCAACGTTTTCTCCTTTTAAATGTGCAATATTCATCTGAATGCTGGTTCAGTTTTTTTCTATTCTATGTATTTATTCTATGTAATACCTTAAATTTTCTCCAAACTAAGAGTTTGATTTGGAAAGGTATTTCTAAGGTTTTTTGGACCAACTAGAATGACTTCAGTCTTATCTGAATTTAATAGCAGGAAATTACAAGTCATCCAAGCTTTGATTTCCTTAAGACAGGCTTCTAACTTGGCTAATTGATTACTATCATCTGGCTTCATTGACAGGTATAATTGTGTGTCATCTGCATAACAATGAAAATGTATACAGTGCTTTCTAATGATGTTGCCAAACGGAAGGAACTCCATGACTGAGCTTTGAGTTGGAAGAAAACTCATTATTGACGTGAACAAACTGGAACCTATCAGATAAATAAGATCTAAACCACTGCAACAAAGTTCCATTAAGTCCAACATAGTGTTCTAATCTATCAAGTAGAATATTATGATTGATAGTATCAAAAGCTGCACTAAGGTCTAAAAGGACAAGTACAGAAACAAGTCCATTATCAGATGCGATCAGGAGGTCGTTAGTGACCTTCACTAAGGCTGTTTCAGTCCTATGATGGATTCTAAACCCAGGTTGAAACTCTTCAAATAAACTATTTCCCTACAAGTGGTCAAATAATTGCGTAGCAACAACTCTAAGACTTTTGAAATGAAAGGGAGATTAGAGATTGGTCTATAGTTAGCTAAAACTCCTGGATCCAGCGTTGGCTTTTTGAGAAAGGGTTTAATTACAGCAGTTTTAAAAGCCTGCGGTACATGGCCTAATGTTAATGAAGAATTGATTATTTGAAGAATAAAGCTACCAATAAATGGGAAGACTTCTTTAAATAACCTGGTAGGAATAGGGTCTAAAAGACAAGTTGAAGGCTTGGATGAGGAAACTATTTTATCCAACTCTAAAAGGTCAACTGGAGTTAACTGATCCAAACAGATATCAATTGAAGGAGTTGTAGTAGTTACTGTATTTAAGTTAACGGTGGGAAGAATCTGATTGATTTTATTTCTAATAGATGAAATTTTATTATTGAAGAAGTTCACGAAGTCCTGACTAGTAAGTTCTAAAGGAATGCTAGGATTGACAGAGTCCTGACTCTTTGTCAACCTGGCTACAGTGCTGAAAAGAAACCTGGGATTATTCTTGTTCTCTTCTATTAATGCAGAATAATAACTCATTCTAGCTTTTCTAAGAGATTTTTTATTAATTAAAAGAAGATTTCTCCAAGCTAAATAGATTTCATCTAAATTAGTGGAGCGCCATTTTCTTTCTAATTGACGAGTCTTCTGTTTTAATCTACGAGTTTCTGTGTTAAACCAAGGAGTTAGAAATCTCTGATTAGACTTTTTCTTTTTAAGGGGGCCACCAAGTCTAGAGTCTGATGCAGAGAAGCTGTAACACTATCTACCATGTTATCAATTACAGAAGGAGCAAGCTGTCTATAGCTTCTCTCTGTTGTGTTGACACATGGCATAGAGGAAACAATCTGCATAAATTTGGTAACAGCATCATCTGAGAAGCATCTACTGTAGCAATATTTTTCTTTAGGAGCCAAATAGTCAGAAATAGTAAAATCAAAGGTTAACAGACCATGGTCTGACAGTACAGGGTTATGAGGAGACACTACAAGATTTTCTATTTCTATGCCATATGTCAGAACAAGGTCCAATCTATGGTGGAGATAATGGGTAGAATTTCCTACTTTCTGAGAAAACCCAATCGAGTCTAATATTGAAATAAATACCATATTAAGGCAATCCCTATCTACATCTACATGTAGATGTAGATGAGGGGCGGTGGAGTGATAATGTATGTTAACAACAACTGGTGCAGACCGGGACATATCACTGTTAAACAACGACACTGCAGCAAAGACATTGAGTTGCTAGCTGTTAGCATGAGGCCTACATATCTCCCGAGAGAACACTCACACGTGATCTGCATTGTTGTTTATGCAAATCCGACGGCGAACGCTGGGACAGCGCGTGACGTCATCCATTCAGTAACCAGCAGGCTGCAGACAGAACACCCAGATGCTCTTCTCCTCATCTCAGGCGATTTCAACCACGTTTCACTGTCTCCCATTCTGCCCACTTTCACCCAGTATGTCACATGCCACACTAGAGACAATAAAACACTGGATTTGTTCTACGCAAACACTAAGGAGGCGTACACCTCATCACAACTCCCCCCACTTGGGAGATCGGGTCACAACTTGGTTCATCTCCGGCCGGTGTACAAACCCCTAGTGCACAGACAACCTCCGGCCATGCACACTGTGGAGTTATGGTCTGAGGAGACAATGGACACTCTAAAGGACTGTTTTGAAGCCACTGCCTGGAAGCAGCTCTGCGATCCACATGGTGAGGACATCGATGGCCTCATTCACACCTTCACGGGCTACCTCAGCTTCTGTGTGGACAAATCCGTTCCCACCAAGACCATACGGAGTCACTCAAACAACAAACCCTGGATCAACCCTGAGATAAAAACACTTCTGAGAGAGAAGAAGAGGATCTTCAGGTTGGGGAACAGGGAGATGCTGAAGTCCGTACAGAGGGAGCTGAGGAGAAAGATCAGAGAAGGCAAGGACAGCTTCAGGAAGAAGATGGAGGACAAGCTGCAACAGAGCGACATCAGCGGGGTCTGGAGAAACCTCAAAACCATCTCGGGGCTCCAGAATACCTCCCCCCAGGCCACGGGGGGCAGGGAGTGGGCGAACAACCTGAATCTGTTTTTCAATAGATTTGACCAACCGCCCTCCCCCCTGTCTGCACAACAACCACTGCTGCCTCTAAGAAATCAAGTCCTGCTGCCCACTCCCCACTCCACCGACACCCCCCCCCCACTCCCAACACACAGCCCCCCATCCTGACCCTGACCAAGACCCAGGTGAGGACGGAGCTGAGGAAGATCAAGGCGAGGAAGGCGTCGGGACCGGACGGCATCAGCGCAAAGCTCCTCAAGTCCTGTGCAGACCAGCTGTGTGGGATTGTGACGTATATCTTCAACATGAGCCTGAAACTGGGGAGGGTACCACAGCTGTGGAAAACATCTTGTGTGGTACCTGTACCAAAAACTTCCCACCCCAAAGACCTGAACGGCTACAGACCGGTGGCCTTGACGTCCCACTTGATGAAGACCCTGGAGAGACTGCTCCTTGCTCATCTCCGCCCCCTGGTGGAACCAGCGATGGATCCACTCCAGTTCGCCTACCAGCATGGCATTGGGGTGGAGGATGCGGTGATCTTCCTCCTTCACCGTTCTCTGTCCCACCTGGAGAAGCCCGGGAATATGGTGAGGATCATGTTCTTTGACTTCTCCAGTGCTTTCAACACCATCCAACCGACGATCCTGAAGGACAAGCTGCTGCGCGCAGGGGTGGACCAGCACCTGTCATCATGGATCCTGGACTACCTCACGAACCGGCCTCAGTTTGTGAGAACCCGGGACTGTGTTTCCGACACGATCATCAGTAGCACGGGGGCCCCCCAGGGAACGGTGCTGGCTCCCTTCCTGTTCACTCTTTATACTGCGGACTTCTCACACAACACATTGCCATCTACAGAAGTTCTCTGATGACTCTGCGATCGTTGGTCTCATCTCCAACGGAGATGAAGCTGAGTACAGAGGGCTTATCCAGGACTTTGTGGACTGGTGCCATCGGAACTGCCTCCAGATCAACGCGAGGAAAACTAAGGAGCTGGTGGTGGACTGCCGCAGGCATGGGCAGCCCCTCACAGCACCAGTAAATATACAGGGAACAGACATCGAGATGGTGACATCCTATAAGTACCTGGGTATTCATCTGAACAATAAACTAGACTGGTCACACAATACTGACGCACTCTACAAGAAGGGACAGCGCAGGCTGTTCCTGCTGAGGAGACTCAGGTCTTTTGGTGTACAAGGGGCGCTGCTGAAGTCATTCTATGACACGGTGGTGGCATCAGCCATCACTTTTGGGGTGGTCTGCTGGGGCAGTGGCATTACTGCAGCCGATAGGACGAGACTGAACAAACTGATTAAGAAAGCTAGCTCTGTCCTGGGGCAGCACCTTGATCCGATGGAGGAGATAGGAGAGAGAAGAACGGTGGCTAAACTGTCATCTCTGCTGGAGTCCGAGTTCCACCCTATGCAGGACATACTGGATGCACTGAGGAGCTCATTTAGCAGCAGACTACATCATCCCAGGTGCACAACCGAGAGGTTTCGTAGGTCCTTCCTACCAACGGCTGTCAGACTGTACAACCTAAGCAGGGCTGCTCGCAGAGATAGCAAAAAGACGTAACAAACTAATAGTTTTTTTGAATGCAAAAGATGCAATAGACTTACACAATGGTCCCCTCCGGCATACAACTAGGAACATACCGGTCGCTATGGAGGGTGAGAATATGTATGGGCACATAATCATACCATGTAGGATAACTAAATAGACGGTTATGCTGTTTCATCCCACCTAGCAACAATGCTCTGCACTGTGTGTGTTTATATATTTACATATTTATTCCATCTAGCTACAATGCTCAGCACTGGGTGTGTTTATATTTATATATCTATATATTTATTCCATCTAGCTACAATGCTCCGCACTGTGTTTTTATATATCTACATATTATTCCATCTAGCTACATTGCTCCGCACTGTGTGTGTTTATATATTTACATATTTATTCCATCCAGCTACAATGCTCTGCACTGTGTGTCTGTGTGTGTGTGTGTATATATATATTTTATAGTAATATGTACATATGTATATTAGCTGCTCTTGCTTGCTTGTTTTTTTCTTGCCTTCTGATTGTTGCTCTGAGTGTTGCTATCCCTGTGCTGTTGCAATCCTGGAATTTCCCCGTTGTGGGACTAATAAAGGCTTATCTTATCTTATCTGATTTCAGCACTAAATCAGCTAGAATTAGGCAAATTTGGATAAAAACTGAGTAGGCTGAGGGAGGATGATAAACTATGGCAAATAAAATTGTTTTTAGCCTAAAATTGCTAAAGTGCCCAATACTGAGGACCAGGCCCTCAAAGGAATTATAACATGTTTTTTGCTTTGATGATGATGAACTAGTAATGTGGAATGGTAAATTGTTGCTACTCCTCCTCCATGACCAGAACTTCTGCGATTTTGACAGTTTAATTCTAATTAAATTACCATTTTTTCCCTCAAAACTTACGCCAACATCTAGCCAATGAGCAACTGAAATCTATAAGATGTATTCCCAATGTAAAGTTGCTGACATCGGTCCAGTGTGTGAATGCTGTTGGGCCCTGACCTCATGCTCCAGATATTTAAAGATCAACACGCAGCATTAGCACTTACCATCAGTAGGGAAGATGTAGGAGCTGCTGCCACTGGGGGACAGGTCAAACAGCGGGTTGGTCTGGGTGTAGGAGACCTGGCCCTTGGTCCGGTCCAGTGATACTGCCATGCTGCAGGGCCAGAGGCACTACCAACTCCTCACTGAGGAACTCCTATAATAATGTTGGGGCAACAGGACTCCTGCCCAAATTGCAACAGAAGCTTTCTAAGGACGTCATATGATCAGTACTGGAAGTAAATTGAGGAAGTGTACTGAATGTGCAGCTGATGTGGCGGAAAAAAGCTGCAGTGGCACTGGTACTTATTCAGAGAAGGTGATCAGAATGAGGAAGTTTACATTTGAAGAAAAACAGTTCACATCATGTAATTGTGTCATGTGGGGAGTAGGGGTGACGAGGCGGGGATCAGTCCCAGGCAGGTTATGGTTTACAACACAACAGGAAGGCACGAGACCAGAAGTAGAACACCAAGTAAAGAACGGTGGAAAGTGAAACTTCCAGATTAACCCATTAGCGTTCCAGCAAGTCTTCCTAAAAAGGCCTAACTTTAGCAGAAGCAGAGAAAGTCATAATCATCTTCACTGAGAGGTGGTCAACATTTGTGGATAAAAAAATGAGACAAATGTAGAAGGCGGTAGCATGAATTTTGGGACATGGTGTGGCCATGGATGCATGACCACCTCCCAGTGAATGGCAACCAGATGTGAGGGCACAATTTGACAGGTCAGTACAAATTATTTTTTATAACTTTTTCCTGTTAATTTTCAACTTTTTTCTTCATAAATTTGTGACTTTTTCTCTAAAATTTGCACATTTTTCCTCATTAATTTTTGGCTTTTTTCTCAAATTAAAAAATCTACTTTTTTTTAACAAATTTGCATTTTTTTAGAAAAAATTTGTGATTTTTTCCTCATAAGTTTGCAACTTTGTTGTCAGTTTCCAATTTTTTTCCTGTAAATTTGAATTTTTTTTCTTAAATTTTCAATTTTTTCCTCAAAAATTTTCAACTTTTTTCTCAAAAAATTGCTTTTTCCTGTAAAGTTGCATTTTTTTTCTTAAATTCTTTTTCTTTTTAGCTCAATTTGCAACTTTTTTCAAAAATTTAGTTTTTTTTCTCATAAAGTTGCATTTTTTCTGCAAATTTGCACATTTTTCTCAAATTTTGACCTTTCTCCTCATAAATTTGCATCTTTTTTTCTCAAAAAATTGGTACTTTTTTCTGTAATTTGCAACTTTTTGTCAGAAATTTACTACATTTTTCTAAAAAAAAAATTTTTCTCAAAAGTTTGCAAACTATTTTTGTAACTTTCTCCTGTTAATTTTCAACTTTTTTCTTTACGAATTTGACTTTTTTTTCTCTAAAATTTGCATTTTCTCATAATTTTTTTGAACTTTTTCTCAAAAAAGTCAAATTTTTTCTTATAAATTTGCATTTTTTTTGTAGCTTTGTTTTTTATTCAGTTTTCATCATACATATTACATTCAGAACACAGTCTCTTAATATTTAAAAAAGGAACTAACCATACAGTCAAAAAAAAAAAAACCCAGAAAAAAAAGGGGGGGAACAAATGTTGGAGCATCAAGTTTTTAGTTTCCACCTCTAAATTCTTCTGGTTTTTCCAGTGTCTTTGGTTATTCTTTCAATTTTTATCTCGTTGTTGCACTTTGTAGTGTGTCCATTTCCACCATTTTTTTTCATATAGTCCTTCTTGCATTCTTTGTCGATATGTTAGTTTTTCCATCATACGTATGTCCTCAACAATGTCAGTCCATTGTTCTTGGTCAGGAAGAACTTCTGATCGCCATTTTTTTGTGATTGTTTTTTTACATGCAATCAGCAAGATTTTAACTAGATATCTGTCCTCAGCCTGTATTACATTGTCTCTTTTAAGATCACATAAGTACATCAGGTTACAGTTCATTGGTATATTATATCCTAATATCCTCTGTATTGTCACATGTATAGATTTCCAGAATGATGAGATTTTGCAGCATTTCCAAAACATATGTGAGTGGTCTGCATTTTGAGCCCCACATCCCCTCCAGCATATAGATTGGGTATTTGTATATTTTCTTTGGATCTGTGGTGTAATGAAAAAGCGAATCAGGTTTTTCCATCCAAATTCCCTCCATGTCCTTGAACTTGTTGATGTGTGTTGTGTTTTCCATATTTCCTGCCAGCTTTCTTCTGTTATGTTTAAATTTAGCTCTTTCTCCCATTTCTCCTTTATATAGTTACTTGAATGTTTGTTTGCTATTAGTTTCTGATATAGCTTTGAAATAATTCTTATTTTATTTCCTGCATACGAGCTTAAAATGAATTGTATAATCTCGCTCACATCTGTTTGGAGGTTATGCCTAATCTTCCTCATATAATAGTCTCTCATCTGCAGATATCTGAAGAATTCAGATTTTTCTAGTTTAAATTTTCTTCTCATGTTTACAAAACTCCCAAAATCTTTTTTTTCCCATATTGCCCCATGCTGTGATTCCCTTGTTCACCAGATTTTTGTATCCCCTATCTTGCTTTGCCGGTTCAAACTGACTGTCAAATGCTACCCATTTCTATAGTTTTACGTCCTCCTTTATATTATACTTTTGTACTATTTTATACCACAGTTCCAAAGTAAATTTAGTGATTGGGTCTATTTGTTTGATTTGGTTATATAAGATAAGATAAGCCTTTATTAGTCCCACAATGGGGAAATTCCAGGATTGCAACAGCACAGGGATAGCAACACTCAGAGTAACAATCAGAAGGCAAGAAAAAACAAGAGCAGCTAGTATACATATGTACATATTACTATATACAGTATATAAGGGACAAGAGTTGCAAATTAGCTAATAGCTATACACTCTATGTGCAACACATCAGATTGATTGTCTTTGATTAATTGTCTATGTTTATTGCACTGTCCCTGTCAAATAAACTAATCTACTACTATATACTGTATATATACTGTATATACAGTGCGGAGCATTGTGGTTGGTGGATGTGCAGCAGAAAGTCTAAGCTCTCTCTCCGTGGATGCGGCAGGCCAGCTGGATGTCTTTGGGCATGATGGTGGCCCTCTTGGCGTGGATGGCGCACAGGTTGGTGTCCTCGAAGAGACCCACCAGGTAGGCCTCGCTGGCCTCCTGCAGAGCCATGACGGCGGAGCTCTGGAAGCGCAGGTCGGTCTTGAAGTCCTGAGCGATCTCCCTCACCAGGTGCTGGAAGGGCAGCTTACGGATGAGCAGCTCCGTGGATTTCTGGTAGCGATGGATCTCTCTCAGAGCCACAGTATCGGGCCTGTAACAGTGAGGCTTCTTCACTCCACCGGTGGCCGGAGCGCTTTTTCGAGCAGCCTTGGTGGCCAGCTGCTTCCTGGAGGGCTTTTCCTCCAGTAGATTTACGGGCGGTCTGTTTGGTTCTTGCCATCGCTCTTTATTATTCTGTCTTATATTTCTTGCACGCCGCCTAAACTCCAGCCCGGCACCCGTGTCGTTTTCATCGTATGCATCCTTATCTCCTATTATGCTTTGTACTGGGAGTCCCTCAATTTCCTTTTCCTTTTCTTTCCATTTTGCCTCATATCCTCCGTCGCACCAACATATGATATATCTTATTTGTGCTGAGTAGTAATATTCCTTTAGACTCGGTAGGCCCATGCCTCCTTTCTCTTTTGGCAATTGGAGAGTTTTATATTTCACTCTTGGCTTTTTACCTCCCCAAACAAATCTCGATATCATCCTGTCCCACTTTGAGAACTGGGCACCAGGAATCTCTGTTGGTAGAGCTTGGAAGAGGTAAAACAATCTAGGTTGTATGCTGATTTTGACTGTCTCAATTTTTGAATTCAGATCCATGTTTAAGATTGACCACCTATCAATATCTTTTTTTATTTCTTGTTCCAACCTATCATAATTTGCTTTATAGATTTTGCTTAGATCTTTAGGTATGCTCACTTCAAGGTATTTTATTTCTTTTTGTTTCCAGTTTAGTTTGATCTTATCAGTTATCTGGTTTAGAGGGTTATAGTGGAATGTCAGTATTTGTGTTTTTGGTATGTTTATCTTGTATCCTGATAATTTTCCAAAATTTTCTATCAAGTCCATCATTTCCATTATTGATTCATCTGGTTGTTCAAGATAAACTATAATATTGTCTGCAAATAGCCCAATCTTGTGTTCCACTCCCTTTATTGTTACACCTTTTAATTTCTTATTTTGTCGCATCGCTTGAGCCAGTGGCTCTATGAACAGAGCAAACAAGGTGGGCGATAAGCAGCATCCCTGCCTAGTTGATCTTTGTATATTTACTTTGTCCGTTAAGCTGCCATTTATCTTGATTCTTGCCACAGGTTTTTGGTACAGTGTCTTTATGCATTGCACTGATTTTTCATTAAATCCAAAGCGTTCCAGCACAGTATGTAGAAACTTCCAATTAACCCTATCAAATGCTTTTTCTGCGTCTAAACTCATTATTACTGCACTTTTCTTTTCTTTATGTATTTGATTAATTATGTATATTGTTCTCCTGATATTATCATGTGTTTGGCATCCCTCTATAAAACCAGTCTGATCATCCTCTATCAATTCTGTCAAGAATGTCTTTATTCGTTTATAGATAATTGTTGTATATATTTTATAATCCACATTTAATAAAAAGATTGGCCTGTAGAAGTGTGTGCTCAAATGACGAGGCTGAGTTTAGCCATAAACCAGCTTTATTTGACAGAACACAGCTTCTAGCATTCTCAAAGCAGGAAAGAGAAAGAATCATATCTCAACACCCTTTTATACGTTTCCAGCATCAGAATTCAAGTCACATGGTGTCTTCAGTAAACATACAGTTACAAAGCATCCCTTTGAAGCTTCACCTATTGTCTCTCATTTCCTGATGAACCGGAATTCTCTCCGGGGCATCTTCTGTGGGACAAAGAGACAAATCTCACACTTCCTTGTTATCTTCTGCAGATTCGAGTCCTCTGTCCTTGCAGACGTGACACCCCACAATACACATGCAGTCCTGTCTCTGTGGCAACGTGAGCCCACAATGTGTGTCGGCCACATTACCCCCCCCCCCCCCCCAAACGTCTAGTAAGGCAAAACCTGCATGGCATAACAAAAAAAAAAAAGAAAAAGAAAAACACAAAGCACTCCATACATCGCTAATCAATCCACCAACTGCCTAGGTTTTAACCTTCTGCCGAATCTGCTGCGACCTGGCTTGGCTGCACCTGCAACATCTCTCTGCACCTGTGGATTAAAGCTGTTAGCACCTTTCTGTGAAGACTTTGGAGAATGTCCTCTCGGCGGCCTGCCACGGCGGGGGGGCCTCGCGAGCTGCACCTCCTCGTCAGCCAGAACAAAAGCGGGTTTGAGCCTGTTTATGCAAATCAGCTCCCTTCTGCCCCCTAAATCTAGCAGAAAATGCTTCTTCCCGGTCTCCAGCACTCGAAACGGTCCGTCGTAAAACGGCCGCAAACTTGGACGCTGAGCATCATGTTTAACAAAAGCAAACTCTGCATTTTTTAAAGCCTTTGGCACAAAAACGTGTGGGAAACTGTGATGGACTGGGCCAGGGAGCGTGTTTGCTCCTGAGCCGCTCCGCCACGGCTGAGCAGGGGGGCCATTAGGTGCGGGATTATCGGGAAGAAATTCCCCCGGCAAACGGAGCGGTTGTGCAAAAACTAATTCAGCCGGGGAAGCATGCAAATCTTCCTTAGGTGCAGAACGCAACCCCAATAAAACCCATGGAAGTTTGTCTACCCAATTTGTATCCGTTAGCGATGCTCTGAGGGCTGCTTTCAATGACCTGTGAAAGCGTTCGCATAAACCATTAGCCTGGGGGTTATACGCGGTGGTGCGATGAATCTTCACCCCCAAGCTGCGGGCCATCGATGACCATAGCTCGGAAATAAATTGGGGACCCCTGTCGGACGTTATGTCTGATGGTACACCAAAACGCGCAACCCACGCTGCTAAAAATGCTCGCGCAACTTCTTCCGCTGTGGTTGATGTCAGAGGAATCGCCTCTGGCCAGCGCGTGGTGCGATCTACCATCGTCAAAAGATGTGTGTGCCCGTGTGATAACGGAAGCGGGCCGACCAAGTCAACATGCACATGATCAAAACGCTTAGCGGGGATGTGAAAAGGTTCTAATGGGGCCTTAGTGTGTCTGTGTATTTTGGCTCGCTGACACGCTACGCAGGCTGCTGCCCATTCCTTGACCTGTTTGCGCAACCCGGGCCAAACAAATTTCTCCCCCACCAATTTGATCGATGCGCACACCCCCGGGTGTGCGAGAGAATGGACCAAGTCAAAAACGCGGCGACGCCACGCGGCTGGCACCACGGGGCGGGGCCGTCCCGTGGAGACATCGCAGATTAGTGGGGGCATACCGTTTTGTTGCACCCTGTGCTCCAGCCTTAACCCTGTTGGTCCAGACTGGAGCGCGCGCACGTCCACGTCGTTAACCTGCTCCGCAGCCATGGCTGCATAATCTAACCCAACACAGACCGGGGCTGCACGCGCTCCCGCGTCGCTGCCCGGGCCCGCGGCCATGGCTACAGAGTCTGCCCCTATGGGGCTTGGCGGTGCTACTGCACGCGAGAGGCAGTCTGCCACCACATTGTGTTTACCCGCGACATGCTGAATATCAGTAGTGAACTCCGATATTGCGGCTAGTTGCCTTTGCTGCCGGCCTGACCAGGGTTCTGAAATTTTGGCCATCGCAAACGTTAGCGGTTTATGATCCACAAAAGCGGTGAAACGTCGCCCCTCTAACCAGAACTGAAAATGACGGATGGCCAAGTGTAGGGCCAAAAGCTTCCTGTCAAATGCGCTGTATTTCCGTTCACTATCGCGCAAAGTCCTGCTGAAAAACGCGAGGGGTTGCCAGGTACCTGCCACAAACTGTTCAACTACCGCCCCCACCGCTACATCGGAAGCGTCAGTGGTGAGTGCCATGCGGGCCGTTGGAACTGGGTGCGCTAACAAAACTGCGTTTGCCAGGGCTGATTTGACCTGGGCAAAGGCGCGCTCCCGCTCCGGAGACCATTCAACTTTATTTGCGGGCTTTTGTTTTTTCAACGCGGTGTACAATGGCTGCATGAGTCGTGCTGCGCTTGGGAGGAATTGGTTGTAAAAATTAACCATCCCTAGAAACTCCTGAAGCGCCTTGACCGTTTGAGGTTGCGGAAAATCCCTTATGGCACACACTTTATTTGGAAGGGGAACTGCTCCCTCTGCCGAAACGCGATGTCCCAAAAAATCAATCTGCGCCACCCCAAACTGGCACTTCGCTGGGTTAACTATTAACCCGTGCTCTGCCAGCCTCCGGAAAACTGCTGTGAGGTGTTTTTCATGTTCGCCTTCGGACGCGCTGGCTACCAAAATATCGTCCAAATAAACGAACACGAAAGGAAGGTCGCGTAAAACTGCATCCATCATGCGTTGGAAAGTCTGCGCGGCCCCCTTGAGGCCAAAAGGCATGCGCAAGAACTCAAAAAGGCCGAAAGGAGTTATGACCGCTGTTTTGGGTACATCCTGCACGCGCACTGGAACCTGGTGGTAGCCGCGCACCAAGTCTATTTTAGAAAAAGTGCGCGCCCCCGCCAAATGAACAGAAAAATCCTGAATGTGCGGAATCGGGTAGCGGTCATGAGCTGAAACGTTGTTCAACCTGCGGAAATCGCCGCAAGGTCGCCACAAGCCGTCAGCCTTTGGGACCATGTGTAACGGCGAAGCCCAAGGGCTCTTGGAGCGTCTAACAATGCCCAGTTTTTCCAGATTAGTGAACTCCTCGCGCGCGATGGCCAGTTTAGCTGGGTCCAAGCGCCGAGCTTTTGCAAAAACGGGAGGGCCTGTGGTTGTTATGAAATGTTCTACCCCATGTTTGGCCACCGTTGCCGAAAACGTGGGGACTGTGAGTGCTGGAAACTGAGCAAGCAAAGTGTGAAACTTACCACCCGCAGCTGAGACGCTGGCATGTGCAGTTGGCGGGGCCGCCCGAGCTGTGCAGGGAATAGAATGAAAGGACAGTGCATTAATCAGACGTCTATTAGCAAGGTCAACCAATAAACCATGTGAGCACAAAAAATCAGCCCCTAACATGTTGAAACTGACTGCTGCTACAATAAATGTCCACTCAAATGAACGGCCCTGTAAGGACAGAAGCATGGTCCTCTCACCGAACATTTTAATCGTGGAGCCGTTCGCTGCTGACACTGACACCCAGGGGGCTTTAGAAGGCGACAGCCGTTCCGCGTAGGTGGGTGTGACGAAGCTCAGCTGAGAGCCCGTGTCCACGAGGAACTGTTTCCCCGAGCGTGCATCCGTCAGGTAAAGCAGCCTGTTCTCGTTGCCGAGGGTCGCAGCTGCTACCGGCCCTCGGTCTTGGCGTTTCCCTGGCGCTTAAAGTTGCACGGTGGGACGCACCTGTGCGCCCTCTCTGCAAAACGGCGGTGGTAGAAGCACATGCCGTCCTCCGCTCCGCGTCGTCTGGCTCTCGTCGCCGCCGCCGTTGGTGCGTCTGGCACCGCGGCCGCTGGACCTGCGCTGTCTCTGGACGCCGTTCCTGGACTGGCCGCCGCGGCCGAAACCGCGTTCCGCTTGTGGGCGTCGACCAACTGCTGCGCCTCTTTGTTCAACCCATGGTAGTCTCGCCTGGCCAATCGGGGCGACTCTGCCAGGGCCACTCTCACTGCTGGTGGTAGGGTTCGGAGGAAAAGGTGGGCGAAAATGAATTCGCCATCCTCAGAGGCTTTGAGCTGCAGCATCTTCACCATCAGGTCCGCAGGTCTATCGTTTTCTGCCTCCGTCAGCGCCAGGAGCCCCTCTGCTCGTTGTTGGACTGAGGGGGTGAAATGGCTGATCAGCGCGTCCTTCAATGCGCTGTACTTGTCGCCGTCTGGTGGATGGTTAACCAGATCCTCCACTCTCTGGACCGTGTCGCTGTCCAGCTTCGCTACCACGTGGTAGAATCTTGTGTCGTCGTTGGAGATTCTCCGGAGGTTGAACTGCGCCTCGACTGCGCTAAACCATGAGCGCGGGCTGTGCTGCCAGAAATCGGGCAGCCGGATCGTGGAGGCGGCCATCAGGCTGGCTTCCACCGAGCCCCGCTCGGCAGAATTCTGTCTGCTCATTTTCCGTCGTAGGTCACCAGTGTAGAAGTGTGTGCTCAAATGACGAGGCTGAGTTTAGCCATAAACCAGCTTTATTTGACAGAACACAGCTTCTAGCATTCTCAAAGCAGGAAAGAGAAAGAATCATATCTCAACACCCTTTTATACGTTTCCAGCATCAGGATTCAAGTCACATGGTGTCTTCAGTAAACATACAGTTACAAAGCATCCCTTTGAAGCTTCACCTATTGTCTCTCATTTCCTGATGAACCGGAATTCTCTCCGGGGCATCTTCTGTGGGACAAAGAGACAAATCTCACACTTCCTTGTTTTCTTCTGCAGATTCGAGTCCTCTGTCCTTGCAGACGTGACACCCCACAATACACATGCAGTCCTGTCTCTGTGGCAACGTGAGCCCACGATGTGTGTCGGCCACAGGCCTATAATTTCCACATTGTTCCCTAACTTTTCCTGGCTTTAGAATAACTGAAATAATGGCTTTGTTGCATGATGGAGGTATTTTGTTAAGATAAGATAAGATAAGCCTTTATTAGTCCCACAACGGGGAAATTCCAGGATTGCAACAGCACAGGGATAGCAACACTCAGAGCAACAATCAGAAGGCAAGAAAAAAAACAAGCAAGCAAGAGCAGCTAATATACATATGTACATATTACTATAAAATAAAATATATATATACACACACACACACACAGACACACAGTGCAGAGCATTGTAGCTGGATGGAATAAATATATGAATATATGAACACACAGTGCAGAGCATTGTAGCTAGATGGAATAAATATGTAAATATATAAACACCCACAGTACGGAGCATTGTAGCTAGATGGAATAAATATATAGATATATAAATATAAACACACCCAGTGCTGAGCATTGTTGCTAGGTGGGATGAAACAGCATAACCGTCTATTTAGTTATCCTACATGGTATGATTATGTGCCTATACATATTCTCACCCTCCATAGCGACCGGTATGTTCCTAGTTGTATGCCGGAGAGGACCATTGTGTAAGTCTATTGCATCTTTTGCATTCAAAAAAAACTATTAGTTTGTTACGTCTTTTTGCTATCTCTGCGAGCAGCCCTGCTTAGGTTGTACAGTCTGACAGCCGTTGGTAGGAAGGACCTACGAAACCTCTCGGTTGTGCACCTGGGATGATGTAGTCTGCTGCTAAATGAGCTCCTCAGTGCATCCAGTATGTCCTGCATAGGGTGGAACTCGGACTCCAGCAGAGATGACAGTTTAGCCACCGTCCTTCTCTCTCCTATCTCCTCCATCGGATCAAGGCGTTGCCCCAGGACAGAGCTAGCTTTCTTAATCAGTTTGTTCAGTCTCTTCCTATCGGCTGCAGTAATGCCACTGCCCCAGCAGACCACTCCAAAAGTGATGGCTGATGCCACCACCGTGTCATAGAATGACTTCAGCAGCGCCCCTTGTACACCAAAAGACCTGAGTCTCCTCAGCAGGAACAGCCTGCGCTGTCCCTTCTTGTAGAGTGCGTCAGTATTGTGTGACCAGTCTAGTTTATTGTTCAGATGAATACCCAGGTACTTGTAGGATGTCACCATCTCGATGTCTGTTCCCTGTATATTTACTGGTGCTGTGAGGGGCTGCCCATGCCTGCGGCAGTCCACCACCAGCTCCTTAGTTTTCCTCGCGTTGATCTGGAGGCAGTTCTGATGGCACCAGTCCACAAAGTCCTGGATAAGCCCTCTGTACTCAGCTTCATCTCCGCTGGAGATGAGACCAACGATCGCAGAGTCATCAGAGAACTTCTGTAGATGGCAATGTGTTGTGTTGTGTGAGAAGTCCGCAGTATAAAGAGTGAACAGGAAGGGAGCCAGCACCGTTCCCTGGGGGGCCCCCGTGCTACTGATGATCGTGTCGGAAACACAGTCCCGGGTTCTCACAAACTGAGGCCGGTTCGTGAGGTAGTCCAGGATCCATGATGACAGGTGCTGGTCCACCCCTGCGCGCAGCAGCTTGTCCTTCAGGATCATCGGTTGGATGGTGTTGAAAGCACTGGAGAAGTCAAAGAACATGATCCTCACCATATTCCCGGGCTTCTCCAGGTGGGACAGAGAACGGTGAAGGAGGAAGATCACCGCATCCTCCACCCCAATGCCATGCTGGTAGGCGAACTGGAGTGGATCCATCGCTGGTTCCACCAGGGGGCGGAGATGAGCAAGGAGCAGTCTCTCCAGGGTCTTCATCAAGTGGGACGTCAAGGCCACCGGTCTGAAGCTGTTCAGGTCTTTGGGGTGGGAAGTTTTTGGTACAGGTACCACACAAGATGTTTTCCACAGCTGTGGTACCCTCCCCAGTTTCAGGCTCATGTTGAAGATATACGTCACAATCCCACACAGCTGGTCTGCACAGGACTTGAGGAGCTTTGCGCTGATGCCGTCCGGTCCCGACGCCTTCCTCGCCTTGATCTTCCTCAGCTCCGTCCTCACCTGGGTCTTGGTCAGGGTCAGGATGGGGGGCTGTGTGTTGGGAGTGGGGGGGGGTGTCGGTGGAGTGGGGAGTGGGCCGCAGGACTTGATTTCTTAGTGGCAGCAGTGGTTGTTGTGCAGACAGGGGGGAGGGCGGTTGGTCAAATCTATTGAAAAACAGATTCAGGTTGTTCGCCCACTCCCTGCCCCCCGTGGCCTGGGGGGAGGTATTCTGGAGCCCCGAGATGGTTTTGAGGTTTCTCCAGACCCCGCTGATGTCGCTCTGTTGCAGCTTGTCCTCCATCTTCTTCCTGAAGCTGTCCTTGCCTTCTCTGATCTTTCTCCTCAGCTCCCTCTGTACGGACTTCAGCATCTCCCTGTTCCCCGACCTGAAGATCCTCTTCTTCTCTCTCAGAAGTGTTTTTATCTCAGGGTTGATCCAGGGTTTGTTGTTTGAGTGACGCCGTATGGTCTTGGTGGGAACGGATTTGTCCACACAGAAGCTGAGGTAGCCCGTGAAGGTGTGAATGAGGCCATCGATGTCCTCACCATGTGGATCGCAGAGCTGCTTCCAGGCAGTGGCTTCAAAACAGTCCTTTAGAGTGTCCATTGTCTCCTCAGACCATAACTCCACAGTGTGCATGGCCGGAGGTTGTCTGTGCACTAGGGGTTTGTACACCGGCCGGAGATGAACCAAGTTGTGATCCGATCTCCCAAGTGGGGGGAGTTGTGATGAGGTGTACGCCTCCTTAGTGTTTGCGTAGAACAAATCCAGTGTTTTATTGTCTCTAGTGTGGCATGTGACATACTGGGTGAAAGTGGGCAGAATGGGAGACAGTGAAACGTGGTTGAAATCGCCTGAGATGAGGAGAAGAGCATCTGGGTGTTCTGTCTGCAGCCTGCTGGTTACTGAATGGATGACGTCACGCGCTGTCCCAGCGTTCGCCGTCGGATTTGCATAAACAACAATGCAGATCACGTGTGAGTGTTCTCTCGGGAGATATGTAGGCCTCATGCTAACAGCTAGCAACTCAATGTCTTTGCTGCAGTGTCGTTGTTTAACAGTGATATGTCCCGGTCTACACCAGTTGTTGTTAACATACATTATCACTCCACCGCCCCTAGTTTTGCCACTCTCTGGTGTTCGGTCAGCTCGTATCATGTGAAAACCCTCCAGCTCAATGTTAGCATCTGCTGCTAGTTCAGTTAGCCACGTCTCAGTAAACAAAAGGAGAGAGCACTCCCGGTAAGTGCTATCATAACGGGAGATAGCCGCTAGCTCATCTAACTTTCCCAGTATCGACCGTACATTTCCCATGACAACAGATGGAAGGGAGGGTCTGTACCTTATATTTTTTGTCCTCCGCCTTACTCCAGCCCGGCAGCCGCGGCGTTTTCGCCTCAGTTCTCTCGGTATGTCGAGTTTTTCCAGTGGGATCGGGTGGCGGTTAAATGCTAGCAGCTCTTCCCTGTTGTATCGAATCCTGCTATAAACAGTGGCTCCGTCCACCGGCTCAGGAGACATTTGGGACGATCTGTGTGTCCGTGATATAAGTGGGGTGAAAAAAAAAGTGATCAAAAGAGAGAGGAAGGGAAAAAAAACTCGGAATCGAGCCGCTGTTGCAAAAGGCAGCCGACTGGTGTGGCGCCGAGAGATATCAGAGATATGTTGTTGTTTAATGTCCAATTAAATGACTTTAGGAGCTGTGGCGTGAGTTCTCAGTTGTCTCAGGTTTGAAGGGTGCCTTCTCCAGACAGCATGTTTCAGCTCCTTCCACAGATGTTCAATAGGATTTAGATCAGGGCTCATAGAAGGCCACTTTAGAATAGTCCAATGTTTGGCTCTTAGCCATTCTTTGGTGTTTTTAGCTGTGTGTTTTGGGTCATTATCCTGTTGCAAGACCCATGACCTGCGACGGAGACCAAGCTGTCTGACACTGGGCAGCACATTTCTCTCTAGAATACCTTGATAGTCTTGAGATTTCATTTCAAGACACCCTGTGCCAGATGTAGCAAAGCAGCCCCAGAATATAACAGAACCTCCTCCATGTTTCACAGTAGGGACAGTGTTCTTTTCTTGGTATGCTTCATTTTTGCGTCTGTGAACATAGTACTGATGTGCCTTGCCAAAAAGTTCCAGTTTTGTCTCGTCTGTCCATAGGACATTTTCCCAGAAGCTTTGTGGCTTGTCAACATGCAGTTTGGCAAATTCCAGTCTGGCTTTTTGATGATTTGTTTTTAACAGTGGTGTCCTCCTTGGTTGTCTCCCATAAAGTCCACTTTGGCTCAAGCAACGACGGATGGTGCGATCTGACACTGATGTACCTTGACCTTGGAGTTCACCATGAATGTGTTGAGAGGTTGTTCTGGGCTCTTTTGTTACCATTCGTATTATCCACCTCTTTCATTTTTCATCAAGTTTCCTCCTGCAGCCACGTCCAGGGAGGTTGGCTACAGTCCCGTGGATCTTAAATTTCTGTATAATATGTGCAACTGTAGTCACAGGAACATCAGGCTGCTTGGAGATGGTCTTATAGCCTTTACCTTTAACATGCTTGTCTATAATTTTCTTTCTAATCTCCTGAGACAACTCTCTCCTTTGCTTCCTCTGGTCCATGTTTAGTGTGGTACACACCATGTCACCAAACAGCACAGTGACTACTTGTCACCCTTTAAATAGGCCGACTGACTGATTACAAGTTTGTAGACACCTGTGATGTTAATTAGAGGACACATCTTGGTTGAACATGTCCCTATGGTCACATTATTTTCAATCTTTTCTAGGGGTACCATCATTTTTGTCCAGGCCTGTTTCATGAGTTTGTTTTTTAAAATAATTCTGATGAACCACAATTCAAAAGCATTGTCTGCTTTTCATTGGTTAATTTTCATAAAATTTTTATTTATTACCACTTTTGTCAGATTCAAGTTATTTCTGTGACCATTGTGGGTTTTTCTTTCATTAACAGAGGGCTACCAACAATTTTGTCCACGTGTGTAGCTTTTCATTTTGTTGATTTCCTATTGATGGCAAGTCCAATGTGTATAGAAATTTTTTTATATCCTTAACATTTGTCTCTTTGGGTTGCGAGTATAGTTCTTGATAAAATTTATGGAATATTTCTTTGATGTTTTCTGGGATAACTGTTGATTTATTTGTGATAGGGTCCCTGATCTTATATACATTATTCACTGTTTGTTGTTTTCTTAACCGCTTCGCCAACAGTTTTGTGGCCTTTGGCTCCGTTTCATAATATTTTTGTTTTAAATATCTATTTTTCCTTTCAATTTCATCTATTTGTGTTCCTTTTATCTTTATTTTTTTCTTCCTTAATTTCTTGATATATTTTTGGGTCATTTGTGCTTTGATGTTTACGTTCTAATTCCCTCAGTCTCTCACATCTTTGTTCATATGATTCCAGTTTAGACTTTTTTGCTTTTCCTGATTCAACAATTAATTTACCTCTTAACACGGCTTTTAGTGCATCCCATAGTATTGTTGGGTCCACTTCTCCATTATCATTCTCCTCGATATACTCATTTATGTTTAACTTTATTCTTTCTTTCATTTTCTCATCATTTAACAGTCCTACATTAAGTTTCCATGTTGTTTGTCGTTTTCTATTGTTTAAATATATTTCCATGTATATAGGATTATGATCTGATATTTCTGCCCCTCCAATCCAACAATTTCTCACCCTGTGTCTGTCACCTTCATTCATAAGGAAGTAATCTATTCTAGAGTGTACTTTATGGGCTGCTGAATAATGTGTATAGTCTTTTTCGAGTGGGTGCAGGTCCCTCCAAATGTCTACCATACCCATTTCTGCCAGTGAGGTTCTTATGAATTTTGTTACATGTTTTTTTGTCTTCTTATCACTTGTTGTATCAACTTCATGATCCATGACAGCATTTAAGTCTCCTCCACAAATTAGGACTCCTTCACTGTGTGTTGCTATGAGATCAAACAGATGTTGAAAAAAACCCTTGTCACTTTCTGGTGGGGCGTAGATGTTCACTAATGTAATCTGCATACCATCTATTCTTCCCTTTATTATTACATATCTGCCTTCTTTATCCTGGATTTCTTGTTCACATTCAAATTGTATTTTATTTGAAATTAGTATCATAACCCCTCTTTTAGTTCCTCCCTTAAATGAACTGTAGTAGGAGTTCTTAGAGCCAAATCTCTTTAGTTTCTCATGTTCTGTCTTGCTCAAATGTGTCTCTTGCATAAATATAATTTCGGCTTTTTTCTTCTTGAATTTTCTTATTATTCTTTCCCTTTTAACAGGTGAGTTCAGACCATTCACATTTAATGTCATTATCTTAAGATTTTTAATCATATTCATGTTTTTCCATTTTTTTAACTTGTGCTCCTAGCCCCTTTAACAACAAAACTAACACATATTTGTACAAAAACACATCAACGAACCTCGACCTCCGAACTTTGGGCCTTTCTTCTGCCCACTAGTCCCTGTTGGAGGGTGGAGGGAATGTCCTCACCGAGTGAGGGGCCCTCCCTAGACCTGTAGTTACTATCCAAGTAATAAACATTAGTCTAGAAATGTCCAACAAAAATCACTTTAACCTCTCCCAGTCGTTTATTTGCTTTTCTTTTACCTTATCTTCTTGGCCTTCCTTTATTCTATGCCCTTCTTAATCTTTGATATAATCTAAGCTTTCCATTGAAAGCCTTGCAGTTTTTCTTGGCCTCGGTGCACCACGTCCGTCTCCCGTCCTCTGCCACCCACTCGTCTCCACTCCGGTTGTCTTGGTGCGCTCTGCGCCGCCGCTGCTCCAGCCACTCCCTCGGGTACGTTCACCACAAAGCCTCGCTCCTTCATGTCCCGCGCTACCTCTCTGGCCGTGTTGTAGGTTTTCACGCCATCATCCCAATGAATTCACATCTTCGTTGGTGGCGTTTGAAATCTAATTTTTTTCTCTTTCAGCATTTTTTTAATGTTGGCATATTTCTTTCGCTGCTGCACAATTTCTTTCGGGTAGTCATGATCAAAGAATATCTGTTTGTCGCCAACTCGCATCTTTTTTTTCCACGTTTGTGTCAGAATTCTTTCCTTTATGTCGTATTTTAAAAAGTTTAACACAACTGACCTGGGTGCAGAGTTTGAGTTTGGTTTCTGTGCCAAAGCTCTGTGCACACGTTGGATCTGCAGGTCTGTTTCATCGGGCAACTCAAGCTCTTTTTTTAAGAATTGATCTATGAATTCCGCCATAGAGCTGCCTTCAGTGTCCTCCAGTATCCCGAAGAGGCATATATCGCTCCGCCTGGACCTGCTCTCCAGGTCGGTTATTTTTTCCTGCATCCTCTGTGTCTGTGCCGTCAGGGTCTGTAGCAGCTCGCTTGCCTCAGTCTTCCAGTCTTCCACCTTTGATATTCAAACTTGAGTTTCTGCCATACACACCCGCTGAGTGCGCAGCTCCTCCATGTTTTCTGCTAGCTTGCGGCCTATTTCTTTTCGGAGACCCATAATTTCCTCCTTCACCTCTTTTTTTCAGTTCTTCCTTAAGAGCCGTTAATTCCTGTTGGAGTTCTCGCTTGAGGTCTTTTATATCCTTACTTATATTGGCGAAGCCAGTGTTCATAATATCGAGGATCGTGTCCTCCATTTTCTCTGAAGTCTCCTCGTTTTTGTTGGCCTTGTGTTCAGCGATTTCTCCAGTGTTGTTGAAGAGGGATTCTTTAGTTTTACCCTGCTTTCTTCCATGTGCCCGGCTTCTTCGTGTTTTCATCCCTTGGTTTATTGACCTATTTATGCTGAGTTGGCCATTTAGCAAAGATTTTTAACCTGACTTGGGAGAGCTCTCTGTTTAAGCGTTATGCCTCTCCGCCATCTTCCCGGACAATCATAAATTTGCATTTTTAAGACAAATTTGTGATTTTTTTTTTCCCATAATTTTGAGTTTTTCCTTAAAAATTTACAGATTTTATAGACTTTATTATCCCAAACTGGGATATTACAGAAAATATTTTTCTCATAAATTTGTATTTTTTCCTGTAAATTTGCAACCTTTTTCCACATAAATTCACTACATTTTTCTAAAAAATAAGATTTTTTTCTCAAAAGTTTACAAATTATTTTTCTAACTTTGTCCTGTTAATTTTCAACTTTGTTCCTCATAAATTTGTGCCTTTTTTCTCTAAAATTTGAAAATTTTTTCTCCTTAATTTTTTTTTTAACTTTTTCTCAAATTTCAACTTTTTTTCTTATAAATTTGCATTTTTTTGGACAAATTTGTGATTTTTTTTCTCATAAATTTCTGACCTTTTTTCCCCTCATAAAACTATGACTTTTTTCCTCAAAAATTTGCAGCATTTTTTTCATGGATTTGCAATTTTTTCCTGTAAATGTGCTTTTGTCCGCTGTAATTTGCAACTTTTTCTCTGATAAATTTACAACCTTTTTCCTCAAAAATTTGCAACTTTGAGTTTCCAATTTTTTTCCTGTAAATTTTCAACTTTTTTTTATACTAGCTCAAAAATTTGCAGCTTTTTTCAAAAATTTACAACTTTTTCCTCATAAATTTGCTTTCCCCTTAATTTTTTTATTTCTCAGAAATTTGCAACGTTTTTCTAAAAAAGAAGTGCAACTTTTTCTCATGAATTTGCAATTTTTTTAATTATAAATTTGTGACATTTGTCTTGTAAATTTTCAACTTTTTTCTTCTAAAGCTGCAACATTTTGTTGTATGTAATTAAATTGTAATTTGTGACTTTTTTCCCTTTTAAATTGGCATCTTTTATCACATCGTTGCACTTTTGTTTTTGCAGCTAATTTCCAGTTCTCGGCTTTTAGCTCCTGTTAAACTGGTCCTCACCACCACTCCACCTGCGCGGAACCCACAGACCGCCGCCTGTGTGCAGACAGCATTTTGGACAGAAATCACCCAGAATAACCAGCTACGAAGCGTTCCGTGTTGCTGATAATCATGCTTTATTGAATCAACAAAATGGAGAACAACTCCAGGAGGCTGTAAAAACAGTCAACGCTACAAGTCTAAGTTCAATCAAAACAAAGTGCGGAGCGACACACGAGCCCCGCCCTTCATCCCGAACTCCGTCACTGACTCGGTGCTGCCCAGTTTGTCTGACTGGTGAAGCTCTAGAAACTAACACACAAACACGCCGGTGGCCTCCAGGAGTTGGCTCCGCCTCTGCAAACAAGCGCGGGAGCGACCCTTCCTTTTATCCGATTGGCCAGGTTGGTGGTACGACTGAAGAGCCCCAGCCGGCGGTCGTTTGCCAGAAGCGGAGTGCAAAACAAAAAAGGAAACACTTGTGCTCAGGGAGTGCAGGCCGCTCGCACTGTGAGCGTGTCGTTGAAATGGCCATGTGACGTAATCGGTCGGGGCGCGAGGTCCGGTCGTCCTGCTTACATGAGGGTAAAGTGCAAACAGCACTCGGGACCTCGCACCCTTCTCCCAATGCAAAAAAAATAAAAAAAAAAAAGAAGCAGCGCTGTCTCTTCAGCGGTGCGTTCAGGGTCCAGTCTCTGATTGAGGAAACATCAACAGGGAGCCTCTCTACCTGCTGAGGCAATCTTAAGACTTCAACGTAGCGTTGAGGCACAAAGTTTAGTTGCTCGGTTTAACAGGGTATTCGTTCCAGACTGAGAAACTTTCTCCTGCTAAACTCTATTTTGTTTCAGTTAAAATAACAATGCATACATTTCTCATAACCGGTAAATTCGGCTATATACATTATGTACATGTCACAGAAAAATGGATCAAAAATCCTGTCAAAGTACTCCACTATGGTACATTTTATAACAACTGTAGACTTTTGTCTAGTTTGGCATAAATTAATGTCAAGATTGGTACAAAAATAGTTCCTATTTACAAGAAAAGAAATCCAGATCTTTATCAATCAGCTCAATTAACAAACAAAAAGGCACGTACGAAGGAAAAGGGGGGATTTGGAAGTCTTTTTTCTACACTGATCGTATGCTAATGTGAACGGTCGCCGTGTCCGATCCGAGCTCGTTGGACAGTCTGAGGGTGTAGGTTCCCGCGTCCTCCGCCTTCACCCCGGTGATGATGAGGGTGGTCAGGTCCTCCGTGGTCTCAATGTGGAAGCGTCCTCTGGGCGTCACCTCGATGGTTTTCCCGCCGCGGGACCACTCAATGTGCTTCGCGTCGCCGGAGAAGGCACAGGCCACTGTCAGGACTTTCCCGGGCTCAATGCTGATGTCCTCGGGAAGAGCTTCTATCCTCGGAGCGGAACCTGGATTCAGGAAGAAGGAGGTCAGTGACGAAGCCAAAACAGTTTGTTGTTCATGGTAAATTTCTGACTTTTTAAAAGGTGATTAAATTAGCATCTTTTATCATATTTTTCACATTTATTCATCCACATTTATACTTAATTTAGCTTTGTATCTCCAGTTGGGAAAAAATTCCCAAAAATTTAAGTGAAGGTGGAGTCACAAGTTTACAAAACTGAAAGGAAAAAGTCGCAAATTTGAAAGATGGGAAAAAGTTGCAAATGTCTGAAACTGGGGGAAAAGTCACAAATTTACAAAACTGGTTAAAAAATAGGCTCAAATTTACAAAACTGGAAGGAAAATTTCAGCAAGTGGGACGGCACCCTCCCCATCACCGACTGAGCGCCACACAGGTACCAGCTCGCTGCTCGTACCGATTGCTTGCAGTGACGATCCCTTCATGTGGGAGGTCATCTCTGTGAGGCTGCTGGAGCTCATGGCGTACGTCTCGGACGTCATGGAAGACATGCTGGACATGGACATGGTCTCAAACTTCATCTCAGCTGCCATGCTGCTGAAGGAGCTGGACTCCATCATTGACGACATCATGGCCTGCTGGGCAGAAGAAGAAAAGGAGGAGGACTCCTCAACTGCGTGAACTTCTTTCTTCATCATCATGGATGCGCTCATGGAGGACGAGGTCTCCTTGTGACTCATCATTGATCCTGCTGAATGAAACAATGAAGACTAGGTTAGAGTGCTTTTTAAGATGGTTACCATTAGGCGGCTCGTGAATACGCAGCGGCCTCCCTCTCTTGTTCGTGTTTTCTGTTGTCTATATTATGTTTAAGTGTATATTCATGTGCTTCATGTCCACGTATGGATGCACGTTGTTCACCGACGATGTTAGGCACACATTACAGTCGCCACAGCCTTCTGGAAATAAGGAATACGACCAAACATTACGTCTTGGACCAGAACTTTACAGAGGAACTTCATGGCCTAAGACTTCACCAGACTTCCAAATTCCTGAACTCACCTGCTGCATCCTGCCACAAGAGGAGACGATGAAAGTGTTGAGAGGAAATGGAAGCGCAGTAAGCGTGCAGGGATCTGTGCTAAGCTAGTCACTAGCCCGCACAGACCTGCATTACCATTCCTGATTCTGGCCAACTTACACTCACTAGACAACAAAATAGACCACAAACAGCTCTTGAGCACTACGCAACGTGATGCGCAGAACTGCTGTGTTTTCAGCTTTACGGAATCGTGGCTAAATGACAACATCCCAGAATCTACTATTAAGTTAGCAGTGCTAACATGCTATCGTGCTGACTGGGTCTTCATGGAAGGAGGGAAAAACCTGTGTGTGTGCATGTGTGTGTGTGTTTACGTCAGTGACGCTTGGTCCTGGGACACTACTGTGGAGCACAAACACTGTTCTCCATTGTTGGAGTTTATGATTATCAAGTGACAACCGTTCTACTTAGCGAGAGAATTTACATCCATCCTGTTCATCGCCGTGTACATTCCGCCCACCACCACCATCGACAGGAACGAGGCACTAAGTTAGCTTTATCAGGCCATCAGTGAGACACAAACGGCACACCCAGATGGATTCCTCGTCACAGGAGGAGACTTGAACCATGCAAACTTAAAGGCCCTCCTACCAAAACTACACCAATATGTGGACTTTCCAGCAAGAGGAGACAATTGCCTGGACCTGGTGTACAGAACTCTCAAGAGAGCATACAGAGCCTCCCCCCTTCCCCACCTGGGTCTCTCTGATCACATCACCATCTTGTTAAAGCCGGCATACAGACCCTGAGTGAAAGCCATCAGACCAACAAAAAAGCAGGAACATGTGTGGCCAGAGGCGGCCTCTGATGCTCTGAAAGACTGCTTCAGCACTACAGACTGGGACACTTTCAAACACGCAGCCACTCACAATGGACACACAAACCTAGAGGAGTACATTGAGGTTGTTGTGGCATACATAGCTAAATGCATTGATGATGTCACTCACTGCAAAACCATCACTGTCCATGCCAACCAAAAGCCATAGATGACAGCAGAGGTCCACAGGCTCCTGAGGGCTCGGGATGAAGCCTTCAGGGCCGGCAACACTGCAGGACTAACAACAGCTAGGGCCAACCTGTCCTGTGGCATCAAGAAGGCAAAAAAACAGTAAGAAAATATTAATAATACACTTCAGCAACACCAGAGATGCATGTTCTCTCTGGCGTGGCATGCAGACCCTCACCAACTACAAACCTCCACCTCAGACCTGCACATCACACTGCTTAACAACCTAAATGACTTCTTCATCTGCTTTGAAGCACAAAACAGCACATCAATAGAGAAGACCAAGTCTGGATCCGACTAGTGTGAAGAGGACCCTCTCCTTGCAAGGCAGCTGGACTAGACAACATACCAGGTCGTGTTCTGAAGGACTGTGCAGAAAAGCTCAAGAATGTCCTGGCCGACATCTCCAGGATCTCCCCGAGTTAAGCTGTTGTCCCCACATGTTTCAAAGTTACCACCATAACACCAGTCCCAAAGAAGCCCGTCCCATCCAGCTACAATGACTACCAGCCAATAAAACTAACCTCCATCATAATGAAATGCTTCGAGCTTCTGGTCATGCAGAACATCAAGTTCATCCTCCCTCCCTTCCACGACCCATCTCAGTTTGCACACAGGTTAAACAGATCCACAGAAGATGCCATCTCTGCTGGTCTCCATCCAGCCCTCAACCACCTGGACTCAAAGAACTACGTGTGAATGCTGTTCTTGGACTTCAGTTCAGCATTCAACACAATCATCCCCCAGCACCTAATACAAAAAAATCAGACACTTGGGTCTGAAAACATCTCTCTGTAACTGGGTGCTGGACTTTCTCACAGGGAGGCCACAGAATTTGCAGGTTGGCAGCAACATCTCCAACACCATCAGACTGAACACGGGCCCCACAAGGCTGCATGCCCAGCCTGCTGCTCTTCACCCTGCTGACCCATGACTGTGTACCAGCCTACAACACCAACCACATCGTCAAGTTTGCGGGCAACACAATGGTGGTGGGCCTCATCACCAACAACGAGGAGGCCAAATACAGAAATGAGGTGAGCCATCTAGTCCAGTGGTGTAAAGACAATAATCTCTTCCTGAACGTGAGAAAAACCAAGGAGATTGTGGTCAACTTCAGGAGGGGTCACACACAGCACCCCCCTCTGATCATCTACGGAGCAGCTTTGAAGAGGGTGAGCAGCACAAAGTTCCTGGGGGTGCACATCTCTGAGGACCTCTCCTGGTCCAACAACACCACATCACTGGCCAAGAAGGCTCAAACTCACCTCTTTTTCTACTGCAAACTGAGGAAAGCACGAGTCCCACCCCCAATCATGTGCTCATTCTACAGGGGCACCATCGAGCGCATCCTCACCAGCTGCATCACTGTGTGGTATGGAAGCTACACAGCCTCCTGCTGGAAGACTCTACAGCGCACAGTGAACACAGCCAGCAAGATCATCGGTGTCCCTCTGCCCCCACCCCCCCGGACATCTACCTCACCCGCAGAGCCATCATCGCAGGTGACACCTCCCACCCCTCCCACTCCCTCTTCAGCCTCCTTTTTTCAGGGAGAAGGTACCAGAGCCTCTGGGCCTGCTCCGCAAGACTGCAAACAGCTTAGTTCGCCAGGCCATCAGGACCCTCAAACCCCCCCTTCCCGCCTCTGGACTGTAACACACCCACCCAGACAATAACTCTACCTCAGCTGTTTGCACAGAAAGACTGGCACACCAACAGTGCCACATCTGCTGCTGTATGACTCTGCACCTTACTGCAATCATTTACACAAATGCCATACCTGCTGCTGTCTCTTATTGCAATACTGATCATGTGCAGTCCAATCTGTCACTGTTTGCATCTCCTCCACCGCACTGAACTTGCACTACGGATATTACTGCACATAGGATTGACGTGTTTCTTCTTTTTGTTAATCTTCATTTGCACTACAGGTAGCATTACTGCACATGGACTACTATTGTTGTTTTCATCCTTACTCCTTTTCTTATATATTACACACTCTTCCAAGAGAGAGAGAGATGGCATTTCGAGTCTCCTGTATGTCCTGTACATATAGAAGTACTGTCTAATAAAAATTGTTGAATCTCTTTGAATCTTACTTCTAAAACAGTATCTCAGTAAGCTCACCTTTCAGAGCTACTTGCTGCTCCAAGTAGGTGGAAATCTTCTTCTGTATGGACTTGAAGACCTGTCCGGTGAAGGAGAAAGAGGACTTTGACACTCCTCCTTCTGATGTCATCTCACAGGTGTACTCTCCTTGATCGCTGTTTGCCAGATTATGGATCAGAAGGCTACAGGACCCCTCTGAATAATGCATCTCGAAGCGGCTGCTCTGTGAAAGCCTCCTCCCGTTGACGTACCACACCACCTCCCTAACGCTGCTCTCACAGGTGCAGGACATTTTTACCGAGCCCTCACAGGCTTCAGCGTTCAGCTGACTCAGAATCTTGGGTGGTTTTGGCGTTGGGGATTTCACAATGGGTGGAGACCCCACTCTCTTGGGGGACATGGCGGGTGGAGGAGACTTCATCCTAGGAGGGGATTTGATGCCCTCTGGTTCAGGGGATTTAAGAGCCCTTGGTGATTTAAGACCTGTAGGTTCTGGGGACTTGATGCCCTTTGGTGTTTTGAGTCCTGGAGGTTCTGGAGACTTAACCCCTCTTGGTGTTTTGATTCCTGTAGGCTCGGGAGATTTGACACCCCGGGGTGATTTTACTTCCTCGGGTTCTGGTGATTTCACACTCCCTGCAGGTGATTTGAGTCTAGGTTCAGGAGATTTAACACCTGGAGCTGGTGATTTCATGCTGGGTGCTGGAGTTGTTGCAGTCGGCTCAGGAGATTTGACAGGAGTTTTAAGTCCTGGCTCAGGTGATTTCACACTAGCAACAGGAGATGGTGCACTGGGTTCAGGAGATTTTACACTTGCAGTGGGTGCTCTAATGGAAGGCTCGGCAGACTTGATGCTGGGTTCTGGTGACTTTACACTCGGAACAGGGGAGGTTATGGAGGGTGCTGGTGAGGTGACTGAAGGCTCTGGTGACTTCACGCTGGGTGTGGGTGACTTCACACTGGGTGTGGGTGACTTCACAGATGGTTCAGGGGATTTGACAGCTTTTACTTCCTTTTTAGGAGCTGGTCTGCGGATGGTTAAAGTGAAAGAAGCTTCCTGTTTGCCAGCTGAATTCTCCACCACCACCGTATAACTGCCCTCATTGGAAGCCGTCACATTGGAGATCTCCAGGCTGGATTTGAACTGAGTGGTGGTGATCTGGATCTGGCGAGATGAGACAATGGTTGTACTCTCATGCTTCCAAGTTACAGTGGGCGCAGGGTCACCATCGATGTCACAGGAAAATCTGGCTGTCTCTCCTTCCTCGACTGTCAAAGACTGAGGCTTGGTAAGGATTCTAGCAGGAAGAGAGGGCTTCACCTTCTCCACGGAAACTTCCTCATGAACAACAGCTGCAGAGGACTTCAGTTTAGCTTCTGCTGAAGTACTCTTTGCTGTCAGAGAATACTTGTCTGACGAATAGGAGGAACTGGTTGACAGATACTCTTCAGAGGCATACTTGATAGAGGAATCGTACCTCTCAGCAGAGGAGTACCTCTCAGCAGAAGAGTACCTCTCAGAGGCACCATATCTTTCATGCATGACAACCTCATGTGTCTCAGTTTCTTTGGACCTGCTTTCCTCCACTGCAAAGTGGGTTTCAGAAGCATAGCCAGTTTTGAAATGGGTTGTGTGATAGTGGTCAGTACGAGTCACTTCTGGGAAATATGCCTTGGTGACCTCCTCGTCCTTGCGCCGTGATGAGAAAGTGGTGTAGCCGCCCCTAGACACCTCCAGGGTGGCATAGTCTGACGCCTCTCCCTTGGAATTGGTGCACACACAGCGGTATGTACCACTGTCCTCTTCCTGACAATCCAGAATAGTGACGGACAACACGCCGCTCATGTTGCTGAAGATGTATTTCTCACTGCTTTCAGAGATTGGAGCTGCATTGTGGAACCATGTGATGTCAGCTTCTGGCTTTGCTTGTACATTTAGGGTGAATTTAGTGTCTTGGCCGAGTGGGATGCGATGTGAACGCATCCTGACGGTTACACGAGGAGCATGGTCCAAGCTGAAAGGTGCCTGAGTGACAATCTGGTACTTCCTCTCAGACTTCAAAGCAGCCTTCCTGGCCTCATAGCGTGACATGATGTCAAAGCGGGCAGAACGCTCAAATCTGGAAGAGGAGCGTGATGACCTCTCGACTGATCTGATGGGGCTGGGAGAACGGGGACGGGTCCTCTCTGGAGTTGGGGACCGCCGTTCTACAATCTCGCCCTCTACTTCCACAGCAGGCCTGGCACGAGTTGTTCGGATCAACTCTGAGACTGGACGCATCAGCTCAATGTAGGTGGGAGAAAGTGAGCGTCTCCTCCTCATGTACTGAGAAATGGTCCGTTTCTTTTTCGTCTCAGAAACCTCAACGGCCTCAAGCCGGATTTCCTGCCTCCGCTCTTCGCGTTTGACAGCATGACGTTCAACACGAACAGGGCTGACAGCAGGAGAGGCGGAAAAGCCGAGCTCCAGCTCATCCTCCAGCGTCATTCTATCCTTCTCTGCTCTTCTCTTGGAAAGGTATTCTTCCACAGCCATCAGCTCCTCCTCATCACTGAGATCTCCCAGGGATCTCCTCCTGGATCTGAAGGAAGCCTCAGATTCCGGAGAGGGTGAGCGACGTGCAGGTCTGACAGTTTCCAGATCATCCAGAGTGAGTTTTGGAATGCGCCACCTTGGCCTATATTGGTCAGTGATTCTAGGAAGGGGCATGACATAGAATTGTTCCCATCTGGACAGACGAATACGGCGCTGCCTCTTCTGCACAATCCTCTCCATCCTCTCCGAAATTTCATATTGATCTCTCAGCTTTTTATACCACTTCATGTCAGATAGAGGCACAAACTGTCTGATGCCTTTGTCCTCATCCAGAACTCTGGGATCATGAACCACAGGCTCTGGAATTTCATAGGGCATGAAGATTCTTCTCTCCTCCTCCAGCTTCTTTGTCTCGGATTTCTCCTCGGTGATGTCAAACTCACCTTCAACATTCTTGGTGCTCACTGCAGGCTTGTAAATCTCTGCAGCAAACTTCAGAGCTTCCTGTGCCGTAGGGTTCAGAGGCACAAGCTCCTCTGTGGCAGCAATTTTCAGTGCCATCTTGTTGGTCTTTTCAATTTGTTTCTGTACGTGTCTGTATTTCTCCTCTTCAGTCTTGTACTCTCTTCTGGTGTAGGTAAGGCGGTCCACCTTCAGGCTAGCCTGGCAGGTTGCAGAGCCAGCGGAATTTGTCGCTGTAACTTTGTACACACCAGAATCCTCGAGAAGGGTTTCTCTGATGTGAAGAACATAATAGTCAATGTCCTGCTCTATAACGACCACCTTTGGACCAAACTCTAGAAGATGACCATCCTTTTCCCATTTTAGAGTTGGAGTTGGGATTCCTGAGACTCGGAGCTCGAAGTGGACACTGTCTCCCTCGATGCAGTCAATATTAGCCAGCAGACGTTTGAATATGGGCCTCATAGTTTCCTCCATCACAGGATGAGGTATCACGGTGAGACGAGCCTTGCAGATGTCTTCTCCGAACTTGTTGTGAGCCATAACTGTATACTCGGCATCATCATTCACGTCGAGGTTGTGGATCATGAGCTGGTACAGACCTTTATCGCTGATGAACATGTACTTGCTGTCGTCATCCCCTGGTTTAATTCTTTCACCATTCTTGAGCCAAGCCACTTGAGGTTCTGGGTGCACGGTGATGGTGACACCAAAGCGTACATTTTCGCCGATGTAGGCAGTGCGGTTGTAGAGAGGCAAAGTGAACTCTGGTGGTCTCTGCAGAAGCTTAGTTTTGTCTACTCTCCTCCTCAGCTTCTTGATGGAGCGGCTAAAGTAGTGCTCTCTGATGCTTCTTACAGTTTCAACAAAGAGCTCTCCATAAGCGCTGTCCTCTCCATCGTCACTCACCACTTTGCATCTGTACACACCATTATCACTCTCTTCAATGTCTTTCACATAGATGCTGGCAAAACCATTACTGTAAGAAATCTCATACTTGGCACTAGCGTGCAGCTCGCGGTTACCAAAGTACCAAGAAACCTGTGTGCTCTTACTATAGTTGGCAATGCTACAGGTGAATCTGACGTAACCACCTTCCTCAGCTGAGGCATGCATAACTGGTCCAGCACGGAGTCCTTGGTATTCCGTTCCAACTTTCACTCTGCCCACAGCCAAGCCCCGCTGGTTCTTGAAGGCACCGCCATATGCCAAGCGAGCTGATGACACAACGGTGTCAATCTTCTTTACCAGACTCTGATAGTACCTTCTGTGTCTCAATGTCCTAATGGCCTTATTGCTGATGTGTTCAATCTTCATCCTGAGCCACGGGTGTTCTAGAGCCTCATGAGCTGTCATACGAAGCTTTCTGTCCTTGACCAGGAGTCTGTCCACAAAGTCCATAGCCTCCAGGCTGATATCCTTAAATGCTTCACTGTCAAAGATGTATTCACAGTTTGAGATGTTTTCAATCATCTTCGTTGTGGACTCTGCAGCAAATGGATTGAGGCCACTAAGCAGAACGTAGGCCATAACACCAACAGACCACATGTCAGTGGCTGTAGTGATGAGGTCGTGGCGGTGGACTTCTGGGGCATAATATTCCGGAGCTGAGAAAAACAGTCTGATGTTTTCTCCTGGCACCAGCAGCCTGGCCTGGCCCATCTCAATAATCTTTATGGTGCTACTTCTCCTTGTGGTATAGACGATGTTGTCTGGATGGATATCAAAGTGGCCAAAGTTGTGTCCGTGCAAGAACTTCAGAGCAGCGCAGACTTGCCTCAGATAGCACACAATCTCTTGCTCTGTAAGTTCAAAGTTGGCAGTGCCAAGGCGCTCAAAGATGTCAACCCCAGAAATGAATTCATAGATCAGAATGATCTCCTCCATACTTTCAAAGTATTCATAAAGATAGATGATATTCTTGTGCCTTGCCACATTAAGGGCCTCAATTTCTCTGAGAACTAACTCACGGTCAGTTCCTTTGACCTTGATAAATTTGGCCATGAAGGTCTTTTTAGTGGCAATCTCCGTGCAGCGGTAGATTGCTCCAAACTGGCTGCGGGCAAGCTCCTCAGAGATTATATACTTGGAGGATAGTTCTTTCACTTTGTAGAATAGGGCCTCCTCCTTGGTGATTTCTCTGGCTTCATCAACTTCCTCGTCATAGTTTCTGAGCACAGACTTGTCTTCCTTTGTGGTGATGGGCTCGGTTGGCTTAGAGGGAGGGCTCAGGCCAAACTGGTTCTCTGCAATAACGCGGAACTGGTACTTAGTCTTTCCAAATATGTTGATGATGGTGATGTTGCAGGCGGTGGTCTGTCCAGCACGGATCCACCTATCACCAGTGGTGGGGCATTTTTCCACAATGTAGCTAACAATCTCACTTCCACCATCGCTGGCAGGCGGCTGCCACGTCAAGGTGATTGAATCTCGTCCAATGTTACTAACTACAAGACCCTTTGGAGCATCAGGAATGTCAGCAACATTCACTTCAATGGTCTGCTTGTCCGTTCCAAATCTGTTCTTCGCAGTAATGATGTAGTAGCCAGTGTCTCGTCTCTGTACTCCCTTCTGGAAGACCAGGGAAGTGAAAGACCTGGTTGTGATGACTTGATAATAAGCAGAATTGGAGAGTATCTCCTGGCCCTTCTGCCAAGTGATTGCTGGCTCGGGCTTTCCAGAGATGGGGATCTTGATAGTGATGTGATCGCCACGGACAGCTTGGACCGCTCCCATTCCTTGAAGCTCTATAGGCAGGTGGATCTTTGCAGGAACTGGAAGAACAACAAAAAAAATTGCAGTGGTGAAACAACTGCAAATAAATCCCTTGATAAATTTGGCAACAGTAATACAATTATTCTCACCTTCCACTTCCAGGTTGGCAGTCATAGAGATGGATCCTGAGGGATTGGTTGCTCTGACTTGGTAAACTGTGGCATCATTCTCATCAGCAGCAGTGATGACCAGTTGGTAGTAGCCACCCTTGAACTCCAGGGCTTTGATTTTGGTTCCATCTGCCAGAATCTCCTTTCCACTGCGGTACCATTTCACCACAGGCTTTGGATGACCTAACACCTTATTTTAGAAGACAGACAACAGTGAAATACATTTACACATTTGTGTCAAGCTTTTCCAATCTCAGAACCACCCAAAGCTCAACGGGTACCTTAGTGACAAAGGTGGCACTGGCATGGTATTTGACCATCATGTCTCTGATCTCCTCTCTGAATGAAGGCGCACGAGGAGCCTGGTCAGACACAGGGATGATGGGGGCAGAGATCTCACTCCAGTCACTCTCGCCACCCATGTTCTCACACTTGATGCGGAACTCATACTCAAAGCCCTCGATCAGGCCTGTGACCTCATAGCTGGTCTCCACAATCTTTTTGGTGGTTACTGACATCCATTTGTTCTGCTTCTTCTCGCGTTTCTCCAGGTAATAGTTGGTAATTTTAGCTCCGCCGTCGCTGCTTGGAGGCTTCCAGCAGATGATACAGGAGTCCTTTGTGGAGCTGATGATGAAAGGCTGCTGTGGGATGCCAGGTTTTTCTGAGGAACAAACGGGGGGATTACTGTCCCATCTTTAGATGTAACCAAGAAAATTCAGAGAAACAACATTTTAATGCACTTACCAAATGGACTCTTGATGATGACCACAGATGGGATCTCCAGAGGCTCACTGACCCCGTACTGGTTTTGGGCGGACACTCTGAAGTAGTAGCCGGCACTCTCGATGAGGTTGGGGACACGGCAGGTGGTACCAGAGACAGAGGAGGACACCAGGTGCCACTGTTCACCTTCCTTGGCCTCACGTTTCTCCACAATGTAGTTGGTGATCATGGATCCACCATCATCCAGGGGAGCCTTCCAGCTGATGATAACTGAGCTTTTAAGTAGGGCATCAACAACCACTGGACCCTCAGGGATACACGGTTTGTCTAGAAAGTAATTATAGAGATGCATTTACTGTGAGGATAAATTTTGTTATTTTGTAATATTTTTCATTTGCAGTCGGCCCTTACCTTGGATTTCAACACGTAGCGAAGTGTCAATAGTTCCAAACACATTGCTGAGCTGCACCTTGTAGCGGCCAGCATTGGTCTTCCTCTGGACATTCCTCACCACCAGGTGAGTGTAGCTCTCTGTGTTCTCAATGATCACGTTCTCAGATGGATTCAGAGGCTTCTTGCCATAGAACCACATGATCTGTGGGATGGGACGGCCAATGTAGACGACGTGTAGGCGCAGGCTGGTGCCGGCGCCGGCATAGTACTTCTCCTTGAAGGGGAAACCAGGGTGGAACTGGGGTGCCGCCTGCAAGCGCAGTTTGCCGCTGGTCTCAATCTCTCCGGCTTCATTGATGGCCCTGCAGGTGTACAGGCCCTCGTCCTCCTGCTCGTCCGTTACAATGGTGAGGGAATGGTTACGGCCGTCCGAGCTCATCTTGTACTTGCGGCTCTGGATCAGCTCTTTGCCGTAGCGGTACCACTTGATCTCGGGCAGAGGTCTGCCAATGATGCCACAGGTCAGGGTTCCAGACTCGCCGAGCTTGGTGGTTACATCTTGGATGTCTTCCTTCAAAGCTGGAGCCTCACCAACTACAGGAAGAAAAAAATGCTGCATTTAATGTGCTTTGTATGCATACTGTATCAACAGGATTTTTTTGGAAGACTTTTAAGATAAAAGCTCCAAAATTTAATAAAGGTTAGCTGACAACATTTTTTAAGACTGAGCAACTTTAGCATTTAAAATAGCATTTTTTCAGGCTTAAGGTTGTATTTTAAAGCTAATATTCTTATACTGTGAGCTTTTATACCATTTCTGCTTTTCTGCTAATGTTTTTCAAGATTAGGGAATTTTTTTTTTCCACAATATCTTTATTGAACCTTTTTTTTTTTTTTTTTAACAAACATGATACAAACAATCAAACACTAACACTAAAGTACTACAAAAAAAAAAAAAAAAATGCACTAAAAACACCAACAACCACCAACAAAATCAAGTCTTCAACAATGCTCCTCTGTTTAGTCTAGACAATCCAATACATAAGTATACATATTATGTTCACCAGTTTGGAATTTACAAGGTCCACACACATCATTCACCTTCTTCTTCAAGAGTTATGTTTAAATTTTTTACATAATCAATAAAAGGTCTCCATATATTCTCAAACACAATTTCCTTTGATTTCAGTATATATGTTATTCTTTCTAATGGAAGGTTTGTTAACATCTGTCTTAACCACTGAGTCACATCTGGTCTATGAGTCTTTTTCCATAATAGTGCAATACATTTTTTGGCATTAAGCAAACTGAGGTCTATGAATGTTCTTTCACTTTTATTGAAATTATGCTTTTCTGGGTACAGACCCAACAAAACCAGTTTAGGATTCAATATGATTTGTTTTGAGATTATTTTTTCAATTGTTACCCTCACCTCTTCCCAAAACATTCTTATTAATCTACATTCCCATAAACAATGAAATAGGGTTCCTTTACTTTCCATGCATTTTGTGCATGTATCTGGTATATTTTTGTTATATCTATTTAACTCCTCCGGTGTAACATACATCCGCATTAACCATTTGAAATGTATCAATTTAAGGCGTGCATTTATTGATTTGGTTTGAGCTTCTGTACAAGCCAATTCCCATTGTTCCTCTGAAATTTCAATTTGCAGATCTTCTTTCCAGTAGTTTAATCTTTTCAGTGAATTTTCACTTGAAGATAGTGTCAATGAGTTATAAAACTCTGAAATAATACCCTTTCTTTTACTATCTTTCATCATCATTTTTTCCAAGGATGAATAAATAGGTCGAGTGAGAGCTTTATTTTGATTTGATCGAATAAAGTTTCTAAGTTGAAGATATTTAAAAAAATGTGTTCTATTGAGATTAAATTTGATCCTCAGCTCTTCAAAAGACATTATGTTTTCTGCACATGGCAAATATAAATCCTGAATCTTTTGTATCCCTTTTAAATTCCATACTTTAAATACAGCGTCCGCTCTCCCTGGTTTAAAATATTGATTACCCCATATTGGACTAAATTGTGACAATAACTGTGGTTCTTTTAAATAGTTTTTAGCTTCACACCATATTTTGATCATATGCTTTACAAATGGATTTTTAACTTGTTTTTGTAATTTTTTTGCCGAATCTGAGTATATGAATATGGGAAGAGGTAAAGGTAAATTGTATGATTCCATTTCAGTCCAGTGAGGGAGATCATTTGATGAAAAATAATATGTCATAGACCTCAGTTGTGCCGACCAATAATACAACATAAAATTTGGACATTTCAGACCTCCACGATCAAATGGTAAATATAATAAAGACAGACGTAATCTAGCCCTCCTGTTGTTCCATATAAATTCCACTAACTTTTTTTTTATTCTTGAGAATAGATCTAAAGGTGGTGATAAGGGAATGTATTGAAATAAATAAAGTATTTTAGGTAAAATATTACTTTTAAGTATATTGATTCTCCCGATCATCGACATTGGTAGTGACATCCATCTCTGAGTTAACTCACTGATATCTGACATTAAGGCTTCATAGTTGACACTGGCGACTGATTCTAGCTTAGGCATAATTTGGATTCCTAAATATTTAAACTGATTTACAACATTGAATTGATTTACCTCAGGGTCTGGGTAATTTCTCTGGGTCTCATTTAGCATTAATATTGAAGATTTAGTTTTATTTATTTTATATCCTGATATTTCCCCAAAATTCTTTATTAAATTCAACAAGGTTGGAATTGATTTTTTTAGATTCGACATAAACAAAGTTATATCATCGGCGTACAGGGAGATTTTATGTTCTGTTGGTCCAACTTTAATTCCATATATTTGTGAATGTAAACGTATCGCTATCGCTAAAGGTTCAATTGCCATAGTAAACAGTAAAGGTGAGAGTGGACAGCCTTGTCGACATCCTCTATTGATTTTTATTGGTTTTGAAATATTGTTATTTGTTAGGATTTCTGCTGTAGCATTATTGTATATTATTTGAACCCATTTTATGAAATTATTTCCAAGTCCAAACCTTTGTAGGACTTCAAAAAGAAAGGGCCATTCAACTCTATCAAAGGCCTTTTCGGCGTCCAATGATAGGAGAGCTGTATCCGGTGCTTCTTTATTAAAATAGATAATATTAAATAGTCTTCTTACATTATGGAAGCCTTGTCTACCCTTTATAAAGCCATTCTGATCTCGATTAATAATATTTGGTAAAATTTCTTGTATTCGTCTTGCTAAAATTTTACAGATTATCTTAAGGTCGGCGTTTAATAGGCTTATTGGTCTCATATTTTCACATTTATTAGAGGGCTTACCTGGTTTTGGCAGCAGTATAATTAAGGCATTATTTATGTATGATGGTAAATTATTATTTTGAAATGCTTCTAAAACCATTTCCAAAAAAGGTTTTATTAATTTATTCTTAAATTTTTTATAAAGGTCAACTGGAAGACCATCTGGTCCTGCACTTTTTCCTGATTTCATATTATCAATGGCTAGCCCAACTTCTTCTTGACTAATTTTAGACTCCAATATCTCCCTGTTTTCATTTGGAATACACGGTATAGATAGTTCGTTCAAAAACCCATTTAGTTTTGTTAAATCAGGTTCATTTTTGGTATCATATAATTTTTCATAGTAATCTCTAAAGGCTCTATTGATTTCTAAAGGATCTATAACTACCTGTCCGTTACTTATAATACTGGTAATTGGTGTTTTAATTTCCAATTGTTTAATCTGCCATGCTAATAATTTTCCTGATTTTTCACCTTGTTCATAAAAAGATTGTTTCAATCTTAGAAGACTCGAGGCAGCTCTATTCGCTGATTTTTTGTCGTATTCAGCTCTCAAAATCAGTAATTCATTCTCCAACCTTGGGTCACTTCCTGCATACACTTTTTCCTGAAGATTTTTTATTTTATGTTCCAATTTAGCTCTCTCCTCTCGAGTCTTCTTAGATTTTGATCCTGTATAACTAATAATATGCCCCCTAATAAAAGCTTTGAAAGCCTCCCACTTTACACATGCTGATGTTTGTGTAGTATTGATGTCAAAGAACTCGTCTATCTGTTTTTCTATATACTTGACAAATTCCTCATCCTGAAGCCATTTATGCTGAAATTGCCATCTACCTGATTCCTTTGTCAATTTTTTATCTACATATATTAGACAACAGGGTGCATGATCAGAGATCACGATGTTATCATAAAAGCAGTTTTGAATCTTGGACCTTAATTCTGTGGAAATCAAAAAATAATCAATACGTGAGAATGTCTTGTAGGTACTGGAATAACAAGAATAGGCTTTAACTTGTGGTTTCATTTCTCTCCATATATCTAACAATCTCAATTCTTTCATAAAATGATTAATAGTCATCCTACATCCAATGTGCGTACAATCCAGTCCTGTTGATCTATCCACACCTGGATTCAATGTACAATTAAAATCCCCTGCTATTATATGTTGCCCTGTAAGTGATGATAAGATGAGAAATAAATTAGCAAAGAACTTCTGATCATCTATATTGGGACCATATAAGTTCACAAGATTTATATTTTCTAATAGCAAAGAACCTTGAATGATTACATATCTTCCAAATTTGTCTCCAATTACATTTTTCACTTGAAAAGGAACTGATTTATGTATGAGAGTCATAACTCCCCTGGCTCGGGATGAAAATGAAGAGGTGAATACACTTCCCTGCCATCTACTCCTAATTCTTTTAACATCCTCCTCTATCAGATGAGTTTCTTGTAAAAACACAATTCTTGAACCCATGTCCTTTATTTTATTCATAACTTGTTTAAGTTTTTTTAAATTTTGTAGACCTCTGCAATTCCATGAAGTTAAATTAAGATTAACACTTTGGTCCATGATCAATAGAGAGTTTGGGATTACCTTGCAGTGTAAACATGCTCATACAGAGAAGCAAAAACATGAGTGGTTGAACATTCATCCTACAAACTACACACAAACAAATTTCCCCTTCCCACACTTGTGGCAAACCCCCCAAAATCAAAAGAAAAATTCTGTCTCCCGATATAGCCATCGACCGTTCCACACCCACGGGGAACAGCCTAAGCCACTCCTTCTTCATCCTCCCAATCACCCTAACTCTACTGCTTTTAATGACGTAACATTAACTCTCCTCTGTAGTTTTCCAACTTAACTCCAAAATTTTTAACAACTTTGTACATCATAGTTTTTTTTTTTTTGTTTGTTTTTTTTTTTTTTTTTTTTTTTTAATATATAATACAATCTATATTTTGTAAACTTACTATTTACTTCAAGTCAGTCAGATGCCTGTGCAAATGCTTAATTATTCTACCTTATATTTTGTTCATGCTTAGCTCCCACCAGTCTCTTCTTCTTCTTTGATCTTCTTGATGAACTCCTGCGCCTCCTCTGGGGTCTTGAAGATGTGGGTTCTGCCCTCATACGTGGTCAGCAGTCTCGCAGGATAGATTACACCATGACGAATCCCAAGGTTGCGCAGCTCCTTACGTACGGGATCAAACTGCTTCCTCAATTGCTGGATTCCTGTGGCCAAATCTGGGTAGAACCGCACCTGCTGGTCCTGGTGTTTAATCTCTCCTTTTTTAGCTCGTGCAGCGTTGAAGATCTTCATCCTGTCTCTGTTGTTAAGAAACTTCATAATTAAGGTCCTCGGCGGTCCCTTATCTCTCCGTGGGCCAATACGATGTGCTTTTTCCAGAACCACTGCTGATTGCAACTCCTCGCTGCCCAGCACCTCCGGAATCCACTTTTCCAGAAAGGAACATACGTCCCGACCTTCTGATTCCTCTGGAAGACCCACCAGCCTCAAATTATTCTGTCTCGACCGAGATTCCAAATCCAAAATATTATCTTCCAGAGATTTATTTTTTTTTTCCAAAGTGCGCACCTTTAATTGAAGACGGGTGACGTCATCTTCAGCACTAGCGAGACGGAGCTCCATCTGCGCCGTTCGTTCTGCACAGTCACCCAATTCCTTTCTTATTCCTTCCAACGCTGTCATAATCCCATCAAATCTAGAGGAAAAGTCCGCTCTCATTGAACTCATGGCAGCCATCAGCGCATCTGCGCCATTCCCCGCAGAAATCGCAGCGTTGCCAGCCTCCTCCGCCATATATGGAGCCCTGTTTGCTGCGTCACAGACCTGAAAGTCCGTTAATTTGGACTGTTTCGGCGGCTCGCTTTTTCCTTTTCCTGGTTTTCCAGCCTTAGGCTTCGCCGACATATCCTCGCCCAAACGCTGGGATACGTTCTGTCCCAAATGAGAGAGTTATTTGCCGATTTTTTTTCTCCAGGAGCAGAGCAGAGCGAGACACGTCCGTCCTACGTGGCAGCCATAACCGGAAGTCAAGATTAGGGAATTTTAGCTAAGATTTTCTCAGAATTAAGCTTGTAATTATCATTTATAAGAAAACATTCTTCAGCCATCCATCCATCTTCTTTTGCTTAACCCTTTTCGGGTCACGGGGGGGTGGGGGTGGTTGGAGCCTATCCCAGCATCTTTGGGCGAGAGGCAGGGTCCACCCTGGACAGATTGCCAGTCCATAGCAGGGCAACACAGAGAGACAGACAACCATTCACTCTCACAGTCACACCTAAGGACAATTTAGAATCCCCTGTTTGATGTCAATTAACCTAACTTGCATGTTTTTGGCGTGTGGGAGGAAACTGGAGAAATCCCGGAGTAAACCCACGCAGACACGGGGAGAACATGCAAACTCCATCTTCAATTAAGTGACATCGGCTCAATGCTAATATTTTTAACAATTATTCTATTTTAGCATGTAAGCAAGCCTTTCAAAGTTTTAAGCTTACATTTAACATCTTCAAGCTAACTTCCTGTGATGTTAAGCTATTTCTATTTTTATGCCAACCTTTTCCAAAATTAGGCCATTTTAGCCTTTCAGATAGCATTTTCATAAAATTACACTTGTCTTTAGCATTTTAAAGGTAGGATTCTTATACTTTAAGCTATTTCTATTTTTATGCTAATGTTTGTGTAGTTTAGAGTGTTTTAGCATTTTAGCTAGCATTTTCTTAGAACTAACCTGTTATTTAGCATTTTTAAGCAAAAAAAAAAAGCCAACTTCAACTATGTGATATTGAGACAATGCTTACAATTTTTACATTTAAGCTATTTCTGCTTTTATGCTAACTTTTTTAATAACGGCGATGCACAAAAATTCAGCCCGCAAGTTAATTAGCCATCCATCCATCCACCCATCCACCTTCTACCACTTTTCCGGAGGTCCGGATTGCAGAGGCGGCAGTTCAAGCAGAGAAGCCCAGCTTCTTTTGATCTACATCCAACAATCAGTCAGACACTGTCTTCGTTTTGCTCATCTCCTAAGTCCACTGTAAGAAATTTGGGTGTTATTTATGAATCCATCCATCCATCCATCCACCCATCCATCTATCTTCTACCACTTTTCCGGAGGTCCAGGTTGCGGAGGCAGCAGTTCAAGCAGAGAAGGCCGGACTTCCCTCTCCTCAGCCACCTGCTCCAGCTCTTCAGAGAGGATACCAAGGCGTCCCCAGACCAGCTGGGAGACATAGTCTCTCCACCGAGTCCTGGGTCTGCCCCGGGGTCTCCTCCCAGTGGGATGTGCCCAAAACACCTTGAGTGGGAGGCGTCCAGGAGGCATCCTGATCAGATGCCTCACCTCAACTGGCTCCTTTCAATGTGGAGGAGCAGCAGTTCTACTCTGAGCCTCTCCCGGATAACTGAGCTCCTCACCCTCTCTCTGAGGGTGAGTGCAGCAATCCTACGGAGAAAGCTCATTTCAGCTGCTTGTATCCACGATCTTGTTCTTTCGGTCACTACCCAAAGCTCGTGACCATAGGTGAGAGTAGGAACGTAGATTGACCTGTAAACGACAGCTTTGCCTTAGAGCTCAGCTCCCTCTTCACCACAACAGACCGGTACAACGTCCGCATCACTGCAGATGCTGCTCCGATCCAGCTGCCAATTTCTTGCTCTATTCTCCCCTCACTCGTGAATAAGACCCCGAGATACTTAAACTCCTCCACTTGGGGCAGGAGCTTGTCCCCAACCCGGAGAGGACAATCCACCTTTTTCCGGCTGAGGACTATGGACTCGGACTTGGAGGTGCTGATTCTCATCCCAGCCGCTTCACACTCGGCACCAAATCATCCCAGTAAGACCTGTAGATCATTGCTGGATGAAGCCAGCAGGACAACATCATCTGCAAACAACAGAGATGAGATCCTGTGGTCACCAAGCATGACACCCTCCGTTCCCTGGCTGCGCCTAGAAATCCTGTCCATAAAAATTATGAACAGGATCGGTGACAAAGGGCAGCCCTGGTGGAGTCAAACTCTCACTGGGAGTGAGTCCGACCAAGTGTTGGCAGTCCACAAAACACATGTAAGCTGGTTGGGCAAACTCCCACGAACCTGTTATGTCCATAACCGTGGCTTCAATAATGAGGCCAAAGGTGAAGTAGAACTTAGCTTTATTATCCAACTCACTGAACACAAAAGCGCTCCTGTCTAGGCAGAGGTCTGGTCGTAAAAGAGACTGTGCCTCTTCCAGGTCGGCCTTAAAAACCCTGGGTGGCGGCGGAACCGGAACGGTGTAGCCATCACCCATAACACCTAATAACAATAATATTTTCATACATTACCCCCCCCCCCCCCCGTAGAAAAGTCCAAAACACACATCATTTAGACCTGCACAAATTTGCAACCCGAATCACACACTAAGAGTAGGTATAACAACAGGGTCTATCCATGCACACAAAACTAAAACTAGAGGGGGACAGGAGGACTACTGTCCCACCCCCACACAGCCAGACGGGTTATTCTGCCGCCTCTATCACAATACAGTCCGTAGGACAAAGAAAGCTGCCGTGTTCCTAATAGCGGCTGCCCCGGCCTTGGATGCGCTCTGCAGAGCGTGCCCAAATGCCAAGTCACGTTTCGTTACCTTGTATTCATACATGTGTAATGACAGTAAAGTTGAATCTCATCTCATCTCATCTCATAATACGTAAAGTAATCCCAAAACATATGTACAGAACAGAAATACTCCAAATCACTAAACAAACCCGTTAATACGTACATTCACACCCTGCTGTGACAGCCCCCCTCCCAACACACTCACCCCATGACCCGGGCAGAGCACACAAACATGCAGTAAATACAAGAATATAAACACCGTTGGGCTTGTTGTCTTCTTTTTTTCCAAAGACAAACTGGGTAATTCACATGGCAGCTACGTGTGAAACATAGTAGTAGATTAGTTTATTTGACAGGGACAGTGCAATAAACATAGACAATTAATCAAAGACAATCAATCTGATGTGTTGCACATAGAGTGTATAGCTATTAGCTAATTTGCAACTCTTGTCCCTGGATGGGCTTTAGAAAAAAGAATCAAGATAAAAAATATACACAATAACCACATACATCAATGCAGAAAAATTATAAATACACAATTATAAATATTATAAATATTATAAATACACAAATATAACAGCCTGACTCACATTTAACATAAATATTATAAATATTATAAATACACAAATATAACAGCCTGACTCACATTTAACACATATAACATAACTCACGTTTGCCTATTTCAGGCCTTCCTCCCTCCGTCACTCACTATAAACAAACACATTTATTCCTTCCCTTCATTCACTCTCACTTTGCAGACAATTAATTCATACATGAGTACATTCTTGTTTATTTTTCAGCCAGTTTTTAACATTTTTAGTGAATGTTTTAAAGTCCGTTATTATTTTAATTTCATTTGGCATTGTGTTCCAGATGTGACTGCCCTTTATAGAGAAAGCTGTTTGTCCAAATGTGGTTCTGCGGTGGAATATTTTACAGTTATTGTTAACAGAACTCCTGGTGGCTCTGCTGCTGTCCTGTCTTTGGACAAAACCAGCAAGTGGCTCGGGTGCTGATTTATGAAAACATTTGAACGTTAATTTCAGAAGACAGAGGTCAATGAAGCTCTCAAAACTCAATAGGTTGTATTTTTTTAAAACATTACAGTGATGCCACCTAATGGGCTTTTTGTCCAAGATTTTTAGGGTTTGATTATATAATGAACCTATATGTCTTATTGTGGAAGGGGCTGCTTGAGCCCAGACTGTCAAACAGTATGATATATGAGAAAAAACCATAGAATGCATATACAGTGCAGCTGCTTCGTAAGGTATGTAATATCTAATTAATTTAAAGCAGTTCAGATTTTTTTTTTACTGTTTTTGAAATTTTCTTTATATGAAGATTAAATTTGAGTTGAGGATCTAGTACAATGCCAAGGTATTTGAATTCTGTAACTAAACTGATGTCATGATCATGTATATTAACTTTAAAATGTTGCAGGTTACATTTTTTGATTGAAAAGCACATTGAGACTGTTTTCTGAAGGTTCAGCAATAGATGGTTCTTGAGGAGCCACTCTTGGACATCAACCATACTTGTAGACAGTACATCTGCAGCCTGTGCTGGAGTCTTGGCAGCTGTGTACGTGTGCACATATTAACTACGTGGTTCAGGCAGGTCACACATTAACATTATGGCACATTTCAGCACAAACCCCTTGGTAAAAGATTTTTTTTTTTTTTTGAATGGGCACTTAACACAGCCACTTTCATGTATTCATCACGTTGACAGAACAACAACGCAGCCTGGTTAGTGCGCACATTGACATTACAGCCATTAACATGTTAATAATTCAGCTCAAAGTACATCGCCCCCTACCACCATACAGTCTCGAAGGGAAGACCATCCCCCCGGAGGCCCGTCTGGTGGGTCTCGTCTAGAGCTGCTTCTTCGCTTCGGCCCCGGAGATGAACCACGTCGGAGCCCCGACACCTCCTTCTCCTCAATGGCACACCGTAACTCGTCGGGGTGTCTCCATAAGCCATCAGACACTTGAAGATAACCGTCCTCCTGAATGGCCACCACCTGTAGCCATCCCTGGTCTTCTTGTTGTTTCCACTTGCCATGAACCCCCCCTTAGCCGAGCCTCCTCCCTGGGTCAAACCACGTCAGCGACCCCCAGGGGAGCTTGACTCGGCTTCCAATGTCCACGACGTGTAGCCCAGGCCTCCTCTCTGGTCAAACCGCTCCAGCGACCCCTCGAGAAGCCCAACTCGACCTCCAGTGTTCCTGTGTGGCACGTTGGTCCACCGTGTCAGCCGGTCCTACCCCACTCACTTTCATTTGTGACGCCGGCAAAGCCGTTGTAGTCCCTTGCTTCTCGGTACCTCCTGGCCGAACTCTGGAAGCAGAGGAAGCCATCTTCACAGCTCCACCCACCGTCACGGGCATTCCACCGTGCTGCCCAGTTCCCACATCTAGGGTAGCTTGAGCCCTGGCACCGGAACCCTCCCACGATGGCCCTGAGTGGAATTGGTCCTGTCCATCTCCCAGAATACTAGACCAATCTTCGTCCCATACCGCATCGTCCACCACACTTGGAACTGGTCGATCCCACAAACCACAGCCCAACCACTCCTCTCCGATGTCACTGGTGATCATGAAGCCCAGTCTATAGAATAGGTCACAGCCCATCACATTCGACCCACTGGCAGTCACCACGAACTGGATTTTGGACACCACAGCCGACTTGTATCTCGCCATCAGCTCCAGCAAACCCACAATGGCCAACCTGTTACCTCCATAGCCACAATATGGCGTCAACAGTCCTCTCACATGGTAATGCGGGAACAAACTCCTCACAGTAGGCCAGTTCAACACGGATACTGCTGCACCTGTGTCAGCCAGCAACAACACTTCCACGCTGTCCAGAATCACCTCACAGTATATAAGATAAGATAAGATAAGATAAGCCTTTATTAGTCCCACAACGGGGAAATTCCAGGATTGCAACAGCACAGGGATAGCAACACTCAGAGCAACAATCAGAAGGCAAGAAAAAAAAACAAGCAAGCAAGAGCAGCTAATATACATATGTACATATTACTATAAAATATATATATACACACACACACACACACACACACACACAGACACACAGTGCAGAGCATTGTAGCTAGATGGAATAAATATGTAAATATATAAACACCCACAGTACGGAGCATTGCAGCTAGGTGGAATAAAATATGCAAGTATATAAACACACACAGTGCGGAGCAATGTAGCTAGATGGAATAATATGTTGATATATAAAAACACAGTGCGGAGCATTGTAGCTGTATATGCGGTCATCTGTGCTCAGGGAGACGGTGTGAATAACCGTAGGAGTCATGGCGGGGGAATCCACTTCACATCATCGTTCCCCTCGCTCAAACCTTTTGCAGGCCCTGGCGAAATGATGTAGGAGTCCACACTTGCCGCAGCATTTGCCCCTCACTTGCCCCTCACTTGCCTTATATCGGTGCTTGGTGGACCCGCAGCCCAAACGTCTGGGCGATCCCGGGGCAGACCTAATCTTAATAGCTGGAGCGTAGTCTTTATCTTCTGCACTGTCATCGCTACCCGGGTCCACAGCCTGCACTGCTGACTGTGAGTCAGGCTTCCTCAACGTCATTCTCTCACCGAGGTCCTTTGATAGTTTATCCGCTGCTTTGTATTGCTGAGCTAGCTCCACAGCCGTGTTCAGCGTCACTTCACCAGAGTACGTGAGGAGTCTTGACCGTGCCGCCGAACATAGTGTATGCTCCACCAACTGATCGCGGACCATTTCTTCCTCCAAAGCCCCAACTTGGCAATCTCCAGCCAGCTGGCACAGGTCCGCAACATGCCGTTGCACCGACTCTCCCGGCCGCTGGTGGCGCTGTCTGAACTGGATCCTCCAGATGAGGACATTGTCAGGAGCGCAAAAGTAGCACGCCATTAGCTCAGCCACGTCCTCAAAACTATCACTCTCACCCAGTGTGCTGAGAATACATTGCCCTTCCATGCTGAGATTATGGACCAGTATCGCTCGTGCACGTAGTTTCTCCGATTCGCCGAGGTTCAATGCCACCAAATAATTTTGAAACGCTGCAAACCACCTCGACCAGGGAACTGCCGTCTTGCCTGGGAGCTCCAAAAATGGCCGAATACTACAAACTCCTTTATCCATAGCTTTATCCTCGTCGCCAAATGTTTTGTCCATAACCGTGACTTCAATAACGAGGCTGAAGGTGCAGTAGAACTTAGCTTTATTATCCAACTCACTGAACACAAAGGTGCTCCTGTCTAGGCAGAGGTCTGGTCATAAAAGAGACCATACCTCTTCCGGGTCGGCCTTTTATACCCTGGGTGGTGGCGGAACCAGAAAGGTGTAGCAGTCATCCATAACACCTAATAATATTTTCATACATTACAGAACCCTCGAGGATTCTCGAGAGGGTAAAGAGTTCGTCCGATGTGCCATGGCCAGGACGAAAACCACATTGCTCTCCTGGATCTGGAGCTAATTAGTAAAAATTAATAAAAAACGGTCATCGTTAGGTTCTGAAATTCTTCTCATATGCTTCCAACATCAGTTGGGCTTTGGTGGTCTTGAGCATTGAATTGAATTGAATAACTTTACTGTCATTGCACACAAGCACAACCAGACATTGTTTAGAGCAAACCTAAGATGCCACCACTCAACATGTTAAATAATCTTGAATAATTTCCTGACCACAAAAGACCCACGGACTGGGAAGGAGTTGATTCAAGACCCTTATTACAAGCGTGCCATGTTAAGTAAACCCTGCCCATGCAGGATGATCAGCTGCTCGAGATTGCAGATGACAGCGGACTTTAAAAGTGACGTGGGATTTTCAGCAGTAGCGGCAACCAAAACGAGGCGTCGGAGTGGACTGGACATGAGGAGCACACACCAGGTAGCTCCACTGTAGGTGAGTTTTTAAAAAAAAACCACACTTTGGTTTTACGCTGGTTGAGCCTGTGCATTTGATATATGATTTAGAATGAAGTCTGAGGTCAGTATTGGGCTTTGATTTAGCCAAAATTTTAAACTGTTTTGTAGAAAAAGCTCTAATTACTATTTATCTAGGGCTTTACTGATCAACATTTTCTGATGTGACTTAATTTCAACATTATACAACATATTCAGCTGATGGAAATATGAATAAAATTAAATATTATGCTTTTTCTTGGCAGCTCACCGCTCAGTTTGGTCTTGATGCCCATGGGCGTCCTGCGAGGTCGGCTGAGACCGGCTTCATTCTCCGCGGAGACTCTGAACTCATACTCGGTGGCCTCCATCAGGCCGCCCATGGTGAACTGACGGTCCTTGGAGCGTTCCTTGTTGCATTTCTTCCAGGCGGCCTCCCCGGCCTGCCTGAACTCTATCCAGTAGCCCAGTATCTCCTTGCCTCCGTCATGCTCGGGCCTGAGCCAGTGGATGGTGATGCAGTCTTTGGTGATGGAGACGATGTCGATCTCTCCCGGCTGGCTGGGTTTGTCTGCAGCGTGTCCAATGAGAAGAGGTTCAGACTCATGGAGAAACTTCTAAACATCTACAGTAATGTGGATGCTGTATAAAGTAATAAGTAAAGCCAACTCACCAAATGGATCTTTGCAGACGACGGACTCTGAAGCAGGACCAGGTTCACTCTGCCCGATGTCGTTCTGAGCCACGACTCTGAACACGTACTCGGCATCAGGAATCAGACCCGTCACGTTGAACATGGTGGTGGTGATGTGGGTCTTATTGTGACGAACCCATTTCTCTGTCGATACTTCCCTCCTCTCCACGTAATACCCTGTGACGCGAGAACCACCGTCATCCCGGGGCCGGGCCCAGGACAGCGATACGGTGGATTTGCTCACGTCCATGATCTCTGGTGGGTTGCTGGGAGGTTCAGGTGGACCTGGTGAAGAGCGACATTAGTACAACATCAATCAGGCTAAGAAGAAGAACAAGAGAGATGGCGCGGATACTCACAGAGTGGAGTCTTTGGCGTGACGGACTTGTCGGACTTAAGGGATCTGCTGACACCAAAATGGTTCTCAGCAGACACCTTGAAGTGGTACTCCACATTCTCCTTCAGGCCCTTCACCACGAGAGAGTGCTCAGTGACGCGGGCGTTCACTGTGTACCAGGCAGCCTTGGGAACTTCACGCCTTTCCACTATGTATCCCAGGACGTCAGCGCCGCCATCGTCTGATGGCGGCCTCCAGCTGACGCGCACAGACCGGGCCTGTATGTCGTCGAACTCCAGAGGGCCTTCTGGAGGATCTGGGCGACCGATCACCTTCACCTGGATGGAAAATAAAAGTCATCCACCCTACATCCTGCACTGAAGTCTGTTATATTTAAATCAGTCAGGAGGTGATTTCGGGGGTTGAGGGGGGATGCTACCTGGTTAAACTGTCATTGCATGTAACTAGATTGTAATTCACAACTTTATCATTTTTAAATTAACATCTTTTACCATATTTTTGCACCTTCTTGCACATTTGTACCTAACCACCCCCACACCCCCTTGCTAAAACACCAAACCAGCCACTGATCATAAGGGTATTAAACATGCTGCTCACCTTAATGTACACAGCCTTTCTACCACATTTGTTCTCCAACACCAGGTCGTAGGTACCCGTGTCGTCTTTGTGCGCCTCTTTGATAACCAGCTCAGTGATACCATCGTGGGTGGCAATCATGGCCCGGTGGGAGATGTCCCGACCATCCTTGGTCCACTTACACGCTGGCAGGGGTTTTCCCTTAATGGGCACCGACAGGTGGATCACTCCACCCTGCCGCACCACGTAGCCCTCCGCGTATTTACGATCCAGCTCGTAGTCGGGGTAATCTTGTCACGGGAGACAAAGATTTAATTATTGTCAAAGTTCACATAAATTTGCAACTTTTTTCTTAAAAATGTGCAACTTTTTTGCATAGATTTGCAAAAAAGACAGTTAAAGCTTGAGGTAAAACATGAGGTCATGTCAGGTGTTTACCGAGCATCTCCTGGACTTTAATCACAGCAGGAAGTTCAGCGGGCTCTCCACAACCACCAGCGTTGCAGGCGATCACCCTGAACTTGTATTCGGCACCCTGGGGCATGTGGGTGAGGGTGTACTCGCACATCTTGGTAGGCGTGGTGTTACACAGGGTCCACTCCACCTGGTCCACCTTCTGCATCTCGATCAGGTAGCCGGTGACCACAGAACCGCCCTCTTCTTCAGGCGGCAGCCAGGCCAGAGAGACTGACGTTCTGGTGGTGTCGGTGACTCTGGGCTGAAGAGGAGGACCTGGAGGTTCTGTGGGACCACGAACAAAGACACGGTGAGCAGTGATCTGACCAAAGAAGAAGGCAATTACAGGAACAGGTTGTCAACGTTTTAGCTTACCGATGGGGTCCATAGCCACTGTCATGGCAGAGCTCTCGCTGGGTTTCCCCGCTCCTCTCGAGTTGATGGCAGTGATACGGTATTCGTACTCCAGGCCCTCGATGAGTCCAGAGGAACGGTACCTGGTCATGGTGACGGGGTTCTTGTTGATCCTCAGCCACTTGTCAGAGCGGGCCTCTCTACGCTCGATGATGTAACCGGCGATGGTGGAACCGCCGTTGTCCTCCGGTGGCTGCCAGGTCAGGGTCATTCCCTCGTGAGTGACGTCAACCACCACCGGCCTGCTGGGAGATCCAGGGATGGCTGCAGGAAATAGAACAGACATTTTTCAACCTTCAATATTAAAACGCGTCGTTTTCCCTACGTACCGTCGTCAGTTATGGTCAATGAACCTTATAAGCACCAGGTGATGTGTGTGTGTGTGTGTGTGTGTGTGGGGGGGGGGGCTGTTATGCTGCCTGTTAGCACAATGACCCTAAAACACCCCCATCTCCGTTCACAGGGGGGACATCTTTCAACTTTGTACATTTGCAACTTTTTCACATAAATGTGAATCTTCTTTTTTCTAAATTTGCAACTTTCTCTTAAATTTGACCGTTTGCAAAACTGCAACATTTTTCTCATAAATGTCCAACCTTTTTTCTCATAAGTTACAATTTTTTTCCAATAAAATTGCAAGTTTTTTCTCACAAATTTGCAACTTTTTTGTAAATGTTCAACTTTCTGTTAAATTTGACTTTTTGCCAAAAAAGCAACTTTTTTCTCATAAATTTGCAACTTTTTTCTAAATTTGCAACTTTCTCTTAAATTTGGCCTTTTGACAAATTGCAACTTTTTCTCATAAATGTTCAACTTTTTTCTCATAAAATTGCAGCTTTTTCTCGCAAAATTGCAATTTTCTCTTACATTTGTGACTTTTTCCAAAATTGTAACTTTTTTATCATAAACCTCATAAATGCAATTTTTTTCTTGTAAATTTGTAACTTTTTTCTCATGAATTTGTAAGTTTTTTTTCCTGTAAATCTGCACATTCCTCTGGATGCTAACTAAATTTTTATTCTATTTAACTAAATTATAATTTGCAACTTTAAAAATTTTAAAACTGCCATCTTTGATAATGATTTTGCACATTTATTCTTACAAATTTGTACTTGATTTATATAAATACGTTTGTACCTCATGCTAAATTTGTGAATATGCCATCGCCCTTGTTAAAAAGAACAACTGGTCTACTGCTTACAAGGATTTTGATTTCAGCAAATATGAAAAACACAAGTTGAGTAATAGCAGGTTTTTAAATCAAACAGCTGTGGACACCAGCAGCGTTCCAACATGAAGACAACTCACTCTTGGCGCTCTTGCACTCCACCACTTCAGACTGCAGGAAGCTGCCCACACCAAAGCGGTTCATGGCAGCTACGCGGAACACGTACTCCGTTCCCTCGGAGAGCCTGGTGAACTTGAAACAGGCTCTGGTCACGGACTCCGACACCGTGATCCAGCCCGGACGGTGGGCGTCGCGCTGCTCCACCACGTAGCCGCTGATGTTGGCGCCGCCGTCCTTCTCCGGAGGTTCCCAGCTGACCATCACCGAGACACCGTCGACCTCCTCGATCTTCACTGGACCAACCGGGACGCCGGGTTTGTCTGGACGGAAACGAGACAACGGTTCAGAACCTTTGTTGTGTGCAACCACCAACTACAAGAACATCCTTACCCAGGATGATGACCTTGATGACCTCGGTCGCCACGCCAACAGCGTTCTTCACCTCCAGCGTGTAGTCTCCCGTGTCATTGATGGTCGTCTCGCGGATGACCAGGTGAGTAAATTTGCCGTTGCTCTCAATCTTGATGCGGTCCAGACTGTCTTTCAGCTTGATGCCACCAAAGTACCAGGAGCAGACGGGTTGAGGTCTGCCCTTGATGGGGATGTTGAGGTCTATGGGTCTGCCGCGGTGGACGTGGACCATCTTCTGAGGGATGCTGGTCATGTCGATCTTGGGCGTCACTGGAACAACACAGATGTGATGTACTCAATGAAATGCTGAAGCAGGCAGAAAACTGCAACTTTTTCTCTTCAATTTGCAACTTTTTCTTGTAAAATTGCAACTTTTTTCTTGTAAAACTGCAACTTTCTCATAAATCTGCAATTTTTTCTTCATAAACCTGCAACTTTTTTCTTGTGAAACTGGAACTTTTTCCTCACAAATCTGATACTTTTTATTGTAAAACTGCAACTTTTTCTTGTACATTTGTAATGTTTTTCCTCATAAATCTGCAACTTTTTCTTCATAAACCTGCAACTCGATAACACTCTGCGACTCTCTGAAGCAGACGTGTGCTGATCGGCAGTCTTACCCTTGATCTCCTGGATGGTAACGGGAGTGACCATGTCCATGGCCTCGCCGGCTCCTCTGCTGTTGGTGGCGCGGACCCTGAAGAGGTACTGGTCGTTCTCCGTCAGGGACTGCACCGTGTGCTGGCAGACCGAGCCCCTGACGGTCGCCACTGTACCCCACCTGTCCGAACCCGCCTTGCAGGCCTCGACGATGTAGCCGGTCAGCCTGCTGCCACCTTCGTGCAGCGGCTTGTCCCAGCGCAGGGTGACGGAGGACTTGGTGACGTCGATGACCTGGAGGTCCACCGGCACAGACGGCACCTCACACACGAGCACGGCCTCGGCGGTCTCGCAAGGCTCGCCCACGCCATAGATGTTCTCGGGCAGGACTCTGAAGAAGTAGTGGGTGCCCTCCTCCAGCCCGGTGATCCTGTACAGCGTCTTCCTGCACTCGGTGGTGACGGTCTTGTAGGACTTCATGTTGGCTTCGCGTTTCTCGACGATGTAGTTGCTGACATGAGCGCCGCCGTCGATGCTCGGAACGTCCCAGGTGATCACGACAGACTCCTTGGTGTAGTCTTTGACCTTCACACAGCCTGGAGGACCAGGAGTGTCTGGGGAGGAGAAGAGAGAGGGCGAGATCACAAATGTGCAACTTTTTCCTCATAAAACTGACTTTTTCTCCAACTTTTCAACTGTTTTTCTCAAACATGTGCAAAGATGTTTCTTGTAAATTTGCAGTTTTTCCAATATTTTTTTTTTAACTTTGTTCTTGCGGCTATTCAACTTTTTTCTCATAAATTTGTGACTCTTTTCTGTAAATTTTCCTATTTTTTCCTCATAAATTTGACTATTTTCTCATAACGATTTTTTTCAAAAAAATTTGCTATTTTTCTTGAAAATTAGCAAAATTTTTGCATTTTTTCCAGTAAAATATTATTTTTTTCTTGTAGATTTTCAATTCTTTCCTTCAAAAATTTGACTTTTTTCTCATAATTCTGCAACTTTTTCCTTGTAAATTTTCATCTTTTTTCTCAAAAGTTTGCAGTTTTTTTCCTACAATTTTGCAATTTTTTTCTCATAAATTTGTAACTTTTTCCTCAATTTTTTTTCCTCATGAATTTCTGACTTTATCCTCAAAAAATTGACTTTTTCATAATTTTGCAATTTTTTTCTCTGCAAATTTGACTTTTTTTCCCCTATAAATCTGCAGCTTTTTTTTTTCATAAATTTGCATTTTTTTTTCTAAAAATTCAACTTTTTTGCTGTACATTTGCAATTTTTTCTTTTGGATTGGCAACTTATTTTCTTGTAAATTTTTTTTTTACTTTTTTCTCCTAAATTTGACTTTTTTTTTTTTTTTGGTAAATTTGCGACGTGTTTTCTCATGAATTTATGACTTTTTTCATAGCTCTGCTACTTTCCCCCTATAAATTTTCATCTTTTGCCTAAAAAAACTAGCACATTTTTCCTATAAATCTGCAACTTTTTCTCATGAATTTGCAACTTTTTTCTCAAAAATTTGCAACTTTCTTCTTGCAATTTTTTTTCTTGTAGACTTCCAACTTGTATCTTTTATCATATCTTTGCATCTTTATTGTTAACATTAATGGAGGTCCATACCATAGACTTTAACCAGGATGGTGGCTGTCTTTTTGCCAGACGGGTTTTCTGCCTCCACAACATATTTTCCGGAGTCGTAACGGTCGACCTTCTCCACAATGAGCAGAGTGTAGCTGTCGGTGCTCTCGATGTAGCCGCGGCTCTGCAGCTCCACGCCCTTCTTCCTCCAGGCCACCACCGGGGTGGGGTGGCCGGTGAAGGACACGAACAGGCGCAGGGTTCCTCCGGCACGGAGACACACGGTTTTCTTCAGGTCGTCCGCCAGCTCCAGGTCGGGCATTTCTGCATGGAGACAAGGGAGGAAGAACAGGGCTGGAGTCAGACGATGCAGAGAAAACCTAGAAGTTAACGTGGTGAGAACTATTCTTGTCGAAATGCACTGGCTCCTGTCATAAAGATGTAAAGATGGGTGCGCGCGCACACACACACACGCACACACACACACACACCTGTCTCAACAACTAGTGGTGATGCTCGAAAATTAAACCCACATTCAAAGCCAATGTGTCGCTGTGAGGACAACAGGTGAACAGACATTTGACGTTTACAACATTAGTGGGCACTTTGGAAGAAACTGAGTTTGGGCCTTCCTTCTAGCAGCTTGTGCGTGATCACCTATCCTTGCTTTCAAAAGAGTTTGAGCATTACTTCCCCACGGACTATGAAGGAGTGGATTTGCGATCTTTATACGAGCGTGCCCATGCAGGGACTGTCTCACTGCAGAGCAATAAGCTCAAGACTCCCAGGAAGTTGAGTTTTTTAATGATATACTGTAAGGTTGAACATTGACCTACAGAGTGATTATGGATGAAGTCAGCAGTCAAGCAAATAGAAGTAAGAATGTCATATCCATGGACTGTTTGTGTTGGCCATGAGAGAGCGTTGGAGAATAACCACTGAAGGTGCAATAAGTCTACATCTGGTTAAGGGGGTTAAAGGGGTTCCACAAGGTTCAATTCTGGGCCCTTTATTGTTTACTAGATATACATATAAACAACATTGGACAAAACATTCCAAATGCAACTTTTCATTTCTATGCTGATGACACTGTCATATACTGCTCTGCTACCATGCCTGCAAAGGCTTTTGAACATATTCAGCACGCTTTTGACGGAGTAGAGGAACAGGTTAGCTGTTTACAACTTGATTTAAACACAGAGAAAACAAAACTGATGTTCTTCACTACTTTAAATTCAGCAAGACCAGCAACATCTGAAAGAAATTAACAAGAAATGGTCAACAAATAGAGTTTGTATCATATTTTAAATATCTAGAGTTTTCAATTGATGAATAATTGTCTTTTAAGGAGCACATTCAGTACGTTGTAAAGAAGCTGAAGCTCTTATTAGGATTTTATTACAGAAACAAGACTTGCTTCTGTTTTAATGTGAAGCAGAAACTGGTGGAATCTACATTTCTACACATCATTGATTATGAAGATGTACTTGACATGAATGCACCTGCCCTTCGTCTTCACCTGTTGGACAGAGTTTATCATGGGGCTTTGGATTCATCACAAACTGTGCCTCCCTCACTCAGCATTGTGTTCTCTACAGTAAAGTGAACTGGTCGTCATTATCTGGTTGTCACCTCTGTCACTGGCATATGTTCATTTACAAAGCCATTCTGGGTAATTTCCTTTTTTTTTTTTTTCAAAGCCATTCTGGGTAATTACCTCCGCCAAAGGGGGAGGTTATGTGATCATCGGCGTTGGTTTGTCTGTTTGTCTGTTTTTGTCTGTTTGTTTGTCTGTTTGTTAGCAAGATAACTCAAAAAGTTATGGACGGATTTTCATGAAATTTTCACAGATTGTCAGAAATGGGGTATCCTACAGATGATTAGATTTTGGTGGTGATCCGGATCACCGTCCACAAGAAAACCGCCATTACGCAAAATGCCATTTTCGTGAATAACTACTAAACCACTAATCCTATCATTGTCAATCCAATTGTTGTGAATCCAATTGCTAGTCATATGTTTTCATGGTCAAGGAATCTGAAAACGTACACACAAACACTGTATGGGGGGAACTGTACGGTAGCGCTAAACCGCCATTACGGAAAATGCCATTTTCGTCAATAACTACTGAACCACTAATCCTATCATTGTCAATCCAATTGCTTGTCATATGTTTTCATGGTCAAGGAATCTGAAAACGTACACACAAACACTGTATGGGGGGAACTGTGGCCGCCATTACGGAAAATGCCATTTTCGTGACTAACTACTGAACCACTAATCCTATCATTGTCAATCCAATTGCTAGTCATATGTTTTCATGGTCAAGGAATCTGAAAACGTACACATAAACACTGTATGGGAGGAACTGTGGCCGCCATTACGGAAAATGCCATTTTCGTGAATAACTACTGAACCACTGCTTGTCATATGTTTTCATGATCAAGGAATCTGAAGACTGTATGGGGGAACTGCGGCGCTTGGCGGAGGTCTGCGCTCTCAGAGTGCTTTTCTAGTTTCCTTTGTATTTATTTTCACTTTTAACATTGAAACAAGGAAGCCACAATCTCCACTCAATGGATCATCTGCAACTGTGTGCAACTGTGTTATGAGTATGTTTTTATAGCATCCACTCACCGATCTTTTCCAGCGGTTCCACCTCAGCGCTTGGTTCGCTGAACTCTCCGGTGCCGTTGCTGTTTATGGCTGCCACCCTGAACCTGTACTTCTTATTGGCTGCCAGGCCGGCGGCCATGTACTCGTTGGTCTTCAGAGCCTTGGCAGTGGCGCGGTACCACTGCTCGGATCCCTCCTCCAGGATCTCCACCACGTAGCCAGTGACGTCCGAGCCGCCATCGTACATGGGCCTGGTCCAGGTCATGCTGATGCTGTGCTTGGTGGTGTCAGTGATGCGGGGCGTTGAAGGAGGAGCCGGAGTGTCTGCAGGAAACGAGTCAAATTGTTAAAAAAATAATCATGATGTACAGTGATGGGGTGTTTTCTGGATTTTCTTACATGTGGGGTCTTTGCAGAGGACGTAGGGTGAGGCATCACTTGGCTGGCTGTCTCCAGCGGCGTTGACCGCTGTCACCCTGAACTGGTACTCGCTTCCCTCCAGCAGGCCTGTGATCTTCAGACGGGTGTCGTAGATGGTGTAGTTCTTATTCACCCGAGTCCACCTGGTGCAAACGACACCACAACACAGAGACGGTGAGCATGTGAGTTTCAGAAAAAAGACCAACTCTTCAACTCTCTCCAACTTCTCCTGACCTGGTGCTACTCTTCTCTCGTTTATCTACAATGTATGTTTTGATCTCACTTCCTCCGTCACTCTCGGGCTTCAGCCACTCAATGATGACGTGCTCCTTACCCACCGCCGTGGCCTCTGGTGTGCCCGGCTGAGACGGGATGGCTGGGAAAAAAAGGACACAGTTTGACGTTAATTCTGCAATGGAAATAAAAGTATAGTATTTAAATATAACACTACTACCTAATAATAATGGATTACATTTATATAGCTCCTTTCAAGATACCCAAAGAACTTTACAGTGAGTCCATTATCCATCCACTCCACAGGCAGACATTGACAGTGGTAAGCTACTACTGTAGCCACAGCTGCCCTGGGGCAGACTAAAGGAAACGTGGCTGTCAATCCATGCCAACGGCCTCTCCGACCACTACCGAACATTTATACCCAGTGTCATAGACACTGGAGGTAAGGTGGGTAAAGTGTCTTGCCCAGGGACACAACGGCAGGATGGCTGGGGAGAGCGGGATTCGAACCGCCAACCCTCTGGTTACTGGATGACCCGCTCTGCTTTATGAGCCACAATCATCTCCAGCATAATAAAGAGAACGGTCTTTATCTCACATTACACTGAGAGACAGTGATGCCCACTTTGTTATATAACTTCTGTCGTATCATTGCTCAGGGCCTTCTGATGTCCATGGACCGGACGAGCTGGCTGCCTTCCATCACATAAACCTGTTTCTATAAGAAGAGTCCCCCGACAGACACGACCCACCACAGGATCACTGAAAAGACTGCAGCTGCAGTCACATGGTGCGTTTTAAAGCTGGCAGCTGAAGTTGTGCCACCAACTTGAACAGGACTCTAAAACAGGGCTGTAAGCTGTCCAGCGTTCCTACCAGAACAGGAACGTTTCATAGTGCTGTTGCAGGTCAAGCAGGTCCACTCAGACCATGGTGGAAGTGACATTCATCTGGTCCAGAATGACTGTGGAAACTTGCGTTAAAGCTGAAGTGTCTAATAACGAGGAGAACAGGATTCCAGTGGAGGTGAAGAGAATTTTTAGAAAATAGTGATCGAAACAGTTAAGCTAACACCAGGGAGGCCTGTCTGTTAGCCTCTTCCCACAGAGGAAAACTAATGTGGTTGGACTGACCAACTCTGACAGTGTAGCCAAGCTAATGCTAATGGTTCGATGTAGCATCATGGGGAAAATACAACAAAATAAGCCAGAAAGACACCGGATATTTTACTGACTGAGGATCGGTGAACCAGGTGGTGACAGGGAAGTCTGTGAGGGTGGCTGAAAGCTGAAGAAAATGACAGTATAAAGCATGCTTGATAAGCTAACACCCTAGTAGCAGTATAGCTATATAGCTAATATTTTTGCTGCAGTCGTATGACCTAAGAAAACATTTTAGAAGGTTAAACCCACAAACCAACCATGTTTAAGTGAATGGGACCTTTAAGGTGAAAATCTTTTGTTGCTCTAATGCAAATTTTATCAAATGAAGAGTTTGTTTGCAAATAATGATAAACACCACTTCCAAGAAAATTTCCCTCTGTACATCAAACTGTTAACATTACCTACTGATAGACGTTCAAATTGTTTTGTCTCAAAAGCCCATATGTCCTATGTTATAGACACTACAAATTCATGGGTTTTTCAAAAGCCGATAAACGCTGGGAGCGTTTTTTTTTTTTTTTTTTTTTACAAAAGCAGATACCTTCACAGGGTAAATCAGCACTTAGTATTTGGGTCACGTGACTCATCATGGCTGCCTTCCTGGTCTGCTCGCTCTGACTGATTTCCCTGACTGTGTTCGGAATGTTCACTACCCTCCACTCACTATATAGTGAAGTTAGATATAGTGGATTATACAGTAAACCCAGTATAATGACAAAATTAACCGCTTTCAGACACTACTGGGCTTGTTTTCGCGGCACGGTTAATGACGTCATCACGTGAGACAGTAAAATGTAGCAGACTAACGGTGGTTAAAAAAATGAATACCTGCTTGTAGTTTGTAGTAAATATGGATTAAATCATTTTTGCTGAGTTATTAAACATGAATACTTTAAGGTAGGTTATGTTGCGATGTTCAGCTATATATATATCACTATATAGGCCACAATATGGGAAGGACTCAGCATTTCCAACGCAGCACCTGCTTGCTGTGACTGATTTCCCTGACAGGTTTTTTTATTTTACAATTTTGTTGCATTTTATGTCAAATATGGATAATTTTGATGAAGCAGATGAACCAGTGACGTGTTCACCAGTAGGGCGCAAACGAGGTCGGAACAGCGAACAATATTCAGAATTCTTGCTCCTATCATCTTCTGTTATCAGAATTCTTGCTGCTTTGCTGCTGCGTGTCTCTGCACATTAACTGCAACCATCTGCACCAATGTCACATCTGCTGCCGTCTGTCTGTCACTGCAGTACTGGTCACGTGCAGTCCTCTCTGTTACTATCTGCACCTACACTCCTCATTCAACTTCAACTACAGGTATTACATCTCTGGTTGTCTGTATATAGGATTGCTGGGTTTTATCATCGTTAATCGTTTATCTCAGTTTTGCACTATGGGAGGTCTGGGTCTATCTTGTCACCATTTGCACCATGGGTTGCATAACTGTACATGTTGTATATTAGACTGCTGTTGTTGTTTTCTTTTTTCCAGCCTTATTCCTTTTCTTTTTATACTGTACACACCAATGAAGAGAGAGAGAAGCGCCATTTCAGTTCTCCTGTATGTCCTGTATGTATAGTAGTATTGACAATAAAATCTTTGAATCTTGAATTATAGCTTTATTATAACTATATTATACCATTTTACTGAGTGGATCTGCCTAAATCAGTGTGTCAGTCATACTACGTTGATGCTTATAGACATTCCAGTACATTCCAGACAAACTAGCATGGCTTTTGGAACATGTCTGTTTTTGCAAAAAAAATGGCTTTTGGACTTATCTATTTTTGCGAAAAAAGTACTAATAAATTGCCAAAAAGTAACTATGAGTTGATGTTCGATTTTTTGCTTTATTATGTCTGAGATTGTCATATTTCAAGTGACCATGTCTTAGAAGCTGAATTGGAAATACTGACACCTCCAAACCAACAGATGAAAATGGTGTTTTTCTCAATATTAAACCAATTGGACTTGTCTGTTTTTGCAAAAGAACTCTTCACATTTTCTTTAAACGGTTACTTTTCTATCACTTTCAGTCATGCTTATTGAAACTTTGTGACTTACTGTAGGCGTTCCTTGCAATGACAGGCTCAGACTCCAACGGAACTCCGGGACCGAACTTGTTGACTCCCCTCACCCTGAAGACGTACTCATTGTTCTTGATCAGCCTGGTGCTGACACATGACAGCATCTTGCACTCGGTCTCCATGACAACCCAGTTGAGCCTGCTGGTCTCACGGCGCTCCACGATGTAATGGGTCACCCTGTCACCGCCGTCCTCCAGAGGGATCTTCCAGGACACTGTGCACTTCTCCTCCGTCACCCTGCTGATCACGATCTTATCGGCTGGAGCTCCAGGAGTGTCTGAAACACAAAAATTTTATACTTTCCATCACCATCATCAAAAAAAATATCTAAAGTGACTAGAAGCTCATGTAGTGGCAGAAAAGTTGGTCATGACAAATAGTCCACAGATCTTCAGAAAAGGCTCCCAAAAACATGTCAAAGAATAATCCAAGGGGCGGTAGAAATGTCAGAATCAGAATCAGAATCAGGTTTATTGCCATTGTTCATGTAGTACACAAACTAGGAATTTGTCTCGGTACAATGCTGCAACATTAAACATGATAAGATAAGAGAAATAAACTATACATGTAATAAAGTGTAGGATAAGATTAAGTGATACTGGTCAACAGTTAAAATATATATTAGCCAGCAGCAGATACTGTGGAGAACTATATAGTGCAGTCGGTAATGCAGGAAGAAAACAGTGATGATTGACATGAGTCTGGTTGAGCTGCTGTACATGGTGCACGAGAGTCACTTAGTGTTCAGCAGTCTAATGGCAGAGGGGAAGAAGCTGTTCATGTGACGGGAGGTTTTAGTCTGGATGGACCGAAGTCTTCTACCAGAGGGGAGGGGGGCAAACAGTACATGACCAGGGTGTGAGGGATCGGCTATGATCCGGCCAGCACGCCTCCGGGTCCTGGAGATGTACAGATCCTGGAGAGATGGGAGCTTGCAGCCGATCACCTTCTCAGCAGTGCGCACGACGCGCTGCAGCCTTAGTCTGTCCCTGGCAGTGGCTCCTGCGTACCACACGGTTATGGAGGTGGTGAGGATGGACTCGATGATGGCTGTGTAGAACTGCACTAACATCTTGGTGGGTAGCTTGAGCTTCCTCAGCTGCCGCAGGAAGAACATCCTCTGCTGGGCTTTTTTGATGAGTGAGCTGATGGTCAGCTCCCATTTGAGGTCCCTGGTGATGGTAGTGCCTAGGAAGCGGAAGGAATCAGCAGTGGTGATGGGAGAGCCTGAGAGGGTGAGGGGGGGCAGAGGAGTAGTGACTTTCCTGAAGTCTACAATCATCTCCACTGTCTTCAGAGCGTTCAGCTGCAGGTTGTTATTGCTGCACCAGGACGCCAGCTGGGCCACCTCTCTCCTGTAGGCGGACTCGTCGCCGTTGGAGATGAGCCCGATGAGGGTGGTGTCGTCCGCAAACTTGATCAACTTGACAGACTGGTGGCTGGAGGTGCAGGAGTTGGTGTAAAGGGAGAAGAGTAGGGGGGAAAGTACACAGCCCTGGGGTGATCCGGTGCTGATGCTAGTATAGTCTGAGACAGTCTTTCCCAGCCGCACATGCTGCCTCCGGTCCGTCAGGAAGTCGATGATCCACCTGCAGAGGGAGTCAGGCACGTTGAGCAGGGACAGCTTGTCCCGGAGCAGAGCGGGGCGGATGGTGTTGAATGCGGAGCTGAAGTCCACAAACAGGATCCTGGCGTAGGTTCCCGGGGAGTCCAGGTGCTGCAGGATGGAGTGGAGGGCCAGGTTGACTGCATCGTCTACAGACCTGTTGGCTCGGTAGGCAAACTGCAGCGGGTCCAGGAGAGGGGTGGTGATGGACTTGAGGTGGGACAGGACCAGGCGCTCAAAGGACTTCATGACTACAGAGGTGAGCGCTACAGGTCTGTAGTCATTAAGTCCAGTGATCCGTGGCTTCTTGGGGACAGGGATGATGGTGGAGGATTTGAGGCAGGACGGCACGTGGCATAACTTAAGGGAGGTGTTAAAAATGTCTGTGAATACAGGAGCCAGCTGTTTCGCACAGAGTCTCAGGGTGGAGGGAGACACGCCGTCTGGGCCGGGGGCCTTGCGCGGGTTCAGTCTGGAGAACTGTTTGAGCACATCCTGCTCACTGATGATAAGGGGAGGGGGGGAGGTGGGGGGGGGGTGCCTTAAATGAAGTAGGGAATGTGGAGGCTGTGGAGCTGGAGGGAGGGGGGGAGGTGGGGGGGGTGCCTTAAATGAAGTAGGGAATGTGGAGGCTGTGGAGCTGGAGGGAGGGGGGGAGTTGGACACAGATGACGAGGTGTCAAAACGGGCATAGTGTTGGGACAGTCTCTGACAAAGGGCTTTGTCATCCTGACCTTTAGGAGCCTGAGGCCGATAGTTGGTGATTTGCCTCAGTCCTCTCCACACGGAAGCCGAATCATTAGCAGTGAACTGCTGCTGGAGTCTCTCTGAGTACACAGATTTAGCCCTCTTCAGCTCTCTGTTAAACCGGTATTTAACCTCCCTGTAGCAGTCCCTGTCTCCACTTTTCAGCGCTGCTTCCTTCTCCTTCCTGATCTGTCTGAGCTTAGCTGTGAACCAGGGTTTGTCATTAGAGTAACTCACCCTGGTGCGTGATGGAAGAATGTTCTCTTCACAAAAGTGGATATATGAGTTCACAGTGTCCGTGTACTCATCCAGATCATGCGTGGCTCCTTTAAGCATGCCCCAGTCAGATATTTCCATGCACGTTTCCAGCTTCTCCTCAGTATCACTGGTCCGTATCTTCGTAGTGCTCACGACAGGTTTAGTGAGCTTCAATCTCTGTCTGTATGTGGGAATGAGGTGAACCATCACGTGATCAGATAATCCCAGCGCAGCTCGAGGGACAGCGCGATATGCGTCTTTCACTGTGGTGTAACAGTGATCCAGTGTGTTTAATCCTCTGGTGGGGCATTTAATAAACTGTTTGTAGCGGGGGAGATCGTGGCTCAGATTGCACTGATTAAAGTCGCCAGCCACAATAATCAGCGAGTCTGGAAAACTCCGCTCTGTGTGTTGAATGTGATCCGCGAGCACGCGCTGAGCTTCGCGCGTGTCCGCGTCGGGAGGGGCGTACACAGCGATCAGTATAAAAGAAGCAAACTCCCGTGGGGAATAAAAAGGCTTGCAGTTGATAACAAGAAATTCCAAGGCAGGAGAACAGTGTTTGGAAATTTCCGTTACATCAGAGCACCAGATGCAGTTGATGTAGAAGCAGACACCGCCTCCTGTGGTCTTGCCGGAAAGCTCTGTGTCACGATCAGCACGGAAGAGCTGGAAGCCGTCGAGGCGCAGAGCGCTGTCCGGTATATTTTCCCGGAGCCAGGTCTCAGTAAAGCAGAGGACAGCTGAGGAGGCGAGGTCCTTAAAACGCATCAGCAGTCTCAGTTCATCCACCTTGTTAGAGAGAGAGTTGGTATTGGACAGAAATATGCCAGGCAGCGCCGTTCGCGAGCCTCTCCTGCGAAGTCGTACGAGAGCGCCCGCTCGTCTTCCTCTCTTCCGCCGTCTCACTTTCCGAGCCAAACAATAAACCAGATCGGCGGCAGGGGCTAGAAAAACTGGGAGGAGGTCCGTGGGGGTCAAAGTCCTGATATTTAAAAGTTCTTCACGGGTATAAGTGCAAGCAGACACACAATTGACAAACAAAAACAAACAAAGAGCGCAGCGAAGCACCATGTCGACCGCTGTGGGCGCCATCTTGGAATTGCCTATGTAATGTCCTATGTAATCCACTGTGACACTGTAATTTGTGTCTTTTGAAATGTTAAAACTGGCTGCACAGTCTTGGGCCTTCTTATTTATCAGAACTACTTTTAACATATGAGCCCCCAAGGTCCTGTGGCACCGGTCTTTTAATGAGCCCTACTGTCAGAACATGCCCCCACAGTGAGGCTGCTTTTAGTTATTATGGCCCACATCTGTGGAACAGCCTGCCGTAGCACATCAGAGCTGCCGAGAATGTTCATGTTTTTAAAAGCAGGCTCAAGACCTACTATTTTAACTTGGCTTTTGATTAGTTTCCTATTTTAATTGTCTTAACATTAATGTCATAATTTTATGATTTTAAACCTAGTTTATGTTATTCTGGTCACAATTATTTATTTTACTACTAATTATTGATACATCTGAATTTGTCTGATTGTATTTAAGTGTTGTTTTATTCTTTTAGTCATCTTAACTGTCTCGTCTTGTTTTTTGATCATCCTGTCCAAGCTCCAGTGTTTCCTCATGGGGAACCCTCCCATGGGGAATTGTGCCTGTTTTCTGGCTGCAGGGTGCTGGCCTGTGATTGCCTTGGTCTACCCGGCTGAGGGGATCGCGCTGTGGCGCCATGCATTCCATTTCGACCCCTCAGATTGAACTCGGGCAGTCTCAGAGGTGGTCTTCCTGTAGTCGTGGACTCGGCACTTTCCCTGCTGGCGATGGCTCCCTAGAGATAGTGCTTCCACACCTGGATCCTCAGTGCCCAGCCATGAGCCTCACACAGATGAAAGTTTCTTTGTGTATGTGTGTGCATGTATGTGCGTGTGTGGGGATTTAATTGTGTTTTATCTTAATGTGTGAAGCACTTTGTTTACAACTTTCTGTAAAAAAAGTGCTATATAAATAAAGCTTTGATTGAAAACTGCCATCTTTTATCATATCTTTGTACTTTTATTCTTGCAAATTTGAACCCAGTTAACATTTGTTCATTTGTACCTCATGCCAAATTGGTGAATACACATGCATCATATTTACACCATTTTTCAACATAATCTACTGTAACTGTTATTTGCTATTTAAATTTCTTATGGGCTTCTCAATTTCTTTCTTGATTTTATTCCACACTCAAGTGGTAGATGAGGAAGAAATATCTATTTGTTCTGAGGCAAAAAAAGAAGAGAAATTCAAGGGGAATTATGCAGAATTTATGAAGTTTTGAGTAAATTTGTACAACCTAATCTAAAAACAGCAGTTTGTAAATCCATGTCCTTGCATTGGCTTTAGAACAAGATATAGGATAATATACAAGTGGTGTCACTTTAATCACAATTAATCGCATGACACTGCATCACACTTTATGCATTTAACACGATTAACACACAATTAATCTCGATTAAAGCAACACCACTAAAAAAAAAATCCATATTTACCAATAAGTCCACAACCAAACACAAACCAATCCAAGAAGTCCAGTGTTTGAAAAAGTTTTGATTAGATTTTCATTTTCTATCGACTCACCTAAAACTTTCACGCTGACGGACGCCATCTTGGTTCCATTGGCATTCTTGACAGTCAGGATGTATCTGCCTGTGTCGTATCTGTCACAGTTCTTGATGACAGCCATGGCTCTGGTGGAGGTGTAGGTCAGGGAGTATTTCTCCCCGAGCTCCAAAATCTTGTCCCCTTTAGACCAGTACACTGTAGGCTCCGGTTTTCCACCCACAGCTCCGTCCAGGACGAGGTCGGAGCCGGCGGCGACGACAACAGTCTCGCTGGTCAACTTGCTGTCGAGCTCAGCTCTGGGAGGAGCTGTGGCAAAGAAGGTAATATTAGTTGGAAAGATTTTTCATTTTGACTGTATACTCCTTATTTAAAAAAAAGCAAACATACAGTATTCGTCCTTGCATGTGATCGGTCCGGTGGATTCCGACGGTACGCTGTGGACGCCCGCTGCATTCTTGGCGATGACGCGGTACTCGTAAGTCTCCCCCTCGCCCAGGTTTGAGACGGTGAAGTAGTTCTCGGTGATGGTGGTGTAGTTGCACTTCAGCCAGCGGTTGTCGTCCCACTCGTCTGTGCTGTAGACCTTCCTCTCCACCACGTAGCCGACAATCTTACTGCCGCCGTCGTTGAACGGGATGGTCCAGCACAAGGACACAGATGAGTGGCTGATGTCCGTCACCTCTGGCTTACCGGGAGGATCTGAGCCATGAAGAGGACAAAACAAGGCCGAAACTGAGAACTTCTGAATGTTCTGTAATCAGGTTTTTATCTAAGAAAGGATTTGAAATGATTGCTAGCATGATGTTAACGTTTTCCTCACCGACAGGGTTGAGTGCCACAACAGGTCTGGAGGCCTCGCTTGCCTTGCTGAGTCCGGCGAGATTCATGGCGTACACCCTGAACTGGTACTCCAGGCCCTCAATCAGGTTGGAGACCTTGTAGTGGCATTCAAGGCAGGGCAGCTTGTTCTCCCTCACCCACAGGATCGTGTTCCTCTCCTTCTTCTCGATCCAGTAGCCCGTCACCTTGCTGCCTCCATCGGCATACGGCACATCCCACTTAATGCCAATGGCGTTAGCAGACACAGACACCACATCTGGACGGGTTGGAGGACTTGGGGGGACTGAAATAAAAGGATATAAAGACTGTTAATTTTCAGGAAACCTAATAGTTGTGATAAATCTGAACTCTTTAATGGTTGGACTGAACTTACTAAATGGATGCTCAATGACAACTGCAGCAGACTCGATGGACTTGCTGACTCCAAATTTGTTCTCAGCACACACTCTGAAGGTGTACTCCATGTATTTGGTCAGATGGGTTACTTTGATCATAGTTCTCTTCACACTGGAGTTCACCACTTGCCAAGAAGCAGAGCCAGATTCTCGTTTTTCCACGATGTAGTTGGTGATCTCACTGCCACCGTCATCAGTTGGCTCAGACCAGGACAGGTTGCAAGACTCTGAAGAGATTCCAGAAATGTCTACAGGGCCTGTGGGGGGGTTTGGTCTGCCAACGACGAGGACCGTCACTGTGAATGTCTTCACACCAGCTGCATTCTCCAGGGTCAGGTAGTACTTCCCGCTGTCACTTCTCTTGCTGTCTTTCACCACAAGAATGGTCCTCTCTTTTGAGGTCTTGATGGAGACTCTGTCTGTCTCCTTCAACTTCATCTCCTCCAGTTTCCAGGTGACCTTGGGTGCAGGTCTGCCACTGATAGGGATGTCAATTGTAAAGGTGTTGGAAGTCTTGCAGGTGATGAGCTGGTTGGTGATGCTACTGAGGTCAGCAGTCGGTTCGATGCGAGGCTCCTTGATGATGACAGAACTGAAGGTGCCCTGAGGCTCACTAATTCCAGCGTCATTCTTGGCCCTAACTCTGAAGTCATACTCCATGTTTTCAATCAGACTCTCCACCACCATCTTCAGGGACTTTGTCTCCCCACAGACGGCCCACCGGTCACTGCCTTTAGCTCTAGATTCCACAATGTACCCTCTGATTCGGCTGCCTCCGTCATGCTCAGGTTTCAGCCACACCAAAGAAGCTGTGGAGTTTGTGGTGTCAGCAACGTCCAGCCTCTTGGGTGGTGCTGGTTCTTCTGTGGCAATGACTGGTTCTGTCATCTCATGAGGTTCTCCCTGGCCGTACTGGTTGACAGCAATTATTCTGAACAAATATGGCACACCACTCTCCAGACCAGTCACCCTTATCAACTGGCGAGAGCATTTGGTACTGACCTCCTGCCAGGCTAGGCGACTTGCCTCACGTTTGTCTACAATGTAATGGTGGATCCGTGCTCCGCCGTCATTGGTGGGCGCATCCCACATCACTGTCAAAGCCCCTCGGGTGACATCTTTGAAGGTGATTGCTCCTGGGGGTCCAGGAGTATCCAGCACTTTGATAGTGAATGTGATGGACTTACGACCACTGTTGTTTTCTAGAGACAGGGTGTATTTGCCAGCCTCATACCTAGTACAACCTTCGATGGTGAGCGTAGAGAACAAATCTGTTGTGTTCACATCAGCCATCACAGGAAGCTCCCCATCTACTTTAGACCAGGTGGCAAGAGGAGCTGGCTTTCCTCGGAAAGCAATGTGGAGTGTGACAGTGCCTCCATTCTTTACAATATGTGTTTGCTTGAAGTCAGGGCCAATGTCAATTTCAGGAGATGTAAGTCTGTCTAGGGCCTGGACAGGGTTGGGCATCTCTGAGGCTTCACCCTGTCCCGATCCATTCACGGCACTGACCCGGAACTTGTAGAGCTCACCAGGCACCAGGCCCTTGGCGGTGTATGTGGTGTGGATGCAGATCTGCTCGTTGACTCTGTGCCACTCCTCCAAACTGGCCTTACACATGTCGATATTGTAGCCAATGATTTCCATGCCACCATCGAAGACTGGCTTGGACCATTCCAAGGTCACGGAGGACTTGGTGGAGTCAATGACCTAATCAACACAAAAAAGGACACAGTATAATGTCTATTTTTCCTTGTTTGATTTTACTGAAAATGTTGCCCCAACCGCACATAAAGTACGTTGGGTCAACGTCGGCGAGTTTACATCAGGAATACATCTTATAGAGGTCCTTTGTCTTACCAGTGAGCAAACGACCTCTATAAGATATATTCCCGATGCAAGTTATGTATGTTGGACAACATTTTCTAATACTAGACTGGCATCATTATTGCTGTAGAAAACTCTGAATGTGAATGAAAATCCCACCTTGATAACGGTGGGAGCACTGGGAGTGCTAGTTGGCTCTCTGCACTTGAAGAGTCGTGACGTACTGCTTGCCGGTCCGACCCCGGCTCCATTTTCAGCCATTACGCGGAACTCATACTCATTGCCCTCTGTGAGGTTGGTGACGCGGTACCTTAGCTCTGCGATGGGCCTCTTGGAGGAAACCTTGACCCAACGCAAGCTCTTCTTCTCTCTCCTCTCCAGGATGTAGTACTTGATCTCATTGCCTCCGTCTGACCTGGGCCTTGTCCAGCACAGGGTGATGCTGTCTCCAGTCACATGGGTGGCATCTGGCGTACCAGGAGCATCAGGAACAGCTGGGGGAAGGGGGGTAGCATTTTAAATGTTTAGCCCACAACTGATTTGAGAATTTTTAAGAATCGGACAGACTATACTTGAAAATCTTTTCTTACTGTATTGCATCTTTGCAACGATGGGGTCAGAGTCCAGCGGCTTGCCGACACCAAACTTGTTGACAGCAGAGATTCTGAACTGATATTCGTTGCCCTTGATGAGGTTGGTAGCATTGTAAGAACAAGCTTCACACTTGGAGGTGACCAAGGCCCAAGTAATCCTGGATGTCTCCCTCTTCTCCACCACGTAATGGGTGATGGGAGCACAGCCGTCATTCTCCGGTGGGTTCCACCACACAGTGCACTTCTCAGTGGTGATGTTAGTGAAGCGGATTGGACCCTCAACAGGTCCAGGGGTATCTGCAGAGGAAACCAGAGTATTTGGAGTAAGCCCAGACAGTACAGGGAGAAAGAGTGCTACCTCTGCCAACCTGGCAATTTGATCCAGAAACCTTCTACCTGTTAGGTAACAGTGCTAGCCACTGTACCACCCAACCCAGTGAGCTCTAGATCATCATCTATAGTGGGTAAAATGTAATATATTCAATGTATTAAAAACTGAAAGAAGTTGCATTTGTTTACAAACCTTGCACCCTGACGTTAACATCGGATTTCCTGGTTCCAGAACTATTTTTGGCCTCTACCGTGTAGATTCCACGGTGGCTTCGGTCAGCGTCTCGGACAAACAGACTGGTGGTGCCAATGCCGGTGGTGATCTCAATATCAATCATCGTCCTCTTGTCGATCTCTTTCCCGTCCTTGTACCAGACAACCTGGGGGACGGGACGCCCTGTGACGCTGCAACCAATCTTGACATTTTCTCCTGCCCTGAGGGTGAGCACTTGATCTGGGAACCACTCAATCTCAGGAGCGACTGGAGATGCACAAAAAAAGAAATGCAAGTAAAATGTGGAGGTTTTTTTTTTTAATTACATGCTTCATTATTGTGAAAATACTCACTGCTTTCATCCTTGGTCATGATATATCCTGTAGCGTTAGATGGTGGACTGACTGTGCCAACAGCATTTCTAGCAATCACTCTGAACTCAAATCTATCTCCAGGGGATAGACCCGTCACAGTGAACTGCGTTTCACTAATATCAGTGAAGTTGCATCGCAGCCATTTTCCTCTGCCTTGGCGTCTCTCCACGCTATAGGCTACAATTTTGCTGCCGCCATCTCTCTTTGGGATGTCCCACTGCAGGGTAACTGAGTCTCTGGTTACGTCGATGCAGACGGGAGTTCCAGGTGGATCTACGTGCGGTGAGAAGGAACCATTCAATCTGTGGTATCTGACTGAGTATGAAGCTATTCGTGAAAACTGATAAAGTAGTCAGCATGTACTTACCTACAGGGGAGACAGCTAATGCATGTTTGCTCTGTTCACTAACGGGGCTAAGTCCAGCATTGTTCTCAGCATAGACTCTGAAGGAATATTCCAAACCCTCCAAGAGACCGATGATCCTGTATTCTCTGTTAGAGATAATGGTGGAATTAACCCTCTGCCACAAGAGACTATTCCTGTCTTTCTTCTCCACATGATAGCCCAAAATAGGGGAGCCTCCATCAAAGCCTGGGGCCTCCCACTTGATGGTCATGCCATCGCTCGTGATGTTGTAAGCCACTGGCTTTCCTGGGGGACCTGGTGGTTTGTACTGGTGCTGAGCAACAACCTCAGAGGTGTTGAGTGGATCACTGACTCCATACTTGTTCTCTGCACGGACTCTGAACTGGTAATGAGTTCCCTTAACCAGGTTGGGAATCTTGAAGGTAGTCCTGACAACACTGGAGCAGACCATCTTCCAGTTGGCCTGGGAAGTTTCCCGTTTCTCCACACTGTAACAGGTGATCTCGCTACCCCCATCTTCCTTTGGCTCATTCCAGGAGATGATGATGCTCTGAGCTTTTATCTCATCAAAGCGGATAGGACCAACGGGTATTGAAGGGGGTCCCAGTGTGGTCACATTGATGTCAAAGAAGTTCTTGATGGTTCTGTTGTCCAAAACCAAGGTGTACTGTCCAGCATCCTCTTTCTTAGCTCCTCTGACCGTTACAGAAGTTTTGTTGTCAGTGGTCCTGAAACGAACATTCTCACTTTCCTTCAGAGGGAAGTTATCCTTCAGCCAGCTGATAGCAGGTCTTGGTTTACCCTTGAAGGGCAGCTCAATGTGGATGTTCTGACCAATACGAACAGCAAGCTCTCCATTGGGGAAATCAATCAGGTTGGCCTCCGGTGGAATAATGAAGTCTATCACTTGGATTGGACCAATCTGTGAGAAGTCACTTCTGCCTTTCTCATTTTTAGCAAACACCCTGAACTCCATGAGAGCGTTCTCCTTGAGTCCCGTCACTTCACACATGCACCGCTTGCATGTAGCCCCCAAACTCCAGGGGACTTCATCTTGGCTTCTCTTTTCAATGATGTACTCAGTGATGTGGCTGCCACCATCATGGTCGGGTCTTGTCCACTGCAGGGTTACAGAGTTCTTTGTGGAGTCCACCATCACCAGGTCTTTCACACCTCCAGGTGTTTCTGTCGCTCTAACGGGTTCAGTGGTCTCACAGGTGTCGCCCACGCCAAATTCGTTTTGTGCAGACACGCGGAAGAAGTAAGCTATGTTTTCTTCCAGACCTGACACCTTGTAGGAGGTGTTCAAACATTCGTCAGTGATCACCTGGTAAGCCTTCATGGTGGAGGACTTCTTTTCCACAATGTAATTAGTGACAGGGGAACCGCCATCGATGACAGGTGCCTCCCAACTGAGGGTCAGCTTGCCTCTAGTCACGTTCTTGATCATCAGCTTCTGGCACGCGGATGGACTGTCCAGAATCTTGAGGGAGACTGTGATTAATTTTGGCTCTCCCACGCCGTTCTCGATCTCCAGCACATACTTTCCACAGTCATCGCGGGTGACCTTGGGGATGAGGAGTGTGGTGGCTTTCTCGTTGCTGTTGATGGTGTAGCGGTTGTCGCCGGCCATGTTGCGGTCACCATGGCGCCAGGTGACGTTGGGGGCAGGGCGACCCTTCAGGGGTATGAAAACTTCCACGTCACGCCCAGCCTTTGCCGTGTACTGGGTTGTCATGGGAACATCCAAGTCCAAATCAGCCTCCTCTGTTGGAGAAAATTCAAAGAAAAATTTTTCAATCAAAACTTCATTTTTTTTGTTGAGCTACAAACTAAATGTATCCACACAAACCTAAAATATCTTTGGCTTGCACAGGCTGATACATCTTGATGTCTTCTCCTTTGCCCTTGCAATTGACGGCAGACACTCTGAAGAAGTAGAAGGTGCCAGGTTTGAGGTGGGACACCACGTACTCACACGTCTTCACCTGTGGGTTGACTATCACCCATTCCTTGTCCTCTGCATTCATCTGTTCCAGAATGTAGTGTGTGATTTCACTGCCGCCGTCATACACAGGCTTCTCCCAGCCAAGGGTGACTGAGGTCTTTGTGGAGTCAACCACACACAGCTTTGTGGGTTCACCAGGTAGATCTACATAGATGGACAGATGGTTACACTTGAAAACAACAAATGGTTTCTAGTGATTCTCGGTGGAAACAACAAAGCATTTACCGATTGGATCATAGGCTTTGTAGAGGTCAGATGCCTCAGAGTAGTTTCCTGCTCCAGCCTTGTTAACAGCACAGACTCTGTACTGGTACTCATTGTTCTCCACAAGATTGGTGACCTTCTGCCTGGTGTCTCTGATGGTATCCTTTACCACCTGGACAACAAAAATGATTACAATTTATGGTTCTCGTCATTATTTTCTCTTTTTAGGATGGGCGTGAGAACAAACCTTGAACCACTGAAGACTTTTCTTCTCTCTTTTCTCCAGGTAGTAGCCATCAATGTCACTTCCTCCATCCACAGTGGGTCTCTCCCAGGTTACTGTCATGGTGGATTTGGTGATCATGGTGACTTTAGGCTTGGATGGCTCGCTAGGAGGAACTGTGTGGAATCAAAATTTACCATTTCTTTTGGTTAGAATAAACATTTTTCATGCCTTCTGAAATACACATACAGTAAATAACACAATAAAATAAAGTTTATTGTTGGTTCAACAGCTGTTTGCAGTGATCACTAATAGGATTATTAAACTTACCAAATGCGTTTCTGGCGATTACAGGCTCAGACTCCAGCGGATCTCCGATGCCATACTTGTTGACTCCACGTACTCTGAAGATATACTCATTACCTGCGATGAGTCTCGGTACATTCATGATGCAGTCCACCAGTTTCTCAGAGACAATAGACCACATTACCCTGCTAGTCTCCCTCTTTTCTACAATGTAATGGGAAACCATAGCGCCACCTTCATCGGCAGGAGGGGACCACATGATGGTGATGTTGTCCGCTGTCACCTTCTTAAACTGAATTTCTCCTGCGGGTGGACCTGGCTTGTCTGGTTAAAGGAGGGAAACGTGATTTCTGTTAAGGTCTAAATTCTAATTACATTGCTAAATGACTGATACAACTTTTAAATCATCAATACCTTGAATAAGAAGCCGGACGATGCCACATGCTGAACCTAAGGAGTTCTTCACCTTGACCTCATAGGTTCCAGAGTTCAGACGAGTGGTTTCCTTCAACGAGAGACTGGTGGAGTCAAATGTGTGCTTGAAGGTGAGCTGGGCACTGGGCTCCAGCTCCCTGCCATCCTTAAACCACTCAATAGTGGGAACGGGTTTCGCTGTGATGTTGAATTTGAGCTCCACATTAGAGCCAGCTTTGTGTTTGAGCTCGTTAAGGTACTCCTGAGGTATTTCAATCTGTGGGGCACCTGGATGATAAACAGGAAACAGCCACATTAGTTGAAATTCTAGAGAGGTGTTGCACCATATATGAGAAAGATCAGGATGTGGAGTTTAATACGGAAGCTCGCAAAAGAATATCACCAAAAAACATTCACTAGGAAAGAGAAATTCTTGTTGCTACCAGACCATCAATGATTGAGTATCTCATTCTGCCATTAAAAATTCAATACTCAAAAGCACTAAAAAGAAAAACCTACCGTAGGTGTCCACACATGTGGCTGGTCCAGCTGTCATGGATGGGTTGCTCACTGAGCCCACAGCGTTCCTGGCCATGACCCTAAACTCGTACGTTTCGTCCTGAGTGAGGCCAGTCACCAGGAAGCAGGTGTCTGTGACGTTTGTGATGTTCGCTTTGGACCATTTCGTACTAACACCCACTCTCTTCTCAATGATGTAACCAGTGATCAGGGACCCACCGTCATAGTTGGGTTTCTGCCAGACCAGGCTGATTGAGTTCTTGGTAATGTCATTGATGCGCAAGTTGACAGGTGGCTCTGCAGGACCAGAAAATGACAACACATTAAAGATGTCTTTCAGGATTCCTTTTTTCTTTTCTCCATACAGTATGCACAGAATATATGGAGACTTTTCACTCACCACAAGCATCGATGGCCAAGACAGCATCAGAAACTTTGCTGAACGCACTGATTCCAGCAGCATTCTCTGCTGCCACCTTGAACTCATAAATAAGTCCAGCGTTTATGTTAGTGACCTTATAGTGGGTAGCACGGATCACCATTCTGTTAACTCTCTGCCAAAGGATGCTGTTTCTGTCCTTCATCTGGAGATGGTAGCCAAACACATGGCTGCCTCCGTCTGACTTCGGCTCCTTCCAGGCTACAGTTATGCTCTCCCTGGTTACAGCAGTAATTTCTGGGGTCGATGGCACATCTGGAACAGCTGGTTGATAAGAGGCAGAATATGTATTGACGGATTCCCAGAGCAAAGTAGTACAAACCTAGAAAAAAAAGCAGTTGCAACATAGTACTTACTATAAGGAAGGCTGACAGTAACAGGTGGTGAGTCAATGTGCTCACTGATTCCATATCTGTTCTCAGCCCTGATTCTGAACTGGTACTCCAGGCCTGTGGTTAGCTTCATGATCTTTATGGTGCAGCGGGCCACAGCAGAAGACACATCCATCCAGTTAGCTGTTGTTGTTTCCCTCTTCTGGATTATGTAGTTGGTGATTGGACTACCACCCTCATATGCTGGTGGGAACCACCTCAAGTTCACGCTGTCTTCAGTGACATCATAAAACTCCACTGGTCCAAGTGGGGCACTTGGCCGGTCCAGAACAACAATGTTTACAAAGGATTTGGTGGTTCCACTGGAGTTGGAGGCGGTAATCTCATAGCGTCCCGAGTCCCCAGCAATGCTCTCACGTAAAGTTATTTTGATGCTGTCGGGAGTGACTTCAAAGTTGAACCTCATTGTTGATTTGAGAAGAACATTATCCTTGGACATTGTGACTTTGGGCAAGGGCCGGCCTGCCAGTGGAATCTCACATTTGAGAGAGGAGCCAGCTCTAACATACACTGTGTTGTGGGGGAAGTCCTTCATGTCAATCTCAGGAGATGCTAAAAGAGAGAACACAGGAGCCATTAGGCATATTTTGTTGATATAAAAGGAACTCTGCATGTTTGATGTACAAACTTTATTTAAATAGTATTTATAGGCTCCTTTTGCTGTGTAATAACTTTAATATTTTATTTAAATTATTTTATTCATGCTGGACCTGACGGGGGAGAATGGGGTATAGAGTTGAGGACATATGGAGTGGGGGAAGCTTTCAATTCAAATGTGAAAACAGAACTTAAACTACAGTCCTAAGTACGTTAGAGGCTTATCAAAAACAAATAAATATCGCAGCATGCATATACAGTACATGTTAGTGTAGTCAGTGATTGTAGGCTTAGCGGGTGGTGCTAATAATGCTTAGCAATAAAGTAGCTTTAATCTTTAAAATATATGATATAATCTAAAGCTTATGATTACAAGGGGTAATTAGTAAGTATTCAATTGATTTTTTTCATTTTATCTGGCAAAAATATTCTTTTTATAGCAAATGTGTTCTCATTTTTTAAATTGATTATTCATAATAGTTCTAACAAAACAATAACAACCCCCCCCCCCCCAATCATCAGCTATTTTTGGCTTACCCAGCTGATCTTTGACCATTACAGGGGTAACCATTTCCTTGGTGTCACTAAATCCTGCAAGGTTCTCAGCTCTGACTCTGAAGAAGTATTCTGCATTCTCTCTTAGACCAGACACTGTGAAGTGTGTGGTCTTGGTTACGCCACACTTAACCCACTTTTCCAGGCCTTTTTCTAGTGCTTCCACCAAGTAGCCAGAAATCCTGCTGCCTCCGTCTTGTTCTGGTTTCAGCCAGGCCAAGGACACGCTTTCCTTGGTCACTTCCGTTACACCCAGCTTTGGTGGAGGACTTGGTTTTTCTAGAGGAAGATAACATAGCTTGCTTTATTTGTTTGCCATTTTTAACAACAAAGAATAAAATTTTAAAGAATATAAAAAGTAATCCAATACCTGTGATCTTAGTTCCCTCCTTGGTCTCAGCAGGAACACCAACACCATACTCATTCTCGCCTGTCACTCTGAAGTAGTATATGCCTCCCTCTTGCAGGGCCGTCACCTTGTAAGTCAGTCTATGACATGTGTCGGTTAACCTAGTCCAGCCCTTTTTGCTGGCTTCTCGGCAATCAATTAAATAATTTTTCACTGGTCCTCCTCCCTCATTCTCAGGAGTGTCCCAGGTTACAGTTGCTGAGGTCTTTGTGACTTCCTTGACCTCTATGTTTGCAGGTGGTCCGGGTGAATCCAGCACTCTGACATTGAGCGTCAGGGAAGAGGTTCCTGCTGTGTTGGCCAGCGTGACAGTATACTTTCCAGAGTCATTGCGGGTCGCTTTTTCCAGGGTGATGGAGGTGGAGTTGTCTGTTGTGTCGATGACAGCACGAACCCGAAGGTCAACATTAGGCTTACTCCACGAAACGCTGGGAATGGGTTTGCCTCTGAATGGGACTGTCATGGTGAATGAGCTTCCATCCTTTACAATAAGGGTCTTCCTCATTTCATTGCTGATGTCAAAGGCTGGCTCCTCCTCTCTTTCTTTGGCAATTTGTTTGTCAGATTCTGGACTGGGCTCACTGACTCCAATCTTGTTAATGGACTTGACAACAAACACATATTCAGTTCCAGGTGTCAATCCCACCACTGTGAACTCTGTATTCTTGGTGTTCTGTACTCCAACAATCCATTCATCATCTAATGACTTTCTGTATTCTACTCTGTAACCAGTCACAGGTGCACCTCCATCAAACAGTGGCTTATTCCATGACAGGGTAACTGTAGTTTTAGTAGAATCAATTATCTTAGGCTTAGCAGGTGGTGAAGGCAGGAACTGTGGGTCTTCCGCCTTGATGAGTGGGCAAGGAACACTAGGAGAGCTTAAGCCTGCAGCATTCTCAGCAAACACTCTATACTCATACTCACAACCCTCACGCAAGTGTGAGGCTTTGACCCTGAGGTCATAAACAGGTTTTTTATTCACACGGCACCAGCGGAGGCCAGTCTTTTCTCGCCTTTCAATTACATAGCCAGAGATACTGCTACCTCCATCAGAAACAGGTCTTTCCCAGCAGATGGTCATTGCCTCAGCAGTAACTGAGGTGACCTGGACATTAGTGGGCGCTGCAGGCACAGTGAATGGATTCAGGGCTTTTGTTGCCTCACTTTCCAGGGCTTCGCCTTCACCATATTTGTTGACTCCCCTAACTCTAAATATGTATTCATTACCTTTGAGCAGCTTAGTCACTTTACATGTTGTAGCTCTCATGTCACCATAGACAAGAGTCCAAGCAAGGCGACTGGTCTCACGTTTCTCCACAAGGTAATGCATGATTTCAGCACCACCGTTCTCCTGAGGTGGGCCCCAAGTCAGGGTGCATTTTTCAGATGTGAGGCCAGACACTGCCAAAGGTCCTGAAGGTGGACCAGGTCTGTCTAAAACCTTACAGTTGATAGCCACAGACCTAGTTCCAGCTACATTGTGTAAGGTCAGAACATACTGTCCAGAGTCCCTCCTAATTGCATCTCTTACAATCAGTGTGGTTGTAAAGTTGGTGGAAGTGATTTCACATCTGGCCTTGGCCTCAATTTCCTTTCCATCCTTGGACCACGACACAACTGGGAGTGGACGCCCTGTTATTTCAGCATCAATCCTAATAATCTCTCCAGCTTTAATGACAACCAACTGTCTAAATACATCATCCAAGATAATAGTAGGTGGATCTACATCATCCTTGACAATGACAGGGCCAGTGCTTTCTGAGGGAGCACTCAGCAACTCTGCAGAATTCTTAGCAATGACACGGAAATCATACTGGACATCTTCTGTGAGGCCAGTGACATCAAAGTAGGTGTCTTGTAGATTGGTGAAATTGCATTTCAGCCAGCGACCACTGGGAAGTTCTCGGTGCTCAACAATATAGCCAGTTATTTTCACTCCACCATCATACTCTGGTTTCTCCCAGAAGAGGGAAACAGAGTTTCTGGTAATATTTGTGACTCTCAGGTTACGTGGAGATTCACATGGATCCCTGGCTGCCACAGGGTCACTGGGCTTAGTGCATGGACCGATGCCAGCAATATTCTCAGCATAGACTCTGAATTGATATAGCAGCCCTTCTTCAATTCCTGTCATCTTAAACTGGTTCTCAGCCAATGGACCTCTGTTGACTTTGGTCCACAAGATGCTGCTTTGGTCTTTGCATTCAATGTGATACCCAATAATAGGGCTTCCACCATCACTGGCAGGTCTACCCCATACCACAAGCATACCAGTCTTGGTAGCATGCTCAACGTGAACATTGGTCGGAGGGCCGGGGGGCTCAAATGGATACTGTGCCACAACAGGAGCAGAATCAATGAAAGGACTCTTGCCATAGCGGTTCTCAGATGCAATGCGGAACTGGTATTCTGTTCCCTGAGTGAGACGAGAAACCTTTATTGATGTCCTGGCTACTGTGGCTGACACGATTTGCCATGTGGTAGTAGTAGTGTCTCTCTTCTCCACAACGTAATTGTTAATTTGGCAGCCACCATCATAAGTCGGAGGATCCCAAGACAGACAGATGAAGTCAGCACTAACCTCATCAACCTTAATGTTACTGGGTGGACCGGGTTTGTCCAAGATTATGACAGAGATTTCAGCTGTCTTTGTACCAACAGAATTAGTCAGTGTAATCTCATATTTTCCTACATCTTCCTTGGTTGCATCCTTGATTAAAATCTTAGATGAGGTCTTGGAAGACACAACATTAACCCTTGTTGTCTGCTTAAGCACTTGGCCATCCTTCTTCCAGGACACCTCTGGTTGAGGCCTGCCTTTGAAAGGCACATCAATCTTTAAGTCATCTCCAGCCTTTGCACTGTATGTGTTAAACAACAAGTTGATGATAGGCTCCATTGTGATATCCTTTACCAGAACTGGATTAGCCAGAGGCTTGGCATCGCTTGTGCCCTTATCATTCACAGCAATGACCCTGAACAAGTACTCCTCTCCGGTTGTGAGTCCTTCAATGGTAGCTTCAAGTGCTTTAACTTCGCTACACACAGACCATTTGTCATCTCCCATGGCCTGCATTTCCACTATGTAGTTTGTAATCTTGCTGCCTCCATCGTGATCAGGTTTCTCCCAGGACAGAGTGACGGTATGGCGTGTGACATCAACCAGGACAACCTTACCAGGAGGCAATGGAGCCTCAGACACCTTCACTTGATCTGTGGAGGCAGGCAAACCAACTCCTAGCTCATTCACAGCCAACACTCTGAAATAGTATCGACCTCCTGTTTGCAGGTCTGAAATTATGTAGGAATTCCTCACACAATTGGTGGAGACGCTGGTGAAGGCCATTCTCTTCTGTTCTCTCTTCTCTACAATATAATGTGATATTTTTGCTCCACCATCAATGAGAGGAGGTTCCCAGCAGAGAGAGACAGAGTTTCTCTTCACGTCCTTAACTTCCAGGTTGACAGGAGCACTGGGGGAGTCCAGAACTCTGACATTGATGAAGGCAGATTTAGAGCCACTTAGGTTCTCAAGCGTAACTACATATTTGCCCGTGTCAAAACGGTCAACATTTTCAATCACCAGCATCGTAAAAGAGCTTGTGACTTCAATTTGGGCGCGCTCATTTAGAGTGCCGTCAGCCTTTGACCATCTGACTTCAGGCTCAGGCTTTCCTCTGATTGTCACAAACAGACGTAAGGTGGCAGTGGCGCGGACATTAACCATCTTCCTCAGGTCAGCGTCTAGTTCAATCTCAGGAGCCTCCAGCTTCTCTGCAGCAACTACAGAACCAGGCAGATCCACATGCTCACCTACTCCCTCACTGTTCATGGCACAGATGCGGAAGTTGTACTCTGCATTCTCCTTCAGCTTCTTCACTGTGTAGTGAGTGGCTTCGACACCAGTGGGTGGTGTGCAGACTATCCATTCATCATCTGCTGCCTCCTTCATTTCAACAACGTATCCGCTTATCTGTGCCCCACCATCATAAATAGGCCTGGACCAGGATAGAGAGACCGTGGTGCTTGAGTGATCGGTGACTTTTGGGTTATTTGGGGGTCCTGGTGGATATTTGGCATCACAAGCCTTGACATACTCAGTTGGTGGGCTAGGCTTCCCAACACCAGCAGCATTTTCAGCAGAGACCCTGAATTCATAGGAGTGGCCCTCCGTGAGGCCAGTGCATCTGAATCTCAGATCACTAAGCCTCTTCTTGTTGCACTTAGTCCACCTGACCCCATCCTTGTCTCGTTTTTCAAGAACATATCCTTCAATCTCTGCTCCTCCATTGTGCTCAGGCCTCTCCCAGGTGAGCACCATGGAGTCTCTAGTGATAGCACTGACCTCTGGAGTGGATGGGGCACTGGCAGTCGTGAAGGGGTTACGAGCAACAACAGGCTCTGACTCTAATGGCTCACCCACACCATATTTATTAACAGCAGTGACTCTGAAAATGTATTCATTACCAGGTAGCAGTTTTGTGATTTTGTGGCTGATAGCCTGAATCTTTGGCTCAACCATAGTCCATGACAAACGACTGGTCTCTCTCTTCTCAATGATGTAGTGGGAGATGGCAGCTCCGCCATCATGGGTGGGATGGCTCCAGTGCAGATAACATTTCTCAGCTGTGACCCCTTTGACCTCTAATGGGCCATCTGGAGGACCAGGTCGGTCTAAAACTTTAACATTAATTGGTATCATCTTGACTCCGCCCACATTGACAAGTTTAAGGACAAAGTGGCCACCATCCACTCTGATGCAATCCTTGACTGTCAGAATGGTACGTGTGAGAGTGGTCTTGATCTCCATTCTCGGTGTGGTGCTGTCAATCTCCTTTCCATCCTTTAACCATATGACCTCAGGCAAGGGCTTTCCAGTGTAGTCAGCATCAATGACAAACGTCTCACTGGCACGAACAACAATCAGATCCTTGAACTTGGGATCCATGGTGGCTTCTGGGGCTTCAATTTCATCTTTGGCAGTAATTTCTCCTGTGGACTGAGAGGGACGACTGGAAATGCCAGCTGCATTCCTTGCAATGACTCTGAACTCATACACACAGTCCTCAGTCAAACCAGTGAGTGTGAACTGGGTACTGATGATGTTGGTGAAGCTGGCCTTCATCCAGCGTTTGTCTGGATGTTTCCTCCTCTCAATCATGTAGCCAGTAATTGGACTACCTCCGTCATATTGAGGCCTTGTCCACTGGAGTGTCACGTGGTTTCTGGTGATTTCAATAGCCTCAGGAGTGCCCGGTGGGTCACAAGGGTCCCTGGCCACAGTGCTCTCAGAGACTTTGCTAGCTGGACTGACACCAGCAATGTTTTCAGCATATACTCTAAATTCATATTCGATACCTTCCTCTAATTCTGTAGTCTTGAAACGTGTGTCAGGTATTAAAAGCTTGTTGAGTTTAGTCCACAAGAGGCTGTTCTTCTCCTTTCTCTCCAGATGATAGCCAAGGACGGGGCTGCCTCCATTGTTAGTAGGAGGTTTCCATCCAACGACCATGTTTTCCTTAGTCGCAGCTGAAATAACTGGTGTTCCTGGGGCAGCGGGCTCAGTGAACGGATACTGAGCAACAACAGCAGGAGAAAGAATGGCAGGACTCTTTCCGTATCTGTTTTCAGCAGAAACTCTAAACTGATACTCAGTGCCAGTCTTCAAATTGCTAATTTTGATGGTTGTTCTGGCAATAGTAGCAGACACAATCTGCCAGGCTGTTGTAGTAGTGTCTCTCTTCTCTACAATGTAGTTGTTAATCTGACAGCCTCCAGTATACTCTGGTGGCTCCCACGAGAGAGTGACATAATTGGAGCTCACCTCCTCAATCTTCACAGGACCAATGGGTGGCCCAGGCTTATCAAGAATAATGACGGTAATCTCCTCTGTAGCCATTCCAATGCTGCTTGTGGCTGTGATGGTGTATTTACCCGCGTCCTCCTTATTTACATCTTTAATGGACAATTTAGTGGTTGACCCTGTGCTGGATACATTCACTCTGGTTGTCTCCTTGAGAGCTTGTCCATCCTTCTTCCATTCCACCTTGGGCACTGGGCGTCCAATCACTGGAATCTCAATCTTCAGATCGTCTCCATGCTGTACGCTATAAGTATTGAATCGCATCCTAAACCTGGGCTCAATGGTTACATCCTTTGCTGTGACTGGTGCAGCCAGAGGTCTGGGATCACTCTTGCCTTTCTCATTGAAGGCTGAGACTCTAAACAGGTACTCATGTCCTGCACTGAGACCTGTGACTGTGCCTTCACAAGTTTTGCTTATGGTGGCGACCACCCATTCCTCTTCGCCAACAGGCTGCATCTCAATGTAGTAGCCCATGATCCTGCTGCCTCCATCATGGACGGGCTTTTCCCAGGAAAGGGAAGCAGTTGTTTTTGTCACTTCAGTCAAAGTGACCTTACCCACAGACAGGGGGGGCTCAGAAGTCTTCACTGATTGTTCTGTCTCAGCTGACTGTCCCACACCAAATTCATTCTCTGCTAAAACTCTGAAATAGTAGATAGTTCCTTCTGTGAGACCAGTGATACGGTAGCTTGTCTTAGTACACTTGTTGTCCACATTAGAATAAACCTTCCTTGTGGATTCACGCTTTTCAACCAGGTAATTCTTGATTCTTGCACCACCATCAATAAGAGGAGGCTCCCAGGTCAGAGTGACACTTTCCCTTTTAATGTCTTTCACTGTGAGATTCAGAGGAGCCCCTGGAGTGTCCAGAACCTTAACGGAGACAAAAGCTGACTTGGTGCCAGCACTGTTTTCCAAGTTAAGGATATATTTTCCAGCATCATATTTATCACAGATATCAATGGAGAGCTGTGTGTAATCTTCACCTGTTTCGATTTGAACTTTACTGGGCAGTTCTCCATCCTCCTTGGCCCAGCTTATCTCAGGGGTTGGACGGCCCTTGAATGGAATGGGGATTCTCATGGAGCCGCCCGCACGGACAACTATTCCTTTCCTGAGCTCTGAGTCCAGAATTACCTCTGGAGGATCAATCTTATCCACAGGTTTGACAACTCCCGGGATCTCTGTTGGTTCACCCACCCCCAGCTTATTAATTGCACAGATGCGCACCTTGTATTCTTGGTGTTCTATTAGCTTTTTGATGGTAAATTTAGTCAAACTGACTCCAGAGGGTGGGGTGCATATACTCCACTCTTCCTCATCTGCCTTGGTAATTTCCACAGCATAGCCTTGGATCTCACAGCCGCCATCATAAATAGGCCTATGCCAGGCTACAGTAACAGAGTCCTTAGTAGTGTCTACTACATGTGCATTGGTGGGACAACCTGGTGTAAAGGAGGGGTCACAGGCTTTGAGGTAAGGTGTAGGTGGACTCGGCTGGCCTACACCAGCTGCATTCTCAGCAGATACCCTGAATTCATACTCGTGGTCCTCAGTTAGTCCTGTTACCCTGAAACGCAAGTCAGTCACTCTGCGTTTGTTACACTTAGTCCATCTTACTCCAGCTCTGTCTCTCTTCTCAATGATGTACCCCACAATTTCACTGCCTCCTGTGGTCTCAGGTCGATTCCAACACACAGTCATGGAGTCCCTGGTAATGTTTGTTATCTCAAGTTCCTGAGGTGAACCAGGTGGAACAAATGGATTTCTCATGATTACAGGAGCTGATTCAAGAGGCTCACCCTCTCCATACTTGTTGACAGCCATGACTCTGAAAATATATTCATTGCCTTTTAATAGTTTTGTAACCTTGAACATGGTAGCCCCGCAGTCACCGGAGACCACAGTCCAGGCTAAGCGGCTGGTTTCTCGCTTCTGAATGATATAGTGAGAAACACTAGCTCCTCCATCATGCCTGGGTGGCAGCCATGACAGTGAGCATTTCTCCTCAGTGACATTGCTTACAGTAATAGGTCCTTCTGGGGGTCCTGGTCTGTCCAGAACCTTTACACTGAAAGGAATAGTTTTAGTTCCAGCCACGTTTGTCAGTACTAATGTGTACTGCCCACCATCCACTCTGATGGCATCCTTCACAATGAGAAGAGCCTTAAAATCTGCGTTTTTGATCTCAGCTCTTGCTGAATTTTCAACTTCAACATCTCCCTTGAACCACTGAATTGTAGGGATGGGCTTTCCTTCTACGCTGCCTTCTAGACTGAAAGTCTCCCCAGCATTGATAACAAGGGTCTGGTTGTACATAGCATCTGTCTCACATTTAGGTGGCTCAACTTCATCCTTGGCTGTAATTGATCCTGTGCTCTCAGAAGGCTTGCTAACAGCACCAGCTGCATTCTTTGCAATGACCCTGAAATCATATTTACTATCTTCTGTTAGGCCTGTAACTGTGAACTCGTGTTCAGTGATGTTTGCAAAACTAGCCTTCATCCACTTTCCTTTGGGAAGGTCGCGTTTCTCTACAATATAACCTGTAATCAAGCTTCCGCCATCATACTCTGGGGTGCTCCACCTTAGCTTCACTGAGTGCCTGGTAACAATCACAGCTTCAGGGCGACCAGGAGGATCACATGGGTCACGGGCTACATAAACCTCAGATACCTTGCTGCATTTCCCAATTCCAACAATATTTTCAGCATAAACTCTGTACTCATACTCAATGCCTTCTTCAAGAGGAGCCGATTTGAATCTACAGTCCTGGATGAGCATTTTGTTAATTTTGGTCCATAGGATACTGTTCTTCTCTTTCCTCTCCAGATGATAACCCAGAACTGCACTGCCACCATCAGATGGGGGTTTGTGCCACTCAACGACCATGTAATCTTTACTGTATGAAGATACAAATGGTGTTCCTGGTGGGCCAGGCTCCTGGAATGGATACTGTGCCAGAACTGGATCTGAAGCGATGGCATAGCTCTTTCCATATCTGTTCTCAGCATAGATTCTGAACTGGTATTCAGTACCTGTCTTCAGATTGGCCACTTTAAGTGTGGTTCTTGCCACAGTGGCAGATACAACTGCCCAGTTGGTTGTGGTTGTATCTCTCTTCTCAACCACATAGTTGGATATTGGACAACCACCTGTGTATGTAGGCGGTTCCCAGCTAAGAGTGACGCTCTCAGCACTGATATCTTCAAACTTCACGGGACCTGTTGGTGGTCCTGGTTTGTCCAAGGTAATCACTTCTATGGTGGCATCCTTGGAGGCATTTGCATTGGTAACATTAATAGTGTACATACCCCCATCTTCTCTGGTGGCATCTTTTATAGTGAGAGTGGTGAGATTTGCTGAGTCAGTGACGTTCACTCTGGTGGTCTGCTTAAGAGGTGCTCCATCCTTAGTCCAGGTGATTACTGGCTTTGGATGACCAGCCACTGGGACCTCTATCTTGAGGTCGTACCCTACCTGGACGTTGTAGGTACTTACTTTGGGCCTAACAGCAGGCTCTATAATTAGGTCCTTAGCCACAACAGATTGGACCAGCTGCCTTGGATCACTTTTGCCCTTATCATTTACAGCAATCACTCTGAATTGGTACTCCTCTCCCCTGAGAAGGTTTGCCACTACTGTCTCAAGTCCCTTCACAGTAGCACACACAGACCACGTTTCACTGTCCTTAGGAGCCAGTTCAACTTCATAGTGGCTGATCCTACTACCACCATCATGTTGAGGCTTTTCCCATCTTAGAGTTGCAGTGCTATGGGTAACGTCAAGGAGACTGACCTTACCAGGTGGCTGAGGCTTCTCAGATACCTTAATTGGTTCTGCAGTTTTAGAAGGGAGACCAATGCCATATTCATTCTCAGCCAGAACTCTGAAGAAAAATATTCCTCCCTCTGGAAGAGGCTCAACCTTCCATGACATCTTGTTGCAAGTAGTGATGGGAGAGTACACTTTCCTGGTGCTTTCGCGTTTTTCAAGAATATATTGCTTAATCTTTGAGCCACCATCCAGAAGAGGAGGTTCCCATGTGAGAGTAACAGAATTCTTGGTAATCTCCTTCACCATGAAGTTAGTTGGTGGACTAGGTGAATCCAACACTCTGACACTGATGAAAACTGACTTTACTCCACTGGCATTCTCTGCTGTCAGGGTGTACTTTCCACTATCGTATCTGTCAACATTCTCAATAACAAGGGAGGCATAGCTCCCTGTATTGTCAATTTGGGCAGTTTCATTAATCTCGCCATCAGCTTTTCCCCATTTCACCTCAGGAGCTGGACGACCTCTTACAGGAACAAACAGCCTGAGAGTACCTCCTGCTCTGATGTTGATCATCTTTCTCATATCCGTATCCAGGTCAAGATCAGGAGCCTCAAGCTTTTCCTCCATTAGAATTTTTCCAGGAACATCAGCATGCTCACCAACACCGATTTTGTTGATTGCACACACTCTGAATTGGTACTCGTGCTTCTCCAGAAGCTTTTTCACTGTGAACTTGGTGTCTGTGATGCCGGTGGAAGGTGTACACATAAACCACTCACCAACCGCCACATCACACGCCTCAACAATGTAAGCCTGAATCTCACAGCCACCATCATAGATGGGTTTGCCCCATGTTAGCAAAACAGTGGACCTAGATGTATCAGCCACCTTGGGGTTGTTTGGTGGACCTGGCTTGAATACAGGATCCAGTGCTTTGTAGTACACTGTTGGTGCACTAAACGTCCCAACTCCTGCTGCATTCTCAGCAGCAACCCTGAATTCATAGCTATGGTTTTCAAGGAGCCCTGCCACTCTGAAGCGCAGCTCACTGACATTGCGCTTGTTGCACCTGGTCCATCTCACGCCATCCTTATCACGCTTTTCAACAATGTATCCCTGGATGGGGCTGCCACCATCATTAGCTGGTCTCTCCCATGTCACCACCATAGAGTCTTTGGTAATTGTGGAGATGTCCACCTCTGTTGGTGGGCTGGGAGTAACAAAAGGATTCTTAGCAATCATTGGCTCAGACTCCAAAGGTTCACCAACTCCATATTTGTTGACAGAAATCACTCTAAATATGTATTCATTTCCAGGAAGCAGTTTGGTTATCTTCAAGTTCAGAGTCTGAACTTTCGGTTCAACGACAGTCCAAACCAGTCTGCTGGTTTCTCTTCTTTCAACAATGTAATGAGATACATCACTACCACCATCTTGCAATGGAGGCTTCCAGGAAATTGAGCATTTTTCATTGGTGATGCCATAGATAGAGATGGGGCCCTCTGGTGGACCTGGTCTGTCCAAGACCTTGACGTTAATGTTAATGGACTTCTCTCCTCCAACATTCTTTACCAACAGAGTATACTGACCTCCATCAACACGGATGGCCTCTCTGACAAGTAAACAAGCTGTGAAATCTGTGTTCTTCAGTTCTAAGCGAGCTGCTTCAGTGATCTCCTGGCCCTCCTTTAGCCAGTGAATGGTAGGCACAGGCTTACCATAGACTGCAGCTTCAAGTCTGAATGTGTCTCCAGCATTAACCACCACAGGCTGTGAGTATTTGGCATCCAAGTCAATTTTGGGTGGATCAACCTCATCCTTGGCAGTGATAGCTCCAGTAGAATCAGATGGTTGGCTGAGGACACCTGCTGCATTTTTGGCAATTACACGGAACTCATAAACCTGATCTTCTGTAAGTCCTGTGACAACAAATTCTGTGTCAGTGATGTTCGTGAAACTGGCCTTCATCCAGCGGCCAGCTCTATCCTTTTTCTCAACCACATAGCCTGTGATTTTGATGCCCCCATCATACTCAGGTTTGGTCCATCTGAGCGTCACTTGGCTTCTTGTTACAATTACAGCCTCTGGCTTTCCTGGTCGGTCACAAGGATCCCTGGCAACTTGTATTTCACTTACTTTGCTGGCCTTGCTGATTCCAACAATGTTTTCAGCATAAACCCTGAACTCATATTCAATACCTTCCTCGAGGCCAACAGCTTTGAATCTGGTGTCTGGGATAAGTTGTTTGTTCTGTTTCACCCAAAGTATACTGTTTTTCTCCTTAAGTTCTAAGTGGTAACCAAGAATCTTGCTTCCACCATCATTGCTGGGTTTGTCCCACACTACCACCATGCTCTCCTTTGTGGCTGACTGGACAACAACAGACCTTGGTGAACTGGGTACTTCAAAGGGATACTGGGCAACGATGGTTTCAGACAGAAGAACTGAGGATTTGCCATATCTGTTCTCTGCAGCAATCCTGAACTGGTACTCACATCCAGTCTTCAGACGTGCTGCCTTGATAGTTGTTCTGGCTACTGTAGCTGACACAATTTGCCAGTTGGTGGTAGATGTGTCTCTCTTCTCAACGACGTAATTGTTGATGGTACAACCACCATCATACTGTGGTGGATTCCATGACAGCACCACACTGTCAGCAGTGACCTCATCCAGTTTAACTGGGCCAGTTGGGGGGCCTGGTTTATCTAAAACAACAATGCTGACATCTATAGATGCCTCCCCTGCTGTGTTAGTAAGTTTTATTGTGTACGTCCCCACATCATCTCTGCAAGCCTCCCTGATGACAAGCAAAAGGTTTTTGTCTGTGGCTTCAGCATTAACTCTTGTCGTCTCTTTAAGGGCCACACCGTCTTTGAGCCAAGTCGCTGTAGCCTTTGGACAAGCAACATATGGAACATCTATCTTTAGATCATCTCCTGCAAGCACACTGAATGTGCTGAAAAGCAGTTTGAATGTTGGTGAGATGACAAGGTCTTTAGCAACCACAGGGAGATTGAGAGGGCGTGGGTCGCTAACTCCCTTTTCATTGACAGCTGAAATACGGAACATGTACTCCTCTCCCTGTATGAGACCAACTACCTGTGCCTCGTTGGTCTTAACTACCATGACCTGAGTCCACTTATCACTGCCTTTGCCCTGCATCTCAACAATATAGCCCGTGATTCTGCTACCGCCATCATGATCAGGTTTTTCCCAACTCAGTGTGACACTCTTGCTGGTCACTTCACGGAGAGACACCTTGCCTGGAGGCAGTGGCTTCTCTGACACTTTAACTGGCTCAAGAGTCTCCACTGGGAGGCCAATGCCAAATTCATTTTCAGCAAGGATTCTAAAGAAGTACAACTTTCCTTCCTCCAGGTCTCCAACTTTCCAACTAGACTTATGGCAGCTGGAGCTAACAGTTGAATAGGCCTTTCTGGTTGACTCGCGCTTCTCCACAATGTAGCTGCGGACTCTGGAGCCGCCATCAATGACAGGTGCGTCCCAAACAAGGGAAACTGAGTCTTTAGTGACCTCCTTGACAATCAAATTCTGAGGTGCTCCAGGAGTATCTAGTACTCTGACATTAACAAAAGCTTTCTTGCTTCCTGAGGCATTCTCAACAGTCACAATATATTTGCCTCCATCAAACCTGTCAACATTGTCAACTTGAAGAGTTGTGAACGATGGTGTGATTTCAATGTTAGCTTTGTCTAGAGATTCGCCATGCTCTCTTGACCATTTTACTTCAGGCGCTGGCCTTCCTTTAATAGGGACAAAGAGTCTGAGTGTGCTGCAGGCTCTTAGGCACACCACTTTACGGAGGTCTGCTCCAAGTTCAATCTCTGGAGGAAGCAATCTGTCTTCAGCCTTTGGAGTTCCAGGAACTGCAGCGGGCTCTCCCACCCCTTCAGAATTGGTGGCACAGATATTAATCTTATACTCTTGGTTTTCTTTAAGGTTTGTGATGGTGAATGAAGTTGCTGTCCAGCCCTTCTTGGGAGTGTGAATTGTCCATTCGTCTTCCTCTGGCAGACATGTCTCCACTATGTAACCAGTGATTTCAGAACCACCATCATAGACGGGTTTGTTCCAAGCAACTGTAATCGAAGACTTTGTTGTGTCCAGCACTCTGGGGTTCCCCGGAGGTCCAGGCTGGAATATCGTGTCCATGGCTTTGTAAAATGGACTAGAAGGACTAGGCTGGCTTAGACCAGCATTATTCTCAGCAAGAACTCTAAATTCATATTCATGTCCTGGAGTAAGGCCTGAGGCCTTGAATCGCAAATCAGTGACAGTCCTCTTGTTACACTTCACCCAACGCAAGCCAGTCTTATCCCTTCTCTCAATTATGTATGTGTTGATTCTGCTGCCTCCATCATGTTCAGGGCGATCCCAGCATACCACCATAGAGTCCTTCGTAATAGTGGTGACTTCTGGCTGCTGAGGAGGGTCACTGGGAACATACGGGTTGGCACAGATGACTGGTTCAGACTCCACGGGTTCACCAACACCATACTTATTAACGGCCATGACTCTGAAAATGTACTCATTGCCCTTCAGAAGCTTGGTGACCTTGAACCTGTTTGCTTGAAGGTCTGTGGCCACATTAGTCCACGCTAACCTGCTGGTCTCTCGTCTCTGAATGATAAAGTATTCAATCTTGGCACCTCCATCGTGTGTTGGATGCAGCCAATTCAGGACACATTTCTCAGCAGTGACGTCTGTTACTGTCAGGGAGTCTGGTGGTCCTGGTCTGTCAAGCACCTTCACACTGAATGAGAATTTGGCAAAACCTCCAGGATTGCTAGCAGTCAAAATGTAAACTCCGCCGTCCCTTCTCAGTGAATCTTTGTTAATTAGAGTTGTGTGGAAGTCAGATGTCTTTATCTCCATCTTAGCTGTATCCTCAAGCTCTTTTCCTTCTTTGGTCCATAACACAGATGGGATTGGTCTTCCAGTCATGCAGGCCTCCAGTTTGAATACTTCGCCTGCCATGACAACAACATTGCTGCTATATGATGAATCAACATCAAGCCTGGGCTCTTCGATGTCATCTCTGCATGTAACCGCCTCAGATGGTTGGGATGGAGAACTGACAGCACCAGCTGAGTTCCTGGCAAACACACGGAACTCATATGTTGCATCTTCAGTCAAGCCACTGACTGTGTAGATGGTTTCCAGAATATTGTTGAAGTTTGCTTTGAGCCAGCGTCCATTGGGCAGCTCCCTCCTCTCTACTGTGTATCCTGTCAGTGAGAATCCTCCATCTCCCTCCGGTTTTGTCCAGGAGAGAGTCACATCGTGTCGGGTGATGTTCAATGCCACCGGCCTTCCTGGTTGGTCCACCGGATCCAGTGCATACATGGGCTCAGAGGGCTTGCTGGGTTTGCTGAGACCAGCCATGTTTTCAGCAATAACACGATGCTCATAGGCAATTCCATCAACAAGGCCCACAGACTTGAAGATATTTCCAACAACAAGAGCTTTGCTGATCCTCTGCCAGAGAATGCTGTTCTTCTCTTTCCTTTCTACATGGTAGCCCAGAATGGCACTACCTCCATCAGAAGATGGCTCGTTCCAACTGAGAGTTATAGCATCCTTGTTGAAAGCTGTGACTACAGGTGTGCCAGGCTGGTTCGGTACATCGAAAGGATAGGCAGCAATCACTGGTTCAGAGACAATATACGGTCCAACGCCATATCGGTTCTGCGCTCTGACACGGAACTGATACTGGGTTCCGGTACTAAGTCTAGCTGCCTTGAAAGTTGTACGGATCACTGTAGCTGCCAACTCCATCCAGGAGGTACCGGTTGTTTCTCGCATCTCCACAATATAGTTGCTGATGGGCACTCCTCCATCATTTTCTGGTGCTTCCCAGGAGAAAAGCACATAATCACACGAGACCTCATCCAACTTAATGGGCCCAGTAGGAGGTCCTGGAATGTCATGGACCAGGATGGTGATGGTCTCTGTCACTGTACCCAACATGTTTTTTCCAGTCATAGAATACTGGCCGCCGTCTTGCATCTTGATCTCACCGATGTTGAGGATGGTTGATGTTGGCGTGGTTTCAGTGTTGATTCTTTGTGTCTCCTTGAGTTTAGTATCTCCTTTCTTCCATGACACGACAGGCCTGGGTTTTCCCAGCACTGGAATCTCCACCTTTAGTCGATCCCCTGCTTTGGCAATAACGGTCTTCTGGTACACCCCGCGCAGGTCAAATGAAGGAGGAGAGGTCTGCTCTTTGATAACAGCTGGCCTGCTCTCACGGGGATCACTCCTGCCTGACGCATTGACAGCCATGATGCGGAACGTGTATTCAGCGCCCTCTATCAGATCTGTGATGGTGTAATCCAGAGCCTTTATGGTGGTCACATGGACCCACTGATCACTGTCCTTCTTCTGGGCTTCAATGACGTATCCGGTGATCAAGCTTCCACCATCATGGAGTGGCTTGGTCCATGCCAGACTTGCACTGTCAGCTGTCACATCAGTGACATACAAGTTCTCTGGTGCAGAAGGAGCCTGGGATACTCTGATTGGCTCGGGAGTCTCAGCAGGCTCACCAACGCCAAGGTCATTCTCACCAGAGACACGGAAATAATAGTAAGAACCCTCCTCGAGGTCTGGAATCTTAAAGGAACATTTCTGCCACGTGGTGCTGAGCACTGTGTACGCCTTCTTGGTGGCTTCTCTCTTCTCAACAATGTAGTTACGGATTTTAGAACCACCATCAATGATGGGGATTTCCCACTGCAGGGTGATGCTGTTCTTGGTGATTTCTCTAGGTTTAAGGTTGACAGGTGGTCCTGGCGTGTCCAGAACCTTCACATTAACAAAGCCTGTCTTCTTTCCTGCAACATTCTCGAGGCAGAGGTTATACTTCCCGGCATCGTATCTGGTGCAGTCTGGAATAACAAGTAACGTGTAGGATTCTGTGGTGTCAATGTGCGCTCGTATTTTCAGGTTGGTGTTTTCTTTGCTCCACGTCACTTCGGGAATAGGGCGGCCCTTGATTGGGACAAACATTCGGATCGAAGCGCGGCACCTGACCACCAGAGTCCTCCTGAGTTCGGCGTCCAACTCAAAGTCCGGCACAGCCTCCTGGTCAACCAATTCAGTCACTTTTTCCACCTCTGCAGGATTCCCAACTCCCTCAGTGTTTACGGCGCTGACTCTGAAATGGTATTTGCCTCCTTTTTGGAGTTTTCCAATAACATACTGAGTCGCTTTCAGTGGAAACTGTGTTTCCGTCTCCCAGTCATCATGTCCTTCCTTCTTATACTCAACGATGTAGCCGTCTACTTCAAGTCCGCCATCATAGTGAGGTCGGCCCCAGGAGAAGGTGGCTGATGTTTTTGTGGTTTCTGTGATTCTGGGGTTAGATGGAGGACCAGGTGGATCTAAAGAAACAAACAAAGAAACAAAAAGTTTCAATAAGTAAACAACTGACCACTGATGTGTATTTTGACTGCTATAAAACACATCACTATCCTACTTACACACAATATCCTTGGTCATAACGGGACGTGTCGCCTCACTGGGCTCCCCAAACCCAGCCTTGTTCTCGGCCGTGACTCTGAACTCGTATTCCACTCCTTCATTCAGGCCTTGCACCTTAAAGCGTAAGTCAGGGATCATCCTCTTACTTGCCCTCACCCATCTCATTCCCTTCCTCTCTTTCCTCTCCACGCAGTATCCAGTGATGTCACTTCCCCCATCCTGCACTGGTCTCTTCCATGAAATGGTAATGGCATTCTTGCTGATATTATCGATCTCTGGGACCGAGGGTGGTCCTGGTGGGCCTGGAAGACAAGATTTATAACATTTTTCTGTTATGTCTTGGAATTTTAATTGTATAATTTGTATACCGTGAGTAAATATGAGTTTCATTATTGCAGTATTTTTTAAATGCAAAAATATAAAGTTAGGGCATTTATTGTGATCTACACAACTAGGTGGCACGTGAACACGCAGCGGCCTCCCTTCTCTCTTTGTGCTTTGTGCCATTTAGTGTTGTTTAAATCATGTCTAAGTGTATATTCATACGTTTAATGTCCACATATGATGCTGCGCACAATATACAGTCACCACAGCCTTCTGGAAGTAAGGAATATGACCAAATATTACGCCCTGGACCAGAGTGTTACAGAGAAACTCCATGGCCAGAGATTTCTCCACCAGACCTCCACACCCCTGGCCTCGACTACCGTGCCTTATCCCAAATGGAGACGCCGTAGACGGTGTGAGTAAAGCTGAAACAGAGGTAAACGTGGAGGTATCCGAATGAAGCTAGCCGCTAGTCCACACAGACTTCTGATTCCTTCCCTCATTCTGGCCAACGTACGCTCACTAGACAACAAAATAGACCACATACAGCTCCTGAGAAATACACAACATGATGAGCAGAACTGATGTGTTTTTGTCTTTATGGAATTGTGGCTAAATGAGACTACCCCGGACTCTGCTATTCAGTTAGCAGGGCTAAGATACTATCGTGCTGATCACTCGTTCACGGCAGGAGGGAAGACCCGTGGAGGAGGAGTGTGTGTTTACATCAGTGATGCCTGGTGCCGAGATACGACTGTACACAAACACTGTTTTCCATTGGTGGAATTTATGATCATCAAGTGCCGACCCTTCTACTAACCGAGAGAAATTACATCTATCCTGCTAGTCGCCGTGTATGCTCCGCCCACTGACATCGGTGAGAGGAGTAAAGCACTAAAAGAATATCAGGCCATCAGTGAGACACAAACAGCGCATCCAGACAGATTCCTCATCACAGCAGGAGACTTCAATCATGCAGATTTAAAGGCCCTCCTACCAAACTACACCAACAGGTGGGCTTTCCAACAAGAGGAGACAATTTGCTGGACCTGGTGTACACAACTCACAAGAGCACATACAGAGCCTCCCCCTTCCCCACCTGGGTCTCTCTGATCACATAAGATAAGATAAGCTTTTATTAGTCCCACAATGGGGAAATTCCAGGATTGCAACAGCACAGGGATAGCAACACTCAGAGCAATAATTTAGAAGATAAGAAAATAAGAGCAGTGAATATACATATGTACACATAAATATATAAATATATACTGCTCAAAAAAATAAAGGGAACTCTTTGAAAACACATCAGATTTTAATGGGAAAAAATGAACTGGATATCGAAATTGTGGCAGGCTAGTCCAGCTTACTCAGATTAAAAAGTGTTCCTTTAATCTGAATAAACTGGACTAGCCTGCCACAATTTCAATATCCAGCTCATTTTTTCCCATTAAAATCCGATGTGTTTTCAAAGTGTTCCCTTTATTTTTTTGAGCAGTATATATACACACAGTGCGGATAAGGTGTCGCCGGATCAGAAAGATTAGCAAGAGAAGCCAGATAGTAAATAGAAATAGGAAGAAACTGATCCGCTGTTGCAAAAAGGCAGCCTACTCGTGTGGCGCCGGAAGTTAAGATCACCATCTTGTTAAGGCTGGCATACAGACTAGGGATGAGCCGATATCACTTTTTCAAGTCTGATACTGTGAATTTGAGTATGGGCCGATATTGATCAAAACCTGATGCCGTCTCTCTTATTTAAAACAACGAAAGTACAGAACATTGTTAATGACTAGTTGCATTTTGTATATAAATATTAAAAACATAAATCTAAAAGTCAAAGAATATATTACAAATGTGACTCAGTTCAGCAATGCTGCTGCCTTTTTTTTTTGTTTAAACCTTTGCTACATTGGCAGCATTCCATTGGTCAGGACCATGTAAACATGTATTCTGAAGTTTTAAGCTCAAGTTTATACAAAACTTTGAAGCTGAGTATTTAAGTAAACATTCAGATGGAATTCAAAGTGACACTTTATGCATGAGGTAAAACATGCTGTAGGTCTGAAAATTAAAAAAAAAAACTAACCCTTTAAGTTGTATTTTTGTCATCCATTATTATTATTATCATCAGTATTCTCCTGGTTCTCGGTTTATTTAGTAGTGTTTATATTATTCTCTGTCCATTCTTAGATTTTAGGTTTGCTCTTATTTTGAAGTCATTCCTGTTCCATTTCATGTTTATGTTGCCTTGTTGTTCTAGTTCTGCTTTCCAGTTCACCATTATAATTTGCTATTTATGTTTCTGTCACCTACCTCTCATCAACTGTAACTCTCTTCCAAAAGGTACGCTCCAGTCTGGTTTTTACTTTTGTTTGGTTCTTTTTAGGTTTCACTTTTAGCATCCAGCCTCATGAGCTGGAAAAGTAGCAGTTGCTGTTGCGCGACACACGTCCTTCTGCTTGGTTTTTGACAGAATTCAGCATACTCCTTTACCGTGATACTTTTGCAAGTGTTTTATCAAGTTGGTGGTGTAAAATTGTAAAGGCTGGAACCACACAGCAACATACTGAGGCGAGTCCCCCAGACAGGCTCCAGTGATGTGACACTCGTTTTTACAGTTTTGTTTACAGAAGCTGCACATTGCACGGCTGAGAATGTGATTGCGCTTTCATTTTACTATTATTAATGTATCTGATCGGTAAATTACTTTTATTCCTTACCGATACTGATCCAGCCATTTTGCCTGGCTCGAACCCGATACCAATACGACGGATTGGATCAGCTCATTGCTAATACAGACCCAGAGTGAAAGCCATCAGACCAACAAAAAACCAAGTATGTGTGTGGCCAGAGGGGGCCTCTGATGCTCTGAAATACTGCTTCAGCACTACAGACTGGGACACTTTGGGGCATACAGCCACTCACAATGGACACACAAACCTAGAGGAGTACACTGAGGTTGTTGTAGCATACATAGCTAAACAGGGCGGCGGTGGCGCAGGTGTAGTGTGACCGACTACTGATCGGAAGGTCATGGGTTCGATTCCCGCTCTGTCTGCTGTCCGCTTGTCGAAGTGTCCTTGAGCAAGACGTTTAATCCCCTGTTGCTCCTGGTGGTCTGGTTAGCGCCTGTGTGTATGGCAGCTCTGCCACCATCAGTGTGTGAATGTGTGTGTGAATGGGTGGATTGCAGCATCTGTAAAGTGCTTTGCTCATCCTAGATGAGAAGAAAAGCGCTATATAAGTGAACGCCATTTACCATTTAAATGCACTGATGATGTCACTCACTGAAAGACAATCAGTGTTCGTGCTAACCACAAGCCATGGATGACAGCTGAGGTCCACAGGCTCCTGAGGGCTCGGGACACAGCCTTCAGGGCCAGCAACACTGCTGGACTAACAACCACTAGGGCCAACCTGTCCCGTGGCATCAAGGAGGCAAAACGACAGTACTGCAAGAAAATATTCATAATACACTTCAGCAACACCAGAGATGCGCGTTCTCTCTGGTGTGGCATACAGACCCTCACCAACTACAAACCTCAACCTCAGACCTGCGTGAGTGACATCACACTATTTAACAACGTAAATGACTTCTTCAGCTGCTTTGAAGCACAAAACAGGTCAAAAAGATACACAGAAGATGCCATCGCTGCTGCTCTCCATCCAGCCCTCACCCACCTGGACTCAAAGGACTCCTAAGTGCGAATGCTGTTCTTGGACTTCAGTTCAGCATTCAACACTAGGTGTATTGGGCAGCTTGGTGGAACAGTGGTTAGCACTGTGGCAGCACAGTAAGGTCACGGGATCGATTCCAACCTTGATCATCATGGCTTCGATCCCACCCCCTGACCATTGGTGACTCTTCTGTGTGGAGTGTGCATGTTCTCCCTGTGTCTGTGTGGGTCTACCCTGGGTACTCTGGTTTCTTCCCACAGGCCAAAAATATGCAGGTTAGGTAAACTGGAGACTCTAAAGTGGCCCTAGGTGTGAATGTGTGTGTGAATGGTGAAGGTTTTTTTTTTAGCCGTACTATGGCTGCTCATCCATCCAGGTGGATGCCCCGAATTTCCCTCTGGGATTAATAAAGTATCCAAATAAAACAAATAAAATACAGAAAAAAAACACAATCATCTCCCAGCACCTAATACAAAAATGCAGACACTTGAGTCTCAAAACCTCTCTCTGTAACTGGACGCTGGACTTTCTCACAGGGAAGCCACAGAATGTGCGGTTTTGCAGCAACACCTCCCAGACCATCACACTGAGCGCAGGGGCCCCACAAGGGTGCGTGCTCAGCCTGCTGTTCTTCACTCTGCTGACCCATGACTGTGTACCAGCCTACAGCACCAAAAAGATCATCAAGTTTGTGGATGACATGACAGTGGTGGGCCTCATCACCAACAACGAGGAGGCCTACTATAGAAATGAGGTGAGCAAACTGGTCCAGTGGTGTAAAGACAATAATCTCTTCCTGAACGTAGGAAAAACCAAGGAGATTGTGGTCAACTTCAGGAGAGGGCACACACAGCACCTCCCTCTGATCATCGATGGAGCAGCTGTGGAGAGGGTGAGCAGCACCAAGTTCTTGGTGCACATCTTGGTGCACATCTCTGAGGACCCCTCCTGGTCAAACAACTCCACATCACTGGCCAAGGAGGCTCCAAACTTGCCTCCATTTCCTCTACAAATGTAGGAGAGAACGAGTCCCACCCCCCATCATGTGCTCATTCTACTGGGGCACCATTGAGGGCATCCTCACAGCTGCATCACTGTGTGATACGGAAGCTGCATTGCCTCCTGCTGAAAGGCACTACGACGCACAGTGAAAGGTGCCAGCAAGATCATCAGTGCCCCTCTGCCCCCCTCTCGAACATCTACCTCACCTGCAGAGCCCTCAACATTGCAGGCGACACCTCCCACCCCTCACACTTCATCTTCAGCCCCCTTCCCTCAGGGAAAAGGTACCGGAGCCTCTGGGCCTGCTCCACAAGACTGCTAAACAGTTTTGTTCACCCGGCCACCAGGACCCTGAACTCTGTCCACTCTCCCCACCTACCCACCCCTAGACCTTAACACACTCACCCGCACAATAACTACTTCAACTGTTTGCACAGAAAGACTGGCACAGCAACAGTAATACATCTGCTGCTGTATGTCTCTGCACCTTGCTGCAACCATCTGCCCAAATGTCATATCTGCTGCTACCTGTTATGGCACTACTGATCATATGCAATCCAATCTGTCACGGTCTGCACCTACACTACCACACTGAACTTGCAACTACAAGTATTACGGCTCCACTTTTTCTGTATATAAGATTGCTGCTGTTGGTTGTTTTTCATCCTTATTCCTTATTTTCTTATATATTGTGCACACCACTAAGAGAGAGCGGAACGGCATTTCAATTCTCCTGTATGTCCTGTATGTATAGAAGTATTAACAAATAAAATCTTTCAATCTTGGAAAATGAAATTACTTTGCTTTACATAAACTCAGTTGGTAATTTATTATTTTTAGCAAGGGAAATGGGGAGAATTCACCAATTTAGCATGAGGTACAACTGCATGAATGTAGAAAAAAGTTGCAAATATATGAGAAAAAAAGTTGCAAATGTTAGGAAAATGTTAAAAATATTACAAGTTCATGAAAGAAAACATGAAGATTTACTTGAAAAAATGGCAAATTAACAAGAAAAAAATCACAAATTTATGTGAAAGAAGTCACAAATTTTTAAGAAAAAAGCTGCAAATTTATGAGAAAAAAGATGAAAATTTACGGGAAAGTAGTTCCAAATTTACAATTCAAAAATGGCAAATTTCTGTGTAAAAAGTCTATTTTTTAAGAAAAAAGTTTCAAAGTTTTGCGGGAAAGTTGCATATCTATGAGGAAAAAAAGCTGAACAGTTACAGGGAAAAAAACAGTCAATTTACAAGAAAAAATTTCAAATTTATGAGAAAAAAGTAGCAAATTTTTGAGGCAAAAAATTGCAAATTTACAAGAACAAGTAGTCAAAATTTTTGAGAAAAAAAATTGGAAATCTACAACAAAAAACCTGCCTTTCTTTTCAAGAAAAAACCATCAAATTTATGAGAAGCTGATTTTTTTCTTTCTGCATTCCTGTTTAGACTTGGGGGTTCACAGTCTTGTTATTCAGCTGTGTAACATGACAGAAGGTTTACAATGATACTGGGGGACAATTCTCTGCTTGGGCCATTTCGCTAACACAGGGGTCACCTCCCCCTTAAATCACCGACTCCACAAACTCACCAAAGCTGTCCACCATCTTGATGGGACCAGACTGGCTAGAGTCTCCGGTGCCATACTGGTTGACGGCGGACACTCTGAAGATGTACTCGTTGCCCTTGATCAGCTTGTGGGCCACGTGTCTGCAGTCCACGATGTTCTCGGCCAGCTTGGTCCACTGCAGACGGCTGGTCTCTCTCTTCTCCAGGGTGTAGGACTTGATGGTGCAGCCTCCGTCTTCTTCTGGTGGGAGCCAAGTCAGGGTGCACTTCTCAGCTGAAATGTTACAGGCTTCAATGGGGCCGGGGGGTCCGGGCACATCTAGGACCTTCACCTTCACGTGTTCCTCCTTAATTCCGAAGGGATTGCTGGCGGTGATGGTGTACTCTCCCGTGTTCTTGCGACTCGCGTATTTGATGGCCAGAGTGGAGGAGGTGGGGGTGCTGGTGACGGTGATGACGTCGGAGGTCTTCAATTCCCGGCCGTCCTTGGACCAGACTGCAGTGGGTGGTGGTTTACCCACTATCTTTGAGGCTGTGATCACAATCGTGTCTCCGGCTCTGACTGATACGCCGTCCTTCATGTCTGGGTGGATCGCTATGGTTGGGGGCTCTGCAAAGCAAAGAGGCAAAGGTGAAGGTTCAACTTCAGTGAGAATGCTGATATGAGAAGAACTGATGCCATATTTCTACCATATTTGTGACTTAATGATGTTTTTATTCTGATTAAACTGATGAAGGTACCATACAAATACATTTATAACTACAACAAGTAGGTGATTTGTTATTTTAACAAGGGAGTGTGGGTATTTGCCAATTTAGCATGAGGTACAAGGGTATAAATGGATGATATTTAGATAGATAGCATGACAGTAGACGACCAAAACGACAGATACACACACAGCATAATAGACAAAGGAATTACCCATGGAAAGCAAAACTCCATAGATTACTCTATATACACTGCAGATTAATAGATAGCGCATATATATATATAAACATGTACAGTGCATCCGGAAAGTCTTCACAGCGTTCCACTTTTTCCACATCTTGTTATGTTACAGCCTTATTCCAAAAGGGATTAAATTATTTTTTTTCCTCAAAATTCTACACACAACACCCTGTAATGACAATGTGATTTTTTTTTTTTAGATTTTTGCAAATTTATTAAAAATAAAAAACTAAGAAATCACATGTACATAAGTATTCACGGCCTTTGCCATGAAGCTCAAAATAGAGCTCAGGATCATCCTGTTTCCACTGATCATCCTTGAGATGTTTCTACAGCTTAACTGGAGTCCACCTGTGGTAAATTCAGTTGATTGGACTTGATTTGGAAAGACACACACCTGTCTATAGAAGGTCCCTCAGTTGACAGTGCATGTCAGAGCACAAACCAAGCATGAAGTCAAAGGAATTGTCTGTAGACCTCCAAGACAGGATTGTCTCGAGGCACAAATCTAGTGAAGGGTACAGAAAAATTTCTGCTGCTTTGAAGGTCCCAATGAGCACAGTGGCCTCCATCATCTGTAAATGGAAGAAGTTCAAAACAACCAGGACTCTTCCTAGAGCTGGCCAGCCATCTAAACTGAGCGATCGGGGAGAAGGGCCTTAGTCAGGGAGGTGACCAAGAACCCGATGGTCACTCTGTCAGAGCTTCAGCGTTTCTCTGTGGAGAGAGGAGAACCTTCCAGAAGGACAACCGTCTCTGCAGCAATCCACCAATCAAGCCTGTATGGTAGAGTCAGCAGACAGAAGCCACTCTTTAGTAAAAGGCACATGCAGCCCACCTGGAGTTTGCCAAAAGGCACCTGAAGGACTCTCAGACCATGAGAAACAAAATTCTCTGGTCTAATGAGACATAGATTGAATTCTTTGACGTGAATGCCAGGTGTCACGTTTAAAGGAAACTGGGCACCGCTCATAACCATGCCAATGGTGGGGGCAGCATCATGTTGTGGGGATTTTTTTCAGTGGCAGGAACTGGGAGACTAGTCAGGATAGAGGAAAAGATGAATGCAGCAATGTACAGAGACATCCTGGATGAAAACCTGCTCCAGAGTGCTGCTGACCTCAGACTGGGGCGACGGTTCATCTTTCAGCAGGATAACGACCCTAAGCACACAGCCAAGACATCAAAGGAGTGGCTTCAGGACAACTCTGTGAATGTCCTTGAGTGGCCCAGCCAGAGCCCAGACTAGAATCCAATTAAACGTCTCTGGAGAGATCTGAAAATGGCTGTGCACCGACTCTTCCCATCAAACCTGATGGAGCTTGAGAGGTGCTGCAAAGAGGAATGCGCCAAACTGCCCAGAGATAGGTGTGCCAAGCTTGTGGCATCATATTCAGAAAGACTTGTAGCTGTAATTGCTGCCAAAGGTGCATCAACAAAGTATTGAGTAAAGGCTGTGAATACTTATGTGCATGTGATTTCTTAGTCTTTTATTTTTAATAAATTTGCAAAAATCTCAAAACTTTTTTCACATTGTCATTATGGGGTTTTGTGTGTAGAATTCTGAGGCAAAAAATGAATTTAATCCCTTTTGGAATCAGGCTGGAACATGACAAAATGTGGAAAAAGTGAAGCACTGTGAAGACTTTCTGGATGCACTGTGTGTGTGTGTGTGTGTGTGTGTGTGTGTGTGTGTGTGTGTAAATTTGCAATATTTTTCTCATAAACAAGCAACTTAGCAGTGGTTCCGGAGGTAGAGCGGGTTGTCTAATAACTGGAGGGTTGGCAGTTCGAATCCCGCTCACCCCAGCCATCCTGACGCTGTGTCCCTGGGCAAGAGACTTTACCCACCTTGCCTGCAGTGTCCATAACACTGGATATGAATGTGTCTAAATGTTCGGTAGTTGTCGGAGAGGCCGTTGGCCCGGATTGGCAGCCACGTTTCCATCAGTCTGCCCCAAGGCAGCTGTGGCTACAGTAGTAGCTTACCACTACCATTGTCTGTGGAGTGAATGAATAATGTATCCACTGTAAAGCATGTGTCTATGAAAAGCACTATTTAAATCTGATGCATTATATGTATATATATTTTGGGTTTTTTGCATTTCTTGCATTTTTTGCAAATCAAATCTGTAACTTGAATCAAAGTATAAAATCCCTTTTGTTGGTGCTGGTACTAAAAGACTGATGACCTCACATTTACTAACCATTATCACACGTTTCTAGCATGAGGCCCACAGACCTTCACAATGAGACTGTAAAGCTCTAAAACAATCCACAGAATATCACTCCGATGTCACGCTTCCTAAACTACCCAGGCAGGGCGAGCTCTCCTCTTACCATACTCATCCTTGCAGGTGAGGAGCTCCGTGGTCTCTGACGGAATGCTGATGGCACCGGCGGCGTTTCTGGCCCTGATCCTAAACTGATACTGGGATCCTTCCATCAGGTCAGTGACGGTGAAGGCGCAGCCCTGAATGTTGACGTGGTTGGCCTTCATCCAGGTCTTGCCACCGGCCTCCAGCTTCTCTACCATGTAGCCGGTAACCTTGTAGCCGCCGTCGTATTTGGGGGCAGTCCAAATCAGAGTGACCGTGTTCCTGGTCACGCTGATCACTTCGGGTTTTCCAGGAGCATCTGACATGGCACAGGGAGGAGAAGTGTTGAAATAATCCTGAAGAAACATTGGGTTGCAGAAGAAGATCCTGTGCTCTTCGCTGTGAACTCACCAATAGGATCCAGGGCGACCACGGCCTCGGTGACTTTGCTAGCCTTGCCCAGGCCGGCCATGTTCATGGCCATCACCCTGAACTCGTACTCCAGTCCTTCGATCAGGCAGGTGACTCTGCATTCCTTCACTCTCAGAGGAGTCTTACTGGCCCGCTTCCACAGCAGACTGTTTCTCTCCTTAAACTCCAAGTAATATCCTACAGAACACACACAACTTATCAGCAGGAACAAATGTAGAAATATAAATTTAGTACAAACTTGCAAAATAAACCTGCAAATATATGAAAAAAGATGAAATTTAAAAAGCCACAAGTTACAACTTAATTACACAAAATAAAAATGTAACAAACATCCAGATATTTACCAGAAAAAAGTTGAAAATTTACCAGAAAAACATTGCAAATCTACAAGAAAAGTTTGGAAATTTATAACTTTTTTCTGTTTTTACATTCTGCTGTGACTCGTAGCCTGTTACCAGTAATGGGGGAGCCACCGGAGTCCTTCGGATCAGCCCAAGTCAAGATGGCCGATTCATGGCGAATGGTCACAATTTCTGGAGGAGCGGGAGCTCCTGGGACATCTGGAGGAAGTCGAGAGAAGAAGAAGAAGAAATGACAAAACAGCAGGAATTTGGTGACCAAAATACTTGAGCTTTTTTTAAATGTGTGTGCAATGCAGAAGTTATTGCCATTCACATTGATACCTTTCCTTTAACAAATAAATAAATGATAAAAACAAATCAAAATAAGTCATCAGATCTAAATCCAGCTTTCAGACAATCCTGGTATGTCAATATCATGATTTAGTGATGAAATGACATCATGCCAATATGCTAATGACCCAAGTTACGTGTTTCTATGGTTACACAACAACATAACCACGCCGCAGGAAGACAGCCACCACTCCAGAGTGGAGCCACCTGAAACCAGATCTAGTTGTGGGGAGTTATTTTGCTTTTAAGGCTGTTTCAGACTGATGCCACATAAAAAAAAAAACAACAACGGTGCAGTAAGGACAATATGACCATGAATTTTTCTGCTTGTCGACATTGTGTGTGAAGTTGATCTGATTTTTTATTCAGCCATCTGAAAGGAAAAAAAACATTGTTCCATGTTACGGAGACTTCTAACACAGGTAAACTGATTCAGTATATAAAAGCTGTGTTACTGCATTAATCAAGATGGCGCTCACCGTTGGCGAATGCCATTGCTCGTTCTGCTTCCAAATGCCGACTTTTCTCCTTTTTTGCATAGTTGCTGTTCTTTCTACAGCGCACTGCTAACATGCAACCGACAAACACTACTGGATATCGCCAAGTCAAGCAGCCACATGGAGTTTATGGGCTTTATACCACCCAACCTGCAATGCATCATCCGCCTCCGCAGTGACCATCAGCAGGCCCGAAGACCCCGAAGCACTGAGCCCACGTGAGCATGCTGACCCCAAGACAGCACATTGGAGGTGGGGCCGAAGGCGAGGCAAGAGAGGAGGGCTACATGCTAGGCTAAAGCCTTGCTCCAGCCGGCCACCACTACCCAGTCTCTTAACGGCAAACGTACGATCTTTGGAAAATAAGCTAGACGAACTAAGAGCAAGGATTGAAGACCAGCGGGAGACAAGAGAGTGCTGTGCCCTAATTTTCTGCGAGACCTGGCTTTCAGACAGGGCCCCGGAGAGCGCTATTCAGCTACAGACACACTCAACACACCAGGCAGACAGAACAGGAAACTCTGGTAAGACAAGGTGTGTGTGTGTGTGTGTGTGTGTGTGTGTGTGTTTATAAACCACTCGTGGTGTGGAGATGTACAAACCATCTACAAGCACTGCTCGCCTGACGTGGAGTTTTTACTGCTGAAATGCCGTCCCTATTATCTACCGAGGGAATTTAGCGCTGTGTTTTTGGCCGCTGTTTACATTTGTCCACCGAGCAACTACACAGTAGCGCCAAACAAACTCCATGACATCATCAGCGCAGTAGAGACGAAACACCCTGATGCTGTTTTTATTGTTGCTATTGACTTTAACCAGTGCAGTTTACGGACTGTACTGCCCAGATATAACCAGCATGTGGACATTCCTACCCGCGATAAAAGCACATTGGATCATGTTTATTCCAACGTCTGGGGATGGCAGTGGCTCAGGAGGTAGAGCAGGTCGTCCAATAACCACATGGTCACCGGTTCGAATCCCGCTCTCTCCCCAGATATCCTGCCGTTGTGTCCCTGGGCAAGACACTTCACCCCAATTGCCCCTGGTGGGTCTGGAAGCGCCATGTTAGGCAGCATGCCACCATCAGTGTGTGAATGTGTGTGTGAATGGGTGGATAGCAGGATCTATCAAGCGCTTTGGTCATCAAGAGATGAAAAAAAAGCGCTATATAAGTGAGTGCCATTTACCATTTACCAACATACGTGGTGCCAACAAAGTGGCACCCCACTCCCACATCTCACTGTTTATGTACCCAGCCTACAGACAAAAGCTGAAACAAACAAACCCTGTTATTAAGCAAATTAAGCGCTGGACTCCAGAGACTGAGAGCACCCTACAAGACTGTTTTGCCTGCACGGACTGGGTTGTGTTTAAAGCTGCAGCCACCCGAGAGGACTCTTCTGTAAACATACAGGACGATGCTGAATATGTGACTGGGTACGTTTTGCCAGGTCAGGCATTGGCTTGCTTGCTACCGGATAACCATGGAAACCGGTACTACTTGTCTCATGGGTCGGGCCGTCAGCGACTCAACCGGCATCCCCGCCCTTCCAAGGGCGTGGAGGGTGAAACAGGGCATCCTGGCAGAACTAAAAATATCTGTCACAGGTCTGTGGTGGACCACTCCCAGTTACACAGGGTGAGACTGGACATCCTCGCAGATAATCACATTTGTCACAAGGTCTGTGGTGGACTGCGCCAGTCGGTGCATTGTGACATGCACCACACAAAGAGCAGAGATAAACAAACCTATTATCTGGTCAGTCACTGCAACAGATACTGGAGTCAGTTTGTCTTGGCTTGTCCTTGCCACTGATACTACCTTTATCTGCCAAGAATGTGCTGCTAGTCCAGCAAAAGCTAGCAGTACTCAAATACTTTGCAAGCAGTTTCATGAAATGGTCAATCAGAAAGCAACTCATACCGGCTTGGACGCCGCCCGGGCTTACAAGGTCCGCACTGATCTGTTCACACTCCGACAGGCAGCGAAAAGTAAGCTAGGAGCAGGAAGACAAAAGAAGAGGAAAACAGCAACCTTGTGTGTAGCAGAATGGAATGTATGCACTCTGTTGGACAGAACAACATCACAGCGCCCAGAAAGACAGACCACCCTTGTGGCCCTGGAAATGAACAGGTACAATGTAGACATAGCTGCACTTAGTGAAACAAGATTGCCTGGATATGACAGCTTGGAAGACCATGGGTACATCTTCTTTTGGAGTGGGAGGTCAACTCAAGAAAGGAGAGAAGCAGGAGTGGGCTTTGCAGTTAGAAAGGAGATAGCAGCAATGCTTGATGAGGAACCGGTGCCAATCAATGACAGCATAATGACTATGAGACTCCCACTACAGCGGAAGATGTATGCCACACTCATCAGTGTATATGCCCCAACAATGACCAACACAGAGGAGGTGAAGGAAGACTTCTACAGTGATTTACGTGAGACTATCAGGCGTGTACCGACTGATGACAGGCTGATACTCGTTGGAGATTTTAATGCCAGAGTTGGTTCGGACACCGAGAAATGGAAAGGAGTGCTAGGCAGTCATGGAGTAGGCAAGTGCAATGCTAATGGAGAACTTCTACTTGCACTATGTTCAGAGTACAACCTTGTGATAACCAACACTCTATTTAAGCACAAGGACACACACAAGAATACATGGATGCACCCAAGATCCAAGCACTGGCACTTATTAGACTACATCATAGTCAGGCAGAGAGACAGAAGGGATGTATTGGACACCAGAGCAATGAGAGGCACGGACTGTGGCACTGATCATGTTATGCTGAGATCTAGATTAAGGATTTGGAGATGAAAACAGCACTGCAGGACGGGTGCGAAGCCACCACAGAAGCTAAACTAGTGCACTGAAAGGCCAAAAGAAGCAGGAAGAACTTACACAGGAAATGGATGAAAACTTGAAAGACTGGGACAGCAACAACTCAGAGAATGACATAGAAGAGAAATGGGCAACACTGAAGGATACGGTGTATCAGACTGCGAGTGATGTATTAGGCTACCCTGAGAGGAAACATCAAGATTGGTTTGATGAGCATGATGAACACCTGAAGAAACTACTAGAAGCGAGGAATACAGCTAGGCAGGAAAACCTACAGTGTAACATAAGGTTGAAGAAGAAGAAATACTCAAAGGCTCAGAGTGAGCTACAGAAGTACACCAGAGAGATAAGTCCAACTGGTGGGATGAAAAAGCGGAGAAACTTCAAACTGCAGCAGACAGGAAGGACATGAAAACATTCTTCACAGGTTTGAGAGAAATCTACGGCCCTAAACCAAGAGGATTGATCCAACTAAAGGCTATGGATGGTGAAACGGTTTTGCAGGAGAAAGACAAGATCCTGGACAGATTTGCAGACCACTTTGACCAACTACTAAACAACCCTGGAGATCTCACTGAAGAGGCTAAAGAAGCTCTAGTGCAGCGGCCAGCTGTATCAAGTCTGGATGAACCACCAAATTCTGATGAACTAATGGCAGCTATAAGGACAACACAGGATGGTAAAGCTCCAGGAAGGGATGGAATTCCAGCAGAAGTGTGGAAATTTGGTGGTGTTCAGCTGACCAACTTCCTGCACAAGCTCATCCAAGAGATATGGGATATGGGATAAGTACCTCAAGACTGGAAGGATGCAAGTATTGTGCCTTTGTTCAAGAAAGGTGACAGGAAGGATTGTGGAAATTACTGAGGTATATCACTACTAGCCACTGTTGGTAAGATTCTCTCACGTGTACTACTTAACAGACTCAGTGAACACATCTCGCAGAATGTACTACCGGAAACCCAGTGCGGCTTTAGAAGTGGAAGAAGCACAATGGACATGATTTTCTGCTTGAAACAGGTTCAAGAAAAGTGTATCGAACAGAACATGCCGCTTTATGTAGTCTTCATAGACTTCAGTAAAGCCTTTGATACTGTTTCGCAACAAGGACTTTGGCAGGTACTCAAGAAATATGGTTGTACAGAGTGTCAGCCTGATCGAGGCACTCCATACAGGTATGCAAGCAAATGTGGCAATGAGTGGTTCAGTATCTAAAGACTTTTAGTAAGCAACGGGGTGAAACAAGGGTGTGTGCTGGCACCTACACTCCTCTCGCTATATCTGGCAGCCGTGCTTGAGGTGGCCTTCAAAGACATTTCAGAAGGAGTATACATTCAAACAAGGAAAGAAGCAGACTTGTTCAATGTGGCACAGTTTAAAGCCAAGAGTAAGACATCGATAAAGATAGTAAGAGAAATGCTCTTTGCCGACGACAGTGCTCTAGTTCCACACAGTGTGGAAGATATGCAATCTTTAGTGGAGAAATTTGCAAGAGCAGCTAGCCAATTCAGCCTCCAAATCAACATCAAGAAGACAGAGTGCCTTTATCAGCCACCAAAGTTCCAATTATCAACATCACTACCAGAAGAGATCAGCATTGGTACAGAGCCACTAGTCAAGTGCAAGACTTTAAAGTACCTAGGGAGTACTGTTTCAGAGAATGCTAGGCTGGAGGATGAACTATCTCTCAGAATGGGAAGAGCGAGCGCTGTGTTTGGAAACTTGAGGGAGAGACTGTGGAACAATCGACATGCGTCTATCCGTTTGAAATGCAAAGTGTACAGAGCGACAGTACTGGCTACTCTATTGTACGGTGCTGAAATTTGGACTGTCTACAGAGTGCAGGTGAAGAAACTCCACGCGTACATGATGACACACCTTCGAGCCATAATGAACATCTCATGGAAAGACAAGATTACCAACATAGAAGTGTTGAAACGAGCTGGTCTACCATCAATGGAGGACATGCTAATACAGATGAACCTGAGATGGCTCGGACATGTTGAGAGGATGGACCACCAGCGTCTCCCTCGGCAGTTATTCTACTCACAGTTATGTGAGGGCAAACGCAATCAGGGTAGACCAAGGCTCAGATTTAAAGACACTGTAAAAAGAAACTTGGAGAAGTTGGACATAGACAGGAGTTCCTGGCAGCAGAAGGCTAAGGACAGAGCTGTGTGGAGGAATCTGATCAGACCTAAATGAAACAGTCATTGTCGCCCATGACAGACTGCTATGATGATGATGATGATGATGACATCAGCACGTGCGTTGATACCATCGTACCCACCATACAGGTCAGGAAGTTCCCCAACCAGAAGCCCTTGATCAGCAGTCAGGTATGTCAGATGCTGTGTGCTCGCTCTCATGCATTTAAATCAGGCTGTAAGGTCGCGTACAAAGCTGCAAAGTATGGACTGAGAAAGGCTATAACAACAGCCATGAGGCAGTACAATTCAATTCAATTCAACTCAACTTCATTTATATAGTGCCATTTCACAACAACAGTCATCAGTACAGAGAAAAGCTGCACAGCCTCTACTCCACTCCTGACCTGGGATGCATGTGGCAAGGCCTGCAACACATCACAGACTACAAGATGACCAACAGCAGAACCACTAGCTCCACAGACAGTCTGCTGGATGATCTCAACATCTTTTACACCCGCTTCGAGACCACCAGCCACAGCACAGAGAAGAGACACACACTCACGTACCCCCCCTCCACTAAGAGTCTCACCAGGCCAGGTAAACAAAGCACTGAGTAATATCCACCCCCGCAAGGCAGCAGGACCAGACAACATCCCTGGGCGGGCTCTCAGAGCATGTGCTGAAGAGCTGACTGATGTTCTCACAGCAATCTTCAACCTCTCCCTCAACTAGAACATAGTCCCCTCCTGCATCAAAACAGCAACCATCATCCCCCTCCCCAAAAGGAGCCTGCCAACCTGTCTGAATGACTACAGACCGGTAGCACTCACTCCAATCAACATGAAGTGCTTCGAGAGGGTGGCGCTGCCCCTCATTCAGGACACCATACCGGGCACCCTGGACCCCCTGCAGTACGCCTACCGGCCCAAGAGGTCCACCTCTGATGCCATCGCTGCAGCACTCCATTATTCTCTCACCCACCTGGAAGATAAAGACTCCTACATTAGGATGCCCTTTGCCGACTACAGCTCCGCCTTCAACACGGTCATCCCCACAAACTCACCAACAAACTGTCTTCACTTGGCCTGCACCCCACCCTCTGCGACTGGCTACTGGACTTTCTAATTGGCAGGCCCCAGTCTGTCAGGATGGGTAACAGGACCTCAGCCAGCATCATCACACCAGGTATCCCCCAGGGTTGTGTTCTCAGCTCCATCCTCTATAACCTCTTCATCCATGACTGTATTGCCTCCCACAAGGACAATATCATCCTAAAGTTCGTGGATGACACAGCAGTGATAGGACGCATCACTGGTGATGACGAAGCATCCTACAGGAGGGAGGTTGCCAACCTGGTGTCATGGTGTGAGGACAACAACCTCACCCTCAACAAGGACAAGACAAAGGAGATGATAGTGGACATGAGGAAGGGGAGGAGGAGACCCCATCAGCTGCTGTTCATCCAGAAGCTTGAGGTGGAGAGGGTGAGCAGCTTTAACTACCTGGGCATCCACATCAGCGAGGACCTTAAGTGGACACACAACACCACAGAGCTGGTTAAGAGAGCTCAACAGCGACTGTACTTTCAGAGGAGGCTGAAGAAGTTCGGCATGTCCTCCAGGATCCTCAACAATTTCTACAACTGCATCCTGACCAACTGCATCACTGCGTGGTACAGCAGCACCACTGCCCTGGACCACAAACACCTGCAGAGAGTGGTGAAGACAGCGGAGAAGATCATCAGGACTCCACTCCCTTCTCTGCAGAACATCTACCACTGCAGAGTCCAAAGGAGAGCTGATGCCATCCTCCAGGACCCCACCCACCCCCAGCACAGACTGTTCACACTTCTACCCTCAGGCCGGAGGTACAAAAGTGTGAAATGAAGGACAACCAGACTGAAGAACTCCTTTTCCACTTCCATCAGACTCATGAACAGACAACAACTCCCAAAACCCCGTAACACAGCTTTGCATATACAGTGGGGAAAAAAAAGTATTTAGTCAGCCACCAATTGTGCAAGTTCTCCCACTTAAAAGATGAGAGAGGTCTCCAATTTTCATCATAGGTATACCTCAACTATGAGAGACAAAATGAGAAAAAAAAATCCAGAAAATCACATTGAAGGATTTTTAATGAATTAATTGGTAAATTCCTCGGTAAAATAAGTATTTGGTCAATAACAAAAGTTCATCTCAATACTTTGTTATATACCCTTTGTTGGCAATGACAGAGGTCAAACGTTTTCTGTAAGTCTTCACAAGGTTTTCACACACTGTTGCTGGTATTTTGGCCCATTCCTCCATGCAGATCTCCTCTAGAGCAGTGATGTTTTGGGGCTGTCGCTGGGCAACACAGACTTTCAACTCCCTCCAGAGATTTTCTATGGGGCTGAAATCTGGAGACTGGCTAGGAAACTCCAGGACCTTGAAATGCTTCTTACGAAGCCACTCCTTCGTTGCCCGGGCAGTGTGTTTGGGATCATTGTCATGCTGAAAGACCCAGCCATGTTTCCTCTTCAAAGCCCTTGCTGATGGAAGGAGGTTTTCACTCAAAATCTCACGATACATGGCCCCATTCATTCTTTCCTTTACACGGATCAGTCGTCCTGGTCCCTTTGCAGAAAAACAGCCCCAAAGTATGATGTTTCCACCCCCATGCTTCACAGTAGGTATGGTGTTCTTTCTCGTCCAAACACGACAAATTGAGTTTTTACCAAAAAGTTCTATTTTGGTTTCATCTGACCATATGACATTCTCCCAATCTTCTTCTGGATCATCCAAATGCTCTCTAGCAAACTTCAGACGGGCCTGGACATGTACTGGCTTAAGCATAGGGACACGTCTGGCACTGCAGGATTTGAGTCCCTGGCGGCGTAGTGTGTTACTGATGTAGCCTTTGTTGCTTTGGTCCCAGCTCTCTGCAGGTCATTCACTAGGTCCCCCCGTGTGGTTCTGGGATTTTTGCTCACCGTTCTCGTGATCACTTTGACCTCACGGGGTGAGATCTTGCATGGAGCCCCATATCGAGGGAGATTATCAGTGGTCTTGTATGTCTTCCATTTTCTCCCACAGTTGATTTCTTCACACCAAGTTGCTTACCTATTGCAGATTCAGTCTTCCCAGCCTGGTGCAGGTCTACAATTTTGTTTCTGGTGTCCTTTGACAGCTCTTTGGTCTTGGCCATAGTGGAGTTTGGAGTCTGACTGTTTGAGGTTATGGACAGGTGTCTTTTATACTGATAATGAGTTCAAACAGGTGCCATTAATACAGGTAATGAGTGGAGGACAGAGGAGCCTCTTAAAGAAGAAGTTACAGATCTGTGAGAGCCAGAAATCTTGCTTGTTTGTAGGTGACCAAATACTCATTTTACCAAGGAATTTACCAATTAATTCATTAAAAATCCTTCAATGTGATTTTCTGGATTTTTTTTTCTCATTTTGTCTCTCATAGTTGAGGTATACCTATGATGAAAATTGGAGACCTCTCTCATCTTTTAAGTGGGAGAACTTGCACAATTGGTGGCTGACTAAATACTTTTTTGCTCCACTGTAGGAACTTACACACCGGCTGCTAAATTTGCACACTGCTCACCTGTACAGTAGATATAGTCTCACCCATCTGATGTCCCTATCATCTCAGAAATTAGCACCGGGTACTAATTTGTAATTTGTAATGATATACTGCTCGTTGCACAATTCTCATCTGCACACTGTACATAGTGTTATTAGTACTCATTAGTTTTAGTATTTAGTATCAAGGTGTGCTTAAGGAGTTCTAACTGCTTAACTGTGTGTTGGTGTGTTTGTTATTAGCATCCATTAGTATTAGGATTGAGCTACTGTGTTAGTGTCCATCCATCCATCCATCCATCCATCCATCCATCCATCTTCTACCGCTTTTCCGGAGGTCCGGGTCGCGGAGGCAGCAGTTCAAGCAGAGAAGCCCAGACTTCCCTCTCCCCAGCCACCTGCTCCAGCTCTTCAGAGGGGATACCAAGGCGTTCCCAGACTAGCTGGGAGACATAGTCTCTCCACCGAGTCCTGGGTCTGCCCCGGGGTCTCCTCCCAGTGGGACGTGCCTGAAACACCTCAAGTGGGAGGCGTCCAGGAGGCATCCTAATCAGATGCCCATACCACCTCAACTGACTCCTTTCAATGTGGAGGAGCAGCGGTTCTACTCTGAGCCTCTCCCGGATGACTGAGCTCCTCACCCTATCTCTGAGGGTGAGTCCAGCAATCCTACGGAGAAAGCTCATTTCAGCCGCTTGTATCCGCGATCTCGTTCTTTCGGTCATTACCCAAAGCTCGTGACCATAGGTGAGAGTAGGAACGTAGATTGACTGGTAAATCGACAGCTTTGCCTTAGAACTAAGCTCCCTCTTCACCACAACAGACCGGTACAACGTCCGCATCACTGCAGATGCTGCTCCAATCCGTCTGTCGATCTCTCGCTCCATTTTCCCCTCACTCGTGAACAAGACCCCAAGATACTTAAACTCCTCCACTTGGGGCAGGAGCCTGTCCCCAACCCGGAGAGGACAATCCACCTTTTTCCGGCTGAGGACCATGGACTCGGACTTGGAGGTGCTGATTCTCATCCCAGCCGCTTCACACTCAGCGGCAAACCGTCCCAGCAAGAGCTGTAGGTCATTGCTGGATGAAGCCAACAGGACAACATCATCTGCAAACAACAGAGATGAGATCCTGTGGTCACCAAGCATGACACCCTCCATTCCCTGGCTGCGCCTAGAAATCCTGTCCATAAAAATTATGAACAGGACCGGTGACAAAGGGCAGCCCTGGCGGAGTCCAACTCTCACTGGGAATGACTCCGACCGAGTGTTGGCAATGCGAACTAAACTCTCACAACGGTCGTACAGAGACCGAATAGCTCGTAACAACAAGCCCGATACCCCATACTCCCGAAGCACCCCCCACAAAAATCCACGAGGGACGCGGTCAAATGCCTTCTCCAAGTCCACAAAACACATGTAAACTGGTTGGGCAAACTCCCACGAACCCTCAAGAATTCTCGAGAGGGTAAAGAGCTGGTCCGATGTGCCACGGCCAGGACGAAAACCACATTGCTCCTCCTGAATCCGAGGTTCGACCAACGGCCGGACTCTCCTCTCCAGTACCTTGGCATAGACCTTCCCAGGGAGGCTGAGGAGTGTGATCCCTCTAAAGTTGGAGCACACCCTCCGGTCCCCTTTTTTGAAGAGAGGAACCACCACCCCGGTTTGCCATGCCAAAGGCACTGCCCCCGACCTCCACGCAATGTTGCAGAGGCGTGTCAACCATGACAACCCAACAACATCCAGGGCCTTGAGGTACTCGGGGCGAATCTCGTCCACCCTGTGTTAGTGTGTCATTACCTATTAGAATAGTTGTTTCTGTACCTATTACCTTGGCATTCTTTTGAAGAGCAAAATAAGAATTTTATTGCTCAGGAAATGCAGCATTTCTTAACTGTGCACATGATAATAAATCCTGTGAATCTTGAATCTTTCAACCGAATGTGTAAAAACACTCCAGGCCTGTTGTTCTGGGTGCTTCATGGGTGCTCTTGAAAGGAAAAGTATACACTCTATATCTTAGTCACTCAAAGCTTACTGCACACGTTGTGGACTGAAGCTGCCCACTAAATTAGTCTCTGTGTAGTTGTACTCACTGAATGGATGCTGGGCAATGACCGGGTCAGACCTGAGATACTCTCCAATGCCGTACTTGTTCTCAGCAGACACTCTGAAGACGTACTCTATTCCATCATGGAGCCTGATCACCCTCATAGTGGTCTTCTGGATGGCTGAAGCCACCGTGGCCCACTTGTTGTCCGTTGTCCTTCTCTTCTCCACAATGTAATTGCTCACTTCTGCACCACCGTCATCCATGGGCGGCTCCCACTCCAGGGTGATGCCATCTGCGGTGATCTCGTCGAACTTGATGGGTCCAGTGCAGATGCCGGGCTTGCCGACCACCTTCAGCTGGAACTTGCAGTCCTTTGAGCCGGCGCTGTTGCGAACGTTGATGGTGTATGTGTCGGCGTCTCCTCTCTGGCAGTCTCTGATCAGTAAGGTGGTGATGCCTTGAGATGCCTCAATGCACATTCGACCGGTGTCACCAAGGCCCACATCACCCTTCTTCCATGTGGCCACGGGGTAGGGTATTCCGATGAGAGGAATGTTGATACGTGTGGTGCTGCCCTCCTTCACTACATAACATCCATCCTGCAGGTCTTTCAAGTTGCAGTCAGGCAGCACTGAAATCCAGACAGATATTATGTTAGCACTGCATACACCATGTAATCTAACAGCTAATCAATTTGATTTCTTACCAAACTGGTCTTTGGCGACAACACTAAGCTCAGTGGGTGGTCCCTCTCCGGACTCGTTGAGCGCCTTAACCCTAAAGGAATACTCCTTGCCCTCCGTCAGCTCACTGATGCTGTGTGAGGTGTTCTTCCCCTTCATGATCTGCTTCCACTTGTCCTCACCCTCGCCCTGTTCCAGGATGTAAGCAGTAATGTGGCTTCCACCGTCACTGAGGGGCTTCTTCCAGCCTAGAGTGACAGAGTTCTTGGTGGTCTTCTGTGCTCTGAAGTCAGTCACCGGACCAGGTTGTTCTGAAAAGATCGAGAAAAAAGTTTTTAAAAAGTTTAGCAGGAGACTGAATATGTGGATGTTGGATAGCCTTTTGATGGGCAATTTTCTGTTTATAAATGTTCAAAAATTATAATATAGTGGTGATCCCTTGCTGCAGGCATGCAAAGGCTCGTTTACCTCTGTGATAATTGTGCTCTCCCTTATCAGGTCAGGCATTGGTTTGCTTGCTACCGGATAATAATGAAAACCAGTACTATCTGTCTCATGAGTCGGGCCGTTGGTGACTCAACCGGCAATCCCACCCTTTCGAGGGCATGGAGGGTGAAACTGGGCATCCTGACAGAACTAAAAACAATATCTGTCACAGGTCTGTGGTGAACCACTCCCAGTTACACGGGGTGAAACTGGACATCCTGGCAGATAAGCAACACATCTGTCGCAAGGTCTGTGGTGGACTTTTGCCAGTCAGTGCATCGTGACATGCACTACACAAAGAGCAGAGATAAACAAACCTATCATCTTGTCAGTCACTGCAACAGATACTGGAGTCAGTTTGTCTTGGCCTGTCCTTGCCACTGATAATACCTCTATCTGCCAAGAATGTGCCGCTAGTCCAGCAAAAGCTAGCGGTATTCAAATACTTTGCAAGCAGTTTCATGAAATGGTCAGTCAGAAAGCAATTCATACAGGCTCGGACATCGCCCAGGTTAACAAGGTCCGCGCTGATCTGTTCACACTCCAACAGGCAGTGAAAAGTATGTTAGGAGCAGGAAGAGAGAAGAAGAGGAAAACAGCAGCCTTGTATGTAGCAGAATGGAATGTATGCATTCTGATGGACAGATCAACATCACAGCGCTCAGAAAGGCAAACTGCACTTGTGGCCCTGGAAATGAACAGGTACAATGTAGACATAGCTGCACTTAGAGAAACAAGATTGCCTGGATATGACAGTTTGGAAGATCATGGGTACATCTTCTTTTAGAGTGGGAAATCGCAGTGGTTAGCACTGCGGCAGCACATCCACTCACCCTTGGCCATGGGATCCCTGGTTCGATCCCAGCCCCTGACCAACAGTGATCTGTGTGGAGTTTGCATGTTCTCCCCGTGTCTGCGTGGGTTTACTCCGGGAGTTCTCCGGTTTCCTCCCACAGGCCAAAAACATGCAGGTTAAGTTAATTGGAGACTCTAAAGTGGCCCTAGGTGTGAATGTGTGTGTGAATGGTAAAGGGATAGTGCCGTACTGTGGCTGCTTCATCTATATAGGTGGATGCCCTCAATTTCCCCTCTGGGGATCAATAAAGTATACAAAATCAAATAAAAAAAAAAACTCATGAAAGGAGAGAAGAAGGAGTAGGCTTTGCAGTTAGAAAGGAGATAGCAGCAATGCTTGATGAGGAACCGGTGCCAGAAGACTGCCCAACAGTCCCAGTGTAGATTGAGCAGATCTGATGCACATAACTGCACATAATATTTACTCTGTCCCTGTGACTACAAGGCAACAGCAGAATTATTCACACCATATTGGTATATCAAAAAATCCAATATTGTTCATACAAATTACGTCAGTTGTAACGGTATAAAATTGAAGAAGCTACCTGAGGCTCGGATGCTTCCAGCAGTCTCGCAGCCCTCCCCAATACCGTAGGCATTTTCAGCCAGAACTCTGAAACAGTAGGCCTGTCCTGCCTCCAGGTTGGTGATCCTGAAAGAGGTCTTGGGGCATTCTGCTGACACGCAGGTCCAGGCTTTTCTCTCAGCCAGACGTTTCTCCACAATATAGCTCTTAACAGGGCCTCCGCCGTCAATCAGTGGGGCATCCCAGGTGATGCAGGCATGGGTTTTGGAGGTTTCTTTCACAATCAGGTTCACAGGTGGTCCAGGAGAGTCTGAGTCGGGAGGAGATATGTTAACAGTTGCAGACTTATAAAAGAACACAATTTATCTTATGTCAGTCGGAACTTCTTACCAAGGACCTTCACTACAATGGTGTAGCTCTTAGAGCCACTGCTGTTCTCCAGCGACAGGACATATTTGCCAGCATCATATCTGTTCATGTCCTCAACCATGAGTAGAGTGTCCCAGTCTGACGTCTTGATGAGCAGGCCTTGCCTCTCCTTCAGGTTGGCGTCAACCTTCGTCCAAGTGACCTTCGGAGCTGGGCGTCCTCTCAGTGGGACGTACAGCCTCATGGTAACGCCAGCTCGCAGAACCAAGGCCTTTCTCAGATCAGCATCCAGCTCAGCTTCAGGGGCGACTGGAAAAGTAGAAAAATGGTAATAAATCATAGTTGTAATGACACCTGTTCATGAGGAAAACTGATTATAACTAATTCAGCAAGAACATGCCATAAAAGCAGAAAACTTTACAGTATTGTGGCTTTTGGAACAGTTGTATTGCAAATTACACGATAGATAATATGACCTGTTATGAAGACTGATGTACTAACTCTTTAAAGTCTCGACTCCAACTTCGCTGAACTACACTCTAAAAATCTTGAAGTTGTACAAAGTTATCTTATAAATGCTAAATATAAGCTTAAACATTAAAAAAAGCTGCAAAAATAGCCTAATCTTTCAAAACATTAGCAGAAAAGCATAAATAGTTTAAAGCATTAAAAAATTAGCTTAAAAATAGTATTAGTAAATACTTAAATCTTGGAAAAAAAAGCTAGCTTGATTGCTAACATAGTCCAAGAGCTCCTTTGTGGTCTCCAGGGCAAAAGGCTCCTTTGTGGTGTTCAGAGCAAAAAGCTCCCATGTCACCTCCTGAGGTTAAAGGGTTTAGCTTGTCATCTTCTGAGTTTAAAGGGTCAATGATGTCACCTCCTAAGTTTAAAGTCTCTGTGTTGTCATTATCTCCCGAGTTTGAGGTTTCTGTGTTATCTCCACAGCAAGAAGCCCATGTGTTTAAGATCTCCATGTTATTATTCCCTGGGCTTAAAACTCCTGTTATCTTTTGAGCAGAAAGTTCCTATGTTAGCTCCTGTGTTAAAAGCTCCTGAGGTTAACACCCCCACGGTGCTGTGTGTTATGTCCATAACCGAGACTCCAATGATGAGGCCGAAGGTGCAGTATAATGTAACTTTATTAGTGAACCCACAGAACTCTAAGGAGCTCCCGTCAAGGCAGAAGTGCTGGTCGAAAAGAGACCGTGCCTCTTCCGGGTAGGCCTTTTATACCCTGGGTGGCAGCGGAACCGGAAAGGTGTAGCCGTCACCCATAACACGCAATAATAATAATAATCATAATTAATACATTACACTGTGTTCATCCATCTGGTGGTCGTTGGATTTTGGTAGGCCACCCGATGTGCCGTGTTCATCCGTTCATTGGTCTATGGACTTTGATAGGCCGCCAGATCCACCATGTACTCCAGTCTGGGGACTCACTAACTTGAGTAGTCCCCGGATCCACCTTGTTCCTTGCTCCAATGGCTGTGGGTCAGTGGAAGATAACCCAACCTGTCTCGTTTATTGGTTTGGGGCCTGGAGCCTTGTTTGGTTCTGTAAGCTGCATTTTTGTTCTGGACACTATGGTGGGTGGATAGAGTGTGTTTCGGCCTGCCTGGCCTGTCTCCCCACCACCCTCCCTGAGAAGGTGTTTTTCCTTTTTTTGGTAGCATCTAGGGGTGTCTGGAATCCACCCCTTAAAGGGGGGGGGCGCTATGTCAGGGTCTGAGCATGGTCTGAGGACCTTGCTCATGCTTTAAGGTTATTCTTGTTTTCTTCTATGTTTATTTTTATTATGATTACCTGGTTGGTTTTGCATTATTTATCTCTGTCATGTCTTTAGTTCTGATCTTCATCATGTGTGACCATTATCCCTGCCTCAGTATTGTCATTATGTTTATTATTATCATCCTGGGTTGTTTGTATTATTTATTCCCTGTGTTGTCCTTTGTTCTGTATGTTTATCATTGTTGTGGTCCCATGGTCATGTTTCATGTGTTCCTATTTATCTTTTGTCTCAGTCCCTCATGTTTTCCATGCCGATAGCTACTCCCTGCTGTCTCTGATTGCCCCTGATTGCTCCCACCTGTCCTGTGTCTCCTTATTATCCCCCTGTCTATATACAGTCATATGAAAAATTAGGACACCTTGTATAAGCCTGTGTGTTTTTTAACATATTTGGACATATGGATATTTAATATCAATGTTAAAAATACGGGGAAACTCACATAATACAACTAAATAATTAAAAATGAATTAAGACTTTTTTCAAATTTTCTGTAAAATGTAATTCTAAACAAACTGTGAGCAATAAATTAGAACACCACCCATCTTTTTTAGGACACCCCACATTAACCTGTTGCACTTCGGTGTACCGTGGGCGGGCACGTCTCTGTGTCCTAGGACGCACGAGGGCGTCCTAGTACGCACACTGCGTCCTAGGAGGCACTGAAAAAAACCCACCTGCATTTCCGTTCTTCCACTAGAGACACAGCCGCGAACAGAAAGCCAAAGGAGTGCTTTGATTGGTTTAGATGTGATTGACCTCTCATTCGACTAATAAGAGCCTTTAATTGGGTTTCTGAAACCTTGAAGAACCAATGACTGAAAACCTAGCAAGAAGGACCCGCCTACCAACGGCTGCGAATACAGCCAGCCAATTGAAGCACAGAAGCTCGAAAGCTGTTTTGTGTAAGGCTGGGTGACACACAGGCGTTCGCCAGTCTTTTTTTCTGATTACTGTTCTTATTTGTTTTGAAAAATCGTTCGCCAAAACCGCAATCATGGAAGTGCAAAACTGCAATAATGGAATTATGGTTTGACCGGGTCGTGAGACCAGAACCACAAGTCCGTAACAAGCGGAAAAGCGTCACGTTCGTCTGACAATGAGGAAGAGAAGTTCGCCAGCTACACTGCTGTTGTGAACAGGTAAGTGTTATAAGCTAAATTATTCTTTATCCCTGAAAATTGTAATCAAAAATGACTTTTGACCGATCGGTAAATTACAGCTGTGCGTCATAGACCGCGGCGCACCGTGACCACGGCGCACCGGGCGCGTCCATCCTCTGTAGCGGGGGGGGGGGGAGGACAACCCCCCCGCCACACACACACAGCCCTGAATGTCACCTTTCATTAGAGCCCAAGATGAAGCTTCTATATTGAATCATTCAAAAGTTAGACGTTTTTCCAAACTGTGCCATTTGGCACAATTTGGCACAGTTCAAAAACACCTGGGAACAACCTGAGAACAAAGCTGTGTAATATATTCATTTTTTGTGGTATTGTTACAAAATTTTGACCTCAGGTGGATAACACTTGGTTCTACATTTCTGTTGCATTTTCCAGCCCGGATCTGAAGCTGTGGGTTATTTGCAAGCATTTGTATCAAAAAAAAAAACACCCAGGCGAAATTTATTTTCTTCAAGTTCACTATGTTTAGATGACTGTTACTCAGTGGCCGGAGCACTTAGAGAGATTATGACTGTTTTGCCAAAAAATTCAAAGTGTTTTCTTTTAAATGAGACCAACCCCATGAAGATGCTGCAAAGGGTTGAAGAACAGCTTTTGATTTACTTTGGGCACGTTATTTTTAGGCGTTTTTAGGGAAATTGACCAGAGTGCAAGGGGTTAATTCCCACTTAAAATGGCCAAAATAAATTTTAAAGATAAGATAAGATAAGATAAGATAAGCCTTTATTAGTCCCACAATGGGGAAATTCCAGGATTGCAACAGCACAGGGATAGCAACACTCAGAGCAATAATTAAGAAGATAAGAAAAATAAGAGCAGTGAATATACATATGCACACATAAATATATAAATATATATAAACAGTGCGGAGCATTGTAGCTAGATGGAATAAACAGCATAACCGTCTACTTAGTTATCCTACGTAGTATGAATATGTACCCATACATATTGTCACCCTCCGTAGCGATTGATATTGTGCTAGTTGTACACTGGAGGGGACCATTGTGTAAGTCTATTGCGTCTTTTGCATTCAATACTATTAGGTCGTCACGTTTTTTTGCTATCTCTGCGAGCAGCCCTGCTTAGGTTATATAGTCTGACAGCCGTAGGTAGGAAGGACCTGTGAAACCTCTCGGTTACGCACCTAGGATGATGTAGTCTACTGCTAAATGAGCTCCTCAGTGCGTTCAGTATGTCCTGCATAGGGTGGGACTCGGACTCCAGCAGAGATGACAGTTTAGCCACCATCCTTCTCTCTCCTATCTCCTCCACTGGGTCAAGGCGTTACCCCAGGACAGAGCTAGCTTTCTTGATCAGTTCAGTCTCTTCCTATCGGCTGCTGTAATGCCATTGCCCCAGCAGACCACTCCAAAAGTGATGGCTGATGCCACCACTGTGTCGTAGAATGTCTTCAGCAGCGCCCCTTGTACACCAAAAGACCTGAGCCTCCTCAGTAGGAACAGCCTGCGCTGTCCCTTCGTGTAGAGTGTGTCGGTATTGTGTGACCAGTCTAGTTTATTGTTCAGATAAACACCCAGGTAAAAAATGCAAATAACACAAAAATAAGGTTAGACATAGAGATGTGAACATTTCTTAATGAAGAACTGAATATTTAAAGGGGTGTCCAAATTTTTTCACATGATTGTATGTGTGTGTCATTCCACGATTACACCCTTCTGTCCTGTTTTGCCCTAGTCTTTGGTCAGAGTCCTTGTTGTGTCAAGTTCTTAGTTTTTCTTTCAGTCCACACACTGCTTTATTTTCTGAGTTCTTGCAATAAGTAATAGTTTATCAAATTTGCCTGGCGTTTGGGTCCTCTCCCTCTTCACCCCGGAGGGGCTCTCGTGACACTGCACGCCTCTGGAGGATCCTACACCTTGAGGTTCATGGGACTCCAGAGACATTGGAGTCAAACACAGGTTTCCTGCTTTGTAATGGCATTTTAGCAGATTTAATCTGATGAATTTGTCTGGCAGAAACCTTCCTCATTATGCCTTTATCTGCACGAGCCAATCTGTGCTCTGAATTAGCAATAAATTTCTTCACAGTACAATGATCACGCTTAAGTTTTTGTGAAATATGTAATGTTTCCATACCTTATCAAAGGCATTGCACTATTTGCCAATAGGTTATTTTTCTTTCCCATATTGCTTGAAACCTGTGGCATGCTTAATAATTTGGAACATCCTTCTTAAGTAGTTTTCCTTTAATTGGGCTCATCTGGCAAAATAATTATGACAGGTGTCTGAGATTGATATCAGTGATCCAAAGAGCCCTGAGACACAACACCATCCATGAGTTTAATTGGAAAACAAAAAAATGAATGTTTATGACACTAAAATCCTATTTGCATAATGATTTGGAATGTGGCGTAAAATTGGTGACAAAAAACTAGAAATAGTTAACAGTTGCAAGAAGTTAGTAGTTTGAACTTGTTGGCTAGACTGTTAAAATAGGCTAATCATGTAAAATGTTAACTGAAGGGAAAACTGCTCAAAGTTGTACAACGTTAGCTTAAAAACAAAACATAAGCTTACACCCTAATATCCTAATCTTGTAAAACCTTTTCATAACAGCAGAAATCATTAAAATTGCAGAAAGTTAGCTTAAAAATGGCAAATATCAGTTTAAACTGGAAAAATGTTAGCTGAAATGCTAAAATAGCTTATCTTTAAAAAAGTTATCCTCAAACCAGAAAGAGCTAAAGATGAAGAAAGTTAGCTTAAAAATTCTAAATATATGTTTAATTAAAAAATGCTAGCTGAAATGTTAAAATTATCTAATACTGAAAAATGCTGGCACAAAAGCTGAAATGGCACATTTAATAAGAATGTTATCTTTAAATACAAGCTTACTCCTGAAAAAAAATGCAGAAGCAGTAAGCTAGGATGGAAGAAGTAAATAAACAATAATTACAAACATCTGGATAACAAGAGTGTGAATGGGGAACATACTGAGGACGTCCTTGGCCTTGTGCTTTCCGGGGACTTCGCTGGGCTCGCTGTAGCCGATCTTGTTTACAGCGGAGACTCTGAACTGGTACTCAGTGTTCTCCATCAGACCCGTGACCAGGAATTTAGTCTTCTGCAGTTTCTTTGGGATGTTGCATTTCATCCAGTCTTCGGCCTCACTTCGCTTGCACTCCACCAGATATCCGATGATTTCACAGCCGCCATCATAGGCTGGTTTGGTCCAGCTGAGGCTGATGGAGTTCTTGGTAGAGTCCACAACCTTGGGGAAGGCAGGTGGTCCAGGAGGATCTAAAAAAAGATCTCATATGAGCAAATTTTATAGGCTTGAGTGTTTCTGTTTTTTTTAAAAGATACTTACAGACTGGGTCAACGGCGAGGGCGGCACCAGATGCATCGCTGGGTTTGCCCAGACCAGCTTTGTTGATAGCGATGACCCTGAACTCGTACTCAGAGCCTTCTGTCAGCTGAGCCGCCTTAATAGTCCTGTCAATGACGGGCCGACGGTTGACCTTGTCCCAGGTCAACTCGGTGGCCTCACGTTTCTCCACCATGTAGCCGAGGATGGGAGCCTTGCCGTCATTGGCCGGGGCCTTCCAGCTGACTGTCATGGAGTTCTTGGTGATGTTGGTGATGACAGGTGGCTCACAAGGACCGGGAACATCTGATGGAAGAGATTATGAATATCTTTTTTAATTCCTTGAACCAAATGGAAAGAAAAACATACTGTAATTCTGTACAGTCAGCTTTTTCTCACCGTAGGGGTTCTTGACCGTAACAGCGTCTGTCATGATGGGTTCTCCCACCCCGTACTGGTTCTCAGCACTGACTCTGAACTGGTACTCGTGCCCCTCAATGAGTTTCTCTACTGAACAGTCGGTGATATGTCCGTGGATGTTTGAGGTGACCAGTGCCCAGTTTGCTCTGCTGGTCTCGCGCTTCTCAATGATGTAGTTGGTGATTTCAGAACCGCCGTCTGCCAGTGGGGGTTCCCATCGCAGCTTAACATTGTCTGCATACACTCTGGTGATTTTGAGGGAGGCTGGAGGGCCTGGTTTGTCTGCAGAAGAAAAAACAATCACTGTCCGAGAAAATCATGCTTTCTTTAAAACTCATAGCTTTAAAATTAAACGTTAACTTACCCAGCACCTTGACCTTGATTGTGGCATATTTGCTGCCATTGGCATTCTCAGCTGTGATAGTGTAGTCCCCAGACTCCTTCCTGCTAACAGAATAGAGCTCCAGCAGGTGAACGTGTTTCTTCTGGGTCATCTTCATTCCCTCAGCTAGGACCAGAGGTGCGCCGTCTTTCTTCCAGGTCACTTTGGGAAGCGGTTTGCCAAACACCTCAGCATCCAGGAAGACATTCTCGCCGGCTTTCACCACAATCAAGCTCTTCATGTTTACACCCAGTTCCACACGAGGAGCAACTACACAGGAGGGAAATATATAAATATCATTTTTTATGTTAAGAGGCCAATCGATTCATCATCGTGTTCTTTCATGTGCAGAGATTTACCATTTTCTGGGATAACGGGGATGACGTCAGACACCTCAGAGGGCAAGCTGACATTGATGGCAGTCTTAGCAATGACTCTGAACTGGTACTGCTGGAACTCTTCTAAGCCGGACACCACACAGTCCTCTGTCTGGATGTCCATGCAGTTGGCATTGTAGCGGGTCCACTTCTCCTCTGGATGCTTTGTGTATTCCACATGGTAGCCAATCAACTTACTACCGCCATCATGCTTAGGACGGCTCCAAATCAGTGCCACGGAATTCTTGGTCACGTCCATGGGCTCGGGCTTACCCGGTGGGTCTGGAAGGAAATAAACCAAGGAATTTAGATTAACTTTGTTTAAAGGAGAAAGAATGAAGCAGCTCTGGTTTGTGTCATGTTCAAAAGTCTTCTATCCGAGAAACATAGCTTCAAGATTTCTAATTACAATAAGTTAAAACATATAACCCTGGAAAAGTTCACCCAAATTTGAACTCAGAGATCTTTCATAGCTCTATCTGTGGTATCAATACGAAAAGCCAACATCATTTCGTTCTAAAGTTATCATGTTTACAAGATGTAGGGAAAAACTGACCTCTGACCTAGAGCTCAAGGTCACCCAAATTTGAACTTATCCAAGATTTTTCTTAGATACAACTATGGTATCAATTTGAAAAGCCTAAATCGTTTATTTTATTTTTTATATTTCATTAAACTTTATTTGTCCCAAAATGGGGAAATTGCAGTTTAAATTCAGGGCATCCACCTGGATGAGGCAGCCAAGTTGTGGCACCAATCCTTTCACCATTCACACACACATTCACACCTAGGACCACTTTAGAGTCTCCAATTAACCTAATTCAATAAATTAACCTAACAAGATACTGACACGGGCAGCGGTGGAAAAAACTGATCTTTGACCTTGACCTTGAGTTCAAGGTCAGCCAAATCTAAACTCATCTGAAATTTCTCAAACATACAGCTATGGTATCAATATCAAAATCTTCCCTCATTTCCTTCTCGAGTTATCATGTTTATAGAAAATCTGACCTCTGACCTTGAGTTCAAGGTCACCTACAGTAAATTTGAACTCGTCAAATGTTTTTCATATATATATGTATGGTATCAATAAGAAAAACCTACATTGTTTCCTTCTGAAGTTATCACACTTACAAGAACACAAAATTTAGGGAAAATCTGACCTTGACCTCAAGGTGATTTCAAGGTCAATGTCACCAAAAATTCAAACTTGTCCAAGATTTTTCTTAGCTATAAAAACTACATTTGAACTCGTCAAAGATTTTTCATATATGTATATATATGTACGGTATCAATAGGATAAGCCTACATCGCTTCCTTCTGAAGTTATCACGCTTACAAGAACACAAAATTTAGGGAAAGTCTGACCTTGACCTCAAGGTGATCTCAAGGTCAAAGTCACCCAAAATTCAAACTTGGCCAAAATTTTTCTTATCTATAACTATGGTATAGATTTATAAAGCTTACATCATTCCTTTCTCTGTAATTTCCCCATTGTGGGACCAATAAAGGCTTATCTTATCTTATTGCTTTACAGAGTTGACACCCCCAAATATTTGTCCAGTGAGGTGATGCCAATACCCCTTCAGCCTTTTTAAACTTGTATCCTGTATACCTTTTGATATTTGGGCTACTTATGTTGAAGGAAATTTTCGTACCAACTGCAGTCCTGGCAGTGATGAAGTCAGTCTGTTTGCAGGGTTTGCCCTGTCCGGCCAAGTTATATGCCGATACCCTGAAGGTGTACTCCAGGCCTTCAATCAGGCCAGTGCATGTGAAATGGGTGCCTTTCACCACAGACTCATTGGCCTTCACCCACAGAAGGCTGTTCCTCTCCTTCTTCTCAATGCAGTATCCAGTAATGGGACTCCCACCATCACTGCTGGGGGGCTCCCATGACAGAATGACAAAGTCCTTGTTCACCTTGTTGATCTGCAGGTTTCTGGGCTCACTGGGAGGATCTTTGTGGAAAAGTACAAAAACGTTTTTTACATCACAACACAGCTGGAATTTGAGAAACAAGTCTTGAAATCCATGCACTCACCAAATGGATATCTGGCAATCATCCTCTCTGAGTAGACGGGCTCAGAGATGCCAAACCTGTTCTCAGCACGGACACGGAAGCCATACTCCTTGCCAGGTGTCAGTTTGGTCATTCTGAAGCTGGTTTTGGTACAAGATGAAGAAACAATGATCCAGTCACCTTGGCTAACGTCACATTTCTCTACAATGTAGTTGGTGATGTTGCTGCCACCATCCTCTTGAGGAGAGTTCCAGAGCAGTGTGCAAGCATCAATGTCCTGCTCGGTGATCTCTAACGGAGCTTCAGGGGGTCCCGGAATGTCTGAGAAACAGAGAATAACAGTAACTAGGTGCACACATCTAAACCATAGGTGAGAACCAGAAGAAGTTTAGAACCAGAAGCTTTAAAAGTTGTTCTTACTAACCCATGACAATGACTTTGAGGATCTGGTTAACCTTGCCAGTGCTGTTCTCGGCTGACAGGCTGTAATAACCACTGTCCTTTCTCGTTACATTCTTGATGATAAGACTGCAAGTTGTCAGGGTCTTTACAAGAGACAGCCGGTCAGAGGTCAGCACGTCCTCGTTGCCCTGCTTCCATTTGCAGATGGGAGGAGGTTTCCCTGCCACGATTGCTTCAATTACCATCTTGGATCCAGCTCGTACAGTGACAATGTCAGGCAAGATGATCTTTGGAGCCACTGGAAGGGAAAAGTTTTTTTTTTTTTTTTAAATGAGGGTGTTTCATTACATGATCTGCACATACATGGAGGATTTTTTTATACTGCTGTACTCACTGAGCTGCTCCTTGACCTCAAACATTCCCTCTGCCTCTCGCGCCAAGCTGACTCCAACAGAGTTCCTAGCTGCCACTCTGAACTTGTATTTCTTTCCCTCCTTCAAACCGACCACCACGATGGTCAGGTCTTTGACAACAGAATAAGGTGTCCACTTGTCCTCAGGAGCGCCCTCTTCCTGGTAGTCCACAACGTAACCGTTTATCTTGGCTCCTCCATCCCTGAGTGGCTTAAGCCAGCCCAGTGTAGCACTGTTCTTGGAGATCTCCAGCACATCCATCTTCTTGGGAGGGTCTGGCTCACCTGAAAGAAACACATGAAGAAGTTAGGGGGGACAACACAAAAAAGATCTGACATCTTTACTCACACAGCCTGTGGTGACACTTACTTATTGGATCAACAGCCAAGTAAGACCTGGGTGAATCCTGAGGAACTCCAATGCCGTACTTGTTACAGGCCATGACTCTGAAGTAATACTCGATGCCAGGGGTCATGTTGGTCACCTTGAAGCTGGTCTTCTTCAGGTCCTCTATGCACTTGGTCCAGGTCTTCCTATCCACCTCACGTTTTTCAACAATATAGTTGAGGATGGGACTGCCACCATCATTCTCTGGGGGCAACCAAGAGAGCTGAGCTGTGGTTTTGGTGACATCTGTTGCATCCAGGCCACCAACAGGACCAGGAGTGTCTGTGGGAAATTTAAGAATAATGGAGAGTTTTAGAATGGGAACCTTTTTTCTTTTTTTTTTCAAAGCAAACCTATTTGACATCATTTTTTTCTTCTCACCAAGAACTTTGACACGAACAAATACAGCTTTCTCTCCAGCCGAGTTTGTTAGAGTCAGAGAATATTTTCCAGAATCTTCTCTGGTGCTCTCAGGGATAACCAGGAAGGACATAGTGTCAACCTGGTCCACGTGACCACGGCGCACCACATTGTCCACTCCCAGGCGCTTCCAGGTAACCTTGGGAGCAGGTCTTCCTCTGATCACAGCAAACAGCCTGATGGGACAACCAGCTCTGACAGCTAGGCCTTTCCTCAGACTGGCATCAAGCTCGATTTCTGGAGCCTCTGTTACCATGGAAACACATTGATCTCTGTGTTAGTTTTAATCCGTAATGTGTAATACCAGATATTTTTGTTAAGGAACAGAAGATGTACATTCTTACCAAGGATCTCCTTAGGAGACACTGCCTCCTTTAAGTAGGCATGGCGTCCCCAGCCCACCTGGTTCTGGGCAGACACCTTAAACTCATACTCCTGCTTCTCATCCAATTGTCCAATGGTGAACTCTGTAAGCACCAACGGGCCATGAGTATCAATCCTCTTCCAGCCCACTGTAGGCTTCTCTGGGTCAGCATCACTCTTCAGCCTCATGTCGAGGCTGTAGCCAAGGATAGGGGCGCCCCCGTCGTACACAGGTTTAGACCATGACAGGGTGATAGAGGTCCTGGTGCTATCAGCCACCTTCAGACCTGCAGGAGGGCCAGGTGGTTCTGCAGGGAGAAACAGTTTATCATCAACACTGAAATCCCAGAAGACAAGTCTTAGGTTTTTGCATCTCATATACTGTAAACTTACCAACAGGATCTTTAGCTGCAACAGGCCTACAGGGTTTGCTGGGCTCTCCCAGGCCGACCTCATTTTCAGCTTTCACCCTGAACTGATACTCGTGGTTTGGAATCAAATTGGTCACTTTCATGCGTCTCTCAGAAATGGGACTCTTTGTGCAAGGTACCCAGCGAACTGCCCTCTTCTCTTTCCTTTCCAAGATGTAGCCAGTGATGGATTTTCCTCCATCATTCTCAGGAGGAGCCCATACCACGGTCATCTCATCTTTACTCACCTATATCAGGACAACATTATGACATCACCATACTCGGAAGCTAGTGTCAACATCTGTAAAAGTTTGAACAATTTTAAAATCTACCTTGGTGACCTCAGGAGCATCAGGAGGTCCAGGTCTGTTGAACTGAGTTCTGATGGTAACAGGCTTGGTCTCTGTGGCGGGGCCAGTTCCCATCTTGTTCTCTGCCCTTACTCTGAAGACGTACTCATTGCCCTCCACCAGACGAGTCACGCTGCAGTACGGTGTGACCACAGAGTCAGAATATGTGGACCAAACCATCCTCCTGGTCTCACACTTCTCCAGAATGTAACTGTCCACCTCACAACCTCCATCATCCTCTGGAGCATCCCACACCACTCTACATTTATCAGCTCCAAGGCCAGTAACCCTCAGGTTCCTCACTGGGCCAGGGACATCCAGGACATTAACATTGGCATATGCTGTGAAGGTCCCGGCAAAGTTGGAAGCAGTGATGATGTATTTTCCTGTGTCAGTGCGCCTGGCCTTGGTCATCAGGAATTTGGAGTAGTCAGGGCCAGTTTCAGTGCTGACTCTTGGGTTGTCTCCGACAGCCTTGTCCTTCACCCACTTGACCTCAGGCTGAGGCTTTCCTCTGAGGGAAGCCTCCATTCTGATCGACTCTCCCACCTTTACCGTCAAGGTTCCAGCCAGCTTAAGGTCAATGACGGGCTTCTGGATCTCTTCTTTCACAAGTATATCAGGAAGCCTTACCCAGGCGCTCTCTCCTCCCTCATTGACAGTCTGCACCCTGGATGAAAGAAAAAAAAACAGTCAATAATTGAAGAAGACAAAAATAATTAGCATTTAAAATGTGAAAATGAGTAGCCCACCTGAATGTGTATGTCTGGTTTTCCACACACTTGTCAGCAAGGAAAAAAGTGTCTGTGAGAATGCCAGTATTGAGCTTCTCCCACTCTTCAGCATCCTTGGTTTTACACTCCAAATTATAGGAGAGTCTGGGGCTGCCACCGTCATAGTCTGGCTTCCTCCATCTCAGATAGACATAATTCTTACCAATGTCTGTGGCCCTGAAGTTCTCAGGCTCACCAGGCTTCTCAATGGGGTCAATAGCTAACACTGGGGTCTTGGTCTCCACAGTTGGCCCAGGTCCAAGCTTGTTCTCAGCACAGACACGGAAAAGATACTCATGACCTTCCATAAGCTTGGCTTTGATCTTGCGATTGGTGCAGTTGGAGGTGATCATGGACCACATGCTAATGCTGGGTTCTCGGCACTCCACGATGTAGTTGGTAATCTCAGATCCACCATTGTCTTTAGGGGCCTCCCAGTTAATCATGCATGAGTTCTTGGTGACATAAGTCGGGTGCAAGTTCTGGCAGTGGCCTGGTCTGTCTAACACATTCACTGTAATGAGGCAAGAAGCCTCACCGCCTTCATTTGAAGCCTTCAGGATGTATTTGCCATGATCATTTCTTGTGGCTTCCTTGATTCTTAGGTGGACCACAGGGAAGTTTTGAATGATAGTCACACGTTTGTTGCTCTCCAGAATGGTCTCCTCCTTTGACCAGATCACCTCAGGATCAGGACGAGCCTTGATGTAACCAATGATATTGATGTTGTGTCCAACACGTACAGTGACACGATCACGGCAGGTTGCCTCCATCTCAATCTCTGGAGGGATAAGGATATCCTGAGTTGTAATGGACTCTGGGATTTCTCTAGGCTCTCCATCTCCGATCATGTTTGAGGCACTGACTCTGAATCTGTAAGTCACACCTTCCTCTAGACCCTTCACCTTGTAGGCACACTGCTTGATGAAGTCATCAATGTTGACTTTCTTCCATTCTTCAGTATCAGCTTTCTTCATTTCAACATTGTAGCCCAGGATGGGGCTGCCTCCATCTCTGGTGGGTTTGATCCAGACCAGGTCAGCGGTGGTCTTGCTATAATCTTTAACTTTCGGGTTGACAGGTGGACTTGGGACAGTGATGGGCCTACAGGGTTTGCAAGGGTCAGAGATTGGTGATGGCCCACTGTACCCAGCAATGTTCTCTGCAAACACCCTGAACTCATATTCACTGCCCTCATAGAGACCCAAAACTCTGTATCTCAGGTCCCTGCAGGGTGTTCTGTTGACACGAATCCACTTTCCTCCCTTGTGTCTGCGCTCAATGATGTAGCCAGTGATCTGGCTGCCGCCATCAGATAGAGGCATGGTCCAGCCAAGTGTAACAGCATCCTCTGAAAGCTCAGAGGCCTGTGGCTTGCCAGGTGGACTGGGGGGCATAAAAGAGTGTTCAGCAACTGTGGGTTTGCTCTCCAGCGGAGCACCTATGCCCATTTTGTTCTCAGCACGAATGCGAACCACATACTCCACTCCCCTCTGCAGGCGAGTGATCCTGAGATCAGTGGCAAGGCTTCCAGAGCTTACGCCTCCCCAGGTCTCCTTGTTGGACTCTCTCTTCTCCACAATGTAGTTGGTGACAGGGCTGCCACCATCATCCTTGGGAGGACGCCATTCAATCATCATGGAATCTGGAGTTATCTCCAGAATGTTGACAGGGCCGATGGGAGCGGCGGGTACATCCAGAACAGTGACATTTAATGCCGCGGTCTTGGTGCCCGCTGGATTAGACACTGTAAGCAGGTATGTGCCGGTGTGGTTTCTGGTGCATTCATTGATGCTGAGCACAGTGGAGAAGTTATCAGTGTCGATCTTGATGTTGCCCTTACTGGTGATCTCCTCTCCATCAATGGACCACTTGGCAGTGGGGAAAGGCATTCCTTTCATTATAGCTGGTAGCCTTATGGTGGTGCCAGCCTTCACAATAATGCCTTCGGTCAGCTTTACATCCACCTCAATCGTTGGAGGGACTGTGGATATACAGAATTGTCATTGTCAATGTGATAGGTCAACTAGAGTTTGATGGATTTAATTATGCTAAGTGCTGTTTCAAGAAACATTAGCTTTGCTTATATGAACTATAACTTCACAGGTTTTGTCCTGCATCATACCGAGTTTCTCCTGGCAGAGGATAGGTACGGTGGTGTCGGGTCTGCTGAGGCCGATGGCATTCTCAGCTCTCACTCTGAAACGGTAGGTCTTTCCCTCCTCCAGTCCAGTCACATGGCTCTCCGGGATGCTGACGGTCTTCCACTCATACCAGTCCTTCTCTCCCTCTTCCTGATACTCAACCAGGAAGCCGGTGATCTCACTTCCTCCGTTGCGGTCGGGCCAGTTCCAGGCTAGCCAAACCTCGGTCTTATCGGCATCGACGTGATGTAGGTCTTTGGGAGGACCAGGAGGGACTGGAGGGATGAAAGAGGTTTGATTTTTTTTAAATATGTGCTTTTTCTTAAGGATCTTGGTCTATAAACTATTTTATTATGACAGAAGCTGGAATGTTTTGAATTTTTTCCAAAAGTCATAGCCTATGGGCCCTATTACAACAATCTATTGCTTGTAGGAGGGGACTCATTTTAAGCGGGTGAGGCTCAGCACAAAGTTCGGTGCTTTCATATTTTGGTGCATTCTCTTCCAATGTGCTTTTGATCAGCAGAAATAAGGTCTATAGTCAGTAATGCAATGTCAATGCCATTTCATGTGGGCAGGGGCACAAGAGGAAACACTGACAGCATTCGCTGGGACTTTCCATCATTTTAACGGACAGAGCTGTAACAGTTACAATCTAATCAAAGTATTGTTACCAGTCATTTCAATTTTCATATGACGAGATGATGAATAGTTTTTTCATTCCATTCACATTTTCATTTTAATCACAAACTTACAGGAGGGGTATAGCCTATACTCTAGATAAGGCATTTATTTACTTATTTAATTTTTAGTGGAATGAATGAATGAACAGAGTGTGTTTGCGTTTCGCTTTTCACCATACACTGTAGCATTCAGGAGAGGTATGAAGGCTCTGACAGACCAATACCAGAGGCTCGGTGGGTGCAGTGGCCGGTATGGATCCAGTAAACGGGGTAGACAACATCAAAAACCCACAGTGGGATGCCCAAGATTTCAAACTACAAACCTATCTGCTGTGATAAAGTATTCTGTCCACATACACAATCTACCATGTCTGTGTCCATTTGCACACCTGCTTGTGCATTGTCCCGGTTAATGGAAAACACACTCAGCTGTTGTTTTTCTGTTAAATGTGTTAATCTGAGGACAGTTAAATACAAATTATCCACATATACCCAATAATAGATTCTAAATCATTTGAAGAAATGCAGAGGAAAATGGTGCGTGGGTTTACAAAATCATTCAGCGGAGCTTCCTCTTTGTGCCAAACTTTCAAACCCATTCGAGTCTGCCTGCTTTGATTTAAATACACTTCATTCGTTCAGCCCAATAGTTCAATCATATCCTCTTCATCCTCCATAAAATAACTGACTGGGCATGGAGTGTAGTTAATGCTAAGCAGCTCAACTACTGCATGGATTTTCTCCTTGCTCATGCACATGCAGTTTGGCCAGGAAAGAACCCGTCTTCTAAACAATCCAACAGGATCTTTTTCTTGTAAATTTGCAACTTTTTTCTTATAAATTTTCAACTTTATTCCTGTAAAATTTACGTTTTTTTTACTGATAAATTTGTGACATTTTTCCTCATAACTTTGCAATATTTTCCTGTAAAATTTCAACTTTTCTCAAAAATTTGCAACTTTTTTCTTGAAAATTTTTAGATTTTCTTCTCATAAATTTTCAGCTTTTTCTAATAAATTTGTGACTGTTTCCTCAAAAATCTACAACTTTTTCCCATAAATTTGTAACTTTTTTCTTAAAAATTTGTCCTTTTTTCTCATGAATTTGCAATGTTTTTCTTGTAAACTTGCAATTTTTTCACAGTTTGCCTCAGATCAGTTTCCCTCTGTCATGATAACCAAATGGCCTCAGATACGCCCATAAATGCACCCTGCACTGTTGACAATAGACTGTTGACTACATCATTGTAGTAAGTCCTTATATCTCAAAAGACTCCTCATTGCTATTGCTAGTCCACATGGATGGTGTCAAGGTTAGACTCACAGAGTGGGTTCATCGCCTTGATTGCCTTAGGCGTGGTAACATATTCGCTGCGGCCGTACACATTCTCAGCAGCGACTCTGAACATGTAGGACGTTCCCTCCATCAGGTGCTTCAGCATCATGCTGCGCTTCTTTGACGTGGAGCAGATGGGGACCCACTGAGTGGAGGCCATGTCTTTCTTCTCCACCACGAAATTGGTGATGCGAGAGCCACCGGTGTCCTCTGGGTCCTTCCAGGACAGGTAGGCGGAGTCACTTCTGACATCGGACACCCGGAGGTGCTGGACGGGACCAGGTTTGTCTGAAAAAAACACACCAGTGAGCATGACTTCTGGTTCTGAGCCCATGAAGTCCTGAACAACAACACCTACCAAGGACCAGAACGGTGCAAGTGACGGTCTTGGATCCAACCGGGTTTTCCACAGTGAGGGTGTAGTCTCCACAGTCGCCACGGTTACAGAACCTCATCTCCAGCTTGGTGCCCATCTGGTTGGTCTCGATGTCGGCCCTTGTGGGAACCTCCGCATCATTCTTCCTCCAGGTGACGGTGGGGAATGGGACGCCCTTGATGGCGGCTATCAGAGTGATGTGGGTTCCCGCCTTGGCTTTGACCTCCCGGGTCATTCCAGCATCCAGAATCAGCTCTGGAGGTTCTGAAGGGTGAGAAGGATGCAGAAGAAAGTGATGTCCTTCTATCATCTGATCTGTTACTGGGAGTTGTGAGGTTTAAAGAACTTGAACGATAACTCACCAAGCCTGTCGTGAACTTTGATCGGCTCCTTCACATTGGCTGGGTCGGACTCTCCGGCAGCATTGACGGCAAACACTCTGAAGCGGTACAGAGCACCATCTTCCAAGTTGATGACCTTAAACTTAGTGTCTTGGCAGGAGTCAGGGGTGTGGTTCACCTGAAAGCAGCAGAAAAGATTAATAAGAACCCCTTCACACTGGAGGAAGACCATTCTACGACCTCAGAAATCAGCCAGAATGTGGATGGTCTTTGCAGGGTCTTGGTTAGGTCTTTGTCAGCATGGTGGCACGTATTAGTGTGTGATACCGCGCGGAGAGTTTTGATCATTCAAAAAAAGCTTCCGTACCGAGGCTGTGGTGGTTAATGATGGTGGAGGCATCGTATCAAAGGCAGGGGGTCCACTCACATCGGCGTGGCTTGGTTGTCAAGAATATGAAACAGGACTTTTTTCTCATACATTTGCAACTTTTTTCCTATAAATTTTCAACTTTTTTTCTCTCAAATTTTCAACTTTTTTTCATAAAATTGCAACTTTTTTCTTGAAAAATGTTGACTTTTTTCTTATACATTTGCAACTGTAAAAACACCCAGTCTGCTGACGGTCAGCTGGTGCCTCACTCACCTTGTGCCACTCCTCTTCTCCAGACTTCTGGAACTCCAGCAGGTACCCAAAGATCTTCCCCCTGCCGGTGTCGACAGGCGGCTCCCAGGACAGAGTGACGGACTCCTTGGTGAAGTCAATGGGATGAAGGTTCACAGGTGGACTGGGCTTCACTGTGATGAACAACAGCAACAGTGAGCAGCGACTCTGTGAAGCTCTGATGGAAACACCTGGGATGTCTACACCTACCGATCGGATCTTTGGCGAAGACGGGTTTGGACGGCGGGCTCGGGTCTCCGGCTCCCACCTCGTTCTCGGCGCTGACCCTGAACTCATACTCACAGCCTTTCAGCAGCTCCGTCACCCAGTATTCCACCTTCGGATGGATTCTTTCAGTGTTGCAGCGCACCCATCTGGGAGAACAAACAGAGAAGCTCTTCAGCAGTTTACCAAATGACAGAAGAGTCTGATGAGTGTTCTGTTAAATAAGCAGGAAAATTCAAATTAGTGAGTTTAGACACGAAGTGCTTGATTCTGATCAGAGAGGGTCCATTCAAACAGTGATGGATGAAACCAACTTCTGGGAGCAATGGTAACTGGTATCGACAGTCTTCTTCACGAAGAGCCTCAGAGGGTGCAGACGTGATCAAGAAGAGAAACCAAGATGGAGTTTCAAAGGCAAATAATGACTACAGTCAGTGGCTGGTTGGTATTCACACGTTTACACAGGGAGTCGTGAAAATTTTGGACAAATTTACAAGCATAAAGGTGGAAAAATATGATGGATGTCAATTAAAAATTCAAAAGGTCACAAATTACAACTGAATTACATTGAATAAAAAGTTAGCCAGCATCCACATGACTGTTGCAAATCCAAAAGAAAAAAGCTTTTAAAAAATTACTGGAAAAAAGTTGCAAATTTACAAGAGAAAAATCACAAATTCATAGATTAAAAAAAAATCAAATCTACAAGAAAAAAAACTGCAAATCTGTAGAAAAAAAATTGACAGATTTTTGAGAAAAAGTTTCAAAATTGTTGAGGAAAAAGTTGCAGACTGTTGAGAAAAAAGTTAGAAATGTCCAAGAAGAAAAAAGTTTCAAATTTGCAAGAGTTTCAAGTTGCAAATTTATAGGCGAAAAATTGCAAATTTTCAAGAAAAAAAGTTGAAAATTTCCATGAAAAGAGCTGCAAATTTAAGAGAAAAGAGGTTTTAAATATATGAGGAAAAATGGGGAGGTTGGGCAGGATGAAACATTGGCAGAATCACACACTCTTGAGCAGCAGGTGTTCAACTTTTTCAACTCTAAAAACATTGTTGTGGACAATCAGACTTTTTTGGCTTGCCACACGTTACCTAGAAAGGACAGGAAAGGAAAACCAGCGATCATCATCCGATTTGTCAACAGGAAAGCAAAAAAGAACTCTGAAATAGCTAGACGAGCCGGGGCTGTCCGAAAACAGGGAAACATACAATCAACATGGACAACCAAGTGTAAGGTGTGGATAAAACTGCCTGGCACTCCAGAAGAAGCTAAAGTCATAACGATCCGAGAAATGGAGGAATTAGACACATTCAAACCTTGGCCCTGATGCAGGATCTCTACTGTATAGAGGTCTGGGTAACAATTATAAAAGGACACTTAATTCATTGCTAATATTACAAAAAAGGGCAGTCCGTGTTAGACACAAAGTCGGGTATCTTGAACATACTAATTTATTGTTTTTACATTCAAAGTTATTGAAATTACAGGATCTGGTTGATTATTATGCAGCACAATTAATGTTTAAAGTCAGTAAAAACCTTTTGCCAAACAATATACAAAATCTTTTCAATGAGAGAGAAGGGAAATATAATTTACGGGGGAACACAAAATTTAAAATGCACCTACTAAGATCTATGGGCAGCACGGTGGTGCAGTGGTTAGCACTGTTGCCTTACAGCTAGAAGGTTCCTGGTTCGAATCCCCAGGTTGGCAGGGGTTGGAACCTTTCTGTGTGGAGTTTGCATGTTCTCCCTGTGCTGCGTGGGTTTACTCCGGGGGCTCCGGTTTCCTCCCACAATCCAAAGACATGCATGTTAGGTTAATTGGTTGTTCTAAATTGTCCCTAGATATCTGTTTCCTATAGGCCCTTAGAGTAGAGGGTTAGTATTAGTGAAAGCGCTTTGAGTGATCTTTGTGACTAGAAAAGCGCTATATAAGTGCAGGTTAGTTAGTTAGTTAGTTACTAGGAAAAGTGTGTGTGTGTGTGTGTGTGTGTGTGTGTGTGTGTGTGTGTGTGTGTGTGTGTGTGTGTGTAGTAAAATTGTGGAATGGGTTGGGGGAGAAACACAGGCGGCGTCCAAACATCCATATATTTAAATCAACATATAAGGAAATGATTTTTGAACAACATAAAAATAAAGGATAGTAATATTGCAATGTGTCTTCAATGAAGAAAGGTTGTTATTGTGAATATACGTATATGTTAAGTACTATTATTATTGATATCATTATTACTAGAATAATGGATATTAGGATTGTTGTTAGGATGGAAATATTTGAAGTATTATATAGGCCAGGTGGTATTATTATTATTATTATCATTACTATTAATATTATTGTTGTTACTGTAGTTAATATATGGCTACCCATTATTATGGCTATTATTATTATATGGTAACTTATTGCACCTAGGTACTGTAAACCATGTGGGGGTATATGGTGGTATATATGGTGATTATGATGATGGTAATATTGTCTATAATTATATTAACATATCAGAAGTATTTATTTATTATTATTACAATTATTATTAGATGTTATTATTGTCACTATAAACTATCATTGTTGTATTATTTCTATTGCATAATTTAATTATAAGGTGCATTATACGTATATTATGGTATTGTATAATGAATGTAATTATGGGATGGATAATGACTAGAATGATCTAAGTTACTGGTTATGGAGCAGGGGAGGGACTATATAAGCGTCGGCTTCTTCCCGCTCCTTTTGACCAAGGCTTTTTTTTCTGTTATGTTTATATATTTTTTTCTTGGTTTGAGTCCTTGTTTTAAAATTTATTGTCTTGATGTTCAAATAAATAATAAAATGAAATGAAAATGCAACTTTACAAGGAAAAAGTGTCTCTGGGTCACAGGTCAAACAAACGTGATGATGTCACAGGGGCAGAAACACAAAGTTTTCAGGCGCAAACCCACATGCTTACCTGTTAGCCTTGGTCTCCTTCCTCTCCACGATGTAGCCAGTGATGGGTTTGCCTCCGTCAGCAGGCGGCTCCCAGCTGATCAGGGCGGAGTCATGGTAGACTTCCTTAACCGTGGGCTGTTTAGGAGCATCGGGCACCTCTGCGATGGAGACCGACCGACAAACACGATCACACACTGCCTTTGCAGTTAGCTTGACACTAACACTGCCCTCCTCTGTGTGAACGTGGGGACTTACTGAAGATGTCTCTGGCCCTGGTCTCTGCTGACCGCAGCGGGTCACTGATGCCGTAGATATTCTGAGCCATGATCCGGATGATGTAGTCACGACCCTCGATCAGCTTCGGCACCTGTCGCCACACACGGCAGAGGGAAACCTCAGAGACTGACCAGAACCTCGATAACAGGGTAGCTCATTCCAGCAAGATGGAACTACTGGCAATATTCCCTGGTCCCCTGACCTTTGACCTTCAGAACAACCTGGATCCAGAGCCAGCTGACGGATGGACAGATGGACCTACATCCGGTTGTGTCCCAGGCCAAGGAGTCAAAGGTTACAGGCTATGAGTATGTAGTGTCAAGTAAGGCTGAGTTCACGGGAAGGACTAAGGACTCTGCTATTCTGTGATGAAACACAGTACAGCAAAAAAGTCGGATACTTTTTCTTCTGTAAATTTTCATTTACAGTAAATTCCCAATTTTTTCTTATAAACTTGCAGCTTTTTTCTCATAAATGAGTGATTTTTCTCTTGCAAATTTGCAACTTTTTTCTGTCAAATTTCACCAAATTCTTATTAGTTTGCAACTATATCCTTGAAAATTTGCAATTTTTTTTCTTGTATGATATCAATTTTTTTTCTCGTGAATTTCTGATTTTTCTCCTGCAAATTTGCAACATTTTCTCAAAAATTTTCAACTTTTTTTCTGTAAATTGTCAAAAATACTCCCAGCTAGGAGTATGTAGTGTCAAGTAAGGCTGCGTTCTGGGAAGCGTGAAGGACTCTGCTATTGTGTGATGAAACCCAGTACAGCATATCAACAATATACACATGTGTAGCAATGCTGCACGGATGGAATCAGCATCTGTAATCAAACGTTATTAATCATCAAATGTAATCTGTTTAACATCTTTTAGCTGAGGCACGTCTAGGCAGGCGGCGGGGTGATCTGATGGGATTTGAAGGCTCTCAGCTCACCCTGCAGGTGGTCCTTGTGCAGGACGAGACGACGGGCATCCACAGGTCTCTGTTGGTGTCTCTCTTCTCAACGATGTAGTTGGAGACGGGACAGCCCCCGTCGTCCAGAGGAGGGTTCCAGGAGATCACCATGTAGTTCCTGTAGACCTCGTTGAACACCACGGGCCCCTCTGGCGGCTGAGGACGGTCTGGACGGGAGAAGCACACGTATCATGGATGTGCACTCAGAGGCAGAAAGGCAGGAGTTCCCGGTGCAGCACTCCTTCTTTTTCAAGTCATGCATAGTGTAGCAGGTTGCCGTTGTTTCTCAAAAATGTTGCATTTTTTTCTCAGGAATTTTTGATTTTTCTTTTTCAAATTTGCAACGTTTTCTGGAAAATTTGGAACTTTTATTTCTGTAAATGTTCAAAATTTTCTCATAAATTTCCATTTTTTCCCACATAAATCTGCAACGTTTTCTTGTAAATTTGCAACTTTGTCATAAATTTGTTGTTTTTCTCTTGCAAATTTGCAACATTTTTCTGAAAAAAATTACAATTTTTTTAATCAATTTTCTAAAAATTTTCTCATATTTGTGCAGCTTTTTTCTATAAATGTGCAAACTTTTCTGTATAAATTTAAAACTTTTCCTAAAAAATGTGCATTTTGTTCTCATAGACTATCAATATCATAAAGAACATCATTTTTTTCTGTAAATTTTCAACATTTTTCTTATAAATTTTAAACTTATTTTCTTAGAAATTTGCTACTTTTTTGTCATAAATTTATTTTTGCCTTGAAAAATTGCTAAAATCTTCTAAAAAAACCCTACCTTTTTACTGTAAATTTAAAAAAAATTTCCTCAAAAATTTGTGAATTTCTCTTGCAATTTATGCAACTTTTTTTAATCAAAAAACTGCAACTTTTCTCCCGTAAATTTTCTAAACATTTTTTCCTATAAATTAGCATCTTTTCGTTACAAGGTGCAACTTTTTCCTAAGAAATGTGCACATTTTTTCTTGTAGAATATCAAAATTTTTTACTCATAAATTAGTGCTTTTTCTCTTCTAAATTTGGTGACATTTTTCTTTTAAAAAAATGCAATTTCAAGTAAATTTTCAAATTTTCAAACTTTTTTCTGATAAATTTGCAACTTTTTGTCATAAATTTGTTGTTTTTCTCTTGCAAATTTGCAACATTTTTCTTTAAAAAAAATGCAATTTTTCAGTAAATTTTCAAATTTTCAAACTTTTTTCTGATAAATTTGCAACTTTTTGTCATAAATTTGTTGCTTTTCTCTTGCAAATTTGCAACATTTTTCTCAAAAAATTATATATTTTTTTAATTTTAAATTTTCTCATATTTGTGCAGCTTTTTCTCTATAATTGACCAACTTTTTCCGTATAAATTTAAAACTTTCCTAATAAATGTGCATTTTGTTCTCATAGAATATCAAATTTTTTCTTCATAAATTTGTGATTTTTCTCTTATAAATTTGGAACATTTTTCTTAAAAGAATTGCATTTTTTCAGTAAATTTTTACTTTTTTTTAAATAAATTTTGTACTTTTTTCTGATAAATTTGCAACTTTTTGCTTTTTTTTACTTTTTCTCTACCTGTACCTACCTGTATCTACCTGTACCTCATCGTCGCTGTCCGACACAGACCTTGTATTTCCAAATGGACATTTTTTCAGGAGATGAGAAAAGCTAGCTTCATGTTGTCTAACACTCCCAGTGAGCGCTGTAACTTACCGACGACGATGAGGGTGCAGGTTCCCGTGCGAGTGCCGGCAGCGTTCTCGGCACTGACACAGTAGCTGCCGCTGTGTTCCCTCTTGGCTTTGCCAACGGTGAGGCTGAGGTGGCGCGCGGTGCTGTGGATGCTGATCTCCTCGTCTACCTTCAGCTCCTCGTCGTTCTTCTTCCAGCTGATGGTCGGGGCCGGTCTGCCACTGAAGCGCCCCGACAGGCAGCAGGCCTCTCCCACCTTCACCATCACCTTGTCCTTGAAGTCCAGATCCAGAACAGGCGGCTCTGCGGAGCGTAATTTGACATCATTATATAAGTTTTAGAAACTGTCGCTGGAATAAGAAGAGAAAACCAGCGTAAAGTGTCCATGGACACCAGAAGACCCCAGATAATGACAATGCAGAAGTTGTATAGGAAAGTGGGCGTCTCTGCTGAGCTCATTCTGACAACGTGTCAGCGTGACCCGACCAGCCTGAACACGCCTCACAGTCCGTTAGCCACTCTGGGAGTCACTCGTATGGTAACTGGCCGTGTGGTTTTCACTCACCAAAGTCATCCTTGCACTGCACGGGCTTGGTGGAGAACGACGGCTTGCCCTTCCCCACCTGGTTGACGGCAGACACTCTGAACTCGTGGCTGGAGCCTTCTTTCAGTCCGGTCAGCGTGAACTTCCTCGCCATCAGCTTGTCGTCGCCGCCCACTTGCGTGAAGTTGTCGCGGCCGAGCGTCCGGGTCTCGAGGATGTACCCCGTCACCTCGGCGCCGCCGTCATATTTGGGGGGTCTCCAGGAGATGGAGATGGAGTCCTTGGTGACCGCCGTGACGAGCACGTCCTCTGGGCGCTCCGGGACAGCTGGGAGTCGCAGGAAATGATGAAAAATAATCTTATACATTTTCAACTTTTCCTCATAAATTTGTCACTTTTTTCTCAAAAATTTTCAGCTTTTTTCTTCTAAATTTGTGACTTGTTTCTCACCTCTTTTGTCAAAAAATTTCATTTTTTTCTCATTAATTTTCTTCTTTTTTTCCTGATAAAGCCACATTTGTTCTCAAAAAAAATTGTGACTTTTTTCTCATAAACTTGCTACTTTTTTACTGTAAATTTACAATTTTTTTCTGTAAATTTTGAACTTTTTTCTCATAAATCTGCAGCTTTTGTCTTAAATTTTTTGGCTTTTTTCTTATAAACATGAAATTCTTTTTTTGTAAAATTTCAGCTTTTTTCACGTAAATTTGATGTTTTTCTCAAAAATTTGCAACTTTTTTCTCATAAATTTGAAACTTTTTCCTGTAAATTTTCATCTTTCTCATAAAGTTGCAAATTTTCCTCATAATTTTTCAACTTTTTTCTCATAAGTTTTCAACTTTTTTTCTCAGATTTTTGGCTTTTTTTTCCCCTCAAAATTTTTTTCTCGGAAATGTATTTTTTTCTGTAACTTCTGAACTTTTTTCCCATAAATCTGCAACTTTTGTCTTAAAAATTTGTGAGTTTTTTCTTATAAATTTGAGATTTTTTTTTCTTATGTAATTTCAATTTTTTCTCATAAATCTGTGACATTTTTCTCAAAAATTTGCTGTTTTTCCCTCAAGGACGTGCAACTTTTTTCCTGTAGATTTTCAGCTGGGGGCTGCTTGCTCCAAAGTATGAAAAGTTGGAGCGTTTCTGTGGAAGTGAGTGGAGGAAAACACGCAGCGTGGCTTGTATGGCGGATATTTTGTCCATGTGACTTACAGATGGGATCTTTGATGAGGACCATCTTGTCGGTCTCGATGAATGGTCCCATGCCGATGATGTTCTCTGCGGCGATCCTGAAGAAGTAGCCCTTCCCGTCGATAAGCCCCTGCACCACGGCGTTGTTCCTCGTCACGGTGTACGTCACCGAGGTCCAGCCCATGCGGTCTGCCTCGCGCTTCTCGATGATGTAGTTTGTGATGGCCGAGCCGCCGTCGTCCTCGGGAGAGTACCATGTCAGCTTGCAAGAGTCGGTGGTCAGGTTCTCGCCAGCGAAAGGAAGGCCGACCGGGCCGGGGACATCTGGAAGGGACAGAGTCATGTTGGGTCAGAGATTGGACAAGTAAGACAAAGATGGGAAAAGGGATGACAAGCAGAGGAGAGAGGAACCGGTAGAGGAACATGTTCTTGTATGCTCCAGAACCATTAGGCCACTGGAAGCCCCAGGTTCTCAGGGAACTCACCAAGGACCTCCACGATGACAGCCTTCTTCCTCTCCCCTCCCTCGTTCTTGGCGCTCAGGGTGTAGATGCCCTGGTGCTGGCGTTTGCAGTTCTTGATGACCAGTGAGTTGGAGATGCCCGTCGTCTCCACCGCGGCCTCCTTGGGCACCTCGGCGTCATCTCTGCACCAGGTGATCTGCGGGGCGGGTTTGCCAGAAACGTAGGCGATGATGCGGATGGTGCCACCGGCGTGTACAACAATCCTCTCCTTCACTGAGGCGTCCAGGTCCATCTCAGGAGGAACTACATGGGATGGGGAGAGTTGGTCATGAATGAGATGGTCCCAGTTTTACTCTGTCTCGGACTGATGGATCTGAGTCTTACTTGTTCTGTCTTTGACCTCGATCAGCTCTGACACCAGTCCGGGGTCTCCAACTCCAGCGGCGTTCACGGCTCGAACTCTGAACCGGTACAAGCCACCCTCCTTTAGACCAGCCACCACGAACTTGGTTCCTCTGACCTCAGTGTCCTTGGCCTGGAGAGACAGGAGAGACGGTTTTTATGTATAATAACTTTAATACTTTATTTAAATTGTCTTTCTTATGCTGGACCTGGCAGGGGGGAATGGGGGATTGAGTTGAAGGGATATGAAGCGGTGAAGTGGCAATACCTTCTTCCAGGTGTCGTCACTCTCCTTCTCCTCCTCGGCGTCGCTCAACAGCAGCTTCCTCTTGGCCTTCTTCTCCTCCTCCTCCTTGTTCACTTCCTGGAACTCCACGATGTAGCCCGTGACTTTGGACCCCCCGTCCACCATGGGTGGGATCCACTCCAGATCCACAGTCGACTTGGTCCAGTCCATGACCTTGGGGGTGGGTGGGCCAGGAGGTTCTGCAAACACACACACACACACACACACACACACACACATACTGGTAAAACAGCAAATGGAGGTCTGACTCTGAAGTCTTAAAGCAATGGAAACATCTTACTGATGGGGTCTCTGCAGAGTACGGGGTCAGAGGGCATGCTGGGCAGACCACAGCCCGCAGCATTGACAGCGATGACCCTGAACTGGTACAGGGCGTTGGCCAGCAGGCCCGTTACATCCCAGCTATTTCCCAGAGGCAGTGCTCGGATGGGATCTCGGTTGACACGCGTCCACCGCTTGCTGGTGGTTTCCTTCTTCTCAATGATGTAGCCGGTGACGGGGGATCCACCGTCGTACTTGGGCTCCTCCCAGCGGACGGTCATGGACTCCAGACAAACGTCCGTTACAGTCGGTTTGTCACACTGACCGGGGACGGCTGCAAGAAGACAAGTTCAGAGTGAAACTCCTCAACGTTTGCAAAACTGAGAACATGGTGGTGGCAACTTACTGAAAAGGTTCCTGGCCTTCTCTGGCTCACTGACAAGCGGTGGGCCCACACCAAATTTGTTCTGGGCCATGATCCTGAACTCGTACTCATGGTTCTCCGTCAGCCGCGTCACCACATAGGCGCACTCTTTAGGGTCTCTGGAGACGTGCACCCAGGATTTCCTGTTGTCTTCACGCTTCTCGACCACGTAGTTGGTGATCTTGGATCCACCGTCATCTGTAGGAGGGTTCCACGCCAGACCGATTCTCTCTGCAAACACCTCAGTGAACTTCACTGGTCCAACGGGTGGGCCTGGAGGTCCTGCAGGGGAAGAATGACAAAAGCTGGTACATTCTGGAAAGAGCCCCGCCACATTACAACAGTGTGATTGTTTGAGGAAAGCTTCTCACCTAGCACCAAGACCTTGATGTCCTTGGTGACGGTCCCCAGACTGTTGCTGGCAGTCAGGCTGTAGAGGGCGCTGTCGTGCCTGCTGGCCTGCTGGATCAGCAGCGTGCACTTGTCCTGGGTCACCAGCTTGCTCATGTGCTGGTCGTACTGAACCGGGGCCTTCTCCTCAGGTTTGGCCAGGCTGGCCTTGTGCCAGGTAAGAGTCGGGAACGGACAGCCACTGACCTTAGCCACAATGCTGACATCACAGCCCTCCTCGCCCTCCATGGCCTCGCGGAGCAAGATGGTAGGAGGACCTGCCGAGGACATGGGTCAGTAACATGTAAATATGGTATGTGGAACTTACAGGGTCCAGGTTGATCTGAGGTTCCCTCACTTGTCTGGTCTTTGATGGCCATGGGCCCAATGGTAGCAGAGGGTCGGCTGGGTCCAGCGGCGTTCACAGCTTTTACTCTGAACTCATATTCTCCCCCCTGCAAACACATAAAACAGCTGGTGAAGCGACACGAAAACCAGATCTATAGGTTCCTTTAAAGGACAGAGACCCACCTCCTTCAGGTCCTCCACCACAAAGGTCAGTTCCTCCACATCTCTCTTGTTGCACTGCTTCCATGTCTCCTTCTCCTTTCCGCTCGTGTCCCAGCTCAAACGCTCGATGATGTAGTGCTTGACTGGAGAACCGCCATTGTTCTTGGGAGCCTCCCAGCTCAGGGTGACCGTGCTCTTGGTCACCAGATTGACTTTCAGCTTTGTCGGGGGATCGGGCGGGTCTGAGGAAGAGGAAGGTAAAGGATTAGGACTGTTCCATTAGGGTTTGGATGGTCTCTGGAAGTGGACTAGACAGTGTCCTTACAGATGGGGTCTCTGGCACGAACGGGATCCTTGGTGATGGTGAACGGTCCGAATCCCAGTCGGTTCTCGGCTCGAACCCTGAACAGGTAGTCTTGTCCCTCCAGAAGACCTGGGACCACGTACGCCTGGCTGGCACAGGCAGCGTTCACCTGGTGACAAATGACCAGATGTTCTCAAATGAAGGCCAGAACTGACTGGTGGAAGATCTCACAAGTTTCTTGCTAGCATTACATACATTACATGAAGACTAAGTTCAGTAAAGTTGTTCAGGATTGAGTTGGGGGTGAATTTCAGCTAATAATGGAACAAACAGCTGAGTGAGGGTTACCGTGGTCCAGGCCTTGTCCGTGAGTGATTTCTTCTCAATAAAATAGCTCTTGATCCTCTCTCCTCCATCGGTAGCGGGAAGCTTCCAAATCACCCTCATCGTAGACCGAGTGGCGTCGGTAACCTTGAGGTCCTTTGGAGGTCCGGGAACATCTACGACAGGAGAAAAGGACAGTTAGACACGCTAATTCAATCATTCTGGCTTGTCGTGTCGTATTTTAGCTGCAAGGCTACGTCAAACCACTAGCACTAGCTTGCACGCACACACGCACCGAGGACGACGACTCTGATGTTGATATGCTTCTGCCCACACTTGTTCTTGGCGGTGACGGTGTAGCGTCCGGTGTGGGTCCTCAGGCTGACGGGGATGGTGACAACCGACGTGGTGTCTGTGGACTCCACCTGAACAACATGAACGCAGGTTTGTTATGGAGGCAGACCAAACATGGAGGCCACGGCGGCGTGGTCTGTGTAACATGTGAACGCAGCGGTGGGGGGTCACCAGTTTTTAGTCAACACTTTCTCACTCTTCCTCAAATCGTTTTTGGGAGACGATACTTCTCTGTACTCAGTAGTTGATGGGGGGGGGGGGTATCATCTCCCTTGTTAACCTGCCCTCCCCCATCCACAGTCACAAGTGAACCACCAATTCTAAGCAGAAATGCCAAAAAAAAAAATCCTATAAATTTGTCACGTTTGTCTCATAAAATTGCTCTTTTCCTTTTTTCTCAGAAATTTGTGGCATTTTTCTTTAAGAATTGCAACTTTTGTCATCAGTTTGCACCTTTTCTTCCCATAAACTTCAGGATACTCCACCCTCCTCTGGTAAACAGGAAAGAAAACCAAAGAAGTTTTTGTGGTTTTGGTTTAAAACTGTAACATCATCACATAAAACAGTGATCTGACCTCAGAGTCCACAGGCAGCGTGTGCAGCTTGTTCTTCTTGTGTGTCTCGGCCTTTCCGTCAAAATCCCAGGTCACCCTGGGAACGGGGCGGCCCCTGATGGTGACGGGGATCTTTATTGGATCTCCAGCCCTGATGCACGCCAGATCCTCAGCCAGAATGTCCAGGGAGAGGGACGGCGCCACTGTGGGGTCAGAAGGGATAGATGTGTCAGTGAGGGGACCTGCTCGTCGATGTGACACCTGAACCTGGACGTACCGTTGATGTCCTCCACCAGAATATCGCCAGTGCTCGGGCTGGGCTCGGACTCTCCGATGGCGTTGACGGCGATTATCCTGAAGGCGTAGCGTTTCCGTTCGCGGAGGCTGGGCATGGTGAACTCAGTGGAGGGGTGAGGGTTATCGGGGTCAGTCACCCTCACCCAGTCCGATCTGCCCTCTTCCTGGATCTGGATGACGTAGCCTTTGATGGGGCTGCCGCCGTCGCTCTCCGGCTCCTTCCAGGCCAGTGTGATGCTGTACGTGTTCTTATCCACCACCTCAGGAGCGGCGGGTGTGCTGGGCGGGGCTAAAGCGAGTAAAAACAGTCAATATCAGTCTTCCAATGGCTATGGCGTGACACCTTAAACACAATTTTTTACTCACTGAGGCGATCAACAGCGAAGGCGGAGTCAGATGGTGAGCTGAACGGTCCGGTTCCTGCTGCGTTGCAGGCGGCGACCTTGAAATCGTACTCCGTTCCTTCAAACAGACGAGTCACCTGGACAATGCAGAACAGAAAATTACTGCTGACATCACAGAAGATACCAGATCTCCTTGTCCTTCATCGTCACCTTCAGCTCAACCTGGATGGAGACCCACCTGAGGATAACTGTGTGTGAGTTTTGGTGAGCATCAGGGTGTTACAGCCCCAAATGGGCCAAGGTCAGAATTGCCTATATTAGCCGGGGATTTCAAAGTCCATTTCGGCCCTTACACCAAGGTGGACAAACCTCGCCATTTTCACCCCTTTTTAAGGCAAGGTAGACATACACCTACCTTCCTGGCTGGGATATGAACCCATGACACCATGATCTCAACACCTCCTGCTCTACCACTGAGCCAAAGAGGAATTCCCCTGCCTTTTTCAAAGCTACCTTCTCTTTCAAAAATATTAGAGAAAATAGTTTACTCTTAGTTAAAGGCCTTTTTGGATGAGAATGGTGTCCTGGAGGTGTTCCAGCCTTGATTTAAAACCCTACATAGCACAGAGTCGGCTTTAATAAAAGTTTTTAATGACATCTTCCTGGCATCTGATTCTGGTGATTTTGATTCTCATCCTGCTTGACCTAACTGCTGCCTTTGATATAGTGGACCATGGCATTTTAATATATCATCTACGGCATCTTGTGGGTATTTGTGGTACTGCTCTGGAATGGTTCAGGTCCTACTTGACAGATAGAACCATGTGTGTAAGCCTTGCTGGGTTTGAATCTTCCTCTGCTTCCCTGTCATGTGGAGTCCCACAGGGCTCAATTTTAGGCCCCCTGCTTTTTTCCCCTTTATCTACTTCCACTGGGTTCCATTCTTAGAAAGCATGGTATCTCCTTCTAATGTTACGCTTATGACACTCAGATATATGTACCATTAAAGCGGAAGGAGGCCTTTTCATTAAACTCCCTCCTTGCATGTCTTGATGACATTAAAGACTAGGTGGCTTTAAACATCTTAAGTTTTAATGAAAATAAGACTGAAGTGATGGTGTTTGGACCCAGTGGCTCTAGTGAGGCCCCACCTGTTGATTTGGGCCCCTTGGCACGTTTTGTCAAGCCAACCGTTACTAATTTGGGTTTTAAGTTGAACAATGATTTTAAATTAGATCCTTGAATTAGTGCAGTAATGAAGTCCAGCTTTTTTCATCTAAGGCAGCTGGCAAAGATTAAACCAATCCTTTCAATGCAGCACTTTGAAACAGTAATCCATGCCTTCATCACATCTCAGCTGGATTACTGTAATGCACTTTATTTTGAAGTCTGCCAGTCTTCCCTCTCACGCCTCCAGTTGGTTCAAAATGCAGCTGCATGTCTTTTAACCGGAACATGTGAGAGGGACCACATTATACCAATTTTAGCTTCCCTCCACTGGCTACCTGTGCACTTAAAAGGTTCCTTTTAAAATTCTTTTATTTGTTTTTAAATCATTAAATGGCCTTGCCCCGCCTTACCTCTCTGAGCTCCTTCATCCTTACACTCCTGCTCGGTCTCTCGGGTCAGCTGATCAGCTGCTCCTGGAGATACCAAAATTGAGGAGGAAGCTCAGAGAGGACAGAGCTTTTTCTGTTGCTGCTCCTAAATTGTGGAACAGTCTCCCTTTGTCCATCAGACAGGCCTCTTCACTGTCCAGTTTTAAAACTCCTCTTAAAACCCATTTTTATTCTCTGGCCTTTGACCCAGTTTGAGACACTGATTTTATTTGTTTTTTATTGTCTCTATTGTATGACTACTGTTTTGTTTGTGCTGTTTTGGACTTTTTAGCTGTATTTTATTGTTCTTATGTTGTATGTTTTTATTTTTTATTTATCGTTGATGTACAGCACATTGTAGTAGTTGTAAGTGCAACTAAAGGCTTGTATCACTGTATCGAAATATTTTCTCGACTTTTAATTTGCCAGAATTTTGAAATAACACTTTGTTTTTTAAAATAAACCCAAATTTAATTCACCATTTCTGTCAATGCTGCAGTGAAAAAAAGGTATTGTAATAACTATCCCAGGCCACTAGAGGTTGGAGTGCCACTATTTTACAGCCGCCCATGCTAACACACCACAGGCACCGAGTCACAGCACCTTGGTGCTTTCATTTTATACATTAATTAGCTATTTTTCCTCACATAAATGTATCACTTTTTCAATGTAAATTTGCATTTTTTTCCAGATAAATTAGCTACTTTTTCTGCATAAATTTGCTGTTTTTTCCACATACAGTATATTTGCCACTTTTTCCACCTAAATTAGCAGTTTTGTCCATATAAATTTGCCACATTTTCCACATAAATTTGCCACTTTTTCCACATTAATTTGATATTTTTTTCCGTATAATTTTGCTCTTTTTCCATATATTTGCTATTTTTGGTGTGTGTGCACAGGATGAGGTCGCCCTGACTAGTGGAGAATCCGTTTAGTGTGGTGTAAACTGAAAAACAAGACCTACCCCTGTTTTAAGCTGAGCCAGCTGCTGAGACAAACCAGTCACCATTGCAGACACCACCTCATTAACTGGCCTGCATTAACTGAAAAGTTAATGTGAGGACGGTAAACTGAGCCCATGAAAACACAACATGGGACATAGAGAAAGCAAACTGAGCTGGAGGTAAGATTTACTGTGGGGACATGGGATGGCTGTGAAGATGCAGAAGTGCACCATGGGAGAAGAGATTCAGCGTTTTTAGGCAGATAAACGTGCTGATGGCTCGTGGTGCGGTACAGACTTCCCATCAGCCCACCTGGAACTCCCAGCCCTTCACGCCCCTCTTGGTGACGGGCGTCTTGTTGCATTTAGCCCAGTAGTCTTTTCCTTTCTCCCTCTTCTCCAGCCAGTAGCCAGTGATGGGCGAGCCGCCGCTGTCTCTGGGAGGCTCCCAGGACACCGTCATGCTGGTCTTGGAGTACTCTGAGATCTTCGGTTTCTCCGGTGGACCCGGGAGGGCGAGCGGGTCCGTGATCGTCACCTCCTTGGTTGTGCAGGGATCAGATTTACCATAGCGGTTCTCAGCTCTGACCCGGAACTTGTAGGTCTTATTAGTGTCCAGGTTCCACACCTACGACAGACAGAGGTCACGTTACCATAGTAACCACATAATGACTGTGTCTATGAGGTAGTTGGAGCTCGCTGTACCCCATATTTCCTCTCGACGACATTGTTGTTGACCAGCTCCCACTGCGGCTCCGTCTCCGCATCCTCCACCACCTCCTTCTTCTCAACGATGTAGTTGGTCACCTCGCTGCCACCATTGTCTACAGGGGCGTCCCAGCTCAGGTAGCAGGACTCCGCCTTGATGTCAGACACTGCCAGGTTCCTGGGTGGGGTGGGTCGGTCTGAGGGGGGAGCACGGAGTCTCAGAGCCATCTCAGAACCAAAACTTCTTATGCACGATATTCAGTTCTGTTCTTATTTAACTAAAGGGGTGGGGGGTAGTCTCCAGTTTAGCACGAGGTACAGATATATGAAGATACGCAAGAACAAAGGTGCAAAGGAATAAAAAAGATGCAACGTTGGAAATTAAAATAAAAAAGGGGCAAACTGTCATTTAATTATATAGAATAAAAATGTAGCTAGCATCCAAATGAACGTGCAATTTTATAAGAAAAAGTTTTAAATTCATGAGAAAAAAGTTGCAATTTTGCAAAAGTTACAAATATATGAGAAAAAACAGCAAATATACAAAAAAAGATGCAATTTTACAAGAAAAAGCTACAAATTTACAAGAAAAATGTAGCAATTATATGAGAGAATAAAGCTGCAGTTTTACGAGAAAACATTGCAAATTCAGGAGAAAAAAGTTGCAATTTTATGGAAAAAAATGTTTCAAATTCATCAGAAAAAAATAGCAATTATACAAGAAAAAAGTTACAAAAAAGCTGCAATTCTTCGAGAAAAACATTGCAAATTCATCAGAAAAAAGTTGCAAATTTACAAGAAAAAAGCTGCAATTTTATGGGAAAAATGTTTCAAATTCATGAGAAAAAAGCAGCAATTATACAAGAAAAAAGATGCAAAAAAGCTGCAATTTTTCTAGAAAAACATTGCAAATTCATGAGAAAAAATCTGCAAATTTACAAGAAAAATGTAGCAATTATATGAGAGAAAAAAGCTGCAGTTTTATGAGAAAACGTTGCAAATTCATGAGAAAAAAGTTGTAAATTTACAAGAAAAAAGCTGCAATTTTTGGGAAAAATGTTTCAAATTCATGAGAAAAAAGCAGCAATTATACAAGAAAAAAGATGCAAAAAAGCTGCAATTTTTCTAGAAAAACATTGCAAATTCATGAAAAAAAATCTGCAACTCTACAAGAAAAAAGTCACAAATTCCTGAGAAAAAAATAATTTTATGGGAAAATGTTTCAATTTCATGAGGAAAAAAAAGCAGCAAATTTACAAGAAAAAAGCTGCAAATTTACAATAAAAAAAGTTACAAATTCCTGAGGAAAAAAAAACAAATTTTACGGGAAAAATGTTTCAGATTCATGAGACAAAAGTAGCAATTATACAAGAAAAAAAGCTTCAAAAAAGCTGCAATTTATCAAGAAAAACATTGCAAATTGATGAGAAAAAAGCCTCAAATTGATAAGTTGATAAGAAAAGTTGATAAGAAAAAAAAAATTCAAATTCATGAGAAAAAAGCTGCAATTTTAAGAAAAAAAACCCCCACTGCAAATCTGTGAGAAAAAAGTTGCAAAAAAGCTGCAGTTTTTCTAAAACAAAATTGCAAATTCATGAGAAAAAAGCAGCAAATTTACAAGAAAAAAGTTGCAAATTCCTGAAAAAAAAGTTGCAATTTTATGGGAAAAATGCTTCAAATTCATGAGAAAAAAGCAGCAATTATACAAGAAAAAAGCTGCAAAAAAGCTGCAATTTTTCTAGAAAAACATTGCAAATTCATGAGAAATTCACGAGAAAAAAGCTCCAATTTTACAAGAAAAAAGCTGCAATTTTGCAAAAAAAGTCACAAATTTGAGAAAAAACTTGCTAATCTAGAAGAGGAAATAGCACATTTATGGGGGATAAAAACCTGCTTTTTTCTGTATTTCTGCTGCTGAGAAGAAACGAGACGTGAACGTACCCAGCACCAGAACGAAGACGGTGTGCTTGGCCGAGCCCACGGTGTTGGTGGCAACCACGGTGAAGCTGCCGCAGTCCCCCCTGGTGGCCGACGGGATCGACAGCTTGGTCTTGGCGGTCAGCCTGCCGGTCACCTCCGTCTCCATCAGCAGGGCCTCGGTGGACTTTGGGATCACCACGTCGTCCTTGGACCACTCGATCTTGGGGATGGGGAGGCCCACGACGTCGGCGGGGATGTTGATGGGATCGCCTGTCCTCACGATGATGGTGTTATCTTTGAAGTGCCTCAACATGTGGACCTCAGGAGGCACTGAGAGGAGCAAAATACAAAACAAGGTTCCTCCATGTCTGTTCACCTCCAACTCAAAGCTGAGGTTTGAGATCATCTGGGCTTACCTTCGTCATCGATAATCTGCACAGCCAGTGGATTGGTCGGCTCGCTCATGCCGATTTCATTGATGCACTTGACTCTGAACTCATACATCCAGTCTTCATCCAGACCCTCCACAGTCATGGTCAGGTCAGGGAAGAGCTCCGTGTTGCAGGGCTCGAAGGCCTGCTGGTCGTACCGCTTCTTCTCAACAAAGTAACCGAGGACGGGGCTGCCGCCATCGTTACGAGGCGGCCTCCAGGACAGCGTGACGGAGTTCTTGGTGCGCTCTTTGTAGTGGAACTTCTCGGGATATGATGGTGCCACTGAGGAGATAGAAAACCAACTGTTTGTTTTAGGTTCAATCCCATATAAGAACCACATGCTATATCAAATCTAGATGTTACCTTTTGCATCTACTGCTAAGATGGCCGGAAGCTCCACCGGCACGCCAGGGCCGTACTTGTTCTTCGCCCTAACTCGGAACACATACTCCTGTCCCTCCTCGATGCCGCTACACTCGCACTTGGACGAGATGGTGTCAACGGGCTGCTTCCACACATTCTTCTGCAGATCTTTCCGCTCCACAACGAAGCCGGTTACTACGCTGCCTCCGTCATCCAAGGGCTCATCCCAGTTCAGGTAGATCATCTCACGAGTGACAACAACGGGCTTCAGCTCAGTGACAGGTCCAGGGGTGTCTGTGGAGGAAGAAACAATGATAAGTCTTATTGATATCTCCCAACCTTACAGTTTTCGTGGTTCTCATGAAGAACTGGTTCGATGTTTTGATGAACATCTACTCACCCACGACCTCCACTCTGGACCACGCTGCCTTAGTGCCACTGGGGTTGCAAGCAGAGATGGTGTATTTGCCACAGTCCTTCCTCTGAATGTTTGGAATCGTGAAGATGCTGTTGTTGCCCTCAGTGATGATCTCTGTGCGATCTTTGTCGGGTCTACGGTCGTCCTTGGACCAGTCGATGGTGGGATAGGGCCTGCCGGTGACTGTCGCCGGTATGCGGAGCGTTTCTCCTGCTCTAATGAGAACTCCATTCTTGACAGATAGGTCCAGCTCAATCACAGGCTTCACTGTAAGGGAGGACAAGCACCAATCAAAGAAAAGAAGAATAAAACAACAGCAAAGGGCTAACTGTTATTTTGGCTGACCTGCAGGGTCTTTGACAATCACAGACTCCGTCACGCCCGGCGGTCCTTCTCCGGCAGCATTGCACGCAATGACTCTGACCATGTACTTCGCTCCCTCGCGGACGCCATACACGGAGAAGGCGAGGCTCCTCCAAGGACGTTCTGTACACCTGGACCATTCCTGTGAACCCGCCATGGCCTAAACGAAACATAGACAATAAGAACGTTAGTCTGGACTGGATCCAAATTAAAAGTCCAGGGATGAGTATTTTAAGACGGAATAAAGTGTCAGAACACGCTACACTAGGTGATTCTGTCCAGCTCACTGTCAGAGTTGTGAGTCATCTACCAAGCGCTACATCGTCGTCGTAGGTGCCTTCACAGAGTTGTCCACATTTGGCAAACTGCCCACCAAGGCTTAAGTTGTTGAGGGCAGTTTCCTCTGTCCCTGGGTGGGTTGAATTGTCCACTTAGGCTCAGGTCTTCAAGTGTCGCTTTTCGAACTGAGTACCTAAGAACCTTCAGTTTCTCCAGTTGCTGGATCGTATGTAGCAGCTCCCTCTCCATTCCAACTCACTGTAGAACCTCTTCGTTTCTAACCTGATCCACATGAGACCGCCTGAGAACGTGGTGGTAAAACCACATTCCTGCTGCAGCAATTTTCCACCGTGAAGGTCCGAGAAGAGTCAACCAGATGAAGGTTTCGGTCAGATTTTGACTTGTTGGTGAGCACTGGCCGAAGCTTGTTAAAGGTATCTATCGCTAGGCTGATCCTTCCTCGGATTTCCTTTTTACAACAATCATCTGAAGGGAGTAGAGCTCCGAGGTAATTGAAAAAGAAGACCTGTTCTATTGTCACATTCTCATGTCACACAGCCTCCAATTTTGAAATAACAATGTATTTGGTCTTCTTGTTGTTGACATGTAACCCACGACGTAGCCTGTGGCTACTACAGCATCCAAGAACCTTTGGAGCCGTTCAGCAAACAGTGAGAGTAGAACCGTATCGCCAGTATATCTGATGTTGATCTTGATGCTGTTGATGACAATTCCTGAGGATCACTTCTGAGGACAGGTTAGAGGTCCGGCGACACAACACATCCTTGGTGGACTCCATGTTTGACTGGGAACCAGTTCGCTGTGTCTTCAGGAAGATGGACTGTGGCAAGCTGATCACAGCAGACTGATTTGACAATGCGCAAGTCTTTGTCGTCCACTTGAATTCTGGCCAAGATCTTCAATAACTCGGTATGTCGCACTTTGTGGAAGGCCTTTTGGTAGTCAGTGAAGCACAGACAGATGTCTTGTTGGTGCTGAATGACCTGTTCTCCTAGCATTCTCAGAACAAAGATTGCACATCTCGTACCTCGATCTTTTATTAAAACAATAATCACAATCTGTAGTTTTAAATATTTCCTTTGAACAGGGAAAGGACACCAAAAACAAAGTATGGTCTGACCTTTTCTACGTGGTATCCCAGGATCTCTCCATCACCGGTGTCCTCAGGTGGGTCCCACTCAACCTCAATGGAGTGGCCAGTGGTGTCTGCCACTCGAACAGTCGGTGGTCCAGGAAGAGCTGCAGAGTCACAGACAGACACACAGGTTTTATGATGGCACCCACAGACAGATACCAGGACACTGTTCAGAACCACAGTCAGTTCACGTACAGATGTGGGCGTGGGCTGTCACTGGCTCAGATGGAACGCTGAACTTTCCGATGCCAGCTTGGTTCTCAGCAGCCACCCTGAAGATGTAGGTGAGCCCCTCCAGCAGACCTTCAACGTTTTTCTCGGTAACAGGGATGAGGATCCTGAAGACAGGACCAGAGATGACAGAATCACCCACACATCAGCCGTTTTCTTTTACATTTTGACCTTACAAACTAAAAAGGATTCAGTGGTCACCTGTTGGCACGTGCCCAGCGGGAGCTGTTGATCTCACGGCGCTCCACCCAGTATCCCAGGATGGGGCTGCCGTTGTCGTTCGGTTGGTTCCACTTCACCAGCATGCTGGTGGCCGCGATGTCGGCGACCTGAGGCTTGTCTGGAGCATCGGGAGGTTCTGAGCACAGAGGGAGGAGGTCTTATTTACGGAGCCTTCGAGACTGTGTTGTACGGACTCCTGTTGTCACAAACTTAACTCACTACTGTTGGTTACTATGCATACAAGGGTTTTCTAGAAGGTTCTCTTCATCAGCGACAGTCACAGCCAGAAGGTGATCGTAAACCTTCTATATCAGCTTACAGAACTGGATAAAATAGGTTTGAACCAACAATTCTCAGCAGAAATCCAATATATATACAGTATATATATATATATATATATATATATATATATATACACAACATATATTTTAAAGCTTTTCTTGTAGATTTGTGATTTTTTTTCAAAAATTTCCAAATTTTTCACTGTAAATTTTCAAATGTTGTTCTCATAAATTTGTGACTTTCTCTCAAAAATTTGAATTTTTTTCTTGTAAATTTCCACATTTTTTCCTGTAAATGTTAAAACTTTTTTCCCATAAATATGCAACTTTTTCTCATAAATCTTCAACGTTCATCTGGATGCTGGTGAAATTTTTATTCTGTGTAATTAAATTGTAATTTGTGACTTTTTTTCATTTTTACATTGGCATCTATCATCATATCTTTGCACCTTTATTCTTGTAAATTTGTACCTAATTTGTACGTCATGATAAATTGAGGCTCATTACTATTATTATTATGTTATTACATGTTTAATTCATTAAATTAATTTACTTAAATGCTTCCATAACTAAACCTCACCAAAAGGATTCTTGGCGATCAGCGGCTTGGAGATGCACGGCGGGCCGGCGCCGAGCTTGTTCTCAGCCACGACCCTGAAGATGTACTCCTTCTTCTCGATGAGTTTGGGCACCAGGTAGTGGCACGCCCTCAGCGTGGTGGTGACGCTAGTCCAGCCCAGCTCCAGCTTGGAGTTGTCCTTCTTCTCCAGCATGTAGTTGATGATCTCGCTGCCGCCGTCGTCCAGGGGCGGGTCCCACTTGCAGATCACGGAGTTCTTCCTCACCTCCTCAAACCTGAAGTTCACCGGCGGCCCGGGCGTATCTGCGCACACACAAAATCACTCTGAGCCCCTGAAACGTTCACGTCTCTGACTGAATCTTTAGGAGGTAACTCTCACCGAGAACGTTGACCTCGCAGGTGGCCGAGGCGGTGCCGTGGTCATTCTCCACCTTCACCATGTAGACTCCGTGGTCGGGACGGACGGAGTCCCTGATGACGACCGAGGACACACCCTTGCGGCTGTTGTTGATGGTCAGACGCTCATTGATGGTCGGGTAGTCGGGTTCCTCCACCTCCGGCTCTGCGGCCTCCTCCTCCTTCTTCTCGCCCTCGCCTTCTTTCTTCTCCTCTCCTTCCGTCTTCTCCTCTCCTTCCTTCCTCTCCTCTCCTTCCTTCCTCTCCTCCTCCTCCTCTTCCTTCTTCTTCTCCACCTTCTTCTTCAGGGGTTTCTCGGGTCTCTTGCGGAGCGGCTCGGGTCGGATCACCTGCTTGTTCCAATACCATGTGATCTCGGGGTAGGGGGCACCAGAGATGTTGGCGTCCAGGCAGATCTCGTAGCCTCGTTTCACGCTGAGACCAGACTGCAGGCTGCCGCTCAGGAAGACCTTCGGAGGATCTGAGGGAGAGGTGGAGTCAGGACGACATGTGAGAGGGGGCAAATTTAGGAGAACAAAGTTGGACATTTACCAGAAAAAAGGTGCAAATTTATGAGAATAAAATTTACCAGAAAAAAGCTCAAAATTAACTAGAAAAAAAGCTGAAAATTTACTAGAAAAAAGTTGCAAATATACCAGAAAAAATGTGCAAATTTATGAGAAAAAGTTGCAGATTTATCAAAAAAAGTTCCAATATTACTAGAAAAAAAAGTTGCAAAGTTCCAAAAAAGTTGCAAATTCTTGAGAAAAAAAATGGCTCCATTTGCAAAACCCCACAAACCTATTAGAAAAAGGTTGCAAATTCAACAGAAAAAATGTGCAACTCTACCAGAAAAAAAGCTGCAAATTTCTGAGAAAAAAGTCGCAAATTTTATTGGAAAAAAGATTTAAAAATTGGAAAAAAAATAAAAAATGTTTGACAAAAAAATGTAGTGGATTTATGAGAGGAAAAAAAGCTCAGTTACAAAAAAAGTCAAAATTTTAGAAGAAAAAAGTTTCAAATTTAGAAATAAATGTAAATTAATGAGAAAAGGTGGAACTTTTCAGTAAAAAGCGTTAATGTTCACATGCTTTACATTTGATTCAGTGGTGTAAAATGACATCACAGGTTTGACCACGCCCCTTACCAACAGCATCGGAGGCCTTGACGAAGGGCGTGCTGCGCGACGGCTCGCTGACCCCGGCGGCGTTCTCGGCCTTGACCCTGAAGGTGTAGCTCTTGCCCTCCGTCAGCCCCCTGACGGTGTAGGACAGGACGGGCACCAGGAAGTCGTTGCAGCGCAGCCAGCCGTCCTCGCCCTTCTGCTGCCTCTCCAGGATGTAGCCCATGATCCTGGAGCCGCCGTCGTACATGGGAGGCTTCCAGGTGAGGGTGACGGTGCTGGACGTGGGGTTGTTGGTCTCCACGTCCACGGGGGGGTCGGGGGGATCTGAGACGGGACACGGTTACAGTTTAGCTAATGAACAGAACGGCTGTGACGCGTTGAGTGAGACGGCTGCGGGGTCTTACGTTTCTGGTCCTCTGCCATGACCGGGTTACGCAGCTCGATGAACTCCCCTCCTCCAATCTTGTTGATGGCCTGGACTCTGAAATAGTACTCGCCGCCGGGGACCAGATCTTTGACTGTCCAGTTGACCTTGTTCTCCCCGGACATCACATTGACGTACGTCCTCCTCCCAGCCTCCCGCCGCTGTTTGCAAACACACACACACACACACACACACACACACACACACACACACACACACACACACACACACACACACACACTCTAGTAATGGACAAGGAAACAAATGTCTGGGGTTGTAGGAGTAACAGATGGCGACAGCAGACCTGCAGGATGTAGTGGAGGATGGGCGTCCCGCCATCGTAGTCTGGAGGATCCCAGGAGACTTTACAGGAGCTCTTAGTGATGTCAGAGGCTGCAATGTCCCTACAGGGACCAGGAAGCCCTGAAGATGGAGAAAGGTCCACATGAACTGTCTGTGGTGGGAGTGACGTCATCAGCAGATGGTCATCCTCCCCCCACCTTCAACAATGCCCTGGAGCCTCCCAGTCTAGTCAGGAAGACTCAACTGCTCATATTATATCACTGATTACCTGCAACTGCTGCTGTTACATCCCTGATTACCTGCAACAGCTCATGTTATATCACTGAATACCTGCAACAGCTCATGTTACATCACTGATTACCTCCAACTGCTCCTGTTACATCACTGATTACCTGCAACAGCTCATGTTATATCACTGATTACCTGCAACAGCTCTTATTATATCACTGATTACCTGCAACAGCTCATGTTACATCACTGATTACCTCCAACTGCTCCTGTTACATCACTGATTACCTGCAACTGCTCCTGTTACATCACTGATTACCTGCAACTGCTCATATTATATCACTGATTACCTACAGCACCTCATGTTACATCACTGATTACCTGCAACTGCTCATATTAAGATAAGATAAGATAAGATAAGCCTTTATTAGTCCCACAATGGGGAAATTCCAGGATTGCAACAGCACAGGGATAGCAACACTCAGAGCAACAATCAGAAGGCAAGAAAAAAAAACAAAACAAAGCAAGAGCAGCTAATATACATATTAATATATATATATATATATATATATATATATATATATATATATATACAGACACACAGTGCAGAGCAATGTAGCTAGATGGAATAAATATGTAGATATATAAACACCCACAGTACGGAGCATTGCAGCTAGGTGGAATAAATATGTAAATATATAAACACACACAGTGCGGAGCAATGTAGCTAGATGGAATAAATATGTAAATATATAAACACACAGGTTGTCAAGGTTGTCATAGCCAGGAGCGGCACTGGGGTTAAGCTCCCAGTACTCATAAAATGCTCCTTATGGCGTGCGTCTCAAAAAGCCTCTGACAACTAAGTCCAGCTCCTAGCCTGCCCATGTGGTTTAGTCTCTAAGCCCGGCGGAACTGCTTTTACTAATAGGAGAAGGGGTGAGGGTGGATCTCTGGCACCTTAAAACCAGATGCTTCGGGTAGATGGTGGCTCATCAACCTGGGAAGGTAGCCCATCTAGGGGAAGGTAAACCCTGATTTCAAACCTCCGCTGCCTTGCGGCACACCCGGTCACGGGAAAGGCTTTGGGAGTCAACCCTGAGGAAAAATCCGGAGTCGGAGCCCCTAAAGCAGTTCTCTGTTGTGCTCAACATCGTTCTGGCAGCTCCTGCGATGGCGCTGGTGCCAAACTATAGCAGCCCTGCTGTTCCTTTGGATTCATCAGTGACGTGGAGAGAGGGGACATGCTGCATGGGTAACATCTTGTCCTCCATATCTTCCTGCCCAGGCTTGAATCCTACCAACGCCCAACGCTGGAAGGTAGAACACCGGTGCGCATCGGCCTGTTCAGCCACAGGCGGTGCTGTTCCAGCAGAGTAGACGTTTAGGATTCTCTTCCATGGTCATCATAGACCAACGGAGGCCGACGATGATAAACACACACAGTGCAGAGCATTGTTGCTAGATGGGATGAAACAGCACAACCGTCTACTTAGTTATCCTACATGGTATGATTATGTGCCCATACATATTCTCACCCTCCATAGCGACCGGTATGTTCCTAGTTGTATGCCGGAGGGGACCATTGTGTAAGTCTATTGCATCTTTTGCATTCAAAAAACTATTAGGTTGTCACATCTTTTTGCTATCTCTGCGAGCAGCCCTGCTTAGGTTGTACAGTCTGACAGCCATTGGTAGGAAGGACCTGCGAAACCTCTCGGTTGTGCACCTGGGATGATGTAGTCTGCTGCTAAATGAGCTCCTCAGTGCATTCAGTATGTCCTGCATAGGGTGGAACTCGGACTCCAGCAGAGATGACAGTTTAGCCACCGTCCTTCTCTCTCCCATCTCCTCCACCGGATCAAGGCGCTGCCCCAGGACAGAGCTAGCTTTCTTGATCAGTTTGTTCAGTCTCTTCCTATAGGCTGCGGTAATGCCACTGCCCCAGCAGACCACTCCCAAAGTGATGGCTGATGCCACCACCGTGTCATAGAATGACTTCAGCAGCGCCCCTTGTACACCAAAAGACCTGAGTCTCCTCAGCAGGAACAGCCTGCGCTGTCCCTTCTTGTAGAATGCGTCAGTATTGTGTGACCAGTCTAGTTTATTGTTCAAATGAACACCCAGGTACTTATAGGATGTCACCATCTCGATGTCTGTTCCCTGTATATTTACTGGTGCTGTGAGGGGTTGTCCTTGCCTGCGGCAGTCCACCACCAGCTCCTTAGTTTTCCTCGCGTTGATCTGGAGGCAGTTCCGATGGCACCAGTTCACGAAGTCCTGGATAAGCCCTCTGTACTCAGCTTCTGTCACTATTATATCACTGATTACCTACAACACCTCATGTTATATCACTGATTACCTGCAACTGCTCCTGTTATATCACTGATTACATTTCATCAGTGATTACCTGCAGCTACTCATACTACATCACTGATTACCTACAACTGCTCATGTTATATCACTGATTACACTATATCAGTGTTTACCTGCAGCTGCTCGTTATATCACTGATTACCTGCAACAGCTCATGTTATATCACTGAATACCTGCAACTGCTCGTTATATCAGTGATTACCAGCAGCTGCTCATGTTCTATCACTGTTTACACTATATCAGTGTTTACCTGCAGCTGCTCATTATATCACTGATTACCTGCAACAGCTCATGTTATATCACTGATTACCTACAACAGCTCATGTTATATCACTGATTACCTGCAACTGCTCATGTTATATCACTGATTACCTGCAACAGCTCCTGTTATATCACTGATTACACTATATCAGTGATTACCTGCAGCTGCTCGTTATATCACTGATTACCTGCAACAGCTCATGTTATATCACTGATTACCTACAACAGCTCATGTTATATCACTGATTACCTGCAACTGCTCATGTTATATCACTGATTACCTGCAACAGCTCCTGTTATATCACTGATTACACTATATCACTGATTACACTATATCACTGATTACACTATATCAGTGATTACCTGCAGCTGCTCATGTTATATCACTGATTACCTGCAACAGCTCCTGTTATATCACTGATTACACTATATCACTGATTACACTATATCAGTGATTACCTGCAGCTGCTCATTATATCACTGATTACCTGCAACAGCTCATGTTATATCACTGATTACCTACAACAGCTCATGTTATATCACTGATTACCTGCAACTGCTCCTGTTATATCACTGATTACACTATATCACTGATTACCTGCAACAGCTCATGTTATATCACTGAATACCTGCAACTGCTCGTTATATCAGTGATTACCAGCAGCTGCTCATGTTCTATCACTGTTTACACTATATCAGTGTTTACCTGCAGCTGCTCATTATATCACTGATTACCTGCAACAGCTCATGTTATATCACTGATTACCTACAACAGCTCATGTTATATCACTGATTACCTGCAACAGCGCATGTTATATCACTGATTACCTGCAACAGCTCCTGTTTCATCACTGATTACCTGCAACTGCTCCTGTTACATCACTGATTACCTGCAACTGCTCCTGTTACATCACTGATTACCTGCAACAGCTCCTGTTATATCACTGATTACACTATATCAGTGATTACCTGCAGCTGCTCATGTTACATCACTGATTACCTGCAACTGCTCATATTACATCACTGATTACCTACAACTACTCATGTTGTATCACTGATTACACTATATCAGTGTTTACCTTTAGCTGCTCATGTTACATCACTGATAACCTGCAACAGCTCCTGTTATATCACTGATTACACTATATCAGTGTTTACCTGCAGCTGCTTGTTATATCACTGTTTACATTCTTCTTCTTCTTCTTCTTCTTCTTCTTCTTCTTCTTCTTCTTCTTCTTCTTCTTCTTCTTCTTCTTCTTCTTCTTCTTCTTCTTCTTCTTCTTCTTCTTCTTCTTCTTCTTCTTCTTCTTCTTCTTCTTCTTCTTCTTCTTCTTCTTCTTCTTCTTCTTCTTCTTCTTCTTCTTCTTCTTCTTCTTCTTCTTCTTCTTCTTCTTCTTCTTCTTCTTCTTCTTCCAGCTGCTCCCTTCAGGGGTCTCCACAATGGATCATCTGCCTCCATCTCACCCCATCCCTTCATCTCCCTCTGGAACACCAACCCTCTCCATGTCCTCCTTCACTACATCCATCAATCTTCTCTGTGGTCTTCCTCTTTTCCTCCTGCCTGGCAGCTCTATCTTCAACATCCTTTGTCCAATATCTCCACTATCCCTCCTCTGCACACGTTCAAACCATCTCAGCCTTGACTTGCAGACTTGGTCTCCAAACCACTCAACCTGAGCTGTCCCTCTGATATACACATTCCTAATCTTGTCCCTCCTAGTCACTCCCAATGAGAATCTTCAACTCTGCCACCTCCTATCTTTTTGTCAGCACCACCATCTCCAAACCATACATCATAGCAGGTCTTACTACCATCTTGTAAATCTTCCCTTTCACTCTTGCTGCTACCTTTCTGTCACCAATCACCCCTGACACTCGTCTCCAGCCACTCCACCCTGCCTAAACTCTCTTCTTCACCTCTCTTGTTATATCAGTGATCACCTAATCCTGACCCTTTTTCTGTTGTACAGTTTTCATAAATTTTTTACTGCGAGTATTTTTTTTAAATATTTTTATTTTAATTAATCTTCAGCTTTTTACTCTAAATTAGCTGCTTTCTTTCTTCAAAAAAGTTCACATTTTTCTTGGAAATCTGTGGGTGTTTTTCTTGTAAATTCACAGATTTTATCATAAATTCTTGTTTTTTCATGTATATTTGCTACTTCTGGTGATTTATATTTGTAATCTTCTCTATAATAAATTCATAATGAACTTTCTTTTGAAACACTGCCATTTTAATCATCTTCGTGAGCTTTTCCTCCATAAATCTGTAAGATTTTGATACCACTGAATCATTTCTTTGTTTATTGTTTGTCTTGTAAATAAACAGCCTGTGGTATATATGACTCTTATAGCCCATATCTACATATGTTAGAACAAGTGGAAATGTTTTGTGACAGCATATGTAAGGAGCTTCACTCCTAGAAAGGACAGAGCATCCCCCACGCCGGGTTAAAGACAATGGACCTCCCAAGACGCGGCAGTGGACATGGACTCGACACCTTTACCCCTAAAGCGAGAGGGGGAGTTCCCATCACCTCCCAAGACAGGGAGAGGGGATGGCAGGACAATGGGGGTTAAGATAACGGGGAGATGTTACCTTTTTCAATGAGTGGCTCTGACGTCAGCTTTTTCAATGAGTGGTCCTATGCGTGCTTGTATTTAACCAGCGAGCGAAGCAGAGTTCTCTCTCTTGCCTTCTGCCAAGCTCTACACCTGATGAGATTTGATAGAGGAGCTATTCATTAAAAACCCTGTTTTTAATACAAAATCGCCTCGTCATTTCAGCTCCACTACACTGGTGACCCTGACGCGAGAATATGGACCGGAGGCGTTCTTCAAGCTGGTCATCCATGGTGACTCGGGCATACGCCAGCGACGACGCAGACGAGGGAACAAGCAGACAGCTGTTCCCCACGGCAGAGGGCACTGAGAGAGCTCAACCGAGCTCCAGCACCGCCGTGAGAGCCGTAGAAACGCACTCTCACCCGGCGAACACGACAATGATGGTGTGCACGAACGCCGTCGCTGTCAACCTGCCAGACTTCTGGCGAGAAGACCCCGCCTCTTGGTTTCAGCAAGCTGAAGCCCAGTTTGTACTGGCGGGCATCACAGCAGACGATATTAAGTTTTACCATATCGTCTCCAAACTCGACTCCGCCACTTCGAAGTGTGTGCGGAGCTTGGTCCGGCGACCACCAGCCCGGGACAAATATGAGACACTCAAGGCGACCATCGTGGCGAATTATGTCCCGTCAGCGGAGGAAAGAGCCGAGAGGATCCTGGCGGTCTACGGCCACAGAGGGAGCAATCCGAGGACCCTCATGGAGGATTTGCTACAACTCAAGGAGGAGGATAATGATAATTTCCTTTTCCAATTCATTTTCCTCAGCACGCTACCACCGCATTTGAGAGGGACACTCGCCAGTATGAAGTGCAATAATCATCAGGATTTCCGCACACTGGCCAACGAGGCTTACCGGCTCGTCAACGCCTGTAGAGAACGGACACCCACAGCGGCATCCGCAGATCTGAAAACTGACACCCCGAGCCTTGGAGAGACTCAACCCACGGTGACAGCGGCGCGGCCCAAGCGCAACGAGCAGAACGACGTCTGCTATTATCAGCACCGCTTCGCAGAGAAAGCCCGCAAATGCGTTCCCCCCTGCAAGTTTACGATGTCGTGGAAACGCCAAAGCCGAGGGCCATTAACAGCAGCAGTTCTCGGCGAGAAGAATAAGCTGTTATACGTGACGGATGGATACACAGACAAGCAGTTCCTCATCGATACGGGAGCTCAGCTGAGTTTCGTCATGCCCTCCCACGCAGATCGAACCATGGGCACCCGGGGCAGTGGCAGCCAACGGCTCTGACATCGACACGTTCGGGGAAAAGAGCCTGCACCTCCTCATCCACGGCCGCAGCTACAGATGGACATTTGTTGTAGCAGCGGTGAGCTTTAACTTGTTAGGCGCAGATTTTCTGTGTGCACATGGGTTATTAGTGGATCTTGCAAATAGGCGCCTGGTTAATGCACTATCTTTTGCTTCTATTCCATGTTCAGCTCAAGTTTCCCCACCACCTGTGCAGGCCAACGTCACCACAGCGGGAGGTAAGTTTGAACAACTCCTCACCCAATTTCCAGCACTCACAACCCCCAAATTCTCAGCCACTGTAGCCAAACACGGGGTTAAACACTTCATTCCGACAACGGGACCTCCCGTTTTTGCCAAAGCTCGCCGCTTAGACGCGGCCAAGCTCAACATAGCAAGGGACGAATTTGCAGCTCTTGAAAAATTAGGCATTTGCCGACGTTCAAAGAGCCCTTGGGCTTCACCACTTCACATGGTCCCGAAATCCAACGGTTCTTGGAGACCGTGCGGAGATTACCGCAGGCTAAACAACGCTACAGCGCATGACCGCTACCCCATTCCTCACATTCAGGATTTTTCATTACATTTAGCAGGTGCGCGCATTTTTTCAAAAATAGACTTAGTCCGCGGTTATCACCAAGTCCCAGTCCGAGCTGAAGATATTCCTAAAACAGCGGTTATAACCCCTTTCGGCCTTTTTGAATTCCTAAGAATGCCATTCGGCCTCAAAGGCGCGGCTCAAACTTTTCAACGGATGATGGACGCAGTCCTACGCGACCTACCCTTTGTTTTTGTCTACCTCGATGACATGCTGGTAGCCAGTTCATCCGAGGAAGAACACGAACAGCACCTCACTACCGTTTTTCAGAGGCTGGAAGAGCACGGACTTATAATCAATCCAGCCAAATGCAAATTCGGCGTATCACAAATTGATTTTTTGGGACATAGGGTCTCCCCGGCAGGGGCATTTCCGCTTCCAGACAAAGTTCGTGCGATAGAAAGTTTTCCACGGCCTCAAACGGTTAAGTCGCTACAGGAATTTTTGGGGATGGTTAATTTTTACAACCGTTTCCTCCCCCACGCAGCTCAGCTCATGCAACCCCTATATGACGCGCTCAGAAAAAAGAAAGCTTCCAACGCGGTCGAATGGACCCCGGAGCGCGAACGCGCTTTCGCGGAAGTAAAAAGCGCCCTAGCTAACGCCACAATGTTAGTCCACCCAGACCCCTCAGCCCGCATTGCTCTAACCACAGATGCTTCAGACCTGGCTATAGGGGCAGTTGTAGAACAACTTGTCAGTGGAGTCTGGCAACCTTTAGCATTCTTTAGCAAATCGCTAAACCCAACTGAACGCAAATACAGCACTTTTGACAGAGAGCTGCTGGCGCTTCATTTGTCCATCCGCCACTTCCAGTTTTGGTTAGAAGGGCGGAGTTTCACGGCTTTTGTGGACCATAAGCCGCTCACCTTTGCTATGGCTAAAATTTCAGAACCATGGTCAGGCAGACAACAAAGACAGCTAGCTGCGATTTCAGAGTTCACCACAGACATTCGACACGTAGCAGGCAAACTTAACGTAGTAGCTGACTGTCTCTCTCGCGCTGTGACACCGCCAGAGCACGAGGAGACAGATTACACCGCCTCAGCAGCGGAACTCTTCACTAACGCACACACATACGCAGCACCTATCCAGGATGGGATAGATTATGCAACCATGGCAGAGGAACAAAGCAGTGATGCAGACGTGCGCGCGCTCCTGTCCGGACCAACAGGGTTAAGGCTGGAGAAAAAAGAGTTTCGCGACGGCGTGCCTCCCCTAATATGCGACGTTTCAACCGGCCGACCTCGCCCGTTAGTACCAACTGCTTGGCGCCCCCGTATTTTTGACGCAATTCATGCCCTCGCGCACCCAGGTGTGCGCGCCTCGGTCAAAATGGTTGCTGAAAAGTTTGTGTGGTCAGGCCTGCGCAAAAACGTGAGAGAATGGGCAAAAACTTGCATTCCTTGTCAACGCGCCAAAATACACAGACACACAAAGGCCCCTCTGGAGCCTTTTCCAATTCCTGCTAGAAGATTCGACCACATTCACGTCGACCTCGTGGGGCCTCTACCTTCCTCCCAAGGTTTCACACACCTGTTAACAATGATAGACCGCACCACGCGCTGGCCAGAGGCAGTCCCTCTAGCGTCAACCACAGCGGAGGAGGTCGCTCGCGTTTTTCTAGCAAACTGGGTGGCACGTTTCGGTGTTCCATCAGACATCACGTCAGACAGAGGGCCTCAGTTTATCTCAGAGCTCTGGTCAGCCATGTCTAACAGTTTAGGGACAACAATTCATCGCACCACCGCTTATCACCCTCAGGCTAATGGGTTATGCGAGCGTTTTCACAGGTCCTTAAAGGCCGCCCTCAGGGCCTCACTAACGGACACAAATTGGGTTAATAAACTCCCCTGGGTTTTATTGGGGTTGCGTGCGGCACCTAAAGAGGATTTAGACGCTTCTCCTGCAGAATTAGTTTTTGCCCAGCCTATCAGACTCCCAGGAGAATTTTTACCAGAGAACCCAGAACCAGGACACTTTCCCGTCCCAAGGTTTTTAGGCAGCAGCGGACCGGTTTCCCTCCACGGTCCAGCTCATCACTCTTTTCCACGAGTTTTTCTTCCTCAAACTTTGAAAAACGCTGAGTTCGTTTTTGTTAAGCATGAAGCTATTAAACCAACGTTACGCCCAGTTTATGATGGCCCGTTCAGAGTGCTGGAAAATGGTGACAAACACTTTGTGCTTGATTATGGGGACAGAAAGGAAGTGGTCAGTGTCGACAGACTCAAACCTGCCTTCTTGCTGAGAGACGAGCCTACACAGGTGGCACGAGCGCCTCGGCGTGGTAGACCCCCCCAGAGGAAAAGTCTCAGCCCCCAGGCAGGGAACAAATAATCTCTTTCCTTCCCACAATGCAGATTCACCACGAGAAGGTCCCAGCGGGACACCTAAGCCAACCTACAGCAGTTTTGGGAGAAGGATAAAGCCCAAACAGCACAAGGACTGATACCAACCACCCCGCAATTATTCACTAATTGTGCTGCAACAGTTTAAGGCTACTTATGATTTCACTATGCTGTTATGTTTACCATTGAACTTTCTTAGGGGCATGGCTGCTAGAAAACTTCTCCGGTAGCAACAGTTGTAACACGTAGAATTTCAAAGTTGTTTATCTTAGACTGTAATTCTTTCTGTGTCCTTTCCTAGTGTTTGGGGGGCCTGTGGTATATATGACTCTTATATCCCATATCTACATATGTTAGAACAAGTGGAAATGTTTTGTGACAGCATATGTAAGGAGCTTCACACCTAGAAAGGACAGAGCATCCCCCACGCCGGGTTAAAGACAATGGACCTCCCAAGACGCGGCAGTGGACATGGACTCGACACCTTTACCCCTAAAGCGAGAGGGGGAGTTCCCATCACCTCCCAAGACAGGGAGAGGGGATGGCAGGACAATGGGGGTTAAGATAACGGGGAGATGTTACCTTTTTCAATGAGTGGCTCTTAGGTCAGCTTTTTCAATGAGTGGTCCTATGTGTGCTTGTATTTAACCAGCGAGCGAAGCAGAGATCTGTCTCTTGCCTTCTGCCAAGCTGTACACCTGATGAGATTTGATAGAGGAGCTATTCATTAAAAACCCAGTTTTTAATACAAAATCGCCTCGTCATTTCAGCTCCACTACACAGCCAATCGTATTAAAGCGGCGTTGTTATGCACAGAATGCCACACGTGTTTGTGAAGGTTACCGATGACTTTGACGTTGATGGTGGCGCTGGCGCTTCCCAGCCTATTCTCCAGAGTCACTTTGTAGATGCCGGCGTCAGCGTGAAGGCTGCTGTCAATCTCCAGGTGACAGGAAGTGTAGTCCTTCCTGTTGAGCACAGACAATCCCGTCATTTGCTGGAGGCTGAATGACGGACAGAAAACACATCTAGGAACAACTGCTCTATCGACGGACGCATGGCCCCACGCATTGCTCTGGTCGGCTCAACTCATTGTAATTGGGAAACTACACACGTGGACAAAATTGTTGGTACCCCTCTGTTAATGAAAGAAAAACCCACAATGGTCACAGAAATAACTTGAATCTGACAAAAGTGGTGATAAATAAAAATTCTATGAAAATTAACCAATCAAAATCAGACAATGCTTTTGAATTGTGGTTCAACAGAATTATTTTAAAAAACAAACTCATGAAACAGACCTGGACAAAAATGATGGTACCCTTAACTTAATATTTTGTTGCACAACCTTTTGAGGCAATCACTGCAATCAAACGATTTCTGTAACTGTCGATGAGACTTCTGCACCTCTCAGCAGGTATTTTGGCCCACTCCTCATGAGCAAACTGCTCCAGTTGTCTCAGGTTTGAAGGGTGCCTTGTCCAGATGGCATGTTTCAGCTCCTTCCACAGATCTTCAATAGGATTTAGATCAGGGCTCATAGAAGGCCACTTCAGAATAGTCCAATGTTTCACTCTTAGCCATTCTTGGGTGTTTTTAGCTGTGTGTTTTGGGTCATTATCCTGTTGCAAGATCCATGACCTGCGACTGAGACCAAGCTGTCTGACACTGGGCAGCACATTTCTCTCTAGAATACCTTGATAGTCTTGAGATTTCATTGTACCCTGTACAGATTCAAGACACCCTGTGCCAGATGCAGCAAAGCAGCAACAGAACATAATAGAACCTCCTCCATGTTTCACAGTAGGGACAGTGTTCTTTTCTTGGTATGCTTCATTTTTGCGTCTGTGAACATAGAGCTGATGTGCCTTGCCAAAAAGTTGCAGTTTTGTCTCGTCTGTCCATAGGACATTCTCCCAGAAGCTTTGTGGCTTGTCAACATGCAGTTTAGGCAAATTCCAGTCTGGCTTTTTTATGATTTGTTTTCAACAGTGGCGTCCTCCTTGGTCGTCTCCCATGAAGTCCACTTTGGCTCAAACAACGACGGATGGTGCGATCTGACACTGATGTACCTTGACCTTGGAGTTCACCATGAATGTGTTTAGAGGTTGTTCTGGGCTCTTTTGTTACCATTCGCATTATCTGTCTCCTCCTGCGGCCACGTCCAGGGAGATTGGCTACAGTCCCTTGGATCTTAAATTTCTGAATAATATGTGCAACTGTAGTCACAGGAACATCAAGCTGCTTGGAGATGGTCTTATAGCCTTTACCTTTAACATTCTTGTCTATAATTTTCTTTCTAATCTCCTGAGACAACTCTCTCCTTTGCTTCCTCTGGTCCATGTTTAGTGTGGTACACACCATGTCACCAAACAGCACAGTGACTACTTGTCACCCTTTAAATAGGCCTACTGACTGATGACAAGTTTGTAGACACCTGTGATGTTAATTAGAGGACACATCTTGGTTGAACATGTCCCTATGGTCACGTTATTTTCAATCTTTTCTAGGGGTACCATCATTTTTGTCCAGGCCTGTTTAATGAGTTCATTTTTTAAAGTAATTCTGTTGAACCACAATTCAAAAGCATTGTCTGATTTTCATTGGTTAATTTTCATAGACTTTTTATTTATTACCACTTTTGTCAGATTCAAGTTATTTCTGTGACCATTGTGGGTTTTTCTTCCATTAACAGAGGGGTATCAACAATTTTGTCCACAGCTGTAGCTGTTATGGACACAGCTGTTCTTTGAACAACTGCTAGCTTAGCATCTTAGCACTACCTGTTACCCGTGACTAAGAAAATCTTTAAACCAATCAGATTAGCGGCTTGTTAATGTTAATGAGCATCATGAAAACTGATATTTTCTACTGGAAGAACTCTGAACATCCCAAAACAACTGTGTTTAGGGCCCTTTTATACAGCACAGAGATCGTTGGGTGACCACTGAGAGATCAAAAATTGGCCCAATCTCTTCATGATCTCCTAAAGCCTCAATAAATCTGTTTCTGTGTAAATGTTTGAGAGAACCTTGTGCAATAAAAAATTCCATGTTTGGCAACTATTGCGGCACTCTATAGAGATCTGTGAAAGAGCCTTGAGAGACCAGGTGAGATTACTGCATATATTCTACTATATATGAGAGGGTTCCAGTGCTCTTCTGCCCCCTTTACACAAGGGTGGAGATCGTTGAAAGATTTTGGAAATCTCTCGACGATCTCTCAGTGAGTGCCTGGCAATCGCTAATATCTCTCAGTGATATTCCATTGATCTCCACAATTGCCACATCTCCTCAAAGTTTCGACTCGGTCCAAAAAGAATCTCTCAGTGATCACCAAAGGGAAGCAATAACCTAGTGGTCTCATCGATCTCCCAATGATCTCTTCCTTCGGGGTGGAAAACTTTGGCATTCATTGAGAGATCACTGAGAGATCTGGCGATTTGTTCCATCTCTCAACGACACAGATGGAACACTTCCTGTTTAATGGAACTAAAAGGCAAAAATAGTTGGGAACATGAGAATAATGCTGACCTGAACCCGAGGCGGTCGTCAGCCTTCAGCTCCTTGCCGTCTTTGTGCCACGTAATTTTGGGTGACGGGACAGCCTTGAAGGGAACCGGGATGTGTAGCTTCTCTGTTTCCACGACAACCAGGTCCAGAGTCTGGAACTCCAGAGTGGGGTTACCTGTCAACAGGAAGACCACCAAATCAAACTCAGCCACTACGAAGGAGAAACACAAGTGCTCAGAGACTGAGATGGGCCGCGTCCTTACAGTCAGACTCTTTGGCGAAGACATTCTCCGAGATGTCGGAGGGCTCGCTTTCCCCCACGCTGTTGATGGCCCTCACTCTCAGGATGTACTCCTTCTCGGCGACCACACCCTCCTCCACGCGGTACTTGAGCTCCTTCACAGGACGAGAGTTGACCCTCATCCACTTCTCCGTTCCGGCCTCGCACATCTCAATGTGGTAGCCGCTGATGCGTGAGCCGCCGTCCCTCAGGGGGGCTTTCCAGGAGATGGCCAGGAAGTCTCGACCCGCTCCAGTCACGTGGAGATCGACCGGTGGGGATGGAACACCTGTGGCAGGGAGGACAGTCACATTTAGACTCTACGTAATCTTATCCCCCCATTTGTCCTATGATTGAAGCTGAACCCCTGCTGGACCCACCTGTTGGATCTTCAATAGTGATGATCTCGGTGGGCTCACTAGGATGTCCGAAGCCGGCCTCGTTTTCCGCTCGGATCTGGAACTGAGCCTCTGACCCCTCAATGACATCCGTCACTCTGTACTTACAGTCCGGACCAGAAGTCTTTCCACATTTCACCCAGCGGGTTCCAAGCTTCTCCTTCTTCTCAATGCAGTACCTACAGGGATGAGCCACTGAGTTGTTAAAAAAATGACATTCACTGATGTCTTCTTTGGGGTTCTTCTGGGATTGGTGACCAGTGAAGACCAAGATCTGTTCTAGTACCACTGTGGTAGAACTAGCCTGACCATCAGATAAGACCAGATAACCAGCCCTTCCATGACGGAGTAGCTTAATCTGACCATTTTCATGAAACCACATAAGGTCCCAGATCTCCTGAACTTTGACCTTGAGCACAACCTGGATGCAGGATAAGTGTGTGTGTGTGTGTGTGTGTGTGTGTGTGTGTGTGTGTGTGTGTGTGTGTGTGTGTGTGTGTGTGTGTGAGTCTGGTGACAGTCTAGGCAATTGCCTAAGAGGAGTAATGATTTTTCTGAAATCACATAAGTTTCCAGATCTCCTGACCTTTGACTTTGACCTTGAGAACACTGGAAGCAGACCCTTCTGAAGATACTTGTGAGTGAGGTGGGTGCCCACTGGGGCAACTGCCCAGGAAGAGTATCAATTTTCATGAAATCATGCAAGTTCCCAGATCTCCTGACCTTGGACCTTGATGTTGAGCACAACCTGGATGCAGACCTACTTGAGGATCATCGTGTGAGACATTGTTGAGAATTAGGGCAATTGCCTAGGAGGAGTAGCGATTCCTGTGAAATGTGGACGGACAGAAGCTATGCCATCACATTAGCTCCTTTCAGCTTGGTAGGAATGAGCTAAAAGGTAAAGATTGTCTTTTTCTTATTGGGAGATGAACAGGAAACACTAATCCTAAAGTATGATTTAATGTAGAAGATACCTGGGGGGACAGGACTAACCTGAGGATGGGTCTCCCACCATCATTTTTAGGCGCCTCCCACTGCAGGTCCACATACGTTTTGGTCACAGCGTTCACAGTGAGTGCATATGGAGGTCCAGGAGTGGCTGCAGAGAGAGATAGAGCTTCAGCCGGTGACCCATGACTTAACCCCTACCATGACTTTCTGTCTGACTTACTGAACGTGTCTTTGGCAAGCACAGAGTCCTCCAGCTCGCAGAATGGTCCGATGCCCATGATGTTCTCTGCGGCCACACGGAACACGTACAGCGAGCCCTCGGTGAGCGGCGTCACACTGTACTTCAGCTCCTTCACGGTGGTGTCCACGGTCTGCCAGCCTTTGCGCCTGACATCTCGCTTCTCCACCACGTAGTTTGTGATGGGGGAGCCCCCGTCTCGCTCAGGAACTGCCCATTTAAGATCGGCGATGTTCCTGCTGATGCTGGTGACCTCCAACCAGCGAGGAGCAGAAGGAGGGTCTGAAAACACAAAGACAAAGATCTCCTCTTAACAATGTTCTTGAATATGTGGTCAAATTGGAGCACCAGCTGTGGAAATGTGTTTCAGAGAATCTACTTGAGTGACAGTTTTCTTACTGAGTCTTTGTTTGCAGAGCACTGGGGTGCTGGGCTCACTGGGTTCACTCAGCCCGGCCACATTAAATGCTCGCACCCTGAACGAATACTCCTGCTTCTCCATCAGGCCCCTCAAGAAGTACTCCAGGAAGGTGATGTTGTCCGCCACTTGGATCCAGTCTGTGGTGCCGCTCTTCAGCATCTCAATGACATAGCCGTCGATTTTCGCCCCCCCGTCGTGCTCCGGTTTGGTCCACATCAGGAAACAGGAGGTCTTTGCCACATCTTTCACTGTGGGTTTGCCAGGAGGCCATGGGGGATCTAGAAGGAGAAAGATGATGATGTTCTTAACATCTTAGAAGACATTTAGGTAGTCATACAGGTGAGGGTATGCAGTTAATACGAAGTACCGATAGGGTCTTTGACGAGAATTGGGTCTGTTTCCTTGCTGGGTTTTCCAGTTCCAGCCAGATTCTCAGCCAGCACTCTGAACTTGTACTTCTTCCTGGTGGGAAGACCTTTGACTCTGTTGAAGACAATAAAGAGATCTTTAAAATAAACCCAAAGTTCTAGTGAGACAGTTGGGAGCAGTTGGAGCTGGAGTCACCTGAAGTTGGTGTCTTTGATAGGGAGCTTGTTACATCTCATCCACCTGTCATGCTCAGGCTCGTATCTCTCCACCCAGTATCCAGTGATGGGGCTTCCTCCATCCTCGTCAGGCTCATACCAGGTTAGGGTCAGGGAGTCCTTGGTGATGTCTGAAGGCTCTAGCTTGTAAGGCGGTCCAGGAGTGTCTGAGGACATGATCAGGGGCAGCAGCTTTTAGTCACAAACATCTGACCTGATGAAACACATTTAACTCCATCCAAATAACCTCTAACTGGGGGAGTAGAGGGGGGTTTTGGCTGCAGTCCAGGATGTTCCTCCTGTTGCCAAGCACAAGTATACAGTGACAGGACCTGACTCATGTGTCTGAGCCATAAAAATTCAGGATGTAGTGGGGGAACATCCCCAAAGTCACATCTACTGCACATCTGTGAGAGATCAGGCAGCGACCCCAGAGACCTAATGTCACAGTGAGCCAAAGGGACAGTTGCACCCTTCCCAAGATCTGTCTATATAAGGAGCTGCTCAGGCAGCTATTTTCAGTCCTCCCTTCCCAGGTGGAGGACTCTGTCTGGTTTGTTATGTATTACCTGGCCTGACCTTTCTGTTCTGACACTTTCTGAGCTAAACATACAAAATTGCCGTACAGTGTGGTGACCTACCAAAGGGATACTTGGCGGTGATGGGCACGTGTTCAGCTGCTGGACCGATACCAAATTGGTTCTCAGCAAACACTCTGAAGATGTAGTCCTTGAACTTGATGAGACCCACAGCTTTGTAAGTGGTCTGCTTGACAGTGGAGGACAGACGGTGCCAGATCTCACTGTCGGCAGCTCTGCGCTCTACGATGTAGTTGGTAACTCTGGAGCCGCCATCGTCGCGTGGAGGATTCCAGGCCAGGAAGCAGGACTCATTGGTGATGTCAGTAATGTCGAAGGCAGCTGGAGGGCCGGGCTTATCTGTTTTTGGAGCATATAGGACACTGAATCAACTGGAAACCAAAAAAAACTCAGTTCTATTCTCCATTTTTCACTTGTCTTACCAAGAATGTTGACATCCACGGTGGCAGTGGCACGGCCGCTGCTGTTTGTGGCTTCAATGATGTAGGTGGAGCTGTCGTCTCTCTTGGTCTTGGCTATGGTGACGGTGGAGTGTCCAGGCTTGGTGTCAATGGACACCCTGTCGTCGGGTTTGAGGACCAGGTCAGCCTTGGTCCACTTGACCTTAGGCTCAGGTTTTCCTTTCACCTCAGCGGGGAGTTCGATCCTGCTGCTGGCTTTGGCGGTCAAACCTGCCAGTAGCTTAACATCCAGCTGGATCTCTGGAGGCTCTGTGGGGGAAAATAAGGTGCTGATTGTTAGGACTTTAGAGGTCCATTTTGTGGGCTTGGACCTCTGTGTTTGAGAAAATTAGAACCTTTAGGGCTCAAGAGGAAGACATTGTCAGTACCTTTAGGATCAACGGCCTGGATCTCATCTGTGGCCTTGCAGGGCCTGCTTGCTCCGAGGCGGTTCAGGGCCCGGACTCTGTAGGCGTACCACTGGCCCTCGATCAGACCAGTCACCTGGCACTTCAGGTCAGGCACCATGTCTCCGCAGGGCTCCCACTTGTCGGTTCCCCTCTGGCAGCGCTCCACGTTGTAGCCGCGGATACCGCTGCCGCCGTCATACCTCGGTGGCTCCCAGGTCAGGAAGATACCGCTTGCGGACTTGTCTCTCCACCTCAGGTTCTCTGGAGGGTCGGGGACGGCTGGAGAAGAAACAACAGTGATGATGACATACCAAATGCTGGTCAATAGACAGAACACATAAGCGATCCACTTCCTGAATGGCATTACTACTGGATTTGGTGACAACTTTTCAGACTGGGGTTGTTTTGGTCATCTTTGCTTGGTTAATACATTCCGATCTTTTATTTCCGTTACAAGTTTAGTTCAGGTAAAGTGAGGTTTTTTAGTGATGTCACTTTAATCACGATTAATCGAGAATGAACTTGACTTAACACAACTTAATGTGATTAATCGCACTCAGCCACTATTAATCATGATTAAAGTGACACCTCTGCTTCGACTCACTGGCAGGAGACGAGACGTTGACGGGATCGTCGATGTACGCAGGCTCTCCCGGTCCACACTTGTTGCAGGCGGTGACTCTGAACAGATACTCCTTCCCTTCAACCACGTCAGTCACTGTGAACTCCTGATCCTGGATACCCATGGCCACCTGAAGGTGAAAAGTTATGGGAAAAATGTTGAAATTTCACAAAAAGTTACAACGGTATGACAAAAAAGTTGCAAATTTTTGAGAAAAAAATTCAGATTTATAAGAAAAGTTGAACATTTACAGTAAAAATTGCAGATTTAAGAGAAAGTTGCAATTTTGCATAAGACACAAATTTATGAGAAAAAAGTTGAAAATTTATGAGAAAAAGCTGCAAATTTATGAGAAAAAATGTTGCAAATCACCAAGAAGTTTTACCTTTAAATAAGCCAGTTTTAACTATGCCTATTATTACTTGTGGGTGGGGTGGAACAGGGTGGGAGGTGGGCTCTGTGGTGGGTTGGGGGTCAGGTGGATGTATGCCTTGGATGAGAGTGGGGGTGGGGGGCCTTGGGGAGGGCTCTCTGTCTTTTTATTGTTTTGTTTGCATTTTATCTGGAATTGTTTTTAACTGTAAAGCACTTTGAGCTACACTTTGCTGCATGAAATGTGCTATAAGATTTAAAGTTTAAGTTTAAGAAAAAGTTGCAAATTTATGAGAAAAATGTTGCAATACAGTGCAGAGGAAAGCCTGTTGGTCGCATTGTCTGATGTCCAATGTTCATGTCTTACCTTCACCCAGGTCTTGCGGGACACGTCTCTTTTCTCCACTTGGTAGCCAGTCAGAGGACTTCCTCCATCGTGCTCCGGAGGCTCCCAGCTCAGGTGGACATGCTGCCGGGTCACCTCCAACACCTTGAAGTCCTTTGGAGCGCTTGGCGCCGCTTTAAAAAAAAACAGACAACATCCAATGATGGAAATATTTTAATGTACAAATCAAAGATGAACTTCAGAGAAATGTCTCCATGGCATACCGATGACATTAACTTCAATCTCTCCAGAGACAGACGTGACGTCGTTCTCCAGCTGAAGAGTGTAGATGCCTTTGTCTGGTCGGACGCTTGGCGTGATCATCAGTTCTGTGAACGTGGACTTCGTCATCAGGAACACACGGTCATCCGCAGCAGTGAGCTCCTTCTCTCCGAAGGTCCACTTGGCGACAGGGGTCGGGTAACCAGTGATGGGAACTCTGATGGTGAGAGGCTGAGGGACGATGACTTCAAGGCCGTCTTTGAAAGCACTGAGGTCTAAGGTTGGACCAACTGGGGTGGAAAGAGAAGGATGATGGGAAAATTCCCTCATTTACAGATGCTACACCTATCACATAAACCCTGTGAGTAGACATGATCTTTCTCACCATGTGGGTCATCAGCCAGCAGAGGTCCGACAACGTTTGATGGGTCTGAGATTCCAGCAGCATTTTCAGCAAACACTCTGTAGTTGTATTTGCTTCCATATTTCAGACCAGATGCCTGAAAGACCACAAAGGTTTGCTCATGTCACTTGGAGCTAATAGCACAGGCCTACCAACAACTACTGCAGCTAGCATTCAACAGCTAACTACGGTATGAGATTATGGTCCTTTTCACACCTGAAAGTCCCCTACAAGGTCCGGACCAAGGTTCATGTTTTTGTTGCATTGTCTACATTTGGTCCAGTTAGGTTTGGTATCACACTGCTCCTTTTCCAAGTGAACAAAACCACCAAACACAATGTGCCTTATTTGTGTTGGTAGCACAGACCGGTCATTAACGTTCACATGAACAACAAAGGAGTCATACTCTGTCAACACCTTGTTTGGTAACTACAGGGGTCAGGCCTTAAGACATCAAAGGGAGAACACAACAAAAGGTTGAAAGTTTTCAGCATCTTGTTTGATCATTTTTGGTCGTTTTCCTCAAATTTGTAATTTCCTCTTGTAAAATTGACTTTTCTTGTACATTTGAGACTTCATTATAAATTTGTGGATTATTTTATGGCTAATTTTTGTCAATTTTTTAAAATAAAATTACTGTTTTTTTTAAAATAAATTTGAAACAGACTGTGGTATTTTTTTTTTTACTTTCTCCTTATAACAATTTACATTTTTGACCATAATTTTGCAGAGCCAGAACAGAACAATAATTTAACTCTGATTTCAAAGAAAAAAAAATTGTATTTAATGAAATAAATTAACTTAAATGACCAAATATGCAGTTATTTCTGTTACAATATTTCTATATATTTATAGTTTTTTTTTTAATCTCCTCACCACCCAGACAGCAGGAAAAACCTCCTTTATTTTGAAATCCAAATGTTGGCACGTTTAGTTTGTCTGAAGGCTGCTGACGGATTAAAGTCACTGACTTCGTGAATTTCAGTTTTCTTAACTTGTCAGGTACATAGTAATGAACATAAATTAGTTAATTAATATTAACTAAGGTAAAGGTAAAAAACATCTCATTTTTATTCTTGTCTGAAATAAGAAAAACAAAAAAAAGACTAATGATTAAACATTAACACAAAATGAACCTTCTTGAGCTTCTAACTACACCTGTTAGCTAAGCGACTCTTCCATTATTGCTCCCGTTACCAGCAGGTTAAACAATGATAGACGCCTTCACTGCTTACATACCTCTTCTGCATTTTTTCCTCATTTAAAGTTCTTTAATAAGCTCATGTTTCTCTCGGACAGTGACGCTAGCGAGACACTCTGCTTGCTGACTGGAACGGTCACACGAGCGGGGCACTTCTGAACTCCGTGCTGATAACGGTCACGGGCATTGTTCATGTGTGCACTTGCAGACTGTCATTCCTTCATATTTTTTTCTTAAATGTATATTTCCTCATAGAGTGGCGGAGTAGTTTCAAGCATGGCGGGCCGCCATCTGGAAATGTTACCAGAGGAAACCCTGCAACAAAAGGCTGTAAGCTTTCAACATCTTGTTTGATAACTATGGGGGTCAGTCCTTAAAACAACAAAGGGAGAACAGAACAAAAGGGTCAACCTTTGTTAAGACAACAAAGGTAGAACACAACAAAAGGTTGTAAACTTTCAACAACTTGTTTGATAACTATGGGGGTCAGTCCTTAAGAGAACAAATGGAGAGCACAACAAAGGGAGAGCACAACAAAGCGGCAAAGCTTTACAGTATATGTGGAAGACACAATTGGGAAACACTACAAAGGGTCATAAGCTTCGCAGAAGGAAAACACATTTGACATCTGTCTGGTAACTACAGGAGTCAGGACAATTACCATTACAGAAGTCAGTCCTGGAAGAAAAGAAGCTATCTTAAAAAAATTCCTCTTCAATTATCCAGGTCTTCATTACAAAGAATGTTTGTCTTTCTCATCAGCCATGATACTAGCGGCCATATTTCCTGTCTCCACATGCTACCACGGCTCATTTTCCCTCTTATGGGCCACCATAACTTCATGTAATTGGTTTGAAAGTCTGAACCTTCCAGAAAAATGCTTTCACATTCTAAATGAACCGGACTAAGCTTGACATGCACTTTCCAATAAGAACCGTATCTGGAAATGTACAATGACTGACTGGCTCTCTGCTTAAAGAAGAACTTGTTGTCTCAAGCTAGCTGGTCATTGCATGAGGCACAATGATCTTCCCAAGAGCCACCTTGGCCTGTGGGAGCCCAGTCATGGACACACCTCCAGAAGGGGACAGCTGCTTACATTAATTGGTGTCCTCAGAAGGGACACTAGTCTAGACACTGCTGAAGAGATCTCAGCATGACATGGTGTAACGGCTGTTTCATTGTGTTTACAACAGTAAAGCTTCTGATTCTGATTCAGTAATTTGAACTGTTCTCAGCACCTTGTAGAAGAGGTCAGGACACAGGCGAGCGTTGCAGCGGAGCCACTTGTCGGTGCCTTCCTCACAACGTTCAATGATGTACCCGGTGATCATGCTGCCTCCATTCTTCAGCGGCGTCTCCCAGCTGAGCTGCACTGAGCTCCTGTTCTGGTCCTGCCACACCAGGTTCAGAGGAGGACTGGGACGTTCTGCAGAGGACAGAGACATATGTTTGACCTTGACAGGGAAAGACTTACAGAATGGGAGAACAAATGATTTCCTGTTGTAAATCCTTACCGATGGGGTCCATGATTTTAACGGGCTGTGAGGCGGCGCTGGGCTTGCCAACACCAGCTTTGTTTTCAGCTCTGACTCTGAAGATGTACTCTTTGTTCTCAATCACGTCATTGATGATGGCGCTGAGTTCATCGGGTTTGGTCATTACGACGGGAGACCACTTCACGGACGTCCTGTCACGCAGCTCGATGATGTAGGAGGTGATGGGAGAGCCTCCGTCAGACTCGGGAGGCTCCCAGGAGACGGTGCAACCAAACTTGGTAACATTTCCCACAATCACATTCAGAGGAGCCTCAGGAACATCTAAAAAAATGGATACGTAGAAGACATGCCGGTAAAAGAGATATCTTAAATCAAAGTTAAGGTTGGAACAAAGTTATTGGAGTAACATGGAAGGAAATCTTACCAAATTTGTTCTTAGCTTGCACAGGTTTGTCAGTTTCAACGTTGGGACCACTGCCAACCCTGTTTCGGGCACAGACCCGGAACAGGTACATGGAGTCCTTCTGGAGGCCAGTCACAGTGTACTCTGTGCTCTCGACGTGGTCGGTGGCTAGCGTCCAGGTCTTACGCTTCACGTCACGTCTCTCCACCATGTAGCCGATGACTTTGCTGCCGCCATCTTTCTCGGGTTCCTCCCAAGCCAGGCTGACCTCTCCGTCAGCAGTGTCGACAACCTGGAGGTTCTTCACGGGTCCAGGGACATCTGGGGGGGGGGGGGGGTATAGCTTGTAGCAAAGTACACCAAGACTTTCCTGGGTTTATAAAATGCATCAGGTGGCACTAAACCCACAGTTACTGGAAGTAGCAGAAGCTACCGAGGGAAGGGTCAAACATGTGTATCATAAGCAACAAAAACAACAATATGATTTTAGCTGAGCTTGTTCATTCATAAAAAGTAAGACACCAGAAAACTCACCAATGACATCCAGGTTGATGAAGGCCTCTCCCTGCCCGTGTTTGTTCTTGATGATGATCTTGTAGCGGCCCTCGTCGGACTTTTTGGGGTCCTTCAGTCGGTACTCTGTGCGGTCAGCGGAGGTGTAGATGTTCTCCTTGGACAGGCTCATGTTGTTGTACAGCCAGTCGGCCTCAGCCTTTGGGTAGGCGCTGTACGGGACGGCCATGACGATGGGCTTTCCGGCGTCTGTGACATAGCTCTGATCGGTGGTCTTTATCTGGGGCACAGCTGGAGGTGGACAAGGGAGAGAAAGAAAGAAGAAATGACATAAAAGGCACAATTAATTAACAAGAAAGAAGACTTGGCTTTTGGACCATCGCCACTCATCCCATTTCTCATGTTGTTGAATGATCTTAACACTGTTCTAATGAAGTAAAATTGAAGAATGTAGCAGAATCGTTTTGGCAGCCATTGCCTCTCACCTGCCAGCTCCAGCTTGGCCTTTGCATCCTTGTCCTTGGCAATGATCCTGTACTCTCCCTGGTCTCGGGGCCTGATCTCACAGACCTGCAGTCTGTGGATCTTACCTTCACTCATCATCTGGTACTTGTCTCCCTGGACGACGGTCATATTGTTCCTCAGCCACTTCACTTCCACTCTGTCCTTGTTGAGCTCCACCTCAAACACGACATCTGAGCCGGGTGGTTCAAACACATCCTGTGGTGGTCTGATGATCTCCACTGGGATTTCTGCAGGACAGAAGAATAGCCGATGGATAGAAGGACCCAGAGTAGGAGCAGAACAAGAGTGCACAGATGCTATTCCATAATGCAAAGTGAATTCTGAGGAGGTCACCTTCAACAAAGAGCCTGGCTCTTGATTTCTTCTCATCCACGCCGCAGGCGTACTCACACTCATCATCAACTCTGCACTCTCTGATACGTAAAGTGCACAGCTTTCCATCTCTCTCAAATGTATACCTGAGAGAAAAAATGTAGATGTTCAGTCATAAGCCAGTAACTTGCTTGATAATGAGCTCTAGCTTCCTATCTCCAGCACTGACTCAATCCCAAGCTCCACCCAGCAGTTTTTCAGGGCTGCACTGACATACCTACCCAGACGCAGGGACTTATTTTGGCCAATAAGAATTCCCAAACATTTTACTATCAAGGGCAGTTCCTTCTAGAGAGGGTGAGAACCTTTAAATTCCTCAGAACCCACATCAGCGAGGAGCTCACCTGGTCTCACAACTGCCACCAACTCATAAAGAAGCCGCAGCAGAGGCTGTATTTCCTGAGGAGACTGAGGACATTTGGGATATTAACTTAAGTCCTTGGCATCTTTTACAGATGCACAGCTGAGAATGTCATCACCAACTGTATCACAGTGTTGTATGGTGGCTGCATGGTAATAAAAACTGCAGAGTCCATCTTTGGAGCAGCCTTCCCGCCATTCACGGACAAATTTATCTGATAGGTTCCCATTTGTTCCTGTCAATAATGAGTTTTCTTCAAATTTAAAGCTCAGTCACAGGGCTCTGTGTTAGGTCCAGTTCTTTTCAATTTATATATGCTTCTGCTAGGCAATTTTATCAAAAATTATTGCATAAATTTCAACTGTTATGCAGATGACACAATGAAGCCAGATGACAGCAATCAATTAACTAAAGTAGAGGACTGTCTCTGACTCTACATACCCTTAAAGTCTAGCTTTGCATGTTAATATTTTTTTTAACCAATATTTTTCATATTTTTTCCACCTAGCTGCAATGCTCCGTACTGTATGTTTATATATCTACATATTATTCCATCTAGCTACATTGCTCCGCACTGTTTATATATTTACATATTTATTCCATCTAGCAGCAATGCTCCGTACTGTGTGTTTATATACTCATATATTTATCCCATCTAGCTACAATGCTCTACACTGTGTGTCTGTGTGTATATATATATATTTATAGTAATATGTACATATGTATATTAGCTGCTCTTGCTTGCTTGCCTTTTTTTTCTTGCCTTCTGATTGTTGCTCTGAGTATTGCTATCCCTGTGCTGTTGCAATCCTGGAATTTCCCCGTTGTGGGACTAATAAAGGCTTATCTTATCTTATCTTATCTTATCTAATAAGTAAAACCTTTGTTATTTCAGCATTTATCTTTTCTGTCCTTCCAGATTTTCCTGTAGGACCAAATTGCTCATGAAGATTCATGATTGCTTCAGTCCTTTAATAAAAATATGAACAGCAATTGTTGTACCTGGGTCCTTCTCTTATCTCTCGTCCGTTTCTGTACCACTTGACTTCGGCTTTCTCTTTGGTCAGCTTGCAGGTAAACTCTGCGTCATCAAACTCGGTAATGGTTTGGTCCTTCAGATGCATGGTGAAATCTGTTGGTGCCTCACTGATGATCAGCTCTGCCATAGATCTGCTGTCCCCAGCCACGGCGGTGTAGTCGCCTTCATCGGCCAGCGTGCAGTCTTTGATGGTCAGCGTGTGTTTGTCTCTGTCCACTTTGTAGACCAGGCGTTTGCTGAAGGTGATCTCCTCACCCGCCTTCATCCACTTCAGAGTGGCATTGAGCCTGTTGACCTTACAGGAGAAGCTGATAGTCTTCTTTTCTTGGGTGTCAACGTCCTCCAGAGGAACCACGATCCTCAGGCTCTCCTCTGGACAAAACAAAGACCAGTCATATTAGTACTTCATGTTCTAGGACACACCTCTTATTAAAGACAATTTCAGATTCACAGAAGCTCAGCAGTATCACCTTTGACGGTGAGATTGCAGGAACACTTGACTTGCTCTCCTCTCTGATTGGTCAAGGTGATGCTGTAGTTGGCTTCATCTCCCTTCTGGGCATCTTTGATCCTCAGGGAGAAAACATTGTCCCTCTGGGTCAGCATATACTTGCTGCTCTCAAATATGGTTTCGTCATTCTTCAGCCACTTGGCCTTGGCTCCCTCTGTGTTCACCTCACAGTTCAGGACCACCTCCTGGCCCTCGTTGCCCTGGGTGTCCTTCAGAGGAGTGATGATCTTCAGCTTCTCTGTAGGAAACAAAATGATGGGTAAACATTCATGAGCCTTTCTGGACTGTAATACTTAATTTCATAACTCTGGAAATGAAAAAAGATGGGGCTTACCAAGCACAGTGAGGTCAGCGCTGGCTCTGGTCACTCCAGTCACCACCACGTAGCCACCCTCATCTTTGAGCTCACAGTTCTTGATGACCAGGGCTCTTTTCTTTCCATCACTCAGCATCTGGTACTTTTCTCCTTCCTCCAACTCCTTGTTGTCTTTCATCCATTTCACCAAGTATGTTTCCTTGGAGACGGAGCAGGTGAACTGTGCCTTCTCTCCTTCTACTACCTCCTGGCTCTCAGGCCTGGAGATGAACTCAGCAGCCAATTCTGTAACACAGAAAGAAGTGTGAGAGGTCAGGGATGTCAGTTAGGTCTGTTTTCTCTTGAAGATAATCTTATTCAACAAGAAATGCCCTCTGAGAAACGCTGTTGTGATTGAGTGGTCTAGTTATTATCACTACAGGAAAGTTCTCGAAAGACCTGGTGGGTGTTCCAGCATCCCAACACAATCTAAGTCATACTGTACCAGCAGAGACTGTACTTCCTAAGGAGCCTGTGGAAATTTGGGATGTCAACCTATAGATGTGCAGTTGAAAGTGTCATCACCAGCTGCATCACAGTGTGGTACGGTGGCTGTAGCACCACTCAGGACAGTGTGAATGGGGGTACTGTATGTAGCAATAAGAATTTCATGTCCTGGTTTATGACAGTAAAGTTTGTGACTCTGATTCTTCCTGTACCATTAATCTTGAGGTTTCCTGAGGTTCTGATGCTGGGGCTTAGCCTGCAGTTGTACTCTCCTGCGTCACCCATCTTCAGGTCCTTGATGACGAGGATTCTCCTCTTTCCATCCACAATCTGCTCATAGCGGCCGCCCTCGGGCAGCTCCTCGTCTCCTTTGTACCAGATAACGTCAGCAGTGGGTTTGGAAACCTCACAGATCAGTTTCACGCTGTCTGTTTCTGTTCCCTCCACGTTGGACAGGTTCTTGGTGAATCTTGCCTCCTCCTCTGTAAGGAGACAAAAAAGTGTGATCAGAATTTACAGATAGCTACAATTAGATATGAAGGCAGTTTGATTAATTTGATCCTCACCGATGACAGTAAGCATGCCAGAGGATTTGGAGGTCTTCGCGTCACATTCGTATTCAGCCTCGTCGTCAAACACCGACTTGTGGATGATGAGGATGTGTTGGCGACCTTGTGCAATGATTTCATACTTCTTCCCTTTTCTAATTTCACTTCCATCCTTAAACCAGCGGACCTGTGAGAGGTGAAGGCAGAGGGGGGAGTCTAACAGAATGAAAACTGGAGAGAGAACTGGGAATGATTCCTTTATAAGTGTTCATTTGAACAATCTCACCTTCACGTCCTCTCTGGAGACTTCACACTCAAACCTGGCAGATTCCTTCTCCCTGACTTCCACATCATGGAGCGGCTTTGTGAAGTCAATGCGTGGAGCTGTCGGCACAAAGAAAAATTTTACAGATATTTGATATACCGTAATCATTTGTTTGTTTTATTGCATCTGTTATTTTATTATGCAATAGTTCTGGCACAAATTGCTAATATGACTGCTGTTAAAGATTTCCCCTGACTCACTTCCTGATATTGTAACACTCTCGGCGCCACACCAGTCGGCTGCCTTTTGCAACAGCGGCTCGATTCCGAGTTTTTTTTCCCTTCCTCTCTCTTTTGATCACTTTTTTTTTTCACCCCACTTATATCACGGACACACAGATCGTCCCAAATGTCTCCTGAGCCGGTGGACGGAGCCACTGTTTATAGCAGGATACGATACAACAGGGAAGAGCTGCTAGCATTTAACCGCCACCCGGTCCCAGTGGAAAAACTCGACATACCGAGAGAACTGAGGCGAAAACGCCGCGGCTGCCGGGCTGGAGTAAGGCGGAGGACAAAAAATATAAGGTACAGACCCTCCCTTCCATCTGTTGTCATGGGAAATGTACGGTCGATACTGGGAAAGTTAGATGAGCTAGCGGCTATCTCCCGTTATGATAGCACTTACCGGGAGTGCTCTCTCCTTTTGTTTACTGAGACGTGGCTAACTGAACTAGCAGCAGATGCTAACATTGAGCTGGAGGGTTTTCACATGATACGAGCTGACCGAACACCAGAGAGTGGCAAAACTAGGGGCGGTGGAGTGATAATGTATGTTAACAACAACTGGTGTAGACCGGGACATATCACTGTTAAACAACGACACTGCAGCAAAGACATTGAGTTGCTAGCTGTTAGCATGAGGCCTACATATCTCCCGAGAGAACACTCACACGTGATCTGCATTGTTGTTTATGCAAATCCGACGGCGAACGCTGGGACAGCGCGTGACGTCATCCATTCAGTAACCAGCAGGCTGCAGACAGAACACCCAGATGCTCTTCTCCTCATCTCAGGCGATTTCAACCACGTTTCACTGTCTCCCATTCTGCCCACTTTCACCCAGTATGTCACATGCCACACTAGAGACAATAAAACGCTGGATTTGTTCTACGCAAACACTAAGGAGGCGTACACCTCATCACAACTCCCCCCACTTGGGAGATCGGATCACAACTTGGTTCATCTCCGACCGGTGTACAAACCCCTAGTGCACAGACAACCTCCGGCCATGCACACTGTGGAGTTATGGTCTGAGGAGACAATGGACACTCTAAAGGACTGTTTTGAAGCCACTGCCTGGAAGCAGCTCTGCGATCCACATGGTGAGGACATCGATGGCCTCATTCACACCTTCACGGGCTACCTCAGCTTCTGTGTGGACAAATCCGTTCCCACCAAGACCATACGGCGTCACTCAAACAACAAACCCTGGATCAACCCTGAGATAAAAACACTTCTGAGAGAGAAGAAGAGGATCTTCAGGTCGGGGAACAGGGAGATGCTGAAGTCCGTACAGAGGGAGCTGAGGAGAAAGATCAGAGAAGGCAAGGACAGCTTCAGGAAGAAGATGGAGGACAAGCTGCAACAGAGCGACATCAGCGGGGTCTGGAGAAACCTCAAAACCATCTCGGGGCTCCAGAATACCTCCCCCCAGGCCACGGGGGGCAGGGAGTGGGCGAACAACCTGAATCTGTTTTTCAATAGATTTGACCAACCGCCCTCCCCTCTGTCTGCACAACAACCACTGCTGCCTCTAAGAAATCAAGTCCTGCTACCCACTCCCCACTCCACCGACACCCCCCCCCCCCCCCACTCCCAACACACAGCCCCCCATCCTGACCCTGACCAAGACCCAGGTGAGGACGGAGCTGAGGAAGATCAAGGCGAGGAAGGCGTCGGGACCGGACGGCATCAGCGCAAAGCTCCTCAAGTCCTGTGCAGACCAGCTGTGTGGGATTGTGACGTATATCTTCAACATGAGCCTGAAACTGGGGAGGGTACCACAGCTGTGGAAAACATCTTGTGTGGTACCTGTACCAAAAACTTCCCACCCCAAAGACCTGAACAGCTTCAGACCGGTGGCCTTGACGTCCCACTTGATGAAGACCCTGGAGAGACTGCTCCTTGCTCATCTCCGCCCCCTGGTGGAACCAGCGATGGATCCACTCCAGTTCGCCTACCAGCATGGCATTGGGGTGGAGGATGCGGTGATCTTCCTCCTTCACCGTTCTCTGTCCCACCTGGAGAAGCCCGGGAATATGGTGAGGATCATGTTCTTTGACTTCTCCAGTGCTTTCAACACCATCCAACCGATGATCCTGAAGGACAAGCTGCTGCGCGCAGGGGTGGACCAGCACCTGTCATCATGGATCGTGGACTACCTCACGAACCGGCCTCAGTTTGTGAGAACCCGGGACTGTGTTTCCGACACGATCATCAGTAGCACGGGGGCCCCCCAGGGAACGGTGCTGGCTCCCTTCCTGTTCACTCTTTATACTGCGGACTTCTCACACAACACAACACATTGCCATCTACAGAAGTTCTCTGATGACTCTGCGATCGTTGGTCTCATCTCCAGCGGAGATGAAGCTGAGTACAGAGGGCTTATCCAGGACTTTGTGGACTGGTGCCATCGGAACTGCCTCCAGATCAACGCGAGGAAAACTAAGGAGCTGGTGGTGGACTGCCGCAGGCATGGACAGCCCCTCACAGCACCAGTAAATATACAGGGAACAGACATCGAGATGGTGACATCCTACAAGTACCTGGGTATTCATCTGAACAATAAACTAGACTGGTCACACAATACTGACGCACTCTACAAGAAGGGACAGCGCAGGCTGTTCCTGCTGAGGAGACTCAGGTCTTTTGGTGTACAAGGGGCACTGCTGAAGTCATTCTATGACACGGTGGTGGCATCAGCCATCACTTTTGGAGTGGTCTGCTGGGGCAGTGGCATCACTGCAGCCGATAGGAAGAGACTGAACAAACTGATTAAGAAAGCTAGCTCTGTCCTGGGGCAACGCCTTGATCCGATGGAGGAGATAGGAGAGAGAAGGACGGTGGCTAAACTGTCATCTCTGCTGGAGTCCGAGTTCCACCCTATGCAGGACATACTGGATGCACTGAGGAGCTCATTTAGCAGCAGACTACATCATCCCAGGTGCACAACCGAGAGGTTTCGTAGGTCCTTCCTACCAACGGCTGTCAGACTGTACAACCTAAGCAGGGCTGCTCGCAGAGATAGCAAAAAGACGTAACAAACTAATAGTTTTTTTTGAATGCAAAAGATGCAATAGACTTACACAATGGTCCTCTCCGGCATACAACTAGGAACATACCGGTCGCTATGGAGGGTGAGAATATGTATGGGCACATAATCATACCATGTAGGATAACTAAATAGACGGTTATGCTGTTTCATCCCACCTAGCAACAATGCTCTGCACTGTGTGTGTTTATATATTTACATATTTATTCCATCTAGCTACAATGCTCTGCACTGGGTGTGTTTATATTTATATATCTATATATTTATTCCATCTAGCTACAATGCTCAGCACTGGGTGTGTTTATATTTATATATCTATATATTTATTCCATCTAGCTACATTGCTCCGCACTGTGTGTGTTTATATACTTGCATATTTATTCCACCTAGCTGCAATGCTCCGTACTGTGGGTGTTTATACAGTATATTTACATATTTATTCCATCTAGCTACAATGCTCTGCACTGTGTGTCTGTGTGTGTGTGTGTGTATATATATATTTTATAGTAATATGTACAAATGTATATTAGCTGCTCTTGCTTGCTTGTTTTTTTTTTTTTTTTTTTTTTTCTTGCCTTCTGATTGTTGCTCTGAGTGTTGCTATCCCTGTGCTGTTGCAATCCTGGAATTTCCCCGTTGTGGGACTAATAAAGGCTTATCTTATCTTATCTTATCTTATCTTATTGTAGGAGGCTGAATCGTCACATGTACAATAATCCATTTCTCTATAGGTCACATGGTAATTCGCAGCTCTCGACACTTAACCTCTTGCGCTCCGTTGTACCACGGACGGGCAAGTCTCTGCGTCCTAGAGCGCACGAGGGTGCTCTCGTGCGCTCTAGGACGCATGATGTAGATGGTGATGTAGGTGGTGATGGCGTCCAAGCATGCACTGAAAATAAAAGCTGCAGACACAGCCGCGAACAGATTAGTTCATCTGATTGACCTCTCATTCGACTAATAAAAGCCTTGAATTGGGTTTCTGAAACCTTGAAGAACCAAGCCAGAAGGACCCGCCTACCAAGGCTGTGAATGCAGTGAGCCAATTGAAGCAGAGAAGTTCGCGAGCTTTTTTTTTTAAGGCTGGGTGAAGACTGACTGCTGGAGCGGATCAAAAAAGGACCCGCAGGAAGAACCGTCACAGACCCAGAAGCACGGAGACCATCCACAAATGCAACCTGTGTGACAGGGAGTGCCATTCACGCATGTTCGGCCACAGGCGGTGCTTATTTTGTTTTGGTTCCAGCAAAGTAGACATTATGATTTCTTCCATGGTCATAGACCGACGAAGGCTGAGTGACACACACGCCTTCGCCAGTCTTTTTTTAATTACTACTGTTATTTGTTTGGAAAAATCGTTCGCCAAAAACCGCAATCATGGAAGCACAAAACAGCAATAATGGAATTATGTTTTGATCGGGTCGCGAGACCAGAACCACGAGCGGACCAGCGTCGCGTTCGTCTGACAATGGGGAAGAGAAGTTTGCCAGGATACTGCTGTGAAGAGGTAAGGTGTTATAAGCTAAATTATTCTTTATTCCTGACTATTCTTCTGTAGCGCGGGTGGGGGGGGGGCCGCGGTGACTGAGCTGCTGTCCCACATCCCACATGAGGCTAATCCGTCATGTAGCGATGGCCGATGTCCATCCTCTGTAGCGAGGGGGGGGGACAACCCCCCCCCCCCACACACACACACAGACACAGCTCTGAGTGTGACCTTTCATTAGAGCCCAAAATGAAGCTTCTACATTGAAGCATTCAAAAATTACAGACGTTTTTCCAAACTGTGCCATTTGGCACAATTTGGCACAGTTCCAAAACGCCTGGGAACAGCCTGAGGAAAAAGCTGTGTAATATATTCATTTTTTGTGGTATTGTTACAAAATTTGGACCTCAGCTGGATAACACTTGCTTCTACATTTCTGTTGCATTTTCCAGCCCGGATCTGAAGCTGTGTGTTATTTGCAAGCATTTGTATCCAAAAAAACACCCAGGCCAAATTTATTTTCTTCAAGTTCACTATGTTTAGATGACTGTAACTCAGTGGCCGGAGCACTTAGAGAGATTATGACTATTTTGCCAAAAAATTCAAAGTGTTTCCTTTTAAATGAGACCAACCCCATGAAGATGCTGCAAAGGGTTGAAGAACAGCTTTCGATTTACTTTGGGCACATTATTTTTTGGCGTTTTTAGGAAAATTGACTGGAGTGCAAGGGGTTAAGAGTTATTCTTTTACAGGTGCTAAGGTGGAGTAAGGTGAGATCAAGGACCAGCACAAGAAATCCGGCTAGAAGGACCATGTGTGATAGGGTAAAATAAACGTTTCTCAGTCAAAATTGTTAATGAACTGCTCCGGTAAATCTGTTCCCTTATCACATATGGAACATCTATATGGTGTGTTTTGATTTTATTATACCTTAAGCTGTGATGAAGCTCTTCAAGATGCTTCCTTAGCTAAAACAAGACACTGCTTATTGTCCCAGTTATCATTAGTTATCATGGTGGTTGCTTCAATTTTTACTGATGAATTTGTGGGCATTAACACTAGCCATTCTACAAAACTCTCTTTTCAATCTTCTGTACTCACGTTCAACACTGAGAAAGCAGGAAGTTTTGAAGTCTTTAGCATCACAAGTGTACGTCTTTGAGTCGTCCAGGGTGCAGCCATGGATTATCAGCGTCCTCTTACGGCCGTCTGCGATTATGTCGTACTTCTTGGTCTTCCGGATCTCCTGTCCGTCCCTGAGCCACTGTACCTCCGCGTTCTCTCTGGAGACTTCACACTCAAGTGTGGCGGTGGCTCCCTCTTCCACCGTCTGGTCCTCCAGAGGTTTGGTGAACTCAACAGCTGGCTCTACACATGCACAGAAACATGAGGTATGGCTGTTTAGTTTCTGCCGTGCTGACCTGGAGCAGCATCACTATTAACTACTCCTGAATTTGCAACTTTTATCTTTTTTTTTTTCCTCATGAATTTCCACATTCTTCTCACACATTTGCAACTTTTTTCCTGTAAATTTTCAAATGTTTCCCATAGATTTGCAATTTTTTAATCAAAAATATGTGACTTTTTCATGTGATCTTTAAACATTTTTCCTCATAAATTTTCATCTTTTTTTCCTCATAGACATGCAACTTTTTCTTCAAAAATTTGTGACTTTTATTATAAGTCTGTAACATTTTCTGTAAATTTTCAAATTTTTTCTTCATAAATTTGCAACTTTTTTCCTGTAAATTTTCAAAATTTTCCCATAAATTTGCAACTTTTATTCTTGCAAATTTCAAATTTCTAGCTAACAAACCGTAATGATGTTTATTCCTTCAAGCTGCAATGCGCCTGCACTGTGTATATAACTGTGTACATACTGTATGTATAGTCATTTACTGCTTTGGCTAACCAGTTCTTATCTTATGATCTTATTGACTATTGCTCTGAGTGCTGCTATGCCTTTGCTGCTGTAATCCTGGAATTTCCCCATTGTGGCACTAATGAAGGCTTATCTTACCTTACCTTATCTTATCTTATCTCATCTCATCTTAAACATTGGTCCTTCATGATAAACTGGTGAAGACCCCCCCTTCCACCTTCTGCCGTCAGCCTTTAGATGGACGGCGTTACCTTTGACAGTGAGGGTGGCTTCAGTCTGGAAGTCCTTGGCAGTGAGTTTAACTTGTCCGGCTTCTTCCAGCTGGACATTGCGGAGAGTCAGGCTGTGGGCTTTTCCTTCTGCCTTCAGCACCACCTGTGACAAAGACAGACATCAGAGGGCTGAACAGCCACATTTGTGAAGGAGCACCCCCCTCCAAAAACAAAACAACACACTGTTGGTATCTATATAGCTAACTAACTAACTAACTAACCTGCACTTATATAGCGCTTTTCTAGTCACAAAGACCACTCAAAGCGCTTTCATTAACACTAACCCTCTATTCTAAGGGCCTATAGGAAACAGATATAGATATAGCACAGATATAGCACAATGAAGACATCTTATTATGATAACCCATACTGCATCGTCCATCGCGTGGGTGAACAAGAGATGCAACCCTCAGTAACTAGCCGGGCTGAAGTTGAAAAGCGTGCTACTGCCTGTGACAGTTTATCAGTGTCCTCCAAAACATCAGGTACTAGAACTCATAACCGGACTACAAAGACTGGTACCTTAAAAAACAAACAAACCTGTGATTCAATGTAATAACATCTGCATTGCAACGATAAACGTAAGAACCCTACAGGATGATCTGAAACCAGCCTCGTGTGTGAAGACCACTTGTGATCTAGATTGGGACATTCTGGCAATGCAAGAAGTCAGACATACATCGACAGGAATGATGACATTCGATGATGAGTCCCTGAGAGGATGGTCACTTGTATGGAGTGGCCATAAACAGAAACACAACCCGGGAGTAGGAAGTGGCTTGCACCACATGTGACACTAGAATTCTATCAGGAACATCTACCTGCCAGGATAATACCCACAACAGTGCATGTGAAGAGGAGATTATCTATCTTAAATACATACTCCCTGACTGATTCAACCAAATCAAAATCTCCAAACTCTGCCTTCTATGCAGCTCTGAGTAAAGCCAAGGAAGAGCTCGACAAAAATTTAAAGTTTAAACTTGTTACCCTTGGTGACTTCAATGTCACAATTTCCTTGGAAAGTAAGGAATCAGGAGCATGGAGTGACGTGGTCACATGTGATACTTGGTCACAACAACTCTGATAGAGTTACAACTAATGATAACGGTGAATGTATGTTGGCGTGGTGTTTGGAAAACCAAATGAGGATAATGAACAGTATCTTTAGAACAAAAAGGATACATTGTGAGACATGGCAGCATGCTGCTACTGGTAAATGGAAATGAGTTGCTTACATCTGCACAACGATGGGTATCCAGATTCATTTGATCATGCTGAGTGTCTGTTGGTCCTTCAGTATTGTTTGATACTGATCACAGGCTTTTGGTGATGAATATCAGATTCCCCATTCTTTGATGAATATCAGATTCCCAGAGAAGCCTTCGTGAATTAAATCACAAATGTCAAGCACGCTCACAAAAAAGGGAGATAGCCCACTACTGCAGCAGAAGTTAACAGAGAAGTTGGACAAGGAATTTGAAGGAATGGACCTGGAAGATGTGAGTGAATTAAATGAATAAATCATTATTACAGCTAAGAAATGTGCTGAGGAAGTCTGTCCTAGAATATACTTGGACGCGAAGAAGAAAGAATCGCGGTAAGATTTGATTCTCGCAAATGGTAGGTGATCTGCGGAAGTGCACCAATCAAAAGGAGGTTAGAAAGCCACAGAAATCCATCAAGCTTTGATGTAGGCAGTTAAAAAGTGACTACTATAACAAATTGGATGCAAACATAAATTCTACTATGAAGTGAGGGCAGTTGAAAAGGAATTTGCATTGGCAAAGAAGTTCAAGATATTAAAATCCAAATCTAAGCATGTAATCTTAAAATCCAAACTCAAGCAACACTTCGAAAAGCAGTCTGAGCAGTGGGAGCTAGCTACTTCACCTGAGCTTGCAAACCCGTGTGACTTCTTACATCTCAGTGATGAGGCCATATATATACAGTAGATGAAGAGGTGCAGGAGGAGGAGGAGGCTTGCGACATTATGAAAGGCTTTAAGAACAACAAAAGTGCAAGAATAGATAAGCTAAAAACTGAGTTTAGTTTAATTTAGTTTATTGGTTTAGTTCTCAGAGACAATGTACAGAAAAAAACATTAACCACGGGATAAAGATGCTCTGTATCAGAGTATTTAAAGTATATTGAGAGTAAATGCCTAATTAGCGTGATCCTATCTCTGATGGTATTGATATGGACACTTGTTAAGGTCCCTATCTCGTGGCTTCACTCCAGTATTATGTGTTTATATAAGAAGGGTAAACTGAGTGTCACTGAGAACTACTGTGGTCTGTCCATTGGATCAAATATGAGTCATATTCTCTCAAAAACCGTCATAAATCGATTTTAAGGAAGCATGTGAAACATACATTAGTGAAGCCCAATATGGTTTCCGCCAGTATCGATCAACAACAGATGCAATATTATATCCTCAACAAGACGTGAAAGCGTTTTGGGCTAACAATATCTTTCAAGAAAACCAAGTCTCAAGTGTTCAACGACCAAGCCCTTGCAAAGCAGACAACCTTGTTTTCTATACAACGTCATGCTATTGAGAATGTGACAGTTTCACAGCGGAGGATGGATGGTTTACCGAACACTGTGTGGCCAGTGCAATAGCAAAGTTCAATGAGCTATGTAATGTGCTGACCGATTGCAGGGTATCCATGTACACGAGATAAAAAAAAAATCATAGAAGCCTGCGTTCGGTTTAGACTTGTCTATGGCACTTAAGCGTGGTCCCTAAAGAGAGGCAAATTACCAAACTTGAAGTATGCTGGATACAATGCCTGAGAAGTACGGTGAAAGGGGGCTGACGCCGGAAGGCTTGTGATGGTGAGGAAGACACATTTCACTTTGTTTATTCCAATGAAGATATTTTTAAATTGACAACGACTGTGGCTGTCAAAGATTTTATCGCAGTGCAGTATCTCAGGTGGATTGCTCATGTGTGTAGGGGTGAAAACACCAGTATTACGAAAAAGGCTTTATTTGCATTGCCATCAAAGAAATATTATAGCGATCCCTGGCTGAAGATCAGCAACCTGTTGGGTGTGACATCTGAACAGGAAAAAAGGTTACCCAGTCCAAATCTGAGTTTTGCAAAATCATAAACATTCATTTTGACCTGCCTCCATAGTGACTAATGTCATCAATTGGGGAATTGATCTGTACTGTACTGTTCATCATCCCTGAGCTGAGTTTCTTTGAGGACTACCTGGCCTAGATCTCCAGCTCATACAGACTCAGACAGCTGAGCTTTGACAGCTAAAATGAGAACATACAGCTGCTGCTTTTCCCCTGATTTAAACCACATGACCTCTGACACATGACAGCTGATTTGTCCACGTGTTCCCTGACAAACACGGCGCCGTCTCATACCATAGTCTATCTTCAGTCCACGAGTTTTCCTTTAGGAAAACATGTAGTCATCAAAAGAACGAAGATAAATTGCTCTGTTCTTCATCAACTTTGTATTTTTCAATGCTGAGATTCCAGCTAAAATGTCTTGTACTGTAAATGAAATAGATAGATGTACTTCATTGGTCCCAAACTGGGAAACTGCAGCAAATATACAACTTTGAAAAACACAAGAAAACAACAAAATGAAATTGCTATAATTACTATTTTTTCGGCTCAAGTAAAGGAAAAGCAGCATCTAAAAACTAAGAACATCAGCCTTGATGGTGGACAATCGTCCTTGAAGCAAAACCAACATCTTCATGTTGTTCAGCCTGTGCACCAATGCTGCAGGAAGAGCCATCTTCTCTCTCACAAACAAGCCGACTGAGGTTGTCATGCTCCGATCGGAGTGGCGGCCGATGAAGATATATTTAGACTAGCGTGTCACTGTAATCACGATGAATCGTTTCATAAGTTAATCATTTGATGGCGATTAATCACAATTTTGTCATAGGCAACACACAAGTGAGAGGGAGCGTGTCGAGTTAATCACACAATGCGATTAATCACACTATGCAATTAAAGTGCAATTAAATGCACTAAAACACTTATTAGTGTGATATGATTCAGAAGAAGCAAGCTGCCCTGTCATCTAAAAGCAATTAATCACGATTAAAAGTGACACCCAGAGTAAACCCACCCAGACACGGGGAGAACATGCAAAATCCACACAGATCACTGTTGGTCGGGGGCTGGGATCGAACCCAGGATCCCCCAGCCAAGGGTGAGTTGCTGTGCTGCCCACATGCCAAAAACATGCAAGTTAGATTAATTGGCATCAAAACTGGGGATTCTAAATTGTCCTTAGGTATGACTGTGAGAGTGAATGGTTGTCTGTCTCTCTGTGTTGGCCCTGCAATGGACTGGCGATCTGTCCAGGGTGGACCCTGCCTCTCGCCCAAAGATGCTGGGATAGGCTCCAGCCCCCCCGCGACCCGAAAAGGATTAAGTGCAAGAAGATGAATGAATGAATGAATGAAAAAGTGACACCACCACGTTTCCTTCAAATGGCACCAATGCAGACTTGTGATTCTTCACCGAGTATCACCTTCATCCAATCATCCACAGTCAGTTACTGCATCTCTACAGCTGTGCGGATGCTGACTACGCATGTGCCAGGTTTTAACCTCCTGTAGCCAGAGTGGTGGCCTAGGGGTACAGCATCTGCCCCCACAACAAGGAGGTCAGGGTTCAAGTCCCGGCTGGGTCATGCCAAAGACCATATAAAAGTGGAACTTCCTGCCGTCAAGCTTGGTGCGCAGCAAAAATGGAACAGATGAGGGAAATGTGGGTGGCAGTTGCTCAGGCGGTAGAGCAGGTCATCTACTAACCAGAGCGTTGGTAGTTCAAATCCCACTCTCCCTAGCCATCCTGCCGTTGTGTCCCTGGGCAAGACACTTTACCCACCTTGCCTCTAAAGTCCATGACACTGGGTATAAATGTGCATAAATGTTCGGTAGTGGTTGGAGAGGCCATTGGCGTGGATTAGCAGCCATGTTTCTGTCAGTCTGCCCCAGGGCAGCTGTGGCTACAGTAGTAGCTTACCACTACCAATGCCTGTCTGGAGTGAATGAATAATGGATTTTCATTATAAAGTGCTTTGGGTTTCTTGAAAGGCGCTATATAAATGCAAATCATTACTATTTTTGTAGCCTCCCATTCAAACGGTGGCACCTGTTCAAACAGTAGGTGAGGTTGACCAAAGTCAAGTACAAATGTGGACACATCTCCTCCTCCTCCTGTTCAGCTGTTAAACAAAAATGTTTTTGTTTCGCATCGGTGCTTTTCTGCTACAAAATAAACAGCTGAATGAACTTCCTCCAGGAGAGGTGATTCCACAGAAAGTTGCAATACACTGATATATTATCATTTGCATATCAAAAATTATCAGCAGAACTCTGGTTAATTTCAGAATCTAGTGGTATTGTTGCTAAAATATTCAACATTCAACATTCAAACATTGCATGCTTAGTAATGGCGGTGGCGCGCATAGACGCAGCGGCCCGTCTTGGCATCAGCGAGTGTGAGAGTTTTGAGTGTTTTGATCTTCCAAGACGTACATTCTGTAAAACTTTCAACCGTGAGACCTTATCAAACATCAAGGTACTGCACGGTGCAAGAATCGCAGCGCTCAGTTGTGACTTGGACATTCTACGCCAGCATGGAATTCTGGCGGAGTTCCCACTGTGAGGACGAAGCGTAAGCGGAGCGAACGTAAGCAGAAGCGAGGAAAAAGGGCCAAGATCCATGCTAGGCTAAAGGCTAACCCCTCCAGACCAGCAGTAGCGTTGCTCCTTCTCTCTAATGTCCGCTCCCTCAACAACAAGCTGGACGAGCTGCGTCTGCTGAGAGAAACCCGGAGAGAGTGGAGGGACTGCTGTGTGCTTGCGTTCACAGAGACATGGCTCCACGACAACATCCCTGACGAGGCCATTCAACTGGAAGGTACGACGGCGTTCCGGGCAGACAGAGTAACTGCGAGCTCCGGTAAGAGCTGTGTGTGTGTGTGTGTGTGTGTGGGGGGGGGGGCTATGTCTCTATGTTAAGAAGAACTGGTGCGTTAACGCCGCGTTAGTATCTAAACACTGCTCTCCGTTGGTGAAGTTCCTTATTGTAAATTGTCGGCCATATTATCTGCCGAGGGAATTCAGCAACGTGTTTGTAGCTGCTGTTTATATAGCGCCGAGTGCTAATGCTAACGCTAATGTTAAAATGGCACTCGGAGAGCTGCACGATGCTATTAGTGAAATCCAAACTTCATACCCGGACAGTTTTGTGGTGGTTGCGGGGGATTTTAACCACACCAGTTTAAAGACTGTGCTCCCCAAGTTTGAACAATGTGTAGACTTTAAGACCAGAGGAGAGAATATGTTGGACTTGGTGTACACAAACACAGATGCATATAAGGCAACACCTCACCCCCACCTCGGCCTTTCTGACCACATATCCGTGATGCTGGTGCCTGCCCACAAACCTCTACTGAAGCGCAGCAGGCCAGTAGTGAAACAAATCAGGATTTGGCCAGACAGTGCAACCTCTGCACTGAAAGACTGTTTTCTGCACACAGACTGGGAGGTCTTCAAAATAGCAGCCTCCCAGGAAGACAAGACAGATGTGGAGGAGTATGCTGAAACGGTCACCAGCTACATCGCGAAGTGCACAGAGGATGTCACTATAGTGAAGACCATCACTGTACGGGGAAACCATAAGCCCTGGATGACTGGAGAGGTGTGCTTGCTGCTCACAGCCAGAGATGCAGCCTTCAGAGCGAAGGACAGGATCGCCCTCCGCTCAGCCAGGTCTGCGCTCTCAAAGGGTATTAAGACAGCAAAGTGTGCCTATGCGGAGAAAATGCAGGGACACCTCTGTGACACTAGGAACACCAAGCAGATGTGGCAGGGAGTTCGGACACTGACGGGCTATAAGTCTAGGCAGGGGGTCGATGATGACGATGCTTCGTTTCCAGACAGGCTCAACGACTTCTTTGCACGTTTTGAAGCATCAAACCCGACAATCAGAGGGAGGGCTGGCCCATCCCCACCATCGGTTGGGCCAGCTATCACCATCAACACAGCGGACACACGGAGGACCCTAACCAGGGTCAACCCATGTAAAGCTGCAGGTCCAGACAACATTCCGGGACGTGTGCTCCGAGACTGCACGAGCGAGTTGGCAGATGTCCTGACTGGCATTTATAACATCTCCCTGAGTCAGGCCATCGTTCCCAGATGCTTTAAGACCTCTATCATAGTGCCAGTGGCAAAGAAACCAGTTGTGTCCTGTCTGAACGACTATCGTCCTGTTGCACTGAGACCAATTGTGATGAAGTGTTTTGAATGGCTTGTCAAACCACACATCACAGCCTGCCTCCCTGCATCACACGACCCGCTCCAGTTTGCATATCGTTCAAACCGCTCCACGGAGGATGCTATAGTTACCACCCTGCACTCGGTCATCACCCACCTGGATCAGAAAGACACCTACGCCAGACTCCTGTACATTGATTTCAGTTCAGCATTCAACACCATTATTCCCAAGAGACTGATGGAGAAATTGCTCCTTCTTGGTCTGAACACCGCCACATGTCTCTGGATCCTGGATTTCCTGACTGAGAGACCTCAGTCTGTCCGGGTTGGAAATAACATCTCCAACTCTATCACACTGAGCACAGGATCCTCTCAAGGCTGCGTACTCAGTCCACTGTTGTTTACACTTCTAACACATGACTGTGTATCCAGACACGAGGGGAACCAGATTATTAAGTTTGCAGACGACACCACAGTGGTGGGACTTATTCAGAGGGATGAGGAATCAATGTACAGGGAAGAAGTGAGAGAACTGGAGAGCTGGTGCAGGGAGAACAATCTGGTGCTCAACGTAGACAAAATGAAGGAGATGATTATCGACTTCCAGCGGTCACAGCCTGAACACGTCCCTCTCTGCATCGCTGGCCGTTCAGTGGAGAGAGTGGAGAACATCAAGTTCCTCGGAGTGCAGATCTTGCAGGACCTGACCTGGAGCAAGAATTCCTTGGGGATCAGGAAGCGGGCCCAGCAGAGACTGCACTTCTTGACGAAACTCAAACAGGTCTCTCTCCCCATCTGCATCCTCAGGACCTTCTACAGAGGTGTGGTGGAGAGTGTTCTGACATACTGCATTGCTACATGGTACTCCAGCTGCAGTATGTCAGGCAAAAAAGCCCTGCAGAGGATAGTTAAGGGAGCTGAGAGGGTAATTGGAGTCTCTCTCCCCTCTGTCCAAGAACTTTTTCAGAACCGTTGTAGGAGCAGGGCACTGAACATTGTCAAGGTCTGTTCTCACCCTAACTAACTAACCTGCACTTATATAGCGCTTTTCTAGTCACAAAGACCACTCAAAGCGCTTTTACTAGTACTAACCCTCTATTCTAAGGGCCTATAGGAAACAGATATCTAGGGACAATTTAGAACAGCCAATTAACCTAACATGCATGTCTTTGTATTGTGGGAGGAAACTGGAGCCCCCGGAGTAAACCCACGCAGCACAGAGAGAACATGCAAACACCACACAGAAAGGTTCCTACCCCTGCCAGCCTGGGGATTCGAACCAGGAACTTTCTAGCTGTAAGGCAACAGTGCTAACCACTGCACCACCACCCTCTGAATAAACACTTTGAACTTCTGCCATCTGGCAAACGATTCCGGAGCATCAGAGGCAGAACCACCAGACTGATTAACAGCTTCCTTCCACAAGCTGTTAGAATGCTGAACAGTTGATCTGGAATCTCTCATACATACTACTGCACCTACGGACATTATGTATATTATTTGTATATTATAGTCCTGGTTAGTTTTCAAGTATGTCTCAGGGAAGTGTGAATGGCTGTGGTGGGGTGGGGGGTGAGGGTATGTGTGAGTGTGGCTTAAATCATGTTCTTTTATTTATATGGATGCCAAGAGAAATGCAATTTCATCTTGCCTGCACTACAGTTGTATGCACAGCAATATGACAATAAAGGTTGATTTGATTTGATTTGATAAAAGTAAGCCTTGCTGTTGTAATGTAGTGGTAAATTCCTCATATAAACCTGACCTGATTCAGTAATTCATATACACGTTACATATAGCCAGTACCAAACCTAGAAGCAGAGAGAATTGTCTCCCCAACGTCATCATTAACTTTTCATCAGGCTACAGAACTGAATAACAGGAATTCGAAGCACCAATTCTAAGCAGAAACGCAAAAAAAAAAGATGATGTGGGCAGAATCAGGGACAGTGCCCACGCTTTATGTTCATTCTGGTCTATGTTCTTCCTTATTATTATTATCATTATTACTATTATTAAGCATCCTTTGTGCTACCCAGTCATTAGTCCTGTGCTCATCCTCTCTTGTTGTTTTGTGGTTGTCCTTTTCTATTTGGTTATGTTGTGCGTGGTCGTTGTTTATTTTGACTGTTAGCATTATTGTTCATTGTGTCTTTGGTCATATTTTATTGTCATTATTGTGATCTTTGTGTCCCCCCTGCCCTTGGCTTTGTCCTTCGTCTCGTTCTGGGTCTGGTATGTGCATTAGTTTACCTATTGTCCCCAGTTCCTCATGCTTTCCATACCTACAGCCACTTTCCCTCACGTGTGCACTGTTAAGTCCTTGATTGTTCTTCCAGCTGTCCTGCGTCTGAGATTATTAGTCACTAAATTTACTGTCCCTGTCTGTCTCAATTCTTTGTGGCATCATTGGCATTGTTTCCCAATAGTTTCTGTTTCCCGAGTTTTCCTGTGAATATGCTTGCCCCTGTGATAGCTTTGTTTTCCAGCCCTCATGCTGTGGTTTTGTTTGTTCCAGTATTTTCTGTTAATAAATTATTGCACCACATTCCTTGCCTGCACCTGGGTCCTCCTTTTATTCAACCCCATCTGCTGAGAGCCGGAATTATGACAGAAAATTGCCAAGATTTTTCTTGTACATTTGACACTTTGTTCTCATAAATTTGCTACTTTTTCCTATATATTTGCAACTCTTTTCCAATATATTTGCAACTCTTTTCCTCACAAATTTGACACTTTTTTCTCATAAATATATAAATTTTCCCTTGTAAATTTTCATTTTTTCCCCTATATTTACAACTCTTTTCCTCCCAAATTTGATGTTTTTTTCCTGTAAATCTGCAAATTTTCTTGTAGATTTGAAACTTTTTTCTTGTAAAACTGAAACTTTTTTCTCATAAAATTGTGATTTATCTCTTGTAAATTATCAACATTTTTTTCTTGCAAATTTGTAACTTTTTTCTAGTAAAATTGCAACTTTTTCTCATAAATATATAATTTTTCTCTTGTAAATTTGCAACTTTTTCTCCTGTAAATTTTGCTACTTTTTCCTATATATTTGAAACTAAAATTAAATAAACTAAAACTAAAATTTGCAACTTTTTCCCTGTAAACTTTCAAATTTTCTTGTCGCTTTGCAACTTTTTTCTCATAAATTTATCATTTTTCACCTGCAAATTTTCAATTTTTCTCTTGGAAATTTGCAGCGCTCACCTGGATGCAATTTGTGACTTTTTGGATTTTTAAATTGGCATCTCTTATCATGTTTTTCCCATTTATTCTTGCACACTGGCACCTAATTTCCATTGAAACATTTGCACCTCGTGCTAAACTGGTGAACACCCCCATCCCCTCTGTTAAAAAAATAACAAATCACCTACTGCACACACCCTAGGAAACCCAGCCTGAACACTCATTGTCCCCTCCCAATTCAAGAACTGCAACTTTCTGGTTCTAACAAGTGTTGGTCATGCTCTGCAGAGCTACGTTCTCACTGCTGAACATGGAACATTCACTGAGAATGTGTCACATTACATCAGAATAATCCCACATATGATCACCAGCTGGACTCGTCACACCTGTTCATTTCTGCAGAACATCAACAGCCACATCAGTGCGAGTAAAAGCACGTACGGTGAGTTTAAAATCGAGACTGTCAGACAGCTTCTGTTGCCACCTGCTCTCCCTCCTATGCTCGTTATAAATAACCCGGCAGAAGTGCTTGCAGAGCAGAAAGGGCTCCCTGGCCGCGTTATCTCAAAACCAGGATTGAATGCTCCGCTGGAATTCGGAACCTGCACCGGCACAACCTTATATGAAGACGGACTGAAGCATGCAGCAGCAGAAAACTCAACATTCTGCAGGAGCTCTGGAAGGGAAACACGAGCCAGAATCTCTGCAGGAACATGAGCGTCAACAGGAAGTGTCGTGATGCAGAATCAGTCAGAAGCGTCGGGACTTACCCTGTCACTTGGATCCAGCTTGGTACCCCCCAGGAACCACTCAACGGGGATGTCTTCGTACGACAGCTCACACTCGAAGGTGGCGGTCTCCCCAGCCGTCACGGAGACATCATTCAGAGGCTTCGTCAGGCCGATCACTCGGGCTTCAGATCGGGGAGAAGACATGGTTAGTTCCCCCCCAGAAACACGTCAATAGAAGCAAAGAGTAACGGCTAATCCCTAACGGCTAGTCCTCATGGTGGGTCGAGCTGAAGGCAGGCTCCCAGAAGCCCTCAGACAACTGGAGCCAGCCTCCTTGGACCTACGCACTGACCGCCAACCTCATTAGCATACGACCCAGTTGGGGACGGGGTCGTGTCCCCCCGGCTACCAATCCCTGCAGCCCTGCTCTAGATAAGGCATGTGGCTTCCAAAATAACTGAGGGCCCCGATTGGCCAAGAGCCCACCCCTGTCAGATCCATCAGGGGGAGAAAATCTGCTCCTGTCACTCAGCAGCCGACATTTTTCCTGGAAAAGGAAAATGTGGAGTGAGTTACAGGAGTTAGCCAGTCTCACGCCGCAGAGAGCACCACCGTCACGGACAGAACACCAATGTCATGGCTATGCCGTAACGCCGTACAGGAAGTTTTGGTAATGAGGGCCAATGAGTGTCAGTCTGGATTAACAGGAAGCTTCAGTTATTTCCAGCAGGCTTCCTCACATGCCCGAATTAAAGCCCCACGGCCTGTTAAAGAGCGTCTGGCAGCAGATCTGAGAGCCGCAGCTGTCAGTGTGGAGAAGCTATGCTCTTTAACTGCAGCGATAACGCCAAATCATCTCCACACAAACAACAGCCAGATCACCTTCTTATACCATCTTTACACAGGGGTGGGGGTTGTTGAGAGATTGATGAATAAATGGCCAGATCTCAAAGCAATCTTTCAATGATTTCTCAGCGATTGCCAAGATCTCTCTGAGCTTTACTGATCTCCACAGTGATCCCCAATGTTTTGACTCAGTCCAAAACAATCTCTGAATGATCACCAAAGGGAAACGGTCTCTAAACAATCTCCCAAAGAGTGCTAAACGATCTCATCAATCTCTCAGTGATCTCTCATAAGTCTTTCTATGAACTCCACTGATCTTTCATCACATGTTCAGGGCCTTTCTACACAACACAGAGATTGTTGAGAGATTGAGCCAATTTTATGATCTTTGGGACTGTTTGGGAGATCCTCGTGTTTTTTTGGACTGAGATAAATGTTTGAGGATACTGTGGCGACTGTGGAGATCACAGGAGACTCATAAGAGGTGTGGCACACGCGCAATCTCAGCACCTTGCTATTTTGATGCATTGAATGTCAATGCACTTTTGTTCAGCATAAAGCAAGTCTAAAGTCAGAAGTGCATTGTCACTGCCGCCATTTAAGAGGCTTACTGAAGTGAGCATGCACAGGAATTTTTTGTTATTGTAACAGTTATAATTAACTAAAGTATCATTACCAGTAATTTTAATTATAATAGGATGACACTTTGATTTGTTTTTAATTCCATCCACATTTTCATTTTAATCACATAATTACAGGAGGATTATAGATTAGGCATTTATTTATGTATTTAATTTTAAAGAGAATGAATGAACACTGAGTGTGTGTTTCATTCATTCAAGTTATCCACACGTACCCTGTAACCACACAGCCTAATATTCATGAGGCAACCACAAAAGGTACACGAGCACACGCAAGGACGCAGAAGACTTAAGATGACGATGATTGTTAAATCATCTCATCCTCCTCCTCCATAACATAACTGCTCAGCATTAATTTCTGCCTTAACGCCAAGCAGCTACACAATTATATTTGAATCCATTTTAAAATTGGGGACAAGCATGCCAACTGATATGTCCTCACAAGTAAATGCCACCAGAACAGGAATGCACCTTAGATCATGTGTACCTGTGCCTTACAGGTGATGACTAAATCTGATCTCTGGTCACGCCCAAAACATACCTCTGGATCATTAAGAAAGTTCTGACCAGCCACTTTGCGCTCTCCGACTGAGGCAAGAGACCGTTGTTCTGCCGCCGTAATAATGGGACCTGGACACGCCTTTGATTCATCATAAAATGGTCTTATTTTTTATTATATTCATATTTTATTTAGTGGTGTCACTTTTAATTGTGATTATTCAAATTTAGATGACAGGGCAGCTCGCTTCTTCTGAATCACATCGCATTTAATCATACTTTAACTGCATAATGCGATTAATCGCATTATTGTGATTAGCTTGACACGGCTCTCTCTTGTCTATGTGCTGCTGATGGCAAAAATTGTGATTAATCATGATAAAGGATTAACTCAACGGTGTGATTAATTGCAATTACTTAATCATCGCCTGGCCACTTAAGTGACCGTTGCGGCCAATCATCTGAAGGCAGAGTGATCTTGGGCTAGGGCAATGAGGTCAGCCAGAGGTCTTATCATTGCAACTTGGGTCGTCTAGGACAGTCTGGGCCAACCTCGGGGGCAATGCCCGAGGTCGGAGCCGACCTGTTCCACAGGCAGCAGGTCAGCCCAGGTCAACCCTGAGGTCAGCACATAATTTATTTATAAACATACATATACAGAAGTATACTGTATATATTATATCTCAGTAGATATAATATGTGCCTTATGCAAGTGAATCCATTTACACAAATCTTCACAATAAAAACTCCAGTGAAATACCCACAAAAAGAAAACAGTGTGAACTCTTACAACAGAAGAACAATTCGGTGGGCATTTGGTTGGCTGCTAACACACACAAACACACACACGTTTGCCAGTTTTCTGTGATTCATGTCCATGTTGCTTCTGTCACCTTTGACCCTGAGCTGAGCTGAGGACTTGGCATTGGCTGCTGCAAAGTCAACCTTTCCCGCCATGTCCATTTTACAGTTGAACAAAATCAAGCTGTGCCGGGATCGCTCCTCCTTGATTTCCACATCCTGACAACAAACATCCGCAGTAGTTTCAGTTGTTAAACAACAGACAAGAACATTTCTGAAAGAACATGAACTGAGCATTTTGACTGAAGGAAAACAAGCTTAAATCAGGAGAGTAAGGTTCTTTATTGGTGTTAGATCTTACAGCAGAAGGGTGGAGAGTCTCTCCCTTCAGTTTCCAGGTGGCATGAAGGTCCTCCTCAGAAATCTCTATCTCAAACTTGGCTGTTTCAGTTTCTGTGACCTCCACACTGTACAGTGGGCGGATAACCTTGATGTCACGCTCTGCAGGTGTTTAGAAACATGTTAGAACATCTCACAGCTGGGATGGAGATATTCATGATGTCTCAGAGAACATCAGAGGAAACAATGACAAAGACAACTGAAATGGTGGAGGACATGGACTGAACACAGAGATGTGACATTTAAGCGAGAAGCTGACACTCTCTTTTAGAGTGACTTACAAGTGCAAAGCAAAGGACACTGTTGACAGTAACCAACCCTTCCAAACAAATCTACACAGTCAGCACATACTTCAGAAAGGCCTATAGTAACACAGTAATGAGTAACGCACCACCCCGTTTGACGGCACTGCTTCTTTTAGATGTGCGATTAGTGCATCAGCGTAAGCAAGAGCAAGACCATGATTTTTGGGAAATTCCTCAATCAGCATTCGAGTCTAGCGCAAGTAAACCACCGCTGATACCTTAGAATTGGTGTAGCATCCTTTAATATGCCCAACCATTTTTGGAAAAACAAAGCCCGTCGATACCAACATTAAAATCTATGAATGTTGTGTTATCACCCTACTTCTCCATGGCTGTGCTACGTGGAGCACCGTGACTCGTTCCAACACTCATGTCTGTGGCGAATCCAATGAGTTTGATGGGAAGACCATATCTCAAACTGTGAGATAAGGAGAAGAGCAGGTTGTTGTAGCTCAGGCGTTCTAATTCAATACGCCTATGGTCACATACTCTGGCGTTGATGCACAATAACAGGATATCCAAATTCCTGCAGGACTGAATACCCACTCGTGGTTCCCAAGGTGTTGGCCCCACTAGAATTAACCTCATGAAGATCTATGAGGAGGTAAGGAGAAGACCCGAGGAGGATACCTAAACTTGATTGTACTCCAAGCACAAGATTGTTGCGCAAAGACCCGTGCGTCACATCGTGAGGCTTTCCATATTTAAGGCCTCTTCGCCCATTTTATCATGCTGAGCACCAAGCTAGAAGGCAGAAAGTACAATTTTTATATGGTCTTTGGTATTACACGGCCAAGGCTTGAACCCACGACCTCCCGGTTGTTGGGGCAGATGCTCCTGACCATCAATGACGGAGCAGCCCATTCTGGCGTGATGAAATCACCACGAGAGTGCTCTGATCTCCTGACCGTTGACCTTGAGCACAACCTGGATACAGATCCACCTGAGGATCATTGGGAGTGAGTTTGATGGGCATCAGGGTTAAATGCCTAGGAGGAGTAGCTATTACCGTGACATATGGATGGACAGATGGATAGATGGATGCCACGCCATTACATTTGCTCATTTCAGCTTCATCGGAAAGAGCTAAAAATTCAAATCCAGGAAGAACGGTTTGGAACCTTAATACTGCACTTCCTCATCAAGACTGGAGTCTCCCAAGACCAAGACAAGACCAAGATAATAGGTTGATACCAAGGCAAGACCAAGACCTACTTGCACAGTGGTCTTGGTCTTGACTTGATCTCTGCCTGCCTTGGTCTTGGTCCCAATCCCTTAAAGTCTTTCTACACTCTGGTCTTGGTCTGGGCTCAATTACAACACTACATTGCTTTATCCATCTTTGGATGTGAAGGGTTGGATAGTAACATCACAAGCATCCAGAATGGGAGCACAGGACACAGTGATAACGAGGGATGGATTGGACAAAACATGAGCCTAGACAGAGGTTCGGAGAACCCTGTGGGGCCTGAATCCACAGCCCTGATGTGAAATGGCCACATCTCTGCAGGTGTTACCTTCAATGTTCAGATCAGCGGTGGTCTTGTCAGTGCCACAGTCGCAGGTGTAAGCTCCCATGTTGCCCTTTGCCGCCTTCTTGATGACCAACATACGTTTCTTGCCATCAGACTTGAAGAGTATATTCCTGGAGGGAAAGATCTCATTCCCGTCTTTAAACCATCTGACATCGCCACTGGCCTTGCTTAGCTCACAGGACAAGATCACCTCATCCTTCTCGACAGCGGTGTAGTTCTGGAGCTTTACTGTGAAATACAGGTCACCCTCTGTGGCCAACACAATAGGAACAGTGATAAACATCTGAACTACATGGAGGATGGACATGAACCCAACCGTATCAGCCGTGACTTTCAATGGAATTTCCCCTTGACATTTAAGGCAAACTGACCTAGAACAGTGAGCATGGCCTCAGATGTCTTGCCCATGGCTTCCACTTTGATCATTGAGGTGTCGTCAATAGTGACCTCTTTGAAGGCCAGTTTGTGAACTTTTCCTTCCTCTGACATGTGCACCACCTTGCTGGGGTGCAGACGGACGTCATTTCTATACCAGACCACCGGAATTTTCTCATGAGAGAGCTCAGCACTGAACTCTGCAGTTTCACGCTCCTTTACAGTGACATCTTTAATTGGCCTGATAAATTTGAGGCGAATACCTGACAAGAAATTTTGTTTATAAATAGGTAATTAACTATAATTGTACCAGTTGGAAAAACACTGTGAAAATTGTCTGTTCAACAGGTTTACCTTTAATAATCAGCTTTCCAGTTGTCCTCTTATCTTCAGCCTCAAACATATATTTGGCTTCATCTTCATATCTTGCAGATTTTATAATAAGACTGTGTCTCTTTCCCTCCACTTGGAGGTCAAGTTTCTCACTGCTTAACAGCTCCTGAGATCCCTTAAGCCAGCGGAAGCTTTTGGGCTCTCGAGAAACTTCCAGCTCAAATTTTGCCTCATCCTTTTCGTATACGCTCACGTCTCCCAGAGGTGTAATGAACGACAGCAGCAGTTCTGTTGGTTCAGATAAATATTGCTGTAATCAAGGAAAAAACTGGGTGCTAAGTGTTAAAAAAAAAGAATGGACTGGCACTCACCCTTCACTTTCAGGTTAGCAGAACACTTGGCGTTGGCGGCAGCGAATGCCACCTCGCCTGTCTGAGGCACTTTGCAGTTGTATAAGACCAAAGTATGCTTGGCGCCATCCTCAACAATCTCAATATCCTGCAGATGGCCAACAAACTTCAAGATTTCAGCCAAAACAATGAGGACTCAAGGAAAAGTGATCATGGCTAGGCCGTGGTTAGCTCAGTTTCATTTGTTTGTATAGAGACAGGCTCAGGCCCCAGCGATCGATGGGTGACCGTTGAGAGATCAAAAATTGGCCCAATCTCACAACAATCTCTCAAAGCCTTGAAAAAGCTGTTTCTGTGCAAATGTTTGGAAGATCCTTGAGTGTTCTGGACTCAGTCAAAAATCACTGGAAGATCACTGAGCGATCTTAGTGATCTCTGGGCTCTCACTGAAAGACTGCCAAGAGATCTGGCCATTTTTTCATTGCTCAACAATCTCTCACTGATCTTCAAGCAAAAAAATCTTCTAAATATAACCCTGTCCATATTTGTTTCAAATGAAATTGAGTTTAATCTACTGGTAAGAGGAAAATCTGCTGAAATGCATTTCAATAGGACATACGGCAGAGGGACTGAGGACTTCTCCATTTAGTTTCCACTGGCCATGGACGTCATCCTCACTGAGCTCGATCTCAAATCGAGCGGTCTCTCCATCAAACACCTCAACGCCGTACATTGGACGAACCACTTTGATGGGGCGAGCTGACAACATTCAGATAGATTGTGAACAGAGTGAACATACAGACGTGGTCACAAAACAAGGACAAACAGTTTCCGGAATGTATAGTGTTCCTTTAGGAATGGGCAAACGCAAATCAAAAACCCTTACAAATATAGTCTTTACCTTCAATATAAAGTGTGGCCATTGTCTTATCTGTCCCACAGTCACAAATGTACTGTCCTTTGTCCTTGTCCCCAACTTTCTTAATGACAAGGGTTCTGCGTTTGCCATCAGTTTTGATGGCCACTGTCTTAGAGGCCTTGATCTCAGCTTCGTCATGGTACCACATGACATCAACGTCTTTACTGAGCTCACAGTCGAGGACCACGTTGTCTTTCTCCACTGCGGTGTAGTCCTGCAACTTAACAGTGAAGTATGGATCTCCCTCTGGAATGGGGACAGTTTTTGGATGACGCCAAGGCACACAAACATGACAGATGTACAGTCACAAAAGACAAGCCAGTAGCAAGAAAAACTCAGCAGAGATTTACAATTTCTGACAACACAGAGATAGTTTTGTAGACCTTTTCAGACACAAAAACAGACAACATTTAGAGACACTGAGTGGGGACAGAGAGTTGGGAAAGAAGTAGGTTTTCCTGTTTACCTATGACCGTCAGGTTGGCCATGGATGGAATGCCTTTAGCCTCAGCCTTAATCTGACAAATATCATCAAGTGTCACTTCTCTGATCTCTAGCACATGCTTCTTTCCATCTGCGTGAATGACAACCGTTCTGCTTGGGTGTATCTTAACATCGTTCTTGAACCAGGAGACTGGGATGTTCTCGTGAGAGAGCTCCAGCTCGAACAGAGCAGTTGCCCCTTCCTTTACAGTCTGGTCCGTTAGTGGCGAGATAAATTTGAGCCTGATACCTAGAATTGCATTAATAAAACATTTACACTGATATGAAGAGGGGGTAAGCAAAGATGAACAGTGAAGGCCAGTCCAGCACTTACCCTCCACCGTGAGTCTAGCCATTGAGGTTTTTCCCAGAACCTCAATCGTGTATTCATCTTCATCATCAAACTCACAGCAGTTTATAATCAGCATATGCTTTTTTCCATCATCGATGATGTCATACTTTTGGTCTGGGGTGATGATGTCAGCCCCTCTGTACCACATGACCTTAGAGACATCCTTCGTGATGGTGCACTCAAACTTAGCTTGTTTCTTTTCAGGCACAGAAACATCCTTCAGTGGGACAACAAAGTCCATCTCGATTTCTGAGACAAAAAGCGACAGAGGCATAGCACATCAACGACACAAAACAACAACACAGCAGTCTACAAGCAGACCAGTTTATCTCGCACACCTGTTTCTGATGAACTAGATAGTACCCCCTATAGCTCTGGAGGGTCATGGAGTTAAACTGCTATGAGAGTAGGGAGGTTGCAGACTGAGCCACTTCTTGTTGACAACTAAAGAGAAGCTCACGATAAGTCCCACTGGAGATATCCTCTGGTTCTGGAGGCCATCCAAGCAAAAGAAACACACCTCTAGGAGGGCTTAAATATGTGATCTTCTTTACAGCATGTTGTTCAAGGACTCCATGTGTAGAAGGTAAAGAAGCCATCTTCAAGAAACCCCATCGTCTTACATGGAAGAAACAGCAGACCTCCTTAGGTAGGACCAATCTTCACTCTTTAGGCCATGCTTCTTTCTGATGGTTTATAAGTTCCATCGAGTGTCTGATTAGTGTTTGATTAGCAGTTGGCTCAAGAACGTGTCTACAGGTATTACTAATAAACTGGTCAATGTGTAGACTTTGGACATGGAACATGTATCCAACGACAGCAGAGTCACACATTATTAGAACTGACAGAATTCCAAAAAACAGATTAGACTTCACATAGAACAAGAAACAAAACAGTTACATATAATCCGAACAACGTGAATAGTTGGGATTCCAAATGAAAATGTCTTCTTTTCTTCCCAGTTTGTAACTTTCCTGTCCCTGAAAGCTGAAAAGTCTACAACTGACATGTTTTACAGCCCAGGTCCCATTCACCAATCACAGGGTGCATTCTTAGTTGGTAGCTAAAGTCGTGTCCTATGATTTCCTAATGAGAACATCATACTTTTAGATTGGTAACTAAAGCTTTGCTGGACACCAATCATCCCTTACTGTCCTGAACTCACAACTTGGTCACCAGCATTTGGTGGTACAGTAGTTAGCACTGTTACCTCACAGCTAGAATGTTCCAGGTTTGAATCCCCAGGCTGGCGGGGGTGGGAACCTTTCTGTGTGGAGTCTGCATGTTCTCCCTGTGCTGCGTGGGTTTTCTCTGGGGGATCCGGCTTCCTTCCGCAATACAAAGACATGCATGTTAGGTTAACTGGAGACTCTAAATTGTCCCAAGATAGCCGTCTCTAATAGGCCCTTAGAATAGAGGGCTAGTGTATTTACTAGTTAAGCGCTTTGAGTGGTCTTTGACTACAAAAAACGCTATATAAGTACAGAGCTTTATCCCGTATCCTTATGTCTTCTCATCACCCTGTCACCCCTCATGCAGCAACTCAACTTTGATTAATTGAAAGAGTGAGAACTCTTCGACCCATCCATTTCACAGTCCTCCCTAATATGACGTCTCCACCAGATGCAGCTCTACTTCAGACAGAATGGGTCACTGTGAACCGACTACACACCGGAGTTGGACGATTCAACTCCAGCACGCACTTTTGGGGATTGTGCCCAACAGCAGCCTGCATACACAGGACCACCTGGTATCGTAACAGCAGAACCACAGCCAAGACCATCAACCACGTTCTCATCAGTGGCCGATGGAGAATTGCTTCTGACTGCCGTGTGTTCCGGAGTACTGAGATGGGCTACACAGACAATTGCCTTCTTGCTGCCACCCTGCACTTGCACATTCGCCGTTCTGTCACCACTGGTCAGAGACCCAGTTGCCCTCTGGAGAACAACAAGCTCAGCATCCCTGAATACTCTCACTGCTGTGCCTCAGAGGTCACCAAGGCACTGAAGATACCTGGGATCAGATTACCACCCACAACCTCTGCAGCTGCCAACTTTCTTGGCATCCGTTGCCATCGGAAGCAACACTGTAGTTGGTGAACCACTGTCCCAAACCCAGGCTCTATTAAAGTGCAGATCTTGAAAACTGAAACAGGGCAAGAAAGTTTAGCATTCAGCATGAAGCTGTGCGGTTGAGACCAACTTTCAATCAGGGAATCTACGACTTCTCTCGGGCTGTTCCCACCTCCCTCCCAAGGGCTGGTGCCATCCCCCGGGCCCGCACGTCTAACATGAATATTGCAGATTGCATCACATGATCAGTCAAGCTCAGGACTGCTCTGTTTACAAATAATGGACTGCTACAGTCACATAAGTGGCCATGCATATGTTGATGCTGTAGCCTCCATATGTGGTCCTACTGAACAGACTGCATACCACGTACTCTACGGGGGTTCCATCCTTAGCCCACCTGAGAACACACTGCTCAGCATGCACAACCCCAACTCTGACACAGTGAGATGAAACAAACCACACAGCTGTCTCATATACAAGAAGAATATTGGCTAATGGGACTTGGGTCCTAAAAAGTGTCAGGGGTACAGCAGGCTTTTCAGTGTCACTACCAAGAACAGGAAAGTTACATCCAATAGATCTCTTTTAGGTGATCCAGGCCCGCTCAGATGATGGTGGAAGTAACTTACCCGGTCAAAAGTTCATGTACTGACAAAATGATTTTGGATACATCATTTTAAAAGGAAAATCTTACAGTATCGTCTTGTACAGCCTTATGCTGTCCACTCTTGTATGCTTTAAAGCTTTATTGACTTCCCTTGGACCTCATGGCTTTATTTTTTACAGATTACACTGTTTTTATTTCAGTTTAGATAGACAGATGTACTGTATTGATGCCAAACTGGGAAATTACAGAATTATTTCAGTTTTTTCTATCAGGAACACCCTTTACCTTTAACAGTGAGCATTGCAGTGGTGACGGCATTCAGAGCCTGGTAGGACACTTCTCCAGCTTGATCCAACTGGCAGTTTTTCAGGTTGAGCCTACGCACTGCACCCTCCATTTGGATGTCACATGTCTAATAAATATTACAGCACATCAACATTAAATTGGTGTTGAAACTGAGGGAACATATGTATCAATATTTATATGACAAGGTGCTCCAGTCTTACCGGGGATCTGGTCAAAACCTCTCCTTTGAGTTTCCATTCACCTGGAACATCGTCCTCAGAGATCTCAGTCTCAAACATGGCATCCTCCTTCTCAATCACCTCAACGCTGACCAATGGTTTCAGGATCTCAGCCTCCCGCTCTGAAACCACGGAAGAAGTTAGTGCTCAAAAGTATGAAGTGATTCATTGATTTACAGAACTGCATGTGTTGTAGTATGAAGTAGATAAGCAGAAGGAAAAACCTCCAAGGGTGAGCTTGGCAGTGTAGATCCGTCCTTCCACCTCCATAGAATATTGTGCCACGTCATCAGGCTGACAGTTCTTAATGGTCAGAGTAAGCTCCTTCCCATCTTGCTTGATCTCAACTTTATCCGATGGAGTGAGCTCATTTTCTCCTTTGAGCCACTTCCAGTTGGGAGTTTCCTTGAAAAGCTCACACTTAAATGTAGCAGTAGCTTTTGGTTTGACATGCTGGTCCCTCAGAGGTTTCACTAGCCAGTCTTTGACAATTTCTGTTGGGTAGCAGAAAAAAATGAGTGAGCCATCTTCTATCCCACTGTAAATATCTAATTACTCTTAAAGGTTCTGTTTGCTGCACTTTTTCCACATGTTGACACCTCTCACAGGTCATAATCAAATGTCAGTGGCATACTTTGACCAAATTGTTGCATAATCTTAGACAGCTTTTCTCAGAAAGGCTCCTTTCAGTACATGTCCCTTTAAATGCTGAAGAGCTGCAGTTAACGTCCCTCACCATCTTTTGTTACTATTGCTAATCTTAGCTGGCTAGCTCCTAGCTCGGATAGTGGGCCTGAACAAGCTACTGTAAATTTGTCTTAAAGAATAAATGAAATAAAACATCAGTGGTGGACAGGAGTGTATGGTTTCAGTGGTTGATAGGACATGTTCCTATCAGCCTGAAGAAGACTAACATCTTGGCGCAAGGCACGGAAGCACCACCAACCATCACCATCGATGACTACGAGCTGGAGGTTGTGAATCAGTTCACGCACCTGGGGTCCACGATCAGCCACAACCTCTCCCTTGATACAGAGATCGACAAGAGGATTGGAAAATCAGCCTTCACACTCGCTCGCCTCACCACACGAGTGTGGGAGAATCCCAAACTCTCTGTCAAGACGAAGATGGCAGTGTACAACGCCTGCGTCATCAGCACACTGCTCTATGGGAGTGAGACATGGACAACATACGCCCGGCAGGAAAAGAGACTGAACTCCTTCCACTTGCGCTGCATTCGCCACATCCTGGACATATCCTGGCAGGACAAAGTGCCCAACACAGAAGTTCTGTCCCGCGCCGGCCTTCCCTCCATGTTCACTCTACTCAGGCAGCGCAGGCTCCGCTGGCTAGGCCACGTTCACCGTATGGAGGATGGCGGAATCCCCAAAGACGCCCTCTACGGAGAACTGGCGACTGGCAGGAGAGACGTTGGCCGCCTACAGCTGCGCTTTAGAGACGTCTGCAAGAGAGACACGAAGGCCCTGGAGATCAACACAGAGCACTGGGAAGACCTTGCAACGGACCGCTCCAAATGGAGAGGCACCCTGACCAGACAGCTCAAGGCGGGTGAAGAGAGACTGACTGCTGCAGCAGATGAAAAAAGGACCCGCAGGAAGAACCGCCACAGACCCAGCAGCACGGAGACCACCCACAAGTGTGACCTGTGTGGCAGGGCCTGCCATTCGCGCATCGGCCTGTTCAGCCACAGGCGGTGCTGTTCCAGCAGAGTAGACGTTTAGGATTCTCTTCCATGGTCATCATAGACCGACGGAGGCCGACGAGGATATGACCGCACCCTGGACTGACATGAGACCAGAAACACTAAAGCTAGCTTGCTGCTAGCAGGACTGACTTGTCAATATCAATGCAAACATACCCTGTTTTATTAATGTGGAGCATATTATTAAAAATTTATATAATTTTACTATCCACAGCTATTTTAAGCCGTAGTGATAATTGATTTACAGAAAGAGTTTCTGCTGGTGAAGTCTATTTTTTCTATAAAGTTCGGCTGTCACTCTGGTTTAACTCATTTTTGGAGGGTTGCCATAAAGATGTTTTATATAAATTCTGCTCAGAAGTAGCAAATTACAAGGATATTAAAAACCTGTATTTAAATGTCAAAGCTGGGAAGGTAAATCCAAGTTAGCTGCAATCTAAAAATATATCAGTATATCATCAGCATAGAGACGGATACTGATCTCAGAATGGACTAACCACGATGGCTTACCAATCACTTTGACATTTGTTGTGGTCTTGATCTCTTCCTGCCCGGCCACTTCGCATGAGAAGGAGCCGCCGTCCTCCTCGGTGCAGTTCTGGATGGTCACTGCATGCTGCATCCCAATGATGTTGATCTGAATCTTGCCCTCTTTCTTCTTCAAGACCTGGCCATTCTTCTTCCAAACCACATCCCTCTCTTTGTTCAGCTCACAGGTGATGTACAGAGGCTGACCCTTCAGAGCGGTCATCTCCTCCTCCAGCTCCTTGATCCATTTCACAGGAAGCTCTATAAAACAAAAAGTTAATGCGGGATTTTATTTCAATACATCACCAGTATTGCCGTCACTTGGTAGGAGATATAATCAGTCACTGATTTTTTTTTTGGGGGGTGGGGGTGGGGGTGCTATTCCCCTTGATAGTTTAGTTTAATGTTTATTTGAAAGGCACATTACATACTAGTAAACATAAATAAAAATGGAAGTATGCCAGATTTAGCAAATGATGATGATAATAATAATAATAGTAATAATAATAATAATAATAATATCTTATAATTTTAAAACTTTTTCTCAAACACTTGCAACTTTTCCCCATAAATCTACAACTGTTTTTTTTTTTTCATAAATTTGGGATTTGGGGTTGCAACTTTTCTCTCTCATAAATTTAGCAATTTTTTTCTTGTCAATCTGCAATTTCTACCTATAAATTTTCAACTTTTTCTCAAAAATCTGTGACTTTTTTCCACATAAATTTGCAACTTTTTTCCCTGTAAACTTTCAACCTTTTTTCCTTTTTCTCATAAACCTGAAAAATTTTCCTGTAATTTTTCAACTTTTTCCCCATAAATTTGCAAATCTTTTTCTTGTAAATTTGCAACTTTTTCTCATAGATTTGTAGCTTTTTCCTTAAAAAATGTGTTTGTTCTCAAAAATTTGGACTTTTTCTTTGCTACTTTTTTCTTTCAAATTTGCAACTTTTTTCTCAAAAAATATTTTTTTTTTCTGTAAACCTTCTACTTTTTTCTCCAAAATTTGCAACACTAATCTGGATGCTGGTTGAATTTTTAGTCTGTGAAATTAAATTGAAATTTGTGACTTTTTAAAATTTTTTTAAAGTGTTGAAATATATATCAAATTTGTACCTAATTTACATTTATACATGTGTACCACATGCTAAAAATAACAAATGTCCTACTAGATATGACAAACCTTCAACGATGAGCTTGGCTGTACAGGATATCTCCTTGCCCGCATTCTTGGCTACACAGGTGTACTCTCCAGTGTCCGACAGCTGGACGTCAATAATGTGTAACTTGCGGTCTTTGCCGTCAGAAGTGAACTTGTGCTTGGGGCTCTCGCGCAGATTGCTGCTGTCTTTCATCCAGGAAGTGACGGCGGTGGAGGGGGAAACCTCACACTCGAAGACAGCGGAGGAGCCAATGGACTCAGCTTCCTGCAACACGATGTCCTGGAGCTTTTTGATGAACTTCAGTGGGACAGCTTTGAGCTTGAAGCCACCGAAGGGTTCCTCTGGTGGTGATGGGCCTTTTCCACCGGGCCTTAGCCCACGGCCCCGGCCTTCTCCGGGAGATGGGGTCTGCTTGGCTAACCACAAAATACGAGGATAATCAACTTACGTTTGAAAACACTCAGCCTAACTGCCATGAAGTGACATGTAGCTGGTGAGACTCACGTTTCAGTCCTCGTCCTCTACCTCTTCCTGCTTCCTCTGGTGCTGGTTGTCCCTCTGTTCAGAAACAACAGAAGATTAAGTTTGGGTTTGCTATGTACTGCTGTTGCAGTATCAATGTCACGTATACAGTAAGATCCACATTATTAGACGGGGGGGGGCTGTTCTGATGGTATGGAAGGCGTGAGACAATGAGCCTGAGATGAATGGAGGTAGAAGCACGATGGTTGATGATGTATGATTAAACCATGAAGAAACGGAAGTGGAAAACATGATGGCATGAGAGCAGAAAACAGACCCTAGACTAGTAAGACAAGCACGGAAATGATAGACGCACCGATGGGAAAACATGGAAGACAGATGGACATGATGAGGACATCACAGTCAAAGTGGGATGAAGTGAAGAGGATTTAGATGGAGGCATGGATGGATATAATTCTTTCTTTTTTGGTTGGGCCTGCCACCATCTCACCTCTCCTGGTCACCCCTGGAACCTCCACAGCACCTTCTTCTGCTTCACCCTCCCAGTCTTCTGAGCCGTAGCTGTCCCGTGGAACCAGCTCCCAACCCCATGCCTCTTCTTCCTCGTACTCGGCCTCCTCCTCAAATTCAAATTCTTCCTCAAACACCTCTTCCTCTGGCTGGGTGGCAACCTTCTTCATCTGTACGGCTCCAGGAGAGATCTCTTTTGCCAAGGGAACCTTTTCTTTGTCGGGCTTTGCTGGCTCTGCAACCTTCTCTTCTTCTGGGGTTGGCTTCTTCGGGACCTTTTTGAGAGTGACAGGCTCAATGGTTTCTTTGGGTGAAATGGTTTTAGGAACTGGTTTGAGTTTATCGATGCTTGGCTTCTTTTCAACTGGGATAATCTCAGCTTCTTTAGGCTTTTCAACTTTAGGAGAAGGTGTCTTTTTAAGCTCTACTTTCTTGAGCTGCTCCACAGGCTTCAACACCACTTCTTCCTTTTCCTCTTTCACTTTTGGTATAACTCCTTTCTTCACCTGCAAAGGTTTGGGTTCTTCAGGAACCTTTTCAGGTTTTTTAACAGCAGCAGGGGTTTGAGGAACTTTCTTTTCTACTGGAACTGCTTCAGCCTCCTTTGGCTTTTTTGGTTTAAGCTCTGTAGGTTCTGGAATCTCAGCTTTTGTTGGAAGATCCTCTGGCACTTTCTTTTTGAGTTTTTCTTCTGGAACTGCTCGTTGACGGTGCAGGTCATCAGTTGGCTTGCTCTTTTTCTCCTCTGCTGGTTTAATCTCAGGCTCTGCGGGCTCTTTAGGAGGCCTGGCAACTGGCTTCAGTTTGACAATCTCCTTCTCCTGCTCCACTGTTGGGATCTTCTTCCCCTTGGTGAGCACTTTGACCTCCTCAGGTTCTTTCTCGGGAGGTTTCTTTTTATCTACTGGTTTCGGCTCTTTGGCAGGTGGCTCCTTGATCTCCTCAGGTTTTTCAGGCTTTTTTGGAGGCTCTTTGATTTCTACCTCTCTGGGAATCCTCTCTCCCTTTTCAAAAGGCACTGTGTCCCTCTCTGGCTTCTCCTTTTTATCTTTCTCTGGCTCTTCTTTTGGCTTCACAGGCTTTTCAAATGGTTTTAGTTTGACAACTTCTGCTTCAGTTTCCTCTAAAGGTAACTTTTTCACTTTCTTCATGGCTGCACTAGGTGGTACAGGTTCCTCTTCTTTTGGTGCCTTGGGAGTTTTCTTCAGAGAAATCTTGTCTTCTGGTTTCTCATCTTTTGGTGTGGGCTTCTGGCGTGTCCACAATTCCTTAGGGGCCTCTTTCTTCTCCTCCTCTTTAGGTTGAATAACTTCTGGCTTCTTCACAACATCTGCTTTCTCCCGAGGCTTCCGCTCCTCCACAGTTCTCCTGGTCACAACTGACATCTCGATGGCTTCTTCCCTATGGACCATCTCTTCAACGGTGAGAACTTTAGTCATGGTGACCTTTTGAGGTTTTTCGTCTTGCACGACCTCTTTAGGTGGAATCGATGGAACCTTCTTGAGCGTGATGATCTCCTGCTCCTCCTCTTCCACCTCCCTCACTACTCTGGTTGTTTTTCTCAAGGTCGGGATCTCAAACGTCCCATCCTCTTCCAAACGAATTCTACCTTTTGTGGCCAGAACCGTTTCTGGGGCAGCAAAGTTTTGATGTTATTTACATAGAGTACACTTATGTACAAACACATAAAACACACAACAAAAACTTTTTAAAAATAGATGTAATAAACGAGCAAAACTGTTGATTTTATTATAATGATTCAGATTCAGATTCACTTTATTTGGTGTCCATAAGTGCAATTCGGTCTGTAGCAACAACAAGGAACACAACAATACATACAAGTAAAATAAAACTTTCAAAAGAACCTAAACCACAGGGAAACACACTCATAAGTATTTAGTGCCGATCATCATAAAATTTCACAGGGGAGCATGTCACAATAGGTGCACTAGAATGTACATACATAAATAAATAAAAGACAGCAATACTAAAAGAGTGAGTATGTAAGAAAGATTAAAAAATGTCAATAAATAGTAAAAAAAAATTTAAGCTCACAAGTAATGGAATGTGTTAAAAATAAACTTTCAAGACAACAAAAACAGTTGACGTCATTTTCTTTTAACCTCAGAATTTAGTGACTAAATAGAGACAGGCACAAAGGCCTTTGTGCCTTTATATCTGTTTTTTATTCGTGAGGGAATGATACAGCGACGGCCAGAAGGACACAACTTGTGAGCTGTATCCAGATGTATCCAGATGAATGGATTTGGCCTTTTCCAACACGTGTTTTTTATATACGTGGTCAAGACTGTTGAAGCCATTTTAACAATCTTCCCAAGGGAATTTTTGTTTCTCACTGGCAAGTTACCATACCAGCAGATAACAGAAAATGTGATAACTGACTCAATAAAAGTGCAATAAAACATTTTCATAAGAGTCTTATCAACCTAGAATTTTGTGAGCTTTCACAGACAATAAAGCCGCTGCTGACCTTTTTTTACATAAAAGTTTGCATAAAAGTTGATTTCAGAGACTGATATTTTCAAAAATATATAATTTGAAAAGGCACATGTAGTGAAATAAATGGAGCTACCCTTGATTTTCTTATGATTATGGATTACCTAAAACATCCAACTCATCAGCGCATTCTAAAAGTAGAAACTAAAACTCCACCCTTCCTCTTACATCACTATTGCTAACCTTAGGTGACTAGCTCCTAGCTCGGCTAGTGAGTCTGAGACAGCTAATGTAAATTTATCTTAAAGAATGAATGAAATAAAGCATCAGTGGTGGACAGCAGTGTGGTTTCTGTGGTCGACAGGATATGACCAGTCCCCGGAGTACCAATACTGGAGTGGTAAAGCTCTGCACTCAGCTGGGAGGTTGTGGGTAAAAGCCCCAACCAAGTGATACCATAAAAATGGTACTTTTTGACTTCTAGCTTGGTGCTCAACATAAATACACTGCGTTCCAAATTATTATGCAAAATTATATTTGTCTCTGATTTTCCTAAATAGTTGATGAATATGACAGTCAGTATACTTTTCAAGTCATCAACCGTTAGAGCACAAGTCAAATTTTATTGAACAAGCCTCCCAATGATAACTATTTTTTTGCAAAAATTAAAAAAAAAATGCAAAATGCACTGTTCCAAATTATTACGCACAACAGAGTTTCAAAACATTTTATTGTTTGTAAAGAACTGAAAATGGTCATTTGTTGAATTTGCAGCATTAGGAGGTCATATCACTCTATAAATTCAAGAAATCTCTGTCTGTCTGTCTGTGTGTCACAATCATAGCACATCATAGGACGGTCTATGATGCCTGCATGATGTTCTATGATGATCCTATGACATCAGCCAACATAGGACTCGCGACACCATCATATAGGCGATGCCATCATATAGGCAATAGGACTGGCTACCTAGATGTAGTGTCTTATGATGCCTGCCTTGACATCTTTATGATGTCATATAGACCAACCAGACGCTACATAAATGGAGAGCAATAGAGTGAGAAGAACTGCTGCACATCAGGAAAGATCCCGTGAAGATGAAACACCTGAGGTTCAAGCAGTACGTCAAAGACTGTGAACAACACACCCGTCTGAGACAGGAGGAGACCCTTCACCAGCATATGGTATAACAGACAAGGGATGCACAGACAGACAGGAAATATGTGGAAGTGCGCCATGCACGTGCTGAGTCATTTGAAGCCCGAAATGCCCGCAAAGCAAGCAACGCTGCACGCCAGGCAAGGCACAGAGAAGCTGAGACCGAATAGGACGCACTACTTTAAACCACACCCATTCGAAGCAGTAAATCGGGAAGTCTCACTCTGTAAGGCAGAAGGCATTCTATAAATTCAAGAAATCTCTATCAGTGTGTCAGTCTGTCACCCCATTAAGAATAGGACACGCTACTTTAAACCACATCCATTCGAAGCAGTACCCATGAAGAATGGCAGTCTACACTACAAATGGTACAGTAAATGGCATTCACTTAAATAGCGCTTTTATTCTCATCTCTTGATGACCAAAGCGCTTTACAGATCCTGCCATCCACCCATTCACGCATGCATTCACACACTGATGGCGGCATGCTGCCTAACATGGCGCTTCCAGACCCACCAGGAGCAACTGGGGGTGAAGTGTCTTGCCCAGGGACACAACGGCAGGATACTGGGGAGAGCGGGATTCGAACCGCCAACCATGTGGTTATTGGACGACCCGCTCTACCTCCTGAGCCACTGCCGTGCCCATTTTACAAATGTGTAAAATGCCAAGCAAAGCGCTGATTTTCTCCAGGTGCTTCGGTTTCTGGGTTTCAACGGGCATGCACAGGTCTTCCTGAACAGGGTCGAAAGACACTTTTTGCTCAGATCTATTTTCATGATCCTGTCCATCCGTCCATTCATCCATCCATCTTCTACCGCTTTTCCGGAGGTCCGGGTCGTGGAGGCAGCAGTTCAAGCAGAGAAGCCCAGACTTCACTCTCCCCAGCCATCTGCTCCAGCTCTTCAAAGAGGATACCAAGGCGTTCCCAGACCAGCTGGGAGACATAGTCTCTCCACCGAGTCCTGGGTCTGCCTCGGGGTCTACTCCCAGTGGGAGGTGCCCGAAACACCTCAAGTGGGAGGCGTCCAGAAGGCATCCTAATCAGAAGCCCATACCACCTCAACTGACTTCTTTCAATGTGGAGGAGCAGCGGTTCTACTCTGAGCCTCTCCCAGATGACTGAGCTCCTCACCCTATCTCTGAGGGTGAGTCCAGCAATCCTGTCCATGAACTGGAATTACAACACACCTATCCCTCAACCAGTGGTCTGAACGAAGAAGAAAAACAAGAAGACCACCAGATGGAGAGCAATACAGTGAGGAGAACTGCTGCACATCAAAAAAGATGCCGTGAAGATGAGACACCTCAGGTTCCAGCAGTACGCTGCAGGCATGACTGTGAATAACACAGCTGTCTCAGACAGGAGGAGACCCTTCAGCAACGGGCATGCAGAAATACTTGGTTTCTATGGGCATGGATGGGTATGCACAGGTATGTACTAGTTTACTGAAATCAAAAGCTATTTCAGTCAAAAACATTTTAACAGACCAAGTTACATGTTAAAATAAGACCCCTTCTTTGATATCATCATCATCATCATAGCAGTGTGTCGTGGGCGACAATGACTGTTTCATTTAGATCTGATCAGATTCCTCCACGCAGCTCTGTCCCCTGCCCTCTGCTGCCAGGAACTCCCGACCCTGCAAACCCGGGCAACGTCCGAGCCGGTATGAATTGCTTTCTGACTGACCATTTCATGAAACTGCTATCAAAGTATTTGAATACCGCTAGCTTTTGCTGGACTAGTGACACATTCTTGACAGACAGAGGTATTATCAGTAGCAAGGACAGGCCAAGACAAACTGACTCCAGTATCTGTTGCAGTGACTGACCAGATGATAGGTTTGTTTATCTCTGCTCTTTGTGTAGTGCATGTCACGATGCACCGACTGGCAAAAGTCCACCACAGACCTTGTGACAGATGTGCTTATCTGCCAGGATGTCCAGTCTCACCCCGTGTAACTGGGAGTGGGCCACCACAGACCTGTGACAGACATTGTTTTTAGTTCTGCCAGGATGCCCAGTTTCACCCTCCACGCCCTCGGAAGGGCGGGGTTGCCGGTTGAGTCGCCAACAACCCGACCCATGAGACAGGTAGTACTGGTTTTCATGGTTATCCGGCAACAAGCAAACCAATGCCTGACCATAGGCATATCTGTGAAGGCTGTGGATTGCTTCACAATTCTTGCATCCATTGAACTTGTGAGTTTTTGGAGACTTTCTCATTGAATTTCATTGCAAGATGTCAGAATAGCCTCCCACAGCTGCTGTTTTGATGTGAACTGCCTCCCACCCTCATAGATCTTTTGCTTGAGGATGCTCCAAAGGTTCTCAATAGGGTTGAGGTCAGGAGAGGATGGCGGCCACACCATTAATGTTTCTCCTTTTATGCCCATAGCAGCCAATGACACAGAGGTATTCTTTGCAGCATGAGATGGTGCATTGTCATGTATGAAGATAATTTTGCTACAGAAGGCACGGTTCTTCTTTTTGTACCGTGGAAGAAAGTGGTCAATTAGAAACTCTATATACTTTGCCCAGGTCATTTTCACACCTTCAGGGGCCCTATAAGGGCCTACCAGCTCTCTCTCTCCATGGTTCTGGTCCAAAACATGACTCCACCACCTCCTTGCTGACGTCACAGCCTTGTTGGGACATGGTGGCCATCCACCAACCATCCACTACTCCATCCATCTGTACCATCCAGGGTTGCATGGCACTCATCAGTAAACAAGACTGTTTGGAAATTATTCTTCATGTATTTCTGGGCCCACTGCAATTGTTTCTGCTTGTGAGCATTGGTTAAGGGTGGCCGAAGAGTAAGTTTATGCACAACTGCCAGCCTCTGGAGGATCCTACACCTTGAGGTTCGTGGGACTCCAGAGACACCATCTGCTTCAAATACCTGTTTGCTGCTTTGTAATGGCATTTTAGCAGCTGCTCTCTTAATCCGATGAATTTGTCTGGCAGAAACCTTCCTCATTATGCCTTTATCTGCACAAACCCATCTGTGCTCTGAATCAGCCACAAATTTCTTCACAGTACGATGATCATGCTTAAGTTTTGAAAAACAAAAAAACTGAATGTTTATGACACTAAAATCTTATTTGCATAATAATTTGGAGCGCGGTGTAGAATGGGGAACAGAAACCTGGTTACCCAGCCACAGGGGGAAGTACAAAAGCAGTGCCAGTCCCAAGCCTGGGTAAATGGGGAGGGTTGCACCAGTAAGGACATCTGCCGTAAATAAAAAAAAAAAAAAAAAAATCCTCGCCAAATCAAATATGGGAAAGCATGAGCTACCCCATATAGGCAAATAGGTCCCTGGCGTACAATAAGACCAGAAACATTTGTGAATGAGAGACTAAACTGCTAGCTATAGCTAGCCACCTTGGTTCTCTGAGCTAAGCAAAAATAACATCTAAGAATGACATACTGTATGTGGTCAAGTGTTGGTGGATGAACAAGGATTCCTGTGGGGGTGAATAGGACTTACATAAAATAGTCAAATCAACAGTTAAGCTCACACCAGACGGCCTGTCTGGCAGCATCTCCCTGCTGAGATGAGCTCTAACGGAGTTAAACTGACCAACGCAGCAACCTAGCCAAGCTAATGCTAATAGATCCTGGAAAGTCTTCACAGTGCTTCACTTTTTCCACATCTTATGTTACAGCCTTATTCCAAAATGGATTAAATTAATTTTTTCCTCAAAATTCTATGAACAATACTCCGTAATGACAACGTGAAACAATTTTTTTTGAGATTTTTGCAAATTTATTAAAAATAAAAAAACTCAGAAATCACATGTACATCAGTATTCACAGCCTTTGCCATGAAGCTCAAAATTGAGCTCAGGTTCATCCTGTTTCCACTGATCATCCTTGAGATGTTTCTACAGCTTAACTGGAGTCCACCTGTGGTAAATTCAGTTGATTGGACATGATTTGGAAAGGCACACACCTGTCTATATAAGGTCCCTCAGTTGACAGTGCATGTCAGAGCACAAACCAAGCATGAAGTCAAAGGAACTGTCTGTAGACCTCCGAGACAGGATTGTCATGAGGCACAAATGTGGGGAAGGGTACAGAACAATTTCTGCTGCTTTGAAGGTCCCAGTGAGCACAGTGGCCTCCATCATCCGTAAATAGAAGAAGTTCAGAACCACCAGGACTCTTCCTACAGCTGGCCAGCCATCTAAACTGAGCGATCGTGGGAGAAGGGCCTTAGTCAGGGAGGTGACCAAGAACCCAATGCTCACTCTGTCAGAGCTCCAGCATTCCTCTGTGGAGAGAGAAGAATGTTCCAGAAGGACAACATCTCTGCAGCAATCCACCAATCAGGCCTGTATGGTAGAGTGGCCAGATGAAAGCCGCTCCTTTGCAAAAGGCACATGGGAGCCCACCTGGAGTTTGCCAAAAGGCACCTGAAGGACTCAGACCAAAAAAAAATTCTCTGGTCTGATGAGACAAAGATTGAATTCTCTGGCATGAATGCCAGGCGTCGTGTTTGGCGGAAACCAGGCACTGCTCATCACCAGGGCATCAACATCCCTACAGTGAAGCATGGTGGTGGTAGCATCATGCTGTGGGAATGTTTTTCTGCGGCAGAAACTGGGAGATTAGTCAGGATAGAGGGAAAAATGAATGCAGCAATCTACAGAGACATCCTGGATGAAAACCTGCTTCAGAGCGCTCTTGACCTCAGACTGGGGTGACGGTTCATCTTTCAGCAGGACAACAACCCTAAGCACACAGCCAAGATATCAAAGGAGTGGCTTCAGGACAACTCTGTGAATGTCCTTGAGTCTTCCAGCCAGAGCCCAGACTTGAATCCAATTGAACATCTCTGAAGAGATCTGAAAATGGCTGTGCACCAATGCTTCCCATCCAACCTGATGGAGCTTGAGAGGTGCTGCAAAGAGGAATGGGCCAAACTGCCCAAAGATAGGTGTGCCAAGCTTGTGGCATCATATTCAAAAAGACCTGAGGCTGTAATTGCTGCCCAAAGTGCATCAACAAAGTAGTAGTAGTAGATTAGTTTATTTGACAGGGACAGTGCAATAAACATAGACAATTAATCAAAGACAATCAATCTGATGTGTTGCACATAGAGTGTATAGCTATTAGCTAATTTGCAACTCTTGTCCCTGGATGGGCTTTAGAAAAAAGAATCAAGATAAAAAATATACACAATAACCACATACATCAATGCAGAAAAATTATAAATACACAATTATAAATATTATAAATATTATAAATACACAAATATAACAGCCTGACTCACATTTAACATAAATATTATAAATATTATAAATACACAAATATAACAGCCTGACTCACATTTAACACATATAACATAACTCACATTTGCCTATTTCAGGCCTTCCTCCCTCCGTCACTCACTATAAACAAACACATTTATTCCTTCCCTTCATTCACTCTCACTTTGCAGACAAATAATTCATACATGAGTACATTCTTGTTTATTTTTCAGCCAGTTTTTTAACATTTTTAGTGAATGTTTTAAAGTCCGTTATTATTTTAATTTCATTTGGCATTGTGTTCCAGATGTGACTGCCCTTTATAGAGAAAGCTGTTTGTCCAAATGTGGTTCTGCGGTGGAATATTTTACAGTTGTTGTTAACAGAACTCCTGGTGGCTCTGCTGCTGTCCTGTCTTTGGACGAAACCAGCAAGTGGCTCGGGTGCTGATTTATGGAAACATTTGAACGTTAATTTCAGAAGACAGAGGTCAATGAAGCTCTCAAAACTCAATAGGTTGTATTTTTTTAAAACATTACAGTGATGCCACCTAATGGGCTTTTTGTCCAAGATTTTTAGGGTTTGATTATATAATGAACCTATATGTCTTATTGTGGAAGGGGCTGCTTGAGCCCAGACTGTCAAACAGTATGATATATGAGAAAAAACCATAGAATGCATATACAGTGCAGCTGCTTCGTAAGGTATGTAATATCTAATTAATTTAAAGCAGTTCAGATTTTTTTTTACTGTTTTTGAAATTTTCTTTATATGAAGATTAAATTTGAGTTGAGGATCTAGTACAATGCCAAGGTATTTGAATTCTGTAGCTAAACTGATGTCATGATCATGTATATTAACTTTAAAATGTTGCAGGTTACATTTTTTGATTGAAAAGCACATTGAGACTGTTTTCTGAAGGTTCAGCAATAGATGGTTCTTGAGGAGCCACTAGTATTGAGCAAAGGCTGTGAATACTCATGTGCATGTGATTTCTTAGGTTTTTTTTGTTTTTAAGACATTTGCAAAAATCTAAAAAAAAAAAAAAAAAAAAAAATCACATTGTCATTATGGGGTATTGTGTAAATGCTAAATGGCATTCACTTATATAGTGATTTTTCTCATCTCTAGATGACAAAAGCGCTTTACAGATCCTGCTGGCCACCCATTCACACACATTCAGCCATTGATGGCGGCGGAGCTGCCATGCACCGGCGCTGGCCTGACCCACCAGGAGCAACTGGGAGTTCAGTGTCTTGCTCAAGGACACTTTGACATGCAGACTGCAGAGAGAGCGGGAATCGAACCCCTGACCCTCCAATCAGTAGTTGGCCACACTACACTTGCGCCATAGCTGCCCTCACCATGTGTAAAATTTTGAGGAAAAAAATTAATTTAATCCCTTTTGGAATAAGGCTGTAACATAACGAAATGTGGGCAAAGTGAAGCACTGTTTGAAACTCTTTGAAATAGTGAACCATGTGGAAACAGGGATGTCTGTTAGGGTGACTGAAATCTAAAGAAAATAACACCATAAACTATGCCTGGAAAGATAACTCCCTAGTACATTTCAGAAGGTAAAAACCTACAAAAATACAGTTTTTCAGTGAATGTGTATTTATACTTTGAGGACTTGTTTTTGTGTTTTTGGTTATATTTATAGACACGTAGAACTGCTGAGGTTTGTTTTCTGCAACAGCACATGCCAAGATTCAGCCCTACTGGTAGTTTTCTGTAGGTACTACAGTAAAGTAAGAAGTAACTGGTGTTCTTACCTTTCTTGACACCTCCTGGGGCTTGGACAGGTCCCTTGGCTTCATCTAATACAACAGTACAGTTCAGAAAATTGTTAGTTAGGAACTGTTACTGGTTGAAAACATTTAAGACAGGATAAACATTTCTCATAAAGCATTTTAATTTAAAATGTGCACCACTCACATTTCACTGTCATGCAGACCAAAGTTGTACAGTGTATCACACAGATTAGTTCATGTGGAACATGAAAGAGTACTAAGTGGATTAAAGACCAAGAGAACTGGACACACACCACACCAGACAAAGAAAAAGAACTGCTGCTGAGGGTCTTAGCAACCCAAACTGTGGACAGCAGTGAAGATATAAAGAAGGGTTCTTCCACAATCAATATTTCTGCTGACGTGAAAAATACAGACGTGTGGCGGGTTGATTCAACACCCCCACAACACACAGGACAGTCAGCTCTCTTCTCTTGGTTTTTCCTGCTGCACTACTGAGATGTAATGTGCCATGCATGTCTAGTGTTCATGCGTCCTGTCCTTACTGTGACCTAGAGGCTGAGATCAATATGTAGATGTGCCTTGTAACCTCTTTGTCCCGCAAGCCGGAGCAGAGGCTGCATCTGCCTATTGTTATGTAGGTCTTACAAATGCAAATATCTCATGCCTGTTCTGCAGTCCCTCTGATCAGACCAACTGCTGTGAATCTGCTTTGATGTATTGTTTGAGTTTGGTATAAATACTGCACAGGTTCTGTAACTCGCCCTCTCAATCTCACTTCTGCATCTGCTGCTGCTGGACACAGACTCTTGTGTCCTCCTTCTCTGAGAGCCGTGGGCTCGCTCCCGGCGCGCATGCACGGCGCCGGGAGCGGAGCCCGTGACGGCGGTATGATAATAAAACCTGCTTAAAACCACAGCATCGCTGTATATATTTTTTATCATACGCTGCAGACAGACCAAAACTCCAACAAAGAGTATGATTTCTCTGGAATTTTTCTAATGCCTGTACCTGTTTCAGGAGAAATCTTTTTTATCACAACTGGTTTTTCTTCTTCAGCGACCACCTTGGCTGGTTCTTCAGCCTTTCTGACAGGCTCGGGCTGTGGCTTCGTTACTTCAAGTATAAGAAAAAGAGGGAACTAAGGTATCACAAACACACAGTATTTCTAAAAGAAAGCGTTAGAATAAATTTGTTAAGAATAATTGCCATCATCTGTTCAAGGAAATCTTCTCAGTGCAAGAAATAAGCCATAACATGGCTGAAGCAACCATAATTGTTTCTTTAAGGACTTGTGAAACTGCAGTTCTCTGCTCTGATTACAAAAACTGCCAAAAAATACTCAGATGAATAACTTGCAAAAACAGACCCTAATATAGAGTTTGCCAGATGATTCAAAGTGAGACCACCTCCTTCTGGGGTCTCAGTCCATCTTCTACTGCCGTTCCGGGGGTCCAGGTCATGGAGGTAGCAGTCTCAGCAGAGAAGCCCAGACTTCCCTCTCCCCAGCCACCCCCTCCAGCACTTCAGAGAGGATACCAAGGCATTCCCAAATCAACTGGGAGACATAGTCCCTCCAGCATGTCAGGGATGTGCCCCGGTGTCTCCTCCCAGTGGGACGTGCCCGAAACACCGCACGTGGGAGGCATCAATGAGGCATCCTGATTAGATGCCCAAACCACCTCAGCTAGTTCCTTTGGAGAAGCATTAGCTCTACTCTGAGCCTCTGCTGGATAACTGGGCTCTTTACCCTATTTCTAAGGGTGAATCCAGCAACCCTACGGAGAAAGTTTCTTTCAGCTGATTGTATCTATGATCTTATTCTGTCAGTCATTACAGGGTAGGAATGCAGATTGACTGGTAAGTCAACAGCTTTGCTTTGCAGATCAGTATCCTCTATCACAGAGTGGTACAATGTCCACATTACCCCAGATGCTGCTTAAATCCGGCTGTCACTCTCTCACTCCATTCTGCCTTTAGTCGTGAATAAGGCCCTGACCCAAGATACCTGAACTCATCCACTTGGGGCAGGAGCTGTCCTCAAATTCCATGCAACGCTGCAGAGACACCTCAACCAGGACAGCTCTACAACATCCAGAGCCTTGAGGTTCTCAGTCTGAATCTCATCCACCCCTAAGGCTCTGTCACTGAATAGTTTTTTAACTTCAACAACCTCGGCCACAGTGGTGGGTGAGTCACTCCTCTCGTCCATCAGGTTCTGCTTCCACTACGGAAGGCATGTCAGTGGGATTGAGGAGATCCTCGTATTACTATTCTTCTTCCACCTGAGTTTTTGCCTCAGTAACTGTCTGACCTGCATTCCATTTGGCCTGCAGGTGCAACTCAGTTGGTTCTGGAAACCCGCAAACCAGCCAAGACTCCTTCAGCCTGATGACTCCATGACCTCTGGCATCTACCATCTGGCTTAGGAGTTGGCACCACACGATGCACCAACAGCCTTACAGCCACAGCTCTGGGCACCTGCTTCAACAATGGAGATGGAGAACATGGCCCATTCAGACTCCACGGGCCGTATTACAATGACGGGGTCGGTTTATCAGTTGTCACTGATGCAGAACGCGTTCATGGGCATGTCCAAGTTCATTCTCTTATCACAACAGCGTAAAAACGAACTTTACACCAGCACATGACACAAAGATGCCGGTCTATTCATTCAGAGGTGTGTTCTGGATAATCCAATCCAATCTTCCCATCCCTTTAATGCAAAGAGGTGCATTATCTAAAGTGAATTGTGACCATGATGGTTTAAGACGGGTTTTGTGCTGACCAAAGCCCATGTGTGTGAGCCAAAATGCAAGTGATAGTAATGCTGCTTGGTAATAAGGAAGACATCAATCACAGTTGATGCACAGTTAGTTATGTTAAAAAGAACAAACGATGAAGAATGGGCTGAAAAATCAGCTGAATGCGCATGGACGGTCATCCACCCACTTTTCAGAAAGACTTTCCGCTGTGCCGAAGTGGTTTTCTGTCAGCACATCATCTGTTTTTTATGCCTTACATCACACCATCAAATTACCAGAAGAGAGTGCCCCTGCTATGCACTTGGAGGAGGTACCTCATTTCAAGAGTTGTGGTGGCGCAAAGTCTAATGTGCATTACTATTATGGTGCATTCCATGAGAATCCACTTTTGATGAAGAAAAAGTAGGTCTATCGTCAGAAGCGCATTATTTAATGATATTTCAGTGGCGTGTTTTGACATCGCGCAGCTCCGGAGCTCGGGAAATGGCAGCACTGGGATCTTGTAACAGTCATAATCGCCTGTCACTTTAATTATATGATGATCACACAGCAATTTTTTTTTATTCCATCCACACACTCACTTTAATTGCAGACTTACTGTTGCAGTCTAGATTAGGCATTAATGTGTGATTTTTTTTAGGGGAATGAATGAATGAACAGGGAGCATGTGTGCCAGTGTGATGCGCGGCGCACGGGGGGGGGGGAGGTTGTTATCATCATGGACTTATTAGGCATTAATGTATTTATTTTTAGGGGAATAAATTAATTAATAAGGAGTGTGCAGAATTTTACTTTTCACTGTAACTCCCCAGAGAGACAGGAGACGCGTCCACATCTGCGTTGGCCATGCGCCTCAGGTTTCCAGCCCAACAAGCTCCCCGGCAGACACCCGTCAGCCTCCAGTAGGGGCTGCTGAGAGCGGGCTTGCTTCACAACGGGGGCCGAAGGCAGCAGATCGCCTCCTTCCCTCCTGCCCAGGAAGGACAGGGGAAGACCCTTGGTTGGAGAAAGCAACAAGAGAGAGAGCACTCCATCTCCTCACAGCCGGGGGCGACTTCCACCCCATCGTTAATTAAAGTTGATGAAAGTTTGCACAGGCATCATCCTCTTTTCTTCATGTTTGTGTTGCATCCATGCGCACATTAAACCATTCAGCTGATTTTTTTCAGCCCATTTTTATCCGCTTGTTCTTTTTAACATAACTAACTGGGCATCAACTGTGATTGATGTCCCATGTCTCCCTCTGAATGTGGTCAAAATTCTTCCAGAAGTGGGAGTTGAAGACCTCTTGAACGGGGACCTCAGCCAGATGTCCCCAGCACACCCTCACAGTGCAATTGGGTCTGCTGGGTCTTAATGGCATCCTCCTCTACCATCTGATCCAACTCACCACCAGGTGGTGATCAGTTGACAGCTCTGCACCTCTCTTCACCTGTGTATCCAAGACATACGGTCGCAGGTCTGATGACACGATAAAATCGACCTGCGACCTAGGGTGTTCTGGTACCACGTGCACATATGGACACCCTTGTGCTTGAATATGGTGTTCATTATGGACAAACTATGGTTAGCACAGAAGTCCAGTAATTGAACACCACTCGGGATCAGATCGGGCAGGTCGTTCCTCCTGATCACACCCCTCCGGGTTTCAGGGCCCACGTGCACAATTCAATTCAACTTTATTTATATAGTGCCATTTAACAACAACAGTCATTTCATAGCACTGTAAAACTGTAGAGGAAAACCTCACAATTGCAGAAAGGCCCCAGCAATCAGGTGATCCCCTGTGAGCAAGCACTTGGTGATGGTGGAGAGGAAAAACTCCCTTTTAGCAGGAAGAAACCTCCAGCAGAACCAGGCTCAGGGAGAGGCAGTCATCTGCTGCGACTGGCTGGGGGTTGAGGGGATAGAGAAGAAGAAGAAAAGAACAGACAAGAACGATGAAGTCCCACAGTAGGACAATGGAGTCTGCAAAGGGAGCCCAGTCAGATTCCAAGAAGAGTGGGTAATCTGAACCATCATTTGGTTCATTGGTACTAATGACAGTCAGAACCCATGTAAGCATCTTTGAGTGCCTTGGAAAGCACTATACAAATAAAATGTATTATTATTATTATTATTATTATTATTATTTCCCAACCCAAAGGTGCAGGAAAAAAACCCTTTTGTCCACTTTTGAGAACCCCAACATAGAGGCAGCAAGGCAGGGGCATACAAGAATATGCATCCCTTCTCTCCATCTTTTGCTGGGAGCAACTCCAGAATAGGCCAAGGTTAAGCCCCTTTTCAGGGAACTGGTTCCAAAACCTGGGCTGGGAATCAAAGTGAGCCCAACTACATACAGCCAGTATCTCTCAACCTTGTGCACAGGCTCAAGCACCTTCTCAACCAGAGAGATGTTCTACATTCCAAGAAACCAATTTAGTAATCCAGCGATCGGACCACCAAGATCTTTGCCTTTGACTGCCACCCAATCCCCACAACACCAGACCCCCATGGTCCTTCCTGCAGGTGGCCAGTCCACTGGAGGACAAAACCATGTGGCTCATTTGTGCTGGGCCCAGCTGGATCACATGGGCAGAAACTCAGCTGCCAGGCACTTGCCAATGAGCCCCTCTCCCAGACCTGGTTCTTGGGTGAGGCCTTGGTAACACCATACTGGTCAAGGTCCTCTAAATTCTTGATTTCTTTAACTATCACTGGAATCCACTGGACCATTCTTAGCCTGTCCCTTCACCCAGGACTTGTTTGTCTTGAGAGACTGTAGCAGGGGTAAACAGCCCCCAAGAACATAGCTCATTAGGGTACGCAAACCCTTCCACCATGATAAGGTGGAGATCCATGGTAGGTCAGAATAAAACTTTCTCATGTGGTTTAATATGAGAAAGAAAGGGTGAAGAGAATGTAGGTTTCCTATAAATAAAGTACCTGGCTTAGGTTCTTCTTGACGAGTCGGCTTTTTAGCAGCTTCTGGAGCTGTTACAGCAGGCAGGGGTTTTCTCTCTTAAAAATGCAAAGTACACAGCAAAATCAACAATATCAAGCTAAAGAAAGAATGTCTAAGCACTGAACATTTGGCACCAAACAGAATGTTCAATATCACTTACTTACATCTCTTTTGTATCAAGATAAAGTTGCAAAGATAAAGATTTGCTCAGGAGTGACATTCTTTTCATGAATGTCTGACAGAAACACATACATATAGAGATTAACAGGAGAAGAAGATGGGTACCTTCGGGTGTCGTGGCTTTCTTTACCACTGGCTCTTTCACAGGTGGCGGTGACGGCTCCTTCTCCTTCACAGGAACTTGGAAATAAAATTACAAGACATCGAGAGCCCTGTTTAAGACTAACGGGGTGGATGCAATGAAAGACAAAAACACCATAAAAATCCATAAAGCTTCAAGACACTCTCTTCAACAAACCACATTAGGAAACACTGTGGCAAAAATGCAACATAAAACCGGTGGTTTAGCGCTCAAGTGAGAAGAAAACAAAACAGACGGTCTAAACCAACACTGCGGCAGTTCTTCACAGTCAGCAAGAAACCATTCTGTGCCCAGATAGAATGGGTGATATGACATGGGTGTCCCTGGGAGGGGTGCACAACCGTGTTTGGTGCAAAAACACATGCTCAGGGCCACATCGTGTTTTCCTCTCTATACCTCTGGAAGACTCTTGAAGAAAGACATGATCTTTTCCTTCTGGCTTCAGTGTCAAAAGCTTGCTTTCTATGATGGATTGATTTTCTTGTTCTTCTGCCCTCTGCCTGGTGCCAGTTTCATGTTGGATGTTGGTACTGATATATCCAGGTGTCTTTGTCTCAGCTAACTTTGGCTTCAATTTATCTGTTACTGAAGGCTCTCTGATGCTGGGCTCATGAAGACAAATAACTCTGGCATGTTTTAGATGTTTTTTCAAGCTCGTTATCTCTTCATCAGTGATCTTTTCATACTGATGCAATTCCTTACTTGATTTTTCTCCCTGTCCTTTAACATGAGCTGACATACTTTTTCTAATTTTCTCATTTGCTGTGATTCTATCATTGAGCATTCCTCTTTTGGAATGTTTTTCTGGAAGGTCCTCTGCTACAAGAGATTCTTCAGCTGTTACTTTAGGTGCAGATATCACCATAGCTTTATGTTCAGTGTGTTCCAGCTTAATTTTTGCTCCTTCACTTGGAGTAACTGTAGCTGTATCGGCTTTAACTGTCATAGTCTCAGACAGATTTTCCTGCTTTGCCACCAGTGTTTGATATTCTCCAACCCTACTGTATTTATCTGTACTGTCTAACTTTTGGTCCCTAGTTTTTGAGTCTGCTTTGATTTTCTGTTTTTCATCGGGAGTATCTATGAGAGATTTGTTGTCAAGTATTTCAGTCACTGACTTGGTTTCTTTCCCTTTATTCTCTGCAGCTTCATCTGTGGTCTTGCCACTCTTCAATACTTCTATGTTTTCTGATGTAACTTGCTTCCTGAGCTCATCATGGGAAAAATATCTCTGTGGGGATTCTAGTTTATCTTGCTTTTTGGAAATCAATGTTTTTTCATCTGCAACGTCCATAACAAGGGTGATTGATGCCTTTCTTTGTTCTTGCTGCTGCTCGGTGTTTACAACTGGAGTAGTGCTAAGCAGAACATCCTTAAGGATGTCTACTTTAGACTGAAGACCTTCCCTTGTAACATATTCTTGGTCTTTCCAAGAGTCTGTTTGTGTCACCGTTGTTGGAGCTTTCTTAGTGCCACTTAGTAACTGAGTTTCTTTCTCAGAAATATCTTGTTTGTCGGTTAACATATGTTTAGCAGATTCTGAACTATTTGATTCACAGATAACTTCTAGCTGCTTGTTGGGTACGGTTATTACTTGAAAGGTGTCTGGTTTAAAGTCACCATATTTAGGCAAGAGACATTTTTCAGATGCAACCTCCATCAAAGGTGTAACTGAAACTGTTTTCCTCAGATGTTCTTCTCGTGCTCCAGCTTCTTCTAGTGAAGTAACACATTCAGCTCTAACAGCAACCATGTCGGGCTGCACTTTTTGGAAGGAAATGCTTTTTTCTTTGTCCACTATCCATGCTTCGGCTCTTAGGGTTTTGGGTTTCTCTAATTTTGCTTCATGTTGCTTTAGCTTGGGCCCTGTCTCTTCAACGGGAACTAATGTGGCTGTTTTAATTTCTTCATTTTTTTCTGGAACTTTCTGTGACACACCAGAGTGTTCATGTATCAATTCTTGTGCAAGTGTAAGTGGGGCTCTTATTTCACTTGATTCCTCTCTTGTGTGTATTTGGTCTGACTTTATATCACAAAGTCTTACTATCTGAGAGCTTTCTGAAGCAACCTCCATCACAGGTGCAGCTGAAAACCACTCAGCATGTTCCTTTTTTATTTCAGATATTTCCAGTGGAGCTATTTCTTCATATTTGTCTTTAACAACAGCTATCCTGGACTGAACTATTTCTCTAGACTGTTTTATCCTCTGCCCTTTCTCCTCTATTGTTCTAGACTTCTCTGACTCATCGTACTTGAACTTGCATTCTGGGCCTTCTTGTGGCACAACAGATTGCCCATATTTTATCTTATGTTGAGTTGGAATTGGTTGCTGACTTTCAGATACTTTCTCTCCAACAGCAGTAACACCTGTCTTTTCTTGACCTGGTACTGTCTTTGTCCTGGCCTTTTCAACAGTAATGTCCTCTTTGTCACTCCAAGAATCCAGTGTTTTAGAAGAAATACCATCCAATACATCGACTCTGACTAGATCATCAGACACATACTGTCTGAGAGTGTCTGATTTAACATCACCATCTCTAACCATCCGAGATCTTTCTGAAGCAAGTGCCATCACAGGTGCAACTGAAAACCACTCAGCATGTTCCTGCTGTATTTCACATTTTTCCAGTGGAGTTACTCGTTCATATTCATCTTTAACAACAGCTATCCTGGACTGAACTATTTCTCCAGACTGTTTTAGCCTCTCCCCTCCCTCGTCTAGACTTTTGGACTTCTCTGAATCAGTGTATTTAAACTCAGTCTTATTTTCCATCTGTTTTGGCTTTTGTTCTTGGGCCTCTTGCAGCGTAACAGGTTCTCCACATTTTAGCTTGTGTTGAGTTGGAATTGGTTGCTGAATTTCAGATACTTCCTCTCCAACAAGAGTAACATCTGTTCTATCTTGACCTAGGTCTGTGTGTGTCCTGGCCTTTCCCACAGTAATGCACTCTTTGTCTCTCCAAGAATCCTGTGTTTTAGAAGAAATGTCACCACATATATCGACCTGGAGTAGATCATCAGACACATACAGCCTCAGAGTGTCTGATTTAACATCGCCATCTCTCACTGTCTGAGATCTTTCTGAAGCAACATCCATCAAAGGTACAACCTGTTCCATTTTTGTTTCTGTAAGTTCTAATGGAGTGAAGAGTTGATGTTCACCCCTAATTGTCTGTTCTTTGCCTTTTACAGTTTTAGATGTCTCAGACAAAATGTCCTTAATGCCAGTCTTTGTTTCAGCTTGCTTTAATTTGAGATCTGAAGTTTCTCGGAACACAGTAGGGGCTTTATATTCTACGTTTTGCTCAGATGAAACTCTGGTTTCAGGTTTTTCAGGCACTTTCTCTCTAGAAACAGTAAAATCAGTTTTATCTAGACCTATGTCTACTTGTGACCTGACTCCTTCAACTGCAGTGTCTTCTCGCATTAGAGTGTTTGACTCTACGAAACCATGTCTAACTATTTGTGATCTTTCAGAACTAAGCTTCATCAAAGGTACAACCTGTTCCTTTTTTGTTTCTTTTGGTTCCAATTGAGTGAAAAGCTCATGTTCATCTCCAATAATCCTTTCTTCTTTGCCTTTTATGGTTTTAGATGTCTCTGACTGAATGTCCTTAATGCCGGTCTTTGTACCAGCTTGCTCTGATTTGAGATCTGAAGCTTCTCGCAACACAATAGAAGCTTTATATTGTGGCTTTTGCTCAGATGAAACTCTGATTTCAGGTTTTTCAGGTATCTTTTCTCTAGCAACAATAAAATCAGTTTTATCTAGACTTGCTATGTCTACTTGTGACCCGACTCCTTCAATGGCAGTGTCTTCTTGTGCTAGAGTGTTTGACTCTACGATACCATGTCTGACTATCTGAGATCTTTCAGAACCAAGCTTCATCACGGGTGCAACTGAAAGCTTGTCACCTTGTTCAGGTTTTGTTTCAGTAACTTCTAACGGAGTAACATGACCATACTCATCTCTTAAAGCAACAATCTTTTGACTGCTCTCATCTAAGGTTTTGAATTTCTCTGTTGGGACATCTTGGAATATTATATCTGATGTTTTATCAAACTTCTGCTGTCCTGTAGTGGGATCTTTCATTTGTAAAAATTGTACAGATTCATCTATTGTCTTTTGGACATTTTTCTCTGTCATTATACTTGTTGCAGGGGAAGTGGCTAACTTTGTTTCCTTTTGTGCTTCTTTGATTTTTGCCTCTTTGTCAGGATAGGCTATGTAAGGTTTTACAGCATCTTTGTCAACCAAATTTTGCAGAAATGTTTCTTCTGGTTCTGCTTCTCCTGAAAACTTTCTGCTGACTTCAGTTTTCGCTCTATCTATGAATGGATCTACTGTGGTTCTTGTGTTTTTGCCATATAATACAGATTTTCCATTAGTTAACATTTGAGATCCAGATACAGCATCTATTGAATATGTTGGTTTTGTAAGGGCTTTTTTAGCTTCTAGTACTTCAAATGATGTTACACTGGCATATTCATCTTTAACTGTGACTGTCTTTGACTGAATACCTCGAGTAGTTTCCTCTTCACACAATTTTGCCTTTAGAGCTGCATCAGAATCCTTTTTTTGCTTTTCTTGCTTTGCTGGCTTCATTCTTTCAGTTACAGGCAGTTTGCCACCTTTATCTTTAAAGGCCTCAGTTGCAACTGATGTAAAACTGACAAGTTTTGAGGTTTTTGTGACAGGTTGTTGCTGCCTGTTTTTAATTTCCCTTAAAGGCTCATATGTTTGGTCTTTCTGATGAAATTCATGGCTTTCAAGCTTACATACATTTCCCATTTCTGACTCTGCATCTTTAAAAGGTCCTTCACTAATAGTACATGTTTCATCATATTCTGCTTCAATTGGCCCCAAGGCTGTGCTCTCAGACTGCCCCTTCCTTTTTGGAGTTTTCTTTTCAATAGCATTGGCTCTGCCAGTTTGATTTTTCAGAAAATTTGACCTGATTTGTAAAGCTGCAGGCTCTTCTGTGACAGTAATGTCTTTGACCACATTAATAGATGCAAGCTGTGGAATATCTACTTTTTTATCTTGTGATTTTGGTTGTGTTTCAGATTCAACTTCCTTGACAGGCACCCCTGAAGCTTTTCTTTCTTTTATTATCTTCTTACTTGTTGGTTTTGGTTTACTCTCATCTGAAATTGTCTTGACTGCAGTCTCTTTAGTTTTTAATGACTCCTTTCTGTCCTTCAGGGATATAGACTGCTTTGGAGTTTCATCTTGATCCTGAATTTCCTTGTTGATGTCTGTCATAATTTCAGAAACCACTTCTACTTCCTTCAAAGTCTCATCTGTTTTAGGTGTAACCGACTCCCTTCTTTTAACTTGTTCCTGTGTCAATTCAATCTCTTCACAACGATCAATGATTTCATCGATAACTGTACAGACATTCAAATGACCTTTTTCAGCTTCGATAATATTTAATTTTTCTTGTTCTCTCAGATGCATTTTCTCACTAATTGTGACATCCTTTGTGGAAACTTTGACAGGTGTCACCGTCTGAGTTCTCTCACTGCCTAGGGACTTTGATGGAATTTGTTGATCTAAAGCCTTTTTCATTTTTCCTGTTGTCTGTGGGGATATTGGTTCTTTCTGAGTAAGACTATCCATAACACAGGTCTTCTTATGATCTGGGGCAAAGTCAGGTTCTTGGATTTTAGCATGCTTTTCAGAAGCAGCGTCTATTTTTGGTTCTCCATATATTTCCTTTATTAATGATGTGACTGGATACTTTCTTTCCTGTAGATCCTGAGTTGTTTTTGTCTCATTTGAGGGAAAAACTTTATAAGTCTGATCTTTAATTACATGACCCTTTAACTGGTCTTGTTCAGTCTCTTTAATCTCTGTGGTATAGGTATCTGTTATAATGTTATCCTGTTTTTCAGCAGCATCTGCAACAAATATTGGTTTAATCTTTGTCTGTTTCCTGGTATCTGCCCAATCATAAGTTTTTTCTTTTTGTTTCAGTGGGTATATTTTCTTTTCATGAACTCCTTCTTTGTGTATTTGTGACTGGCTGGTTAGTTCTGAGTCTTCCCCAACATATTTCTGACTTGTTTGCTGTTTTTCTGTTCCATTGTCTATTACTTCATCTTCTCTCTTTTGTATTTGTTTCTTTTGAACACCTTCATCAATCATATTTTCAGCTTTCTGTGATACTCTCTTCCTTGTCTCTGGCAGTTTTCTTTCTTTTAACTGTAACTCTATTGGCTGAGCGTCTGACAAATCTATTTCTCGTCTGCTTGGTTTCCTAGCTAGTGTCGTCTTTCTGGAAGTATCTCCTATCTTTGACTGGATGTGCTCAGTAGCATGCAGATTTTTCTCCACATTCTCTGGTTGAAACATTCTAGGTTTGGAAGATACAGATTCTATTTGTTTAACAAGTTCTGAAGACTCACTGTCTTCTAATGATGTGGCTGTTGTGACATCTGCAGCCTCTAAAAATTTATGTTGTATTTTAGCTTGATTAAAATTTTCTAAAGGCATACTGCTTTTGGTGAAGGATTCTTTGGTTTTGCTAGATTTTTCTTTGGGGTCCAGTTTTGTAATTTTAATCCTCTCAACCACAGTTTTCGACTGACTGTCTAGACTCTCTCCTGTTCTTTCGCTATTCTGAGAAGCTTCATCTCTTATCTGTCTGCTTGGAGCCAAAGAATCAGATTTTGGAAGCACAAATTTGTCTGATTTACTTGTTGCTATGATGATGTTCTGTTTACTTTTTGGTACAGCTTTTGTTTTGACACCCTTTGCCTTTAAACCTCCAGTAACAGATATTTTACCAGACATATCCAAAGGTTCTTGAACAACTTCTAGAACTTCCTTTTCTGGCAAAGACGCCTCATCATTATCTTCATTTTTTTCTCTTTTCATGCCATTCTCTGTGGAAGATGGTTCCTCTGATGTGAAATCTTGTAGAGCAGTTTTCTCATCCTTTAAAGACGATGTTGTGTTTGCTTGAGGTTGGAACATTTTAAAAGATGTAAAAGAGAAAGCACCAATTAGCGGTGCCAAGAGATTAGGGAAAAAAACAAACAAACAAACAAGCAGCTGATGTTAAAAAGAGAGACACAAAATACAGCAAGAGGAACAGCTGTCTTTAAAATAGCTGTCTTTGTACCTGTCACTTGTGTCTTTTCCTTTGTGGGAACTTGTGTCTCTGGAGCCAAAGCAGCAGGTAAGGTGGTTGTAATCTTCTCTGATTTAGCAGTAGTTTCTTTAAAGAAGAACATTTTTTTATGTGTAACTCAATGTTAGTATTTACAAACCCCCCCCCCCAAAAAAAAAACCAAAGGGATGAAAAAAGAGTCCCATAAAAACAAAGTAATATAACAGTAATAAGAACTCTTGTGTTTGAAGACATAATGACAATGGAAAACTGTTATGAAGACAAGATGGTTACCCCAGAAGACCACATTTAAACAGTGAATCGCTTAATAACCAGGAGAAAGATTTTCTCTGGGTACCTCTGGGAGTAGTTTGCAGATAAATCTCATCCATCTCATGAGGCTTTGGAGGCTTCAGAGGTTTTATCTCAACCATATCCTTGATTAAAAGTTCTTCTCTTGTTTTTTCAAGATCGACTTCAAGGCCGATATCTGTTACTGACAGTTTCTCAGCAACTTCATGTTTTTTAGTAATGAGTTTTTCTTTAGATTCAGCCTTGACCCTGTGATCCTTTTCAGTCCGCTCATCAGGTTGAGGCAGAACTTTCGCTGGTACACTAATACCTCTTTGGTGATCTTTGGGGAGATAAATTCTAGTTTCCTCCTTGGCGTCCATTTTAGACTGAACAATAACACCTTTGTCTTTATCTTTTGCTTCTGTCTGTGAAACTGTGATTTTTGTCATTTTCTCCACCCTGACTGGTTTTTCGTCTGGAATAACTGGTAATATCTCAATAAAATCTACTGGTTCCTTAGAGGGAATCCCTGTTTCTATTCTTTGGACTTCCAATCTTCCAGTCTGCAGTTTTGCTTCTGTGCTGGTAACAGTTGTGGAAGGTTTTGTCTCTGCCTTAGATCTCGCTTTGCTTTCTGCTGTAATACTAGCTTCTCTTTCCTTCTTCACTTTAACATCCATTTCTTGTTTAGAAATTGATGTACTGTCTTTCCTCTCATCTGAATCTCTCTCTAGTGGTGACTCAACCGTCTTGACAAACTGCACCTCTTCAGGTTTGTCTTTCATGGGTTTGCCTCGCGTCATTTCCTGGACTAAAACAACACTTTCTCGCTGTTTAGTCACTCGTGTATCTTTCTGCTTTGAAATGTCAGTAACAGCTATCTCAGACCTTTTATCTCTTTGGCTCTGTGTGTCCGTTCTGCTTAAGACACTTATTTCTGATGACATCACCGTCTCAGCTGGAGAAGCCAATTCTTCTTCATACAATACTGCGGCATGTTCTCCCATGACATCTTCGTGTTCCCACACCATCTCTGTGGAAGGAACTTTTTCTGTCACGTAAAACATTTCTTCTATCTTCTGAGCTCCTTTCTTTTGCTCAATCTTGAGCAGACTCGTGGTTACTGCACATTTTAAGAGCCGTCGAAGAAGAGGCGTCATATGGCGGCGCCAAGAGGTGAAAAACAAAGACAGACATGAGTGTTAGCGGGACAAACAGAAATCAAGAGGGAAATGCTTTTGGGGATAAAAGGTCAAGATGTGGTTAAAGCACTCTAACTAGGTTTTGCTTCTCTTCAAATGAATTTTCCGTACCTTCTCAGCTTCTATTTCTTTTTATGAATTAATTACTTTTAATTCAAGAGGACATTAAAGATCACATAGTGCCTTTCTTCATCTCAAGAACAAAATTTGGAGTGATGGTTCTGAGGATCACCGTAGTTTTAAATTCACAAAAAATGAAGCTATTTTGAAGAAAATCTTTCTATCTGAGAAGGTTACCAAGACTGCAAATTAAAAAAGAAAAACCTGCTAGACTGCAAGTGGTTTAAAAACAAGAAGAAGAAATAGTAAGAAAGAGGTGAGGTCACCCTCAGCTGTACCTTTGGGAAGAGGTTCTTTTATGTCTTCTTTGAGTTTGACTTCAGGCACCTTCTCATGTGTCTTACTGGGTTTCTTTAAGGAAACAGTTTTATCTACAGGTTTTACTTCTTCAACCTTCACCGGTGCCTTTCTCTCAATCATCTCTTTTTCAGCCACTTTGTGAAGAACAGTCTTCTCAAGAGGAGCCTTCACCGGCACTTTTTCAGGAACTTTCTCAGGTACTTTTTCTGGCACAACCTTTGGAATCTCCACCACTTTTCTCTCTGGTGCCAATGCTGTCTCTGGGGCCCTCTCGGGGGTCTTTTCCTTTGTCTCACCTTTTCCTGGAGGACGTCTCCCAGGCACTGATTCGGGTACTCTCACAGGTTCAGTCACTGATGCAACGACCTCAGCAAACACCGTCTGAGGTACTTTTTCTGGCACCTCTTCTGGTAATGGTTTAGGTTCGGGCTTCAAAGCTTTAAGAGGGTTTGACACAAAAACATGCATAAGACAAGGATATAAAGGACACAACAATGTGCTACCGCACAAGAAAGGTTAGAATAAAAACAACAGGGAAGCTATTTTTTAAAAGATAGAAGTCCAGGGAGAGTGATAACGCACAAACTTTTTTGAATCATATGGGCAAATATACACATTAAAAAATTAATGCTGTCAGGTCACTCTCAGAGGTGCTATAATTACAATATATCATAAATATACAAACCCCAATTCCAATGAAGTTTGGACATTGTGTAAAATGTAAATAAAAACAAAATACAATGATTTGTAAATCCTTTTCAACTGATATTCAATTGAATGCATTTCAAAGACAAAATATTTAATGTTGAAACTGATAAGCTTTATTGTTTTGTTGCAAATATTCACTCATTTTGAATTTGATTCCTGCAACATGTTCCAAAAAAGAGGGGACAGGGTCAACAAAAGACAGGGAAAGTTGAGGTGAGGTTTACCTCTTTGTCAACAACTGTGTGGGCAAATAGTCCAACAGTTTAAGAATGTTTGTCAACGTACAATTGCAAGGAATTTAGGGATTTCATCATCTGTAGTCCATAATATCCTCAAATATTCAGAGAATCTGGAGAAATTTCTGCATGTAAGTGGCAAGGCCAAAAACCAACACTGAACACCCCGTGACCTTCGATCCTTCAGGCGGCACTGCATTAAAATCCGACATCATTCTGTAAAGGACATTACACGTGGGCTCAGGAACACTTCAGAAAACCATTATCAGTTAACACAGTTTGCTGCTACATCTACAAGTTAAAACTCTACCATCAAAGCCAAAGCCAGATATCAACACCACCCAGAAACTCCGCCGGTTGCGCTGGACCTGAGCTCATCTGAGATAGATTGATCCAACATGGAAAAGTGTGCTGTGGTCTGAGAAGTCCACATTTCAGATTGTTTTTGGAAATCATGGACGTCGTGTCTTCCGGGCTAAAGAGGAAAAGGACCATCCAAACTGTTATCAGCGTTACGTTCAAAAGCCAGCATCTGTGATGGTATGGGGGTGTGTTAGTGCCTGTGCCACATCTGTGAAGGCACCATTAATGCTGAACGGTACATACAGGTTTTGGAGCAACATCTGCTGCCATCCAAGCAACGTCTTTTTCAGGGACATCCCTGCTTATTTCAGCAAGACAATGCCAAGCCACATTCTGTTCGTGTTACAACAGTGTAGCGTCATAGTAAAAGACTGCAGGTACTAGACTGGCCTGCCTGCAGTCCAGACCTGTTTCTCACTGAAAGACTGAAAATCATTGTATTCTCTATTTATTTACATTTTACACAGCATCCCAACTTTACTGGAATTGGGGTTTGTAGCAAACTAAAAGAAAGCTCACCTCTATAGACAACACAACCAAAAACCTGACCACATTATTGAAAAAACATCAGTGTACCTTTCTCTTTCTTTCTTGGCTCTTCTTTGGGAGGAACAACATCGAGTTCTGGCTTCTTGACAGCTTTTGGCTCTGGTATTTTTTCTTCCACAGGAACTTTAAAGAGTGTTATTCATATATATTAGAGATGCTTTAGTAAACCAAAGTTGAAGAGCTTTGTTAGACATGGACCCAAACCAAGCACTCGACTGAGTGTCAGAAGAAAAAAAACTGCGACAAACACAACATGCAGCTCCACTGCGAGCCAGAGGTTAGATGTTAGACAACAAACACACCACATACAGTGAAGAGTTTTAAGATGAGTGTAAGAGTCCAGATTTTAGTGAGATGTGGGATGGCTGACAGCCGGCTGAGCTTCAGGTACCTTTGACTGCAACAGGCTTCTTCTGTGGTGGCTCTTCCTCCTTCTTCAATGGTGGAGGAGGTGGTGGTGGTGGTGGTGGTGGTGGTGGTGGTGGCACAACCACCTCCTTCTTTTTAGGTGCCTCTGGTACTTTAAAAGAACATGCCATTCATACTATTAATATATATATATATTTATATATCCCCAACAGCACACATATGTCTAGCCAGCGCGGGCAAGTTTAAATCGGGAATACATCTTATACTGGTCATTTCATCATCAGCCAATGCCTTGCAATGAGCAAATGAACTCTATAACATGTATTCTCAATGTAAACTTTGTACATTGGGCTGACGCTGGGCACTTAGACATTAGATAAGTTAATGGTGAATTAAGAAAATTAAGAAAAATCTGGCTCCACATCTCTATACCTTTCTTGGCTGGTTCCTTTGGTGCAAGAGTGGGTTCTGGTTTGGCCTTTGGAGGCTCCTGTTTTTTCACCTCAGGCTCTGGGGCTTTCGCTTCAGCTTCAGCCTTTTTTGGAACAGGTTCGGGTTTGGGAGCCACGACAGGCTCCGGCTTCGAGACTGGAGCTTCTTTCTTTTCGGCAACAGGCTCGGGTTTCTGGACTTCTGGTTTGAGTTTTTCTGGTTCTGGTTTGATTTTGGCCTGCTCAGGCTTGGGCTTTGCCAGCTTGGGCTTTGGAGCCTCTTCAGGGACTTAAAGCAAGATTCAGTTGGTTTAGACACAGGAAAAGGACAGTCGGAGCAGTCAAAGACTCGCTTCAGAGTATGAAGCTCAGAAAACAGAGTCAAGAAAATGTCTACAGACTCAAAAACACATCAGTACAAATCAACAAATACCTTTGGAAGGTACTGTTTCCGGCTTCTTCAATGGCTCCGGCTCAACAACTTTAGCTTCTGGTTCTGCTTTAGGGACTGGTGTCGGAGTTGGCTTTGGCTCAGGTTCTCTTTTTGGTTTGGGCTTGGGTTCTGGCTTGGGTTCAGGCTCAGGCATCGCTACAGGTGCCAATTTCTTGGGCTCTGCTGGTACCTGAGGCTTGGGCTCATCTTTAAGTAACATAAGCATGAGCAAACATTAGCATGAAGCTATGGCAGCAAAAAACAAGGAGACACACAGATGAAAAGTGGAACAATCAGCAGTATGACAGAAAACCATAAAAGAGGTCAGAAACTGCACCAAGTGGAGGAAAAAACAAAGTGAAGTACCTTTCTTAGGCACTCCAGGTTTCTCGGCTGGTGGTGGGGGAGCAACAGGAAGCTTCTTAACCTTCTCCACTTCTTTAATGATGCATTCAAACAAATGATAAAGTCAAAACAAAACCTGAGAAGCTGTACACCTGGAGGATATTCAGAAAAAAGATGGTAGAAAGCAGGAATCTCTACCTTTGGGAGCAGCTTCCTCCTTCTTCTCTGAGACTGAAACTACGGGAACCTTCTCCTCCACTGGCTTTTTGGCTTCAACAACTACAAAAAATAATAATAATAAAAAAAAAAAATTGCTTAACATGAAGTTGCCTGGTTCTCATGTTTGATTGCTTTGGACTTTTGTTTCCTAATGTTTAGTTCAGTTAATTTATTCTGACAAGGGTTCCTGTTCAGTTTAGCTTGATCCTAGTTTTGATTCTGGTAGAACTTCCTCCTTAGTTCTAGTTTATGCTTCTCTAATTTACAATTGGGTTGATGTTTCTCTCTATAGTACTGCTTTATTATTTGCCTGGGTTTTTCTAGTGTGTTTTTGAAAAGATTTCAACAGGCCATCGGTAGGGGAAGAAACTTTTCCCTTTTCGGCTGCAAAAGTAAGACCTCGGCCATGGCGCACTGTCTACCCGGACACAGTGCATCCCCCCCAGCATAAAATACTGCCATCGCTCTGCTTCTGGTGCCTACAGATGGGTCGTTCTTTAAAGATTTTCCCTTCCCCACTTCCCATTGTCTGAGGAGGCCTCCTGAAGAGGGAATAGGTTCTCCCCCTCTTGGCTCTGATTATTAGGTTCAGCTTCATGTGTTTTTCTGCAGTTCCTGTTATTTCCTACCTCGTCTCCCTCTGTGTGTATTCCCTCCTTGATTGTTTTGGGCATGCATCTCTGTCTCCCTCGTCACCTGCCTGATTGTCTCCACCTGTTACCCATTCCCTGTGTTCCCAGTCTACATTTGGCTCCTCATCCATGATGCCATGAACAACATGACATCATTGGAGTTCTGCTGGTACCTTTGGGTGGAGAAGGCTCCTTCACAGCTGGCGCCAGCCTCTCTTCAGCCTTTGGCTCAGCTTTAGAAGCGTAACATGACAAGAGATATGTTATGAATCAGAGGCTGAGGCACAGAAGTGCAGCATAAGTTAACAAGAAAACAGAGTTAAGCTATACGAAGATTTTAGTAGAATGGTACAAACAACCCCAACAGCACACATACACTACTCACAAAAAGTTAGTGATATTTGGCTTTTGAGTGAAATTTATGGAAAATGTAAAAAGTTCACGCTACAGTGATATTATGTGATGAAAGAAGGGCATTTAAGTAGAAGCATGCAGTGGTGATTTCTTCATCTCAAACAGTCTATTGAAACAAAAGCCACCAACAGTGGTGGGTATACCACAACAAAAAAATGTCAGTGTCTCAATAACTTGTCATGTGCCCTTGAGCATCAATTACAGCTTGACAATGACGTCTCATGCTGTTCAAAACCACTTATTATCTGTTGAGGCATGGCATTCCACTTTTCTAGAAGGGCGGCCCTCAGGTCACTGAGGTTGTGGGGTGCAGGGTTACAAGCCTCTACACAGTGACTCAGCTGATCCCATAGGTTTTCTATGGGATTCAGGTCTGGAGAAACCCCAGCCTCCAGCAGCCGTTCCATAATGATGTGATCTCAATGAGCTGGAGCACTGTTGCCCATGAAGATGAAATCAGGCCTGTGTTGTTCATGCATGGGCACAATGACTGGATTAAAGATGTTATTCAGGTAGTATTGGCTTGCCACTGTACCATTCACAAGGTGTAGGGCAGTTCTGTATTGACTAGACCAGGGGTCAGCAACCTTTACCACTCAAAGAGCCATTCAGACCCGTTTCCCACAGAAAAGAAAACACTGGGAGCCACAAAAACCCTTTTGACACTTAAAATGAAATAACACTGCATATAACTTTTTTTTCCCTTTATGCTATGTATAAACAAACTATAACGTGTTGCATTTATGAAATCAGGGAACTCCTGCAGAGAAAACAAAATTACATTTCTGCATGCAACAAAAACATTTTGAACTCCGAAAAAAAAAGACATTGGGTTGAAAAGAGAGTGCTATTTCTAGCACTGATGACTCCTGATCCTTCGATAAAAATCTCATAACTCCGCTGAAAACAATACCGAAAGCTCACAATTCCAACACGAACCAGCGATGTGATTTGGGGTTGGGGAAATTATCTGAAAATTCAGCAGGGGGTGGGGCAGAGCCCCGGTGGAGTGGGGTGGAGGGGCAAGGGGGGCAAAGCCCCCCAAAGCTCCTGGGTTTTTATGATTTTTAAGTACCAGAACTGTGCTTAAATGACATAAAACAAACAGCTGAATGCCACTTATTACTGTATAATATTGACTTATGTTCCAAGAAGATAGCATTCCTAAAATGTTCCAACAAGCATTATCCATCACATGCTTTAACACTTGATCAAATCAAAATCAGTTAATTTTATCTCTTCCATAATAGAAATAAAATTTCAACATACCATTACTTTTTATAATTTCAGCATTCATTTCAGATCACCAGTTTCAATCTCCATTGAGACTTGAGCAGTTCATTTTGCACAATCACTGATGTAGCCAAGTCTTAGAAATATTCAAAAGTTATGAGTCAATGTCCACTGTGCACTGTCAATTTCAAACTGTTTGGAATCATAAAAGGGGATGGTTAACTTTTATTACCGTTTCCTCCCTCGCGCCAGCCCAGCTCATACAGCCGTTGTAGAGTTAATGACTCTCCACCTGGCCATACCGATTACCAGAAGTGGCCATACGCCACTTCCAGTCCTGCCTGAAAGGGCGCAGCTTCACTGCGTTCATGGACCACAAGCCGCTAATGTACTTAACGTACTTTATCTTCCTGGAAGATAAAATAAAGCGGAATTCGGCGAATTCACATCCCTGAGAACACGCCGCCATGAATCTTTGAAAAAGCATACAACGAGCCATTTGATTGGTCCAATCGTTTGCAACTATCCAATCGCAGGGCTGTCAAGCTACTGCAGGGGTGTCCAACCATGTGCCATGGAGAGCCAAGACCCTGCAGGTTTTACCTCCAACCAGTGTCTTCAACAGCAGATTTCTGTGAACTTCTTCCCACTGATTGCTGATAAGTGAAAACACCTGCTGAAGAGACTGGGTAGAAGAGAAAACCTGCAGGGTCTTGGCTCTCCATGGCACCTGGTTGGACACCCCTGAGCTACTGCAATACAGCAGTAGCTTGAACACAACACATCCGGGTTATCGCGGGAGACGACTTCCGGGGAAGCGACGAGCGCTCATGTTATCGTGTTGATTTTCGCTGACGGTGATTAAATTTTAACACGCTTTTTTTTTTAGATTTTACAAGATCACCATAATCTTCAAATTTAGAATTACATTTTAAAAACTAATGAACTAAAATAAAATACATTTTAATTAAATACTCATTATTTATTTTCCAAAGCCACAGGGAGCCGCAGCAGAGGGATGAAAGAGCTGCATGCGGCTCCGGAGCCGCGGGTTGCCGACCCCTGGACTAGACACACCTGCCCAGACTGTAACACCACCAACACCAAAGGCCCGTTTGGTGACAACAGTGGCTGGTGCATAGTGCTCTTCTTGACGTCTCCAATATTATTGCAGCCATCATTTCTGCTCAACGTGAATCAACTTTCAGAGAACAGCACTGAGGCTCGTTGGTCCCTTGTCAATTGATCAATTGTGAAGTGTCATTTTGGTCTCATGTCAAAATGTGAACACCACGATGAAGAGGACTGTTTAAATACCAATTCTATTCAATTCAATTTAATTCAATTCAACTTTATTTATATAGCACCATTTCACAACAACAGTCATCTCATAGCACTTTCAACTGTCGGGGAAACCCCCACAATTGAAGAAAGACCCCAGCAATCAGGCGATCCCCTATGAGCAAGCGCTTGGCAACGGTGGAGAGGAAAAACTCCCTTTTAACAGGAAGAAACCTCCAGCAGAACCAGGCTCAGGGAGGGGCAGTCATCTGCTGCGACTGGCTGGGGGGTGAGTGGATAGAGAAGATGAAAAAGAACAGACATGTAGAGAGCAAACAGCACGATGGGGACTCAATCTATGGGAGAGAACAAACAGATGTTAATGACCAGCAAAAAAAAAAAAAAATATTTCATTGAGAGTGAAGAAAGGAGTGAAGCCCAGTACAATTACTGGAGGTCCCCCGGCTGTCTAAACCTAGTAGCAGCATAACTAAGGGAGGGTTCAGAAACACATGATCCCTCCCTAATTGTAGGCTCTATCAAAAAGGAAGGTTTTAACTCTATTCTTAAAAACAGAGATCGAGTCTGACACCCGAATCCAGATTGGCAGCTGGTTCCACAGGAGAGGAGCTTGATAACTGAAGGCTCTGCCCCCCATTGTACGTTTGGAGATTCTAGGTATTACAAGTAATCCAGCATTTTGGGAGCGTAGTGCTCTGTTAGGATAATAGGGTAATATCAGATCTTTTAAATAAAAAGGGGCCTGATTGTATAGAGCTTTAAAAGTGAGAAGAAGGATTTTAAACTTAATTCTAAACTCTATGGGAAGCCAATGAAGGGAGGCCAGAACCGGAGAGATATGATCTCTCTTTCTAGTACCTGTTAAAACACTTGCAGCAGCATTTTGGATCAACTGAAGACTTTTTAGAGATGTTTTAGGACAACCTGATAATAAAGAGTTACAATAATCTAATCTAGAGCTAACAAAAGCATGGATCAATTTCTCAGCATCACTCTGAGACAAGATGCTCCTAATCTTGGCAATATTACACAAATGATAGAAGGCAGTCTTAGAAATGAATTTAATATGTGAATTGAAAAACAGATCTTGATCAAAAATAACTCCAAGGTTCCTCACAGAGCCATTAAGAGAAAGAGTAACTGCATCCAAACTAAAAGTTTGATTTGGAAAGGTATTTCTAAGGTTTTTTGGACCAACAAGAATGACTTCAGTCTTATCTGAACTGAATAGCAAGAAATTACAAGTCATCCAAGCTTTGATTTCCTTAAGACAAGCTTCTAACTTGGCTAATTGATTACTATCATCTGGCTTCATTGGCAGGTATAATTGTGTGTCATCTGCATAACAATGAAAATGTATACAGTGCTTTCTAATAATGTTGCCTAACGGAAGCATATATAAACTAAAAAGAGTAGGGCCTAGCACAGATCCTTATGGGACTCCATGACTGAGCTTTAAGTTGAAAGAAAACTCATTATTGACATGAACAAACTGGAACCTATCAGATAAATAAGATCTGAACCACTGCAACAAAGTTCCATTAAGTCCAACATAGCGTTTTAATCTATCAAGTAGAATATTATGAGCAATAGTATCAAAAGCTGCACTAAGGTCTAAAAGGACAAGTACAGAAACAAGTCCATTATCAGATGCGATCAGGAGGTCATTAGTGACCTTCACTAAGGTTGTTTCAGTACTATTGTCATGGTCCGTGTGCTGACTCTGACTGCACTCGGGTTGTGCGGTAGTTCCCCGTTCTCTCCTCCGGCGCATCTCTTTGGCCTCCGGGCTTTTATTATGACAGCGTCTCAGCGGTGGTTCCGGCTGTCAGGAGCGGAGCTCCGCTGGACAGCTGGATTCCAATCAGCTGATGATCTTTCATCAGCTGATTAATCTGTCATGCCCTATTTAAGGGAGTAGCTCTGTTTGCTCAGGGCTGCAACCTCGTCTGCCTCCCAGTCTGGTTTCCCTAACCCCAAAGCCAGTTCTTCCCAGCGTTCAGGTTCCATCCTCGCTGATTATATGCAAGTGTCTTGTCTTTATTTGTGTTGAGGCTCATTATTTTGTCATTCTGTCTTTATTTAATAAATGTACAAACTCAACGGCTGCCTGCAGAGTCTCATTAGCGGTCCGTGAGGGCCACACCATAACAGTAGGTCGCAGCCAAAAGAGACGCCGGTGACCGTGAGTTTGCGTAAATTGGACTTGTAGTTTTCTCTGTTCAGCGAACCAGTGTGCTGGGAGATGGTGTCACCGCTCAAGGGCTACGCTATGAGCCTAGGCTACAAGCTAGTCATGGCTCTCATTGAGATCGACGGGATCCTCTCCAACGCTTGTAGCCATCCCATCCCCAGCGGCTCGCGCTGGTACCTGGACCTCGCTGAGGCAACAATTAACCGCCATCCTCGCTACATCGACCCCTGAGATCACAGCGAGGATGGCAGACATCTCTGCTTAATGGGAGAAGCTCCGTGGGCTGGAGGGAAACTCCGGCAGGAAGCCGAAGAGGAGGCATCCTCGCTCTTTGCTTCGGGATCCCATTCCTGTCCCTCATCCAGTCCAGGAGTTCGCACCGTCTAGGGGTCATCCCCAACGGAGTGAGATGTCAGTCGGGATTCCCCCGAAGGGTTTACAGCTGATAGCGGCTTCCATTGGGGACCGAGTGGCAGCAGCTCACTCCGCCTTCCATCCTACACAAATCATGAAGCATGTGACGGCAGCGGTCAGGCTGTTGGATAGGAATCCAGAACTGTATGAATACCCTGAATACATTGACCTGCTTGCCTCAGTTTCCGTGCAGGAGCAGCGTTGCCCTGACCTCACCTTCCCCTCGCCCTCTGCCGGTAAATGTCGTCACCATGCTGACTGCAAGCCTCAGCAAGAACCCCGTCCGGATCCAGTTCCGGGCAGCCGCACAAACTCTGTCTCCCAGCCAGCTGCAGCCTCCGTGTCTTGTCGGAGGAGTAAGGCAGCCGCCTCTGCCTCCGGGTCATCTGTCCCCCCTGTTCCGTCAGCTCCTCGATCCCGGTTCACCTCGGCTGTTCCTCTCCCCTCCTCGATGCCCCCTCCAGCTGCTGTGAATTCCATGAGCCCGTCTCCGGCTGCTCCCATTCCTGATCCGGTGCGAGAGGCTCCTCTTCGTCTTCCGGGCGGGGGGGGGGGGGGTCCTCTGTCTCCATCCAGCGGGGGAAGGGGAGAACCAAGTCCACTGTGGCGGGTTCCAGCTGCCCTCAGCAGATCAGGCAAGTGTCTCTTCATTCTTTTCCTTCACTGGATGAACTGCCTTGTTTGATTCCTGGGGGTGGAGTTCGGGGTTCACAGTCCCCCGAGCTCCCTCCACCTGCTGCAGTAATTAATTATGAACCTGCTACCTTTGTGTCTCCTTCCCCTGAGCGTGGACTACGCCGTCGGACGAGGAGGGAGCCTGCTGGCCTGGAGAGCCTGGATCCAGCCCCGCAGCCATGACACGGACAGAGGAGGAGGGCGGACTGTGGATTGGAGCCTGCGCCGGCGAGCAAGTGTCCCCAGGGCTACATGGAGGGACAGTCCGACCCGGCAGGTCACGGAGCCCCTGCCATCACGCCGTGCGGGCCCTCAGCGTGGACATCTGTGTCAGGGGATCTCCAGACTGTGGACTCCATCATGCCGGCTGCGGAGCCCTATGTAGCCGAGTGGGAACCAGATGACGACCTTCTTCCATCGGAACCCGGATCGTCGAAGTCCTGGACAGCGACAGAAGTCGAGATCAGGCAAGTGCTCCACTTTGTCTTTCTCCTCTCAATTCTAGAGCATTTTTGCCTGTCTCGCGGGGAGACGAGCTGGGTACGGCCGTCCGCTGCATCCGAGCTTGTCTCGCTGGGATCTGTTGCTGCCAGTGATCCTGATCCCGGTTCTTTTTCTTCTCCTTAGCCTTCTCCAAGGGTAACCGGTGCGAAGTCGATCCCGGTCGCTGTGCTGGAGGTTCCGGGTTCGGGTTTGGAGGCCGTCCCTGGCGCTGCGCAGACCCAGTCGGGGTCCGTCATGGGTGTAGTCCCAGCCCAGTTGGGGTACGACATGGGTGCAGCCGTGACCCAATCGGGGTCCATCGCGGGTGCAGCATTAACCCAATCGGGGTCCGTCGTGGGTGGTATTCCGGCCCAATCGGGGTCCAACGTGGGTGCTACGCTCACCCAGTCGGGGTCCATCATGGACACTGCTCTGATCCAGTCGGGGTCCATCGTGGGTGCGGCACGGTCCCGCTTGGGACCCAACGTGAGTGCAGCGCCAGTCCATGTGGGGTTCGGAGAAGGAGCTGCAGATTCTTTGCCGATCAGCGCCGGACTGGTCCCTTCCCCTTTTCCCGTCCCCTTTTCCCTTCCACCTGGGGCCGCTGGGTTTCCCCGTAATCGGCTCGGCTCTCCCTCGCCGCTCCTCACTATAGGGAGGCCGTCTCCGAGTGCTCCCCTGTGGTCCTGGTGGCATGACAACGCGGGTGGGCCACCTGGGAGACTGTTTCGCCAGTTTGGCATTCTGGGTCGGCCACCCGACAAACTGAACTCTCTGTTCGGCAACCTGGTCCAGCCGCCTGAGGTACTGTGTTTCCTGGCCTGGGACTGGGGTAGACCGCCCGAACTGTTCCTTTTCCCCCTGCCAGCAATTTGGATGCTAGACGCAGGGTGGCCCCCGAACTGTTTGTTTCCATGCTAATGTGTTTTGCCTGCTGTCATCCCCGTGTTTTTGTTTTTTCTGCTCATCTGTATCTTTTGGGATGCGCTGGTGTGTGTGTGTTTGAACTGATTTCGCCACTCCTTAGCACGTGTTTTTTTTTTCTCTCTCCCTCATCTGTAGTCTGGGGATTGTTTCTTTGTTGGCTGCCCGTTACCTGGACTAAGATGAATTGTATTGATCTCTGCGTTGTAACACAAGTTTTTTTTTTTTCTCTTCCCTGGTATTTTGGGTGTACGCTGCATTTTGTGCATGTATTTGAGTTCCTGTTGTCTCTGTGAGGTGTGAAGATGTTTTTTTTTCCTCCTATGGCTCTGTTGGTCTGATTGTAGTGTTCTGATTGTAGCTGTCACGCCGCGCCGCTCATCAGCGGCGCCACCTGCACGCACACCTGCACATCATCAGCGGCGTTAAGCGGCATTAAGCCGCCTCGCCCTGGGCTTCGGCCCGAAGCCGTCAGACTTCCCTACGCATCGCTGTGAGTTTCCTTTCATTCTCAGCTGATCATTCCGGTAAGAAGATCTTACCTTTTTCTCCTCCAAGTCTGCTCCCCTGTGCACAGGTGGATTTCCCGGCGGCGGACTACTCCTCTCCATCGCCTGTTCCTCGCTGCTGCACCGGGCTTCCCAGGTGGCTGTCTACCGGACCTCGTCCCTTGCTGTGCCAGTCATCCGTCCTGTCCAAGTAAGCTCCTCTCTCGCTCATATATCTCCTGTGTTGGTGTGTGCCCGTCACCCTTCTCCCTGTGCTTCTCCCATAGGGTTGTCCGGCTGTACGGCCTCCTGCCTCTGTGCCCGAAGCAGACGCCGCCACCAACACATTTACATCCCGCAGACACACATTCATACACTCCTGTTGTTAATAAAGCTATTTGAACTACTCTGAGCCTGTGTGTGTGCGTCTCCTGAGCCGTGCGTTATGTCAGTACGGCTTCAGCAGAGCGGCTCGGCAGACGGCGGGCTCGCACACCGGCTTACCACTCTCGAGGCTCGAGTGGATCAGATAGCCTATCAGCAACAGGTGATCCTCAATCAGTTGATTAGTATAACTAACCGATTGGACCGCTTGGACCCCCAACAGCCGTTCCCCCCGGCTCGTCAGGGTGGCGCGGCTCCTGCTGCTCCAGCGGCCGTCCAGCAGGCTCCGGCGGCACCGACTCGGCTCACGCCCATTCCAACCCCCGCCCGCTTTAGCGGAAAGCTCGGCGGAGCGCGGGGGTTCATAATGCAATGTGAGTCCGTGTTTCACCGTGTGCCCGGAGACTTTCCCTCAGATCATAGCCGAATTGGTTATATCGGGAATCTCCTAGAGGGGCGAGCATTAACCTGGACCTACGCCGTAATGGCGAGGCCCAGCTATGCCACCCTCACATATGACCAATTCGTGAGACGCTTCCTAGAGGTCTTTGACCATTCTCGTACCGAGACGGTCCAGGTCGATCGGCTTCTCGCCCTCCAGCAGGGAAGCCGGTTGGCAGCGGACTACGCGGTCGACTTCCGGGTAGCGGCGGAGGAATTAGGCTGGGAGGAACGCTCCCTCTGTGGCCTTTTCCTCTGCAGTCTCAACGATGATCTGAGGGATGAACTGGCTGGACGGGATATCCCTGAGACGCTAGCGGAGCTGATATCCCTAGCGATCAGTTTGGACAACAGGCTGCGCGAGCGCTCCTCGGGACGGAAGTCGTCTTCTTCTCGCCCTCGTGGAGCCTCGTCGCGCCTGCCCCAAGCTCGCCCCCTGGCGACGCCGCCACCATCGCGCCCCGAGGAGTCGGAGCCGATGGTGACGGGCTGGACAAAGCTCTCCCCGGCGGAGAGACAACGCCGCCGTGAGTTAAATCTCTGCATGTATTGCGGAGATAGTCAACACACGGTAGAGTTTTGTCCACAGAAGCCAAACGGCGGGGTCCGCGAGTCACTGTAGGGGGCCTCGCGGACGTCAATCGGTTAAGTCCCCTCACACAATTGAAACTGCCCATCCGTTTTTGTCACAACTCCACTGGGCATCTCACCCACGCACTGGTGGATTTGGGCGCGGAGGGCAGTTTTATTTCACAAAGCCTGGCAACCCGATTGGGCATCCGCTGTCAGGCACTAAGGAACCCTATCTCCCTGGTCAACCTCTCTCGTGCCTCCCTGGGGAGAGTAACACACCAGACCATCCCCGTCCCAGTTATTATCTCTGGAAACCACCGGGAGGAGATAATCTTTTACGCCCTGCCCAACTCTGTGTCGCCCGTCATCCTGGGGTACCCCTGGCTACGCCTCCACAACCCTGTTTTGTATTGGAAGTCCTCCGGGGTGTCGGCATGGAGCACGTTCTGCATGAGCACCTGTCTACAGTCCGCTGCCTGCTCTCCGTCCGCCTCTCCTTCACCTACGGACGCTGCGCCCCCGGACCTGTCCCTGGTGCCATTGGAATTTCACGACCTGGGTATGGTATTCAGCAAGTCCAAGGCGATGTCTCTCCCTCCTCATAGGCCCTATGACTGTGCAATCAACCTCCGCCAGGGGGCACCCTTACCCTCTGGGCGACTCTACAGTCTGTCTGCGCCGGAGAAGGAGACCATGAACTCTTACCTCAAGGAGTCGCTGAGTGCTGGGATAATCCGCCCATCGTCATCACCTGTGGGGGCAGGATTCTTCTTCGTCGGTAAGGACGGATCCCTCCGTCCTTGCATTGACTGTCGTGCCCTTAATGACATTACGGAGAAGGATCGCTACACCCTGCCCCTCATGGACACCGCTTTCCACTCCCTCCAGGGGGCGACTTGGTTCACCAAGCTGGATCTACGCAGCGCATACCACCTCGTCCGGATCCGGGAGGGAGATGAGTGGAAAACAGCCTTCCGTACCCCGAACGGCCACTTCGAATACCTGGTGATGCCGTTCGGGTTGACCAACGCTCCAGCCGTCTTTCAGCGCCTCATCAATGACGTCCTCCGGGATTTCATTGGCCTTTTTGTGTTTGTCTACCTGGATGACATTCTCATCTTCTCCAAGTCCAGGGACGAGCACCAGGTCCACGTGAGGCGGGTCCTCCAAACACTGCTGGAAAACCGGTTGTACGTGAAGGCCGAGAAATGTGAGTTTTACGCGAAGACAACATCCTTCCTCGGGTTCATCATCTCCCACGACCAGGTGCTTCCGGACCCAGAGAAGGTGAAGGCGGTGGTGGAATGGCCCACACCTGCATCAAGAAAGCAGGTGCAGCAGTTCGTTGGGTTTGCGAACTTCTACCGCCGCTTCGTCCCAAATTTTGGCACCATCGTCGGCCCGCTGACCCGCCTCACGTCCCCTAAAGTTCCATTCCGGTGGACCGAAGAGGCCGCGGCTGCCTTTCAGGCGCTGAAGGCGGAGTTCTCCTCCTCCCGGGTCCTTAGCCAAGTCAACCCTGCGCTGCAGTGCATCGTGGAAGTGGACGCTTCGGACACGGGAGTGGGAGCGGTGCTATCCCAGCGGTCGCCAGATGACGGAGTCAAACGGCCCTGCGCCTTCTGCTCCCGGCGCTTGTCCCCGGCGGAGCAGAATTACGACGTGGGGGACAGAGAGCTCCTCGCCATCAAGCTCGCGCTACAGGAGTGGCGTCACTGGCTAGAGGGGGCGGACCTGCCATTCGTGGTCCTGACGGACCACAAGAACTTGGAATACCTTCGATCTGCCAAGCGCCTGAACGCCCGCCAGGCGCGCTGGTCCTTGTTCTTTGCCAGGTTCCAATTTAACATCACCTTCAGGCCTGGCTCCAAGAACGGCCTGCCTGACGCCCTCTCTAGGCAATTCGCCCCTGAGGAGTTGGAGGACACGGTCCACACCATCCTACCCAGGTCGTGCGTCGTGGGAGCCGTCACCTGGGACATTGAGAGCAAGATCTGGACGGCGCAGGAAGTGGAACCTGACCCTGGCGGCGGACCAGAGGGGAGGCTGTTCGTGCCATCCACGGTTCGGGGGGAGGTCATCCACTGGTTGCACACATCCAAGCTCACCTGTCACCCTGGCTCCTCCCGGATGATTGACCTCCTCCAGCGGTCCTTCTGGTGGCCGGGCCTGCGGAGGGAAGCTGCCCGCTACGCCCGGGCCTGTCCAGTGTGTGCCACCAACAAATCGGGTAATGCCCCTCCAGCGGGTTTGCTCCAGCCTCTGCCCGTCCCTGGCAGGCCCTGGTCGCATATCGCCCTGGATTCCGTCACCGGACTCCCAGTCTCTAACACCTATGACACCGTCCTGACCATCGTGGACCGCTTCTCCAAGGCGGCACACTTCGTCCCCCTACGAGGTCTCCCAACTGCCCTGGAGATGGCGGACCTCCTAATCCAGCACGTGGTCAGGCTGCATGGGATTCCGGTGGACGTGGTCTCGGACCGGGGGCCCCAATTTGCTTCAGAGGTTTGGAGGTCGTTCTGCAACGCCCTGGGAGCCAAGGTGAGCCTCTCCTCCGGCCATCATCCCCAAACCAACGGGCAGTGTGAGCGGACCAACCAGGAGCTGGAGGCTGCGCTCCGCTGTGTCACGGCGTCCAAACCAACGTCCTGGAGTAACCACCTCGCCTGGGTTGAATACGCCCACAACACCGCTCGCTCTTCTGCTACTGGGATGTCCCCCTTTAAGGCATCCCTGGGTTACGACCCCCCTCTGCTCCCGGCGCAGGAGAGTGAGGTAACTGTCCCCTCAGTATGGGCGCATCTCAGGCAGTTCCGCTCCATCTGGGCGTCAGCGCGCAATGCGCTTTTACGCACGGCGGAGCGCAACAGAGCCGTAGCGGACCGGCACAGAAGACCTGCCCCAGCGTACAGAGTTGGTCAGCAAGTCTACGTGTCGACCCAGGACGTGATTTTAAAGGGCGAGAGGAGGAAGCTGGCACAGCGCTTTATGGGCCCATACCCCATCACCAGGATCATCAACCCGGTGGCTGTGCGTGTAGCTATTCCCCCCTCCCTCCGCATCCATCCCACCTTCCACGTGTCCAAGGTGAAGCTGGCAGTCTTCGACCCCCTTTGCCCTCCTCCTGCTGTGCAACCCGCGCCCCGGATGATTGATGGCCATCCGGCCTGGCCCGTCTCCTCCATCCTGGACTCCCGGCGCCGGGGTCGTGGGTTGCAGTACTTGGTGGACTGGGAGGGCTATGGGCCTGAACATCGGCAGTGGGTACCCTCGTCGTTTGTGTTGGACCCATCGCTCATCGCTGATTTCCACCGAGCGCACCCAGAGAAGCCATCGCCAGGAGGCGCTGCTAGAGGGGGGAGTAATGTCACGCCGCGCCGCTCATCAGCGGCGCCACCTGCACGCACACCTGCACATCATCAGCGGCGAGGGATTTAAGCCGCCTCGCCCTGGGCTTCGGCCTGAAGCCGTCAGACTTCCCTACGCATTGCTGTGAGTTTCCTTTCATTCTCAGCTGATCATTCCGGTAAGAAGATCTTACCTTTTTCTCCTCCAAGTCTGCTCCCCTGTGCACAGGTGGATTTCCCGGCGGCGGACTACTCCTCTCCATCGCCTGTTCCTCGCTGCTGCACCGGGCTTCCCAGGTGGCTGTCTACCGGACCTCGTCCCTTGCTGTGCCAGTCATCCGTCCTGTCCAAGTAAGCTCCTCTCTCGCTCATATATCTCCTGTGTTGGTGTGTGCCCGTCACCCTTCTCCCTGTGCTTCTCCCATAGGGTTGTCCGGCTGTACGGCCTCCTGCCTCTGTGCCCGAAGCAGACGCCGCCACCAACACATTTACATCCCGCAGACACACATTCATACACTCCTGTTGTTAATAAAGCTATTTGAACTACTCTGAGCCTGTGTGTGTGCGTCTCCTGAGCCGTGTGTTATGTCAGTAGCCATTTGGGTTTTTGCTGTCTTCTCCTCATGGGTTCTCTTTAAGTGCAGTGTATATGCCTGGTTTTTTTTTTTTTGTTTGTTTTGTTTTTTCCCCGTATTCCGTACTCTTTTCTGATTGTGGTAGCTTGTTTTTCCTTTATTTTGTTTCCTCTGTGATGAGGTTGGACTCTGGCCCTCCTTGGCCTTTTTTCCCCCTCCTCCCGGTCCAGGTGGGGGGACCCGATATTACACGGCGTCTGGAATCCGCCTCATGAATGGGGGCAACTGTCATGGTCCGTGTGCTGACTCTGTCTGCACTCGGGTTGTGCGGTAGTTCCCTGTTCTCTCCTCCGGCGCAGCTCTTTGGCCTCCGGGCTTTAATTATGACAGCGTCTCGGTGGTGCTTCCGGCTGTCAGGAGCGGAGATCCCCTGGACGGCTGGATTCCAATCAGCTGATGATCTTTCATCAGCTGATAAATCTGTCATGCCCTATTTAAGGGAGCAGCTCTGTTTGCTCGGGGCTGCGACCTCGTCTGCCTTCCAGTCTGGTTTCCCTAACCCCAAAGCCAGTTCTTCCCAGCGTTCAGGTTCCATCCTCGCTGATTATATGTAAGTGTCTTGTCTTTATTTGTGTTTTGCCACACGAGGCTCATTATTTTGTCATTCTGTCTTTATTTAATAAGTGTACAAACTCAACGGCTGCCTGCAGCGTCTCATTAGCGGTCCGTGAGGGCCCCACCATAACAACTATGATGGATTCTAAACCCAAATTGAAACTCTTCAAATAAACCATTTCCCTTCAAGTGGTCCAATAATTGCGTAGCAACAACTCTTTCTAAGATTTTTGAAATGAAAGGGAGATTATGACTGGCGCCTAGCGGCTGCCCCGGCCTTGGATGCGCTCTGCAGAGCGTGCCCAAATGCCAAGTCACGTTTCGTTACCTTGTACATGTGTAATGACAATAAAGTTGAATCTCATCTCATCTCATCTCATTAGAGATTGGTCTATAGTTACCTAAAACTCCTGGATCCAGCATTGGCTTTTTGAGTAAGGGTTTAATTACACCAGTTTTAAAAGCCTGCGGTACATGGCCCAAAGTTAATGAAGAATTGATTATTTGAAGAATAAAGGTACCAATAAATGGGAAGACTTCTTTAAATAACCTGGTAGGGATAGGGTCTAAAAGACAAGTTGAAGGCTTGGATGAGGAAACTACTCGTATTTTGTCTAACTCTAAAAGGTCAATTGGAGTAAACTGATCCAAACAGACGTCAATTGAAGGAATTGTAGTAGTTAGTGTATTTAAGTTAATGGTGGGAAGAATCTGACTGATTTTATCTCTGATAGATGAAATTTTATTATTGAAAAAGTTCATAAAGTCCTGACTAGTAAGCTCTAAGGGAATGCTAGGATTGACAGAGTCCTGACTCTTTGTCAGCCTGGCTACAGTGCTGAAAAGAAACCTAGGATTATTCTTGTTCTCTTCTATTAATGCAGAGTAATAACTTGTTCTAGCTTTTCTCAGAGATTTTTTATAAATTAAAAGATGATTTCTCCAAGCTAAATAGATTTCATCTAAATTAGTGGAGCGTCATTTTCTTTCTAATTGACGAGTCTTCTGTTTTAAGCTACGAGTTTCTATGTTGAGCCAAGGAGTTAGAAATCTCTGATTAGACTTTTTCTTTTTTAAAGGGGCTACCATGTCCAGAGTCTGATGCAGAGAAGCTGTAACACTATCTACCATGCTATCAATTACAGAAGGAACAAGCTGTCTATAGCTTATTTCCGTTGTGTTGACACTTGGCATAGAGGAAACAATCTGCATAAATTTGGTAACAACATCATCTGTGAACAACATCATCAACCAGAAAATTTATTGGTTGATTCATGGATCAAGCACCTGTTGTGAATTTTTCCATTAAGCACCTTGTTAGAGAACAGCAAGTTATGCAAAAAGTATTGAAACATTGAACAGTTGGACATGTGCATTCAAAAGGTTAGAGAAGGTCAAATTAAGTTCACCTGTAAAGGTTCTAGTGCATTTTAGGTGCATCCTGAAATTTCATCTGAAAGCCAAATATCCCTAAATTTTTGTGAGTAGTGTGTTGGGCCAGTGTCAGCAAGTTTGCATTGGAAAGACATTGGCTAGACGTCAGCATTAACATCTTGCCAATGTGTAAGCAAGCTATTAGATGTCTTCCCAATGCAAACTTTGTACACTGGGTAGATGTAGGCCAGACAGACGTGTGCTGTCAGTGGTAGAGAAGGCATTCACTTCTTTAGCACCTATAGTTGGGATTTCCTCTCTCATTTCAACTTTCTTGGTCTCCACCATCTCCTCAACGACAACTTTGGCGGTTTCTGAAAAAACAAGCAAACATAAACATATCCAAGATCATCATCATCACCATCATAGGACATTAACTTCCTGCATTCTGAGTCATGTTAATACAACACCTTTTTAAAGATCACCAGTGTGCTGTTTTTAATTAAATAAATGCTTAAACTTTACTACACATGAAATTCATAATAATGCATCATCTTTGGACTGGAAAATCATTGAGAGATCACTGAGAAGGCTCAACAATCGAATCGATTTCCTAATGATCTCTTTCAATGAACTCTTATTAGTCATTCATTAAAAGCTCAGCGATCCCTCACTGATCTCGCAGCCATCTCTACCTTCAGGATAGAAAAATTTGCCGTTTAGTGAAAGATTGCTGAGAGATCATTGGGGGATCAATGAGGTTGTTGAGCTCCTTGAGAATTTGATGAGAAATCACCTCCCTTGGTGATCATTGAGAGATCTGGCAATTTTTCATCCCTCATGATCTCTCAATGACCCCCCACCCCTTTGGGGTAGAAGAGCACTAGAAACCTCTCATACATATACCCAGAGGCTCCCTGTTCAAGAAATACTCTTGGTCACCCAAGAAACTCTCAAGAAACTTTCAAAGACCTCTATAGATCATAGTGAAAGTTGCCGAAAATCAAATTTTAGATTGCACAAGGATGTCCCAAACATTTACACAGAAATAGCTTTTTCAAGGCATTGGGAGATCGTTGAGAGATTAGGCCAATTTTTGATCTCTCAGTGGTCACCCATCAATCTTCATGGTCTGTAAAGAAGCCGTTACCAATCACAGGTATCACGAAAAATAAGGATGTCTCAGGGTTACACAAAATGCCTTCAAAGGCAAAGAAAACTAAAAAGAAATTTACTGACCCAAAGTGAAAAAAAATGGACAAAACAAAGGTCTGTAGAAGTTGTAAAAATGATTGAGAGTAAGACGATATTGGGAGAGGAACAACCACACAGCTCCTCTCGCATGGACTTCTCTTCCTGTAATAAATACCTTTGGTCATGGATGTTTCTTGCGTGATCATCTCGGCTGCCCACTCCTGATACTCGACTGAAGGTGTGACGACAACAAAGGTGACAGAAGATGACAGAGAAACATGAGACAAACTGACTTTCTGTTGCTCACAAACCTGTTAGAAGTTCGAAAACCACACTCTGGGTTACTGAACGGCACAACCACACAGAACAGACACAGATATGAGCATAAACCTAAAACAAGACTATTGTCAAATGGTAACAAGCCACTAGATCCTATTTAACAAACATTTTTTTTATCTACAAATGTAATGTCTGACCAATAAAAAAAAAAAAACAGTCCAGATGTTTACTGTTAAATGGGACACAACTAATAGTTATGATTTGGAGAGTGTTGGAGAAGAAGAAAAAAGAAGAATACATCCCAGAATGATGGACATAAAGAAAAAAATCAAGATCAGAAAGAAACTGACAGGATGAAAACTTCTCACATTCTTCAAGACAGTAAAAAGACAGTGATGAGTTTGACAAACATGATGATGAATAGAAGAACCAGATGTGGGTAAATTCACATTCAGAGGTGATTTCATTTAATTCTTCGTAAATAAACTAAAAAAAAAAAGATTTCTTTGAAGGTCCCATTTACTGCACTTTTCCCACATGTTGGAAGCTCCCACTGGTCTTAATTTTGGTCAAAATCACTGTAATTATTTTAAGCATTACCTAGATGGAGACTGAAGGACAACTGAGGGTTCTGTAACAGCCAGGAGAGACAACGAGAGAAAAGAGGATGCGAGCCAATAGCGCCGATCGAGGACTACGTCATCAGTTTTCGCGCTGGTAGTCACGTGGTACACAGCACTACACAAGGTCGGACAAGCAAAACCCTGTCCTACCGGTGGAGCAATGGCGAGTGATACTGCATTCCCACTTGTAAAACTGTTAGAAAGCGAAGTCCCAGGGGCTGCCTTTGTTTACAGTGACATTTCTCAACATTCTGTGGTCCAACTGAAGCGATGGTTGGAATGTCGTGGGTTGCCAGTGTCGAGAAACAAGCCTACTCTTGTGAAAAGGTGAGTACTGCCATGTATGTTTTATCATAACAACATAGACTAGGTCGCTGTATCTGCTATCACTGTTGCAAAGACCATAGCAGCAGTGTCTAGTCGCACCTGTCTTCTTCATAGTCCCTTCAGTCTCACTTGACACCATTTGCATAGCCATTGTGAAGTTAATTCCCCTCAGGCACACCTGCCTTGCTCCATTCACGCGATGCAGTGGCCCAGAAAGTTTGTCCTACTTCAGCCAAGTAAACACACGCATGCACAGTAGTGAAAGCTATTTTTAGCGCTTTGGCTTGCTCCTCGATCGGTGCTATCCCCTTCCACCGTGGGACTCACAGCTTACCTGCCCCATAATATCGACTGGCGGGTGAGCTGTAAAACATTTTTGCTGGGAGAGCTTGCGTTCCCCCACAGTGTAGACATCTACGTTATCTCATCCTTGGGGTGGTTATGAGCTTCTAGAAGCCTGACCAAGATGATTTCCCAAAATGGTGAGTCTCCAAGCAGAGCAGTAGAGAGTGGAGGCTCTCTCTGATTGCCGAAGAATGCAAACAGCTCAAACTGAGCATTCCGCGTGAGTGTGGTGGGTTGTCAGTAGTGATGGGACTTCCAGCATCGGAGCTTTGAAGTGTGTGCTGAGTAATCCAGGAACTATTTTGCAAAGCACGTATCGAGGTGTGTATTGATGACATATAAATAATGTGTGTTTATCGTGGATACAATTTTCTGTGATTTTGATAAGAACTTGTTTCCTACATTATATTTGTCATCCAGAAAGGATTCCGTTGAGCTTCTTTATTTAAGAACTCTCATTTATTTCTGCCTGAAGTATTAAGTCTTCTATGTAATCTCACCAAATCTAATGAATTAAATGTAGTCGGTCAACACCTTCTAATTTAGTGTCTTTACATAGCATGTCATTGTAGCGCATGTGTAGAATGTTGGACTCTGGTGCTGAAGGTTGCGGGTTTGACTCTTTGTTTAGCACAATTTCACAGTGTTATCAGTATTACGTTTTTGCTGTCTGCTTCAACTATGGACCATAAGTTAATGGTGAAAAAGACCCATGGCCATTTTTAACAGCAGGAGATATACAGTTTATACAGTGGGGCAAAAAAGTATTTAGTCAGCCACCAATTGTGCAAGTTCTCCCACTTAAAAGATGAGAGAGGTCTCCAATTTTCATCATAGGTATACCTCAACTATGAGAGACAAAATGAGAAAAAAAAATCCAGAAAATCACATTGTCTGATGTTTAAAGAATTTTATTGGCAAATTATGGTGGAAAATAAGTATTTGGTCAATAACAAAAGTTCATCTCAATACTTTGTTATATACCCTTTGTTGGCAATGACAGAGGTCAAATGTTTTCTGTAAGTCTTCACAAGGTTTTCACACAGTGTTGCTGGTATTTTGGCCCATTCCTCCATGCAGATCTCCTCTAGAGTAGTGATGTTTTGGGGCTGTCACTGGGCAACACGGACTTTCAACTCCCTCCAAAGATTTTCTATGGGGTTGAGATCTGGAGACTGGCTAGGCCACTCCAGGACCTTGAAATGCTTCTTACGAAGCCACTCCTTTGCTGCCCGGGCGGTGTGTTTGGGATCATTGTCATGCTGAAAGACCCAGCCACGTATCATCTTCAATGCCCTTGCTGATGGAAGGAGGTTTTCACTCAAAATCTCACGATACATGGCCCCATTCATTCTTTCCTTTACACGGATCAGCCGTCCTGGTCCCTTTGCAGAAAAACAGCCCCAAAGCATGATGTTTCCACCCCCATGCTTCACAGTAGTTATGGTGTTCTTTGGATGCAACTCAGCATTCTTTCTCCTCCAAACACGACAAGTTGAGTTTTTACCAAAAAGTTCTATTTTGGTTTCATCTGACCATATGACATTTTCCCAATCCTCTTCTGGATCATCCAAATGCTCTCTAGCAAACTTCAGATGGGCCTGGACATGTACTGGCTTAAGCAGGGGGACACGTCTGGCACTGCAGGATTTGAGTCCCTGGCGGCATAGTGTGTTACTGATGGTAGCCTTTGTTACTTTGGTCCCAGCTCTTTGCATGTCATTCACTAGGTCCCCCTGTGTGGTTCTGGGATTTTTGCTCACCGTTCTCGTGATCATTTTGATCCCACGGGGTGAGATCTTGCGTGGAGCCCCAGATCGAGGGAGATTATCAGTGGTCTTGTATGTCTTCCATTTTCTAATAATTGCTCCCAAGGCTGATTTCTTCACACTAAGCTGCTTACCTATTGCAGATTCAGTCTTCCCAGCCTGGTGCAAGTCTACAATTTTGTTTCTGGTGTCCTTTGACAGCTCTTTGGTCTTGCCCATAGTGGAGTTTGGAGTCTGACTGTTTGAGGTTGTGGACAAGTGTCTTTTATACTGATAATGAATTCAAACAGGTGACATTAATACAGGTGAGTGGAGGACAGAGGAGCCTCTTAAAGAAGAAGTTACAGGTCTGTGAGAGTCAGAAATCTTACTTGTTTGTAGGTGACCAAATAATTATTTTCCACCATAATTTGCCAATAAATTCTTTAAACATCAGACAATGTGATTTTCCGGATTTTTTTTCTCATTTTGTCTCTCATAGTTGAGGTATACAGTACCAATGATGAAAATTGGAGACCTTTCTCATCTTTTAAGTGGGGGAACTTGCACAATTGGTGGCTGACTAAATACTTTTTTGCACCACCGTAAATATACACACACACACAAAACTACAGACACATTCCAGCACACACAATGAGAAGCTGAGATTGTGTGCTACAGATTGATCTGTTTTCATGTTCACTCCATGGTTCTCTTTCAGTGTGTGTCTATTTATATATATTTCCTGCTGTTAAAAATTACTCACCTACATCGTCTGTGCCCTGTGACAGAGTATTCTCAAAAGCTGGTGAGATAATCCCCCCCCCAAAAAAAATCCCCTTAGTCCAAAAACTGTTGAAAAAGTTATTTCTTAATAAAAAAGGATAAGTAACACAAGCACATTCACTGTAGTCACCCCAGTTTTATTATTTCGTTTTTCCCCCTTGTGGTAATTGATATTTCTTAACGGACTGTCTGTATATTTATTAAAATAAAAAAATACACATCAAACCAATAAAGCCCTTGTAAAAATCTGCATGTGTGTACTTTTTGTCCCGTAGATGGCCTAGTAGAGTAAATGAAGTTTCTCATGAGGCTTCGGCCATATGAACCAATTTGATGAAAAGCTTCAAGTCTTCAAGAAAGCCTCATCTGGCCATCACTAGTTGTCAAGCTGTTGCGGAAACTTGACGAGGAAGAAGATAACAGCTCTGCGGGCTGTGGAATCTCTCCTCCTTCAAAATGTTTATCAGCTTCATGTCATACAGAGGGGTAATTTCAAATTGCTGTACAAGTTAAAAGTAATTTGATGAGTGATCTATTTTCCCTCTTTTTTTCTTATTTCAACTGAAGATGTATCCCTTTTTAAATTGAATTAAGCAATATTACATGAGAGAGAGCATGCTATCAATAACTACAGTAACTGCGGGTGTGATATGCCTAATGCCCTCCGCTATCCATAGCTACTATATTCATGATACCGTAATGACCTCGAGTGTAATATTGCTTTTATACAACAGTTCCACAAGCACAATTTATTAAATGACAGCAATACTGGACAAAATATTATGATGTGTTTGTTTAACCAGTTTTTTTTTTTTTTGCACAGCTGAGAAAAAAAAATCATCCCTTCTAAATGTAGCCAGTAACTGTTGCTAAACATCTCAATCAGCATGAAGACGTCTATTGTCATTTCACACATATGTAAACAAATTAAATATTGTCAAGTGCAAAAGTAAGTGGACAGACCGATCACCTATTGAGTCAGTACGGCAGAAGACCTGAGATCAAGATGCCAGTAGCTAGCCAGTGGCTAGTAGTTAGCATGCTAGTGATTGCATCCTTCACTTGCTTCTCCTTGGCATTTTCAGATGAAATAAAGAGTCCATCACCACAAAGGTAATGTGTTTTTTTAATCGAGACAATAAATCCAACTCTAGCACTGCCTATTTGTTTTAAAAGACGTGAACTAGCTTAACAACGTTGTAAAAGTTTTTTTTTTTTTTTTAAAGGGTGTGACTTCCAGATTACAGATGTATAATTTCTTGTCAAACAGCACCTCACTGTGGAAATTAAGGTATCTAAAACAGTACTGCCATTCTCACTAAGAATTGATAGTAAATTACTGTTAGTAATTACGGTTACATGAACACCTTTGAATCGGAGTGATACATATCCAGTGAAACATTGGAGTGCAATTATTGTGAATTTTACTAACTCCCGGAATCCCTATTGTCCAATCACATTGCTCGGTCGGAACTAACTGTTGCATAAAGAACAGTAAAGAACAATATAACAATATAAACCAAACTTGGTAAGCTATCTCCCTAATAGCATTGTTAGCTTGAGTCGGCAGCATCTCCAGGACATTGGGCAGGTATCAAGGGGGTGTTTATCTTTTCATGACGCACAGGATCAAACGTGGAGGAGTTAAAACGGCTCATGGAGGACAGAAATATGAAGAAGTTTTTTTTTAAGAATTGAGCGTTTTGATGTTTTTCAACAATCATGTGACCAACAGATTCATTTCAGCAAGTTAAAGCCTACAAATTCATCAGTGAATGGGACCTTTAAAATGTCCTCTGTATCAGAGTTGGTGTGACTGTGACTCATTTTCCCAGATCTGCTCAGATGGTTTGATGGTGATGAAGAAGATGCCAACATGAAGAAATAACACATGATACCTCTCTGCTCCACCTCCAGCTCTTCTTCATAATGATAGGAATATTCAGCGGATTCTTGAGTAGAGTAATTTTTGTTTCCATTATGAGAAAAAAAGACAAAAAACCTTTCAGTTTTAAATTGGTAGGAAATAAGAAAATGATGGAATGGGTTTACTGATGTTATTTTTCAAATCTTGTTAAGCTGGAGGAGCAAAGTACAAAAATAAAAGTAATACCTTTATGTTCGATCTCTTCTTCAAAATGAAAGAATTCAGCAGATTCTTTAAAAGACAAACACATGATGTTCAATTAAAGCAAATCCTTTTAAAAATGAAACACCCAAATCCAAAATGTATCTTTCTGTAGCCATCATCTGCTAATTCCAGTCTTACCTTCAATTGCCACTGATGTTGGTACTTCAGGTTTCTGAACTGAGGAGTCTGGGATATCTACAGAATATACAATACAGCTTATACCAAAACTGTTACCTCTAATACAGAAAAATCAGATAATATGGCTAGAGCTAATTGTTTTCTAAGTGAACATTTTGGAAAACATCTTGCCTTCTAGCATTAGCCAGAGGTAGCGAATCAAAACATACAGATTACCCTAAAACTTGACCTAACAGGGACATCCTACGATAATTTGTCATCCTGTTTCCAATCTAGCACTCAACCAGAGAAGCTTAGTATGATTCATAATTCCACTATAAAAGATTGAGCTATTTTAACATTTCATCTACCATTTTCTTACAATAATGCTGACATTTTTTACAGTTAGCTTATTTTAGCATGTAAGCTAGCATTTTTTAAAAAGTGTTATGCTTACATTTAGCATCTTTCTAACTTACTGCAGGGTTAAGCTATCTTTGCTTTTAGCTAATATTTTTCAAGAACAGACTATTTTAGCCTTTAAGATTCAAAGATTAGGGCAGTGCGGTGGCGGAGTGGTTAGCACTGTGGCAGCACAGCAGCTCACCCTTGGCCGGGGGATCCTGGGTTCGATCCCAGCCCCTGACCAACAGTGATCTGTGTGGAGTTTGCATGTTCTCCCGTGTCTGCGTGGGTTTACTCTGGGATTTCTCCGGTTTCCTTCCACATGCCAAAAACATGCAAGTTAGGTTAATTGGCATCAAAACTGGGGATTCTAAATTGTCCTTAGGTCTGACTGTGAGAGTGAATGGTTGTCTGTCTCTCTGTGTTGGCCCTGCGATGGACTGGTGATCTGTCCAGGGTGGACCCTGCATCTCGCCCAACGATGCTGGGATAGGCTCCAGCCTCCCGCGACCCGAAAAGGATTAAGCGGAAGAAGATGGATGGATGGATTCAAAGATTATTATTTGTCAATACTTCTGTATGTACAGGTCATACAGGAGAATTGAAATGCCGTCTCTCTCTCTCTTAGTGGTGTGCGCAATATATAAGAAGGAATAGGGATGAAAAACAACAACAGCAGTCTATGTACAGTAACGCTACCCATAATGCAAATTAAGATAAATGATAATGCCCAACAATCCTATATACAGAAAAATTGGAGCTGTAATACCCGTAACTGCAAGTTCAATGTGGTAGTGTAGGTGCAGACAGTGACCAATTGGACTGCACATGATCAATATTTCAAAAACAGACAGACAGTAGCAGGTATGGCATTTGTGCAAATGGTTGCAGTAAGGTGCAGAAACATACAGCACCAGATGTATTACCGTTGCCGTGCCAAGTCTTTCTATGACAACAGCTTAGGTAGTTATTGTGTGGGTGAGTGTTACAGTCCAAGGGTGGGGGTGGGGGGAAGTGGACAGAGTTCAGTGTCCTGATGGCCTGGTGAGCAAAGCTGTTTAGCAGTCTCGTGGAGTGGGCCCTGAGGCTTCAATACCTTTTCCCCAAGGGCAGAAGGCTGAAGAGGGAGTGTGAGGGGTGGGAGGTGTCACCTGCAATGTTGATGGCTCTGCGGGTGAGGTAGATGCCTGAGAAGGGGGGGCAGAAAGGCACCGATGATCTTGCTGGCTGCTGGGAGGGAGGATGGACTTGATGTTCTGCATGACCAGCCAGAGCTAGCACTAGCTCCTCCCCGTTGTAACGTCTCCCGCTGCAAACCGTGGCTCCGTCTGCCGACCCGGGAGACCCCCGGGGCGATCTGTGCGTCCGTGATATATATACAGAGTGAAAGGTGTAGAAAGAAGAAGGAAGATAAAAAAAAAAAAGGCTGTTGCAACGGGCAGCCTACTCATGTGGCGCCACCGGTCCGGCGGAACCGGAACCGGAAAAAGATAAAATAAAATAGCCAAAGTATCTGCAGTGATAGCCATGTTAGCTGCGGTTGTAGCTATGCTAGCCACTGCGAAAGGACTAGCAGGGATAGTTGATCTACCTGTGTGGCGTCACAGCTGGAGGTATCCAAGGATTGAGGGCCAGGATTTACCTCAAGGTCACCGGCCAGAAGCAGGATAATCGTGAGACGTGCAAGTCCCAGTGAATGGCTGAGTGTGCCAGTTAGTGCTCGTTTCTTTAAATCCGTGGGTGATCTCTTCAGGTATGAGTCCAGGAAGCTCATGTGCAGGAGGCTTAGGCTACCTTTAGCTGGTGAGTAGACGTGATTGTCGCTTTTGATCATGGTGCAAAGTCGTATGGAACATAAAAAAACAGATTATGATGACCGCAGCTACAAAACAAAATTGTTGCAAAGACAGGCGCTTTTTGATGGTACTAAATGTTTTTTAGCATAGATATGCAAGACCTGCCCAATTGTGTGTCTACTCGGTGGCAGCCATCTTGGGAAAAAAAGTATTTTTAAGCTTTAAGCTTACATTTAGCATCTTTCAGCTAAAATCCAGCAAAGTTAAGCTATTTCTGTTTTTATACCAACTCTTATTAAGATCAGGCTATTTTAGCCTTTCAGCTAGCATTTTCTAAGAATTAAGCTTGTATTTAGCATTTTAAAAGCCAACTTTCTTCAGTTTCAAGTGATACTGGCTTAATAGTTACATTTAATGTTATTTTTTTTTCATGATTGTGCTATTTTAACATGTAAGCTACTTTTTTGAGGTTTTGAGCTTACATTTAGTATCTTCAAGCTAACTTCTTGCAATGTTAAGCTATCCCTGCTTTTACACAAATGTTTTTAAGATTAGGCTATTTTAGCCTTTCATCTAGCATTTTCTTACATGTTTGTATTTAGCATTTTTAAGCAAATTTTCTTCAACTATAAGTGAAATGCAAAAAAAAATTACAATTAGGCAATTTTAGCATATAAGCTAGCATTTTTTTAACAAAAAGTTTTATGGTTACATTTAGCATTTTTCTGCTAACTTACTGCAGCTTTAAGCTATCTCTGCTTTTGCTAATGCTTTTCAAGAATTGACTATTTTTGCCTTTTAACTAGTATTTTTAAGCTTTAAGCTTACATTTAGCATCTTTAACCTAACATCCTGCAAAGTTAAGCCATTTCTGCTTTTATACTAATGCTTTTTAACATCAGGATATTTTAGCCGTTCGGTTAGCATTTTCTAAGAATTAAGCTTGTATTTAGCATTTTTAAATCAACTTTCTTTGACTATAGGTGGTATCAGCGTAATGCTAACATTTTATTACAATTAGGATAAATTTCTTCAACTTTAAGCCATTTCTTTTTTATTGGATAGGCTTTCCACTTTTGAGCAAGCGCTGGTCACATTTAAGCTATCTTACCTTTTAAACTTTGAAGCTTTCTTTTTGCTTTAACTTTAAAAATTTTGGATGAAATGTTCAGCTTTAGCTTTTTCAGCTCTTCCGATCTTTCTTTTCCCAGGAATGAACCACACAAGCACCATCCATTAAACTTATCCTTAACTGGTAAGCACGCCAGCCTTAGTGGGTTATTGCATGCTACACCCAAAACACACTTCTGAATAATTATAATAAATTATTATTAATAATTATTAATAATTTAATAATAATAATAATAATAATAATAATAATAATAAGGGTTCTGTCCAGCCCCTTTGTGCTTTTCGCTGGTGCAGAGACTGTTTTTCTGCTGCTGTGATAATAAAATGGACTTGGATGCACTTATAAATGTGCTCTGTGCCCCAGACAATGTACTATTACCTAGACTGACGTACTATGGCCTTGAAGTTTAAGACCAAAACTAAATCAGTTGTACAGGCAAAACAATGGCACTGGAGGTTTAGACCAAGCTTCCTGTTCTAATTGTAAGCTGTCCTGATCTACAGGGTATGGCACCACAGAAATGAAACAATGTACAGTATATATAAAGGCTAAAGATGGTCAGCAAGATGATTTCCAAATGTGCTCCTGATGGATTCAAGTTGCTGATGCACACAAGGTAAAATACTTACCTATTGGTACCATTGCTAATTCGATTTCTGTAAAAAGGGGAAGAACAATCAAAATGTTAACCACGTAAACAGACAAAAGCTGAACAGAAGCATAAAACGTGTTGCCTGACTAGAAACTGTACCTTTGCCAGACAAATAAAGTTCAGCTGTGCTCTTAGCCTCTCCTCTGGGCTCCAACCTCACAATCACTGAGTATACGCCTACATGGGATTAGTAATGAAGACGTTTAAAACTCAAGAAATCAAAAACAATGTGGGGAAAAAAAAAACTATTTGGGGCTCTGACACGGGTCTCTGGAGCTCAGTGGTGCTTTACACACCTTCATCTTCAATGGTCACATTTCGAATGACCATAAAATGTCTTCGGCCCTCACTTCTGAAGTTGTATTTAGAGCTTTCTTTCAGTTCCCAGGTGTCTTTGTACCACGAAACAATAGCATTGTCGAAGGACACCTCGCATTCAAAGGTGGCTGACTGGCGCTCGTTGACTTCGATGTTGTGGATGCGTTTGGTGAAATGAATTTGTTCAGCTAAAACAGATAAAGACGAGTATGGGTAAATGTGCTTGCCACCACACCTGGGAATGTAAGACAATTTTTCACTGATACAACATCCACGTGGTTAGAAAGATGATCAGAAGAACGTTTACGTGACAGTTATGATGGACTGTTGTTGGGGTAGGATGAGAGTATAAAATGACTATGAGAGGTTGGCAGATGTTTTGGAGTGATAATAATGAAGAAGGTTATGACAGGGGAAGAAAAATCCAAAAAGAGAGAAAAAAGAGGGCATAACCCACATTTTCAGCATTAAAGATCATGGTGAAAGGGATCAAAAGAGGTTAGTAAGAGGACAGAACATCCAGAATGTCTAGAAAGTTGCAGGTAGATTTCAGGTACAAACCTTCAACCCAGAGATCTGCCGAGGACTCCAGATGTTGGTATCTGCAAGTATATCTGCCCTCGTCTTCAGGCTTCAGGTCTCTGATCAGTAGCTTCTGAACCTTGTGTTTCACTTCAGACTTGTACCTGCCCTTCATCTGTAACTGCTTGCCATTTTTAAACCACTGAGCTTCTACGTTAGGGATGGATAACTGGCAAGACAGAGTGCACGGCTGGCCTTCCTTACACGATGTGTCCTCCAGATGTTTCTCAACCTCTACCTCTGAAAGGGAAAACACACACAAAAAAAGTCACTGTTATTGTACACTGGGACTGAAAGCACAGCATTGCAGGGGACATGGAAATTATTATTTTCTCATTTACAGCAGATGAACAATCAAAAAGCAAACAGTGTTTTAACATCAGTTATTTTGATCTCCAAGTACTTCAGCTTTAACGAGACAAGTATGTCTTCACCATAGCCCATTAAGATCTCCACATGACTAGCTAGCAAAATCAACTCCAACAGGTCCAACAGTCATTAATATGTCATACTTCAAACTTCACCGTCAGTCTCTCAGGTATTTTCCAGGTATCTTCCTATATTTGTGATTTCCTTCTGAACCAATCATGGGCCTCAGAAGATCATTACACTCCTACATTCGGCCTATGATGGTTCAACCAGTCTGGTCCAGATCCAAGACAATCTCTCTGAGGAATTCAATATCAAGACATGTGTCCACCAAGGGGATAAGGTCTCTCCCTTCTTGTTCAGCATGTCATCAACGCCATCATGCGACATGCAATCTGACACCAACCAATTCATGACAGATCTAACGTTTACTGATGACAGTGCTATTTTCACAAATGATTTTCTGTGTGATATTGCCTAATCCACTCAGGATTATGGACTCAGGATCAGTGTGGACAAAACAAAGGTTTGTATCCGTGAATGATTCCAGTAGCAGCCAACTGTTGAAGAACAAGTTCAGAAATGCAAGGCTGTAGTGGTTCGGCCACATGTGCAGGATGAGCACTGACCAGCTACCATACCATCTCCTGTGGTGGCAATGAGCCAAACAATGGAAGATCCAGTGTGGTGACCACAGAAAAAGACATGGGCCAAGGAAGGATTACCAAATACTGGGCCTCAATCAAGTTCAATTTTTTTAACCTTTATTTTTACAGGGTAGTTTCATTGAGAGGCAACCTCTCTTTTTCAAGGACGCCCTGTTCACACTTACACAGTTACACAATCACACCAGGAAGCAGTCCAGTACAACCACAGACTGATCTGTGGCCACTGAGCAGCTCCACTGGAGCAGTTGGGGTTAAGGGGCTTGCTCAAGGGCACCACAGTGGGGTTAAGGAGGGGGAGCAAACACTGCTATGTTATCTGTCCCACCCAGCTCTGATCCTGCTGGTCCAGGGATGGAACCCGTGACCCTCCGCTCACCAGTCCACATCCCTAATCATTAGGCCACCACTGCCCCTAAGGCCAGCATCACGGACCCTAAAGCATGGGAGAGCATCGTCAATGGTGTCCACCAACCTGTGCCACCCAGGGCAGCGTATTGGTTGCAAGGACGACCCCTCCAGGCACCAACTAGTGACGCAAAAGTTCTTTTAAGTTTTCTTTGTACTCATCTTATTTTTCATGTGGATTATAATTATTTCACCTGAACATTACTAGTGTGTGGCCTTCAGACTGGGTCAGAGATGTTTGCCCCAAGTTTGCCCTGCTATCAGTGCCCTTACATGCCCACTGTCTTTGCATAACATGAATGCTGTAAATGCAATAGTTTTTAACTTATGCAACACAAGCACATGGTTTGCACCAAAAATATATAGATATGAATTTGAAAATGTTTCCTGTTTTCATTTCCTTGGATAAACAGCTCTGTGAAATGACACACTGGCACATTGAGCAAACCAAGCCTTATGGTGCAGCTGTAGATATACTGTATAGTGTGTCATACTAACCCGTGATGGTGAGCCTGGCACTGGAGATGTGCGGCCCACAGACCACCCGGTAGTTGCCCTGGTCCGAGGACTGGCACTTCTTGATCTTGAGCAGGTGGCGGTCGCCACTGATGCTGATGTCGTACTTGTTGCTGGTGTCCAGTTTCTGTGTTCCTTTATACCAGGACAGTGTGATCTCTGGGTAATTGATCTTGACGTTGCACTCAAAAACTGCCTCTTCATTGGTGAAGACGGATTGATTGGCGATGTCCTTCACCACAGTAACAGGCTGTAGTGATAAAACAAGAATGAAAATGATGATGTTCCAGTTTGCTGACACAAAGAGCACCTTTTCTTTTTTCTTGTCAAAATGCACAAAATTTTCTTCCAAACAGTCAAGCTAAAAAAGGCTTAATAGTAATCTTTATATACTGTATGCTACTCATATATTAGGTTAAACAAAAGTGTCAAAACAATCTTAGTTCCATAGATGGGTACATTGAAGTATCCTGTAATTTTGTGTTAAGCTGTGAAAGTAAGTCGCTGAAGATCTTGAATTTTATAATTATCACTGCAGATTTATGAACATTACCACTGACTGTTAAAAATTAATTTCTAAACTATGTTGGAAAAGATGGTGCCCACCGTCGGCGAACGTCTTTGCTCGTTCTGCTCCGGAATGCAGACTTTTCTCCTTTGTTGGTGCAGTGGTACAGTGGTTAGCACTGTGCCAGCACAGCAACTCACCCTTGGCCATGGGATCCCTGGTTCGATCCCAACCCCTGACCAACAGTGATCTGTGTGGAGTTTGCATGTTCTCCCCGTATCTGCGTGGGTTTACTCCGGGATTTCTCCGGTTTCCTCCCACATGCCAAAAACATGCAGGTTAGGTTAATTGGAGACTCTAAAGTGGCCCTAGGTGTGAACGTGTGTGTGAATGGTGAAGGGATAGCGCCGTATCGTGGCTGCTTCATCCATCCAGGTGGATGCTCTCAATTTCCCCTCTGGGGATCAATAAAGTATACAAAATTAAAAAAAATAAAATTTTTTTGCATAGTTGCTGTTCTTTCTACAGTGCATGGAGGTCATGCACTGCTATACATACAACCGACAGACACTACTGGATATCGCCAAGTCAAGCAGCCACACGGAGTTTACTGACTTTATACCACCTGACCTGCAATGCATCGTCCACCCCCGTGGTGACCATCAGCACCCCCAGGAAGGTCCCAAAGCACCGAGCCTGCATGAGCATGTTGACCCCAAGAGAGTGTGTTGGAGGTGGGGCCGAAGGCACCAAAGACGAGTCAAGAGAGGAGGGCTACATGCTAGGCTAAAGGCTCATCCTAGCCAGCCACCGCTACCCAGTCTCCTAATGGCAAACGTTCGGTCTTTGGAAAATAAGCTAGACGAACGAAGAGCAAGGCTTGAAGACCAGCGGGAGACAAGAGAGTGCTGTGCCCTAATTTTCTGCGAGACCTGGCCTTCATACAGAGCGCCCGGAGGGTGCTATTCAGCTACAGACACACTCAACACACCAGGCAGACAGAACAGGAAACTCTGGTAAGATGAGGGGTGTGTGTGTGTGTGTGTGTGTGTGTATTTATAAACCACTCGTGGTGTGGAGATGTGCAAACCATCTACAAGCACTGTCCGCCCGACGTGGAGTTTTTACTGTTGAAATGCCGTCTCTATTTTCTACCGAGGGAATTTACCACTGTGTTTTTGGCCGCTGTTTACATTTGTCCACCGAGCAACTACACAGTAGCACTAAACAAACTCCATGACGTCATCAGCGTAGTAGAGACGAAACATTCTGATGCTGTTTTTATTGTTACTGTTGACTTTAACCAGTGCAGTTTACAGACTGTACTCCCCAAATATTACCAGCATGTGGACATTCCCACCAACGATGAAAGCACATTAGATCATGTTTATTCCAACATACATGGCGCCTACAGAGCGGCACCCCGCCCCCACTTTGGACAGTCAGATCACATCTCACTGTTTATGTACCCAGCCTACAGACAAAAGCTGCAAAAGCTGAAACAAACAAACCCAGTTATTAAGCAAATTAAGTGCTGGACCCCAGAGACTGAGAGCACCCTACAAGACTGTTTTGCCTGCATGGAATGGGGTGTGTTTAAAGCCGTGGCCACCCGAAAGGACTTGCTGCTAACTTTCATCTCTGCTGCTACTTATGCAGTGTCTACTGATACTACCGGTACAGAAATTAGCACCGGGTGCTAATTTGTAATTTGTAATTATACACTGCTCGTTGCACAATGCTCATTTGCACACTGTAAATATGTTCACGCCATCTCAGGTTCACATCATCTCTGATATCAATATACCACTATCACTTTAGTCATCCAGTGAATTTTCAATTTCATTCCTCTTGTCTCACTGCTTTCACTGCTTTAACTGTCCAAACTGCCTAGTGTGTGTTATTAGCACTCATTAGTTTTAGTATTTAGTATCAAGGTGTGCTTCAGGAGTCCTAACTGTGTGTTGGTGTGTGTGTTATTAGCATCCATTAGTATTAGGATTGAGTTACTGTGTTGGTGTGTCATGACCTTATTAGAATTGTTGTTTCTGTACCTATTACCTTGGCATTCATTCGGAGAGCAAAGTAAGAATTTCATTGCTCAGGAAACGTAGCATTTCTTAACTGCTGACATTAGATTATTTGTTTATTTGACAGGGACAGTGCAATAAACATAGACAATTAATCAATGACAATCAATCTGATGTGCTGCACAAAGAGTGTATAGCTATTAGCTAATTTGCAACTCTTGTGCATGATAATAAAGCCTTTGAATCTGAATCTATGTATGCTTCTTAATGATCAGAAACCAACAGAAGTTTTAAACTGATTCTCATGTCTGTGTGTTGCACAACGGAGCGGAATGAGTCATGTTAAACCTAAAACCAATGCCTTCAATTGTTCAATCCCTCATATTCCTCCATGAAATAACTTATGGCACTGACTGTAATTAGTATCTGGCTTAATGCACCAGCCATCACAAGACCCATCTTCCCTCTGAGGTACGTAAATATGCCATCATGATGACCGTTTGCCTCTGGACTGGAGACTTCAGACTGGAGAGCTTCTGATTGGATTATTTTATGTTACAGCCAAAACACATGTCTGATTAATTAAACCTGTCCCTTTGCACTTTTCGCGTGGCACAGAGACTGTTTTCCTGTTGCCGTGATAACAAAATGGACCTGGATACACCCACATACACTACCGTTCAAAAGTTTGGGGTCACCCAGACAATTTTGTGTTTTCCATGAAAAGTCACACTTTTATTTACCACCATGAGTTTTAAAATGAATAGAAAATATAGTCAAGACATTGACAAGGTTAGAAATAATGATTTGTATTTGAAATAATAATTTTTTCCTTCAAACTTTGCTTTCGTCAAAGAATCCTCCATTTGCAGCAATTACAGCATTGCAGAACTTTGACATTCTAGCTGTTAATTTGTTGAGGTAATCTGGAGAATTCTGACGCAATGAGCAAACACATTATACCATTAGAACACTGGAGTGATAGTTGCTGGAAATGGGCCTCTATACACCTATGTAGATATTGCACCAAAAACCAGACATTTGCAGCTAGAATAGTCATTTACCACATTAGCAATGTATATTAGATATTGGAGTGTATTTCTGATTAGTTTAAAGTTATCTTCATTGAAAAAAAACAGTGCTTTTCTTTCAAAAATAAGGAAATTTCTAAGTGACCCCAAACTTTTGAACGGTAGTGTATGTGCCTTGTGCCTTTGACTACAGAGTGGTGGCTAGATTGTTGTCACATTTACAAGAAATACAATGTTCTGTCTTTTGAAAATCATAAAACTCTCAAATTTGGCTGTTCAATTTATAAAATATTAAATGCCTCTGCACCACTCCCCCTGGGAGAATATGTTAAACCGAGAACTGTCACCCGCACAACCACCAGAGCAACCACTAGAGAATCTGTGCTATCAGTGAGGGGCACTAAGATCTGGAATAACAAACCACCTGCAATCAGAGAACGTACCACACTAAACACTTTTTAAGACTCATTGTAAAAATTGGCTTTTAAACAACCAAAACTGTACCCATAACTAGTGGTTGCTCTGTGGCATACGCATGTATATACATATATACAGTGTGTGTGTGTGTGTGTGTGTGTGTGTGTGTGTGTGTGTGTGCCCATGCGTCACACAGATATGCCCCACTTCTTTTTTGTTGCTGTTTGTTGTTTTGAGGTGCTTGGGTACATGTGCGTGTATGCATGCACAGCACTTCACTCGTGTGACATTTGAATGTCTTGTTTTGTAACACCTTAACTCTGCACTTTAGCATATCCACTTTGTACAGTTTCATTGCAGTTGTTCTGGTCGTGTATGATTGGTTGTGTGTTTTCGTGACCCGCCGGGGGACTACAGATGCAGATTAGCAGTATTGCTGAATCTGGCATACTTACATTTGTGTTAATGTTCATTCGTATGCAATGTCCCTTTCAAATAAACATTAAACTAAATTAAACTAAACTAAATTTTCTTAATATGGGCATTGGTTACTTAGACTTTGATGTAGATCCGCCCATGCCAGCAAGTTTCCATTTGTCTCTATTGGCCGCTGCACTCTCAGCCTTAGGTAAAGAATGGCTTCACTTAAAGCCTCTCTCTGGGTTGTGACTGTTGGCTACAAATTACAAGTGGCAATCAGGAGGGAGCTTCCAAAATGTCTCAAAACATTCGGGGGGGGGGGGTGTCTCAATTTCCTCACATGAGGCACAGGAATTTTGAAGATATTCCAAAAATTCATAAAACAATTTTTTTTTTTCTCAAAACAGTCACTGAGTCGTCATGGGTGTCTCAAACACATCTCAATTTAGTTTTTTTTTAAGTTTTTGACAATATTTTTTTTCTAATTTAGTACAGTGATATTTTCTGTGCAAGACAGGCCATGTTTGGTAAAGAAAACAAACAAACAAAAAAACCCCAGAGGCAAACGCAAATGTGTCATAAGCACCAGTTCAGTGACTCCAAGTGAAACTGACGCTAAATCATGTATTTCCTCCAGCTAGCAGTGAGCCGTCACCACCCAGTGAGATACGGGTGTTAGGGTAAAGCCATTCTTTCATGGTTCAGACCAATTACAGAAAGTCAGATGTTAAAGAAAATCTGGAGGATTTCAAGAAAGAACAAAACTGACTAAAGGGCAACACTACCAGAAATGAACACAACTGTGACAACAAAATGGATGTATAGATATCCGCGAAGAGGCAACAAAGCAACAGTGGAAGATGAAAGACTAAAAAACATTTAGACATTAAAAAGATCATTATTGTATTGGAGTTTTATCTGCTCTGCGCTACAGTGAGGTGTTGGTTTTGTCCCGACCTCTGTCCGCTCCATCCTCTTCTGCAGGTCGGCCACCAGTCGGGCCATGTCCTCATCAGATTCTCTGTCTCCACGTTCCACTTCCTGTCAACATCATCAACAACATTAGTCAGCACTCTGGATGCCAACTAGGGCTGTCAGTTTGGTTTAATTCTGAATTGTTGCACAGATGGATAAACTAGTCAAGTAATACTGGTTTTACACCATAGCAACTCTTTTAACTTTTAAATTATTAATTCATAAGATGATCTACATGGTGTCTGGAGTGACAGAAACTCCATTATTCAAAGCCTTATTATTAGTCAAATTTAGCTGCCATGTAGTGACTCAGTTTTGTAAGTTTCTTTCTTTCTTTCTTTCTTTCTTTCTTTCTTTCTTTCTTTATTTATTTATTTATTTAATATGGACATAACAAATTACATTAGTACAATCACAAGGAGAGACCAGATGTTTTGCATAGGTGTATATAGCACAAGTGCTAATTCTCAACACCAGTCCATAGGTGGCTTATATAGGTCATAAATTAGGCTGTACATACAAAATTTACAAGCTAATTAAAATTACAAATACATTACAAATTATAAATAGAGCAAGAGATCCATGATCACAACAAACACAATTCAGACTAGACATGCACACATTGCTGGTGGGATTTTAGCCAATCTTTAGCGCCTCTGTTGAAGAGGTTGGCATTTGTCTCCAATTTTAAGTGAGTTGGCAGAGAGTTCCATAAGTTTGCCCCTTTTATGGAGAAAGTTCTGTAAGTTTTGTTGCAGTGTGCATGCTCCATGTAGATGACACTCTAGTTCACATCAAAACAAAATTAAAACCCTTGTCCATAGTCATAACTGAACAATTTAGTGTCTTTATGATGTTGGTGGAGATGTCTCGTCATATTTGACGTACTGCCTGTGGACAAGTATGCTACACGCACATAGCACAGTTTTCAAACATTTGTTTTCTTGTCAACAGCACAAATGTCCACCACTGCAGGACTTACGAGTCTCCCACTTTCTTCAGCTTTCTCCTTCTTGAGCTGCTCAATGGCTTGCAACATGCCTCTGTAGTCAGTGATGCCGTACATCCGGGCATACTTCTCATACTCTTTAGGGTCCACATTTCTTAGGAGCTCAAGGATGTCGATCTCCTTCTCTTCCTCTGGACTCTTCTGCTTGGATGGTGTCCTGTGAATGAGACAAAGACGATTTAATATTCTGGCAAACAACCATAAAGGTAAAGCATTCTCTGCTGTTCCCTCAGAATCTTACTTCTTCAGCTTGGCCCGGAGGTCTCCTTCAACCATTGTCACCTCCTTCTTTTCTTCCACACGCATGTCAGCGCTGCACTCAATCTCTCCATGCTTGTTGGAGGCAACACACCTGTACTGACCCGAGTCCGACTTGGTCACCTCTCTGATCTCCAGTTTGGCCTGCTGACCCTTCTGTTCAATGGAGATCCTGCCGCCGTGTGTGAGCTGCCTCCACTTGCCCTTCATCCACTTCACACTTGGGATGGGGTCGCCGCCCACCTTGGCGATGAAGGTGGCAGTTCCCTCTGTGGAGGAGTAGAGGGAGTTAGAGAAACATTCAGACAGTCTTTGACACTTGCTTTAAAACCTGTGGAGTGTCTCACTCTCGGTGGCGTGAACAGTTTTCGGCTCCTCGATAAAGTACAGATTGTCTAATTTCTTGGTGGGAGCAGCTGCTGGAGCTTCAACAGTAGGTGGAGCTGCTCCTGGTTTCTCTACAAAATGACACACAGTAAGTAACCAAAGACAAGGAGAAGAGTTTCTCAAAGCTGTTTTAGAATATTTACCTTTAACTGTGATTTTAGCCTTGCAGAATTCAGTGCCAGCATCATTGGTGGCCTTGCAGAGGTAGTCACCAGCATCATGTCTGGAGGCTGAGCTGATCTCCAGACATGCTATTCCATCAGAGAAACTGATCCTTGTGCCGCCGGATGACACCAGGTCTTTCCTGTCCTTCATCCACTGGATCTTCAGAGGAGGAGACCCACAGACATGGCACTTGAGACTCAGCTTCTGTCCCTCCTCAACAGTTGCTGGTTTGAGGGGTACATCAAACACTGGTGGCTTCTTCGCCTCTGCAGGACAGAAAAAACAGACAACACACTGGTGTGGGTGCTTAGGTTCAGGGGCTGGAAACCAATTTAAAATCTAGACACCAAACTCACCTGAGATGCCCACAGTGACTTCGCAAGAGGCTCTTCCGGCTTCATTGGAGGCCTGGCACAAGTATCTGCCGCTGTCGCTCACCTGACTGCTCTTAATGCACAGGACAGCCACGTTACTCTTGAAGCTGATGTCGTATTTGTCAGAACTGTGAATCTCCTCATCTCCTTTGAACCAGCTGACTGACATGGGCTGTGAGCCAGAAACTCGGCCCTCAATCTTCACAAGTTTGCCCTCAGTGTCCTCCACATGCTCCGAGGGCTTTTTGGTGAAATAGGGAGGATTCTTACGTTCTGAAAACAAGTCAGAAAAAGTCATATTAAGCAGAAGAAATGCATCTGTCTTACAGAAAGAAACATCTCTGAGTGTGTCAGAAGAAGATGAGAGTGGTCTGATTTAAAATACCTTTGACGGTGATATCAGAGGAGCAAGAGTCCTTCCCCATGTCATTAGAAGCATGGCAGAAGTATCTGCCAGTGTCTGCTTTGTCTGCCTTCAGAATGGTCAGGTGAGCTGTGTTATCCACAAAACCAATTTTATAGTTACCCCCGGAGCGAATATCTTTGTGGTCTTTTGACCAAGTGACTTTAATGGGGGCAGAGCCGGTCATGTGACACTCCAGCTCAATGCTGTCACCGACCGTCACCTCCTGTGGTAACAACTTCCTGTCAAAGACCGGGGGGTACCTGGGTTCTGCGAGGTAGCAAAGAAGCAGGGGGAAAGTATAACAAACCTTTAGATAGAACTGTATACTTCAAGGTCTTGAACTGTTACGCAATAGCATTTAAAACCTAAGGTGTGCTGTACGTCAGCTGTTCAGAAGGAGAAGACTTCCCTGGGAAGATTAGAACCTGGGTCTCCAGCATACCAGACGATCGCCTTAACCACTACACAACATCACTGCACTGGAGCACGCACCTACTTCCTCACGAACTAACAAAATGTTCCAATGACAAAACACAAAGGCTGATAGAACTGTACGAAATTTGTTGTTCTGCTGAAGAATACTGCTGTGATTGTGAAGTTTATCAAGTTTGGATCACTACATCTGAAGATAAATCAGCAATGTGGGATTCTGAAATGGGTACCCTTCAATGATAAATAAGTATCATGGAGATTTTAGGTTAACCTTAATAGTCTGAGAATGAAATAAAACTGCTGAGTCACTATGACCTGAGATGCCCTTATATCATGTGTTTATCCAGACTGTGTGACACCTAGTCTCGTGCCTGTGCAACTTATGAATCAGAGGGGACAACCATTTCAATGTGAGAAGCGAGTAGAGTGTGTTCATTCTGATCAGGTTACACTGACAGATCAGAGTTCAACAGAAATGCCCATTTTCTTATAAAATTTCTGTAATGTCATTGTTTGTGGTCTCCTGATGACCATGGACAGAAGATCCTATAGATATACTATCACTATATATAGACAGAAATAATTAAAACATAAACATGAAACCAGTCTTGTTTGACAAACCTTGAAGAGTGAGCTTGGCCCTACAGGACGCCGAGCCCACGCTGTTGGTGGCCACACAAGTGTACTCCCCAGAGTGCCTCATCTCGCTGCAACTGATCTGCAGTATGGCCGTGTTATCGTCGTACAGCATGGAAAACTCCTCTCCCTGCTTCAGGGGCTCGCCGTCTTTCAGCCAGGACACCTCGATGGGCGATGAGCCCGCGACCCGGCACTCGAAGCGAACGGGCTGACCCTCGGTCTGCTGCAGGCTGGTGATCTTCTTGGGGAAGGATGGTGGTGTTTTGGCCTCTGGAAAGGGTAGAGACATGTCAGACTAATGCAGACTAAGACTAAAGAAGAGTCAGCCATTCAGCAGGTGGTGGTGGTACCTAGCACATTAAGTTTGCAGCTCGAGGAGGAGGAGCCAATCTTGTTCTCCGCCTTGCATGTATACTCTCCAATGTCGGCCTTGGTGGCCTTACTGAGTTTCAGACAGGCAACGCCCTTTGAATACTCCAACTTGCAGGTGGGACTGGACCTGACTTTACCATCGGCCTTGAACCAAGAGACTTTGATCTCAGGCGTGCCCGCGACCTGACACTTGAGACATACCGCGTCTCCGGCTGTCACCTCCATGGGCTCAAGCAACTCCACAAAGTATGGGGGTTCTGTGATTAAAACAAAAAATGTTAGATGAATGCAGGGAATGCACATGTAATGCAATGAGATTACAGAACTGTATAACATGACTTTGAACCACCAATTCTAAGCAGAAATGCATAAAAAAATCTTACAAATGTGCAACTTGTTTTTTCAAAAATTTGCTATTTTCACAAAAATTTGCAACTTTTGTCTCAGATTTGTGATTTTTCCCCTATAAATTTTCAACTTTTTTCTCATAAATTTACAATTTTTTTTCCTGTAAATTTGAAACTTTATTCTCAAAAATGTGTGATTTATCTCTTGTAAACTGGCAACCTGTTACTCACAAATTTGCATCTTTTTTCTAAAAAAAATTCTAATTTTACAAATTAAAAGTACTATCAGAGTAAGAGCTTTCAGTTATCAGGCTCCTCTCCTATAGAACCAGCTGCCAATCTGGATTCAGGAAACGGACTCGATTGCCGTTTTCTTTTTGCCAAAGCTTATAGTTACCCCCGTATCTCATGGAGTGGTGAATGCTGGTGAACGTGGTGATTTGGGGGTTTTGTGAGGGTTTGTAAAAGGCTGACCAATTTTTTTGGAAAGAAAAAAATTGTTACAAGAACAGAATTGCTAATTCATGAGAAATAAAAAATACAAGTTCATTAGCAGGTGCAAATTTACAAGAATATTTTCAAAATTGGGAGGAAAAAAGTTGTATATTTATTAGAAAACAGCTGCAAATTTATGACAAAAAAGATGCAAATTTACAAGAAAACATTTCAAAATTTACAGCAAAAAAAGTTGCAAATTTATTAGAAAAAAGCTTAACATTTATTAGAAAAAAAGACCAGAGTGGTGGCCTACAGGTAGAGCATCCACCCCACAATCGGCAGGCCGGGGTTCAAGTCCCGGCCGGGTCATGCTAAAGACCATATAAATATGGAACTTCCTGCCGTCCAGCTTGGTGCTCAGCAAAAATGGAACGGAGGACGGAAATGTTGGTTACCCAGCCACAAGAGGTGCACAAGCCAATGTAATCCCTGTGTCGGTCCTAAGCCCGGATAAAATGGGCAGTGTTGCGTCAGGAAGGGCGTCCGGCGTAAAAACCCTTGCCAAATCAACCTGTGGATCATTGCAATATAAGGCGGTGATATGCTGTGGGGACTCCAAAAGCGAGCAGCCGAAAGACAAAAAAAAAAAAAAATATTAGAAAAAAGTGGCAAACTTATTAGGATAAAGTTGCAAATTTACAAGAAAACATTTCAAAATTTACAGGGAAAAAGTTGTCAAAATTTTGGGGCATATTCTTAGTATTTGGTATATTCTTTAGGTTCCCAAAAGTCAAAATCTAAACGCTAATTTCAAAACAATTCCTATTCAGATTCAGTAGATAAATTGCACAGCGTCTGTTTTGATAGCTATAAATGTAATCATGGTGAAAACGCACTGACCCAGAATGGAGACGGCGGCCTCGCACGTGTCCCTCCCAGCGTCGTTGGACACCTGGCAGCTGTATCTTCCTGCAGCCTCCTTGTCGTCGGTGCTGAGACACTCCAGGATGCAGGAGCTCTCCGTCGTGGTGATGTTGTATTTATATGAGGCAAAGATCTGCTGGCTGTCTTTAAACCAGCTCACGGAGATCATAGGCGTGCCGGTGTACGTGCACTCCAGGGTCAGTGGTTGGCCTTTTTCCACGGACACATCCTTCAGTTTCTTGGAGAAGGCTGCAGGCTCTGAGACACACAACCAAAGATGGTGTTTAATACAAGGACACAAAGGTGAACTCTGCTGCCTTTATAGTATGGGACTTCTGACATTTTTGATTTTAGCCACACCTTGTGGTCACAGAGGGGACTGCAGCCCTGGGAGTCGGATGTGAAGTGGGGGCAATGGGTATATTGAGAATGAGGTATCAATGGATAAATGTAAATTAGGGAGAAATGACCAAGAATAAAGGTGCAAAAATATAAGAAAAGGTGCCAATGTTCACATTACAAAAGTTGTAAATTACAACTTTATTGCACTGAATAAAAATTTAACCAGCATCCATGATGCGTAAAATTTGCAAGAACAAGCAGGAAATTTACGGGAGAAAAAACATAAATTTATGAGGAAGAAAAGCAGCAAATTTGCTTGAAAAAGTCACAAATTTATGAGGAAAAAAGTCACAAATTTTTGAGAAAAAGTTGCAAATTTTCACTTTAACTTTTTGTCATAAATCTGCAACTCTTATAAATCTGCAGCTTTTTTCTTCATGAAATTTACTGTTTTTTTTTTTAATAAAGTCACTACTTTTTTGTCATAAATCCACAGCTTTTTCTTGTAAATTTGCAGCCTTCATATGGGGGGCTGGTTTAATTTTTATTCAGTCTGATTAAATTGAAGTGTATATAAAGACTGTGGATGTGACTGATGAATGGCTGTTATTCAGAGCCAAGACACCAACCTCTGACAGTGAGATTGACTGGGCAGCTTTCCTTTCCAGCATCATTAATGATCTGGCAGGTGTACTCCCCAGCGTGACTTCTGCCCACACTGTAAAGCTCCAGAACAACCTGGTTATCTTTCAGGGAGAATGTGCAGTCCAGCCCTGGCAGCATCTCCTTTGTTCCCCTGAACCACTTCAGCTTGAGCGGGGCAGTGCCTTTCACGATGGCTGAGAAAGTCACATTAGAGCCCGGCATGGCGTCCATGGGCTGTGGCGGCACGACGAAGGATGGAGGTTCTGACAGACAGAAAGATCAAACAAATTATTTAAGGACATGGGGGGGGGGGGGTTAAACTATTTCTCCTTAAAAATACAAACCAAGAAAGAAATGCGAGCGCAACAATTGACCAACACTGTACTTCATATAACAGCCAACTAATCGTGAAAAAAGTCATGTTAAGATGTTAAAGGGGTCACTGAGTGAAAAATGGCGTGTTTGTAGGTTTTAACTGTCTGAAATGAGGCCACTGGCCATGTAATTATCAAAACTTTTAAAAACAGTCAATTCTCTTAAAAAACACACAGTCTTTATCTCATTTTTCTCTCCCACAAGCACCAGAAATGTTTTTGACTCTTCCAGATAAATCTTACTCGTCACAAATAAGATAAGATAAAATAAGCCTCTTGCAGAATGTACTACCAGAAACCCAGTGCGGCTTTAGAAGTGGAAGAAGCACAATGGACATGATTTTCTGCTTGAAACAGGTTCGAGAAAAGTGTATCGAACAGAACATGCTGCTTTATGTAGTCTTCACAGACTTCAGTAAAGCCTTCGATACTGTTTCGCGACAAGGACTTTGGCAGGTACTCAAGAAATATGGCTGTACAGAGAAGTTTGTCAGCCTGATCGAGGCACTCCATACAGGTATGCAAGCAAACGTGGCAATGAGTGGTTCAGTATCTAAAGACTTTTCAGTAAGCAATGGGGTGAAACAAGGGTGTGTGCTGGCGCCTGCACTCTTCTCGCTATATCTGGCAGCCATGCTTGAGGTGGCCTTCAAAGACACTTCAGAAGGAGTATACATTCAAACAAGGAAAGAAGCAGACTTGTTCAATGTGGCACAGTTTAAAGCCAAGAATAAGAAATCAATAAAGGTAGTAAGAGAAATGCTCTTTGCCGACGATAGTGCTCTAGTTGCACACAGTGCGGAAGATATGCAATCTTTAGTGGAGAAATCTGCAAGAGCAGTTAGCCAATTCAGCCTCCAAATCAACATCAAGAAGACAGAGTGCCTTTATCAACCACCAAAGATACAGTTACCAACATCACTACCAGAAGAGATCAGCATTGGTACAGAGCCACTAGTCAAGTGTAAGACTTTCAAGTATCTAGGGAGTACTGTTTCAGAGAATGCTAGGCTGGAGGATGAACTCTCTCTCAGAATGGGAAGAGCAAGCGCTGTGTTTGGAAACTTGAGGGAGAGACTGTGGAACAACCGACATGTGTCTATCCGTGTGAAATGCAAAGTGTACAGAGCGACAGTACTGGCTACTGTATTGTACGGTGGTGAAATTTGGACTGTCTACAGAGTGCAGGTAAAGACACGTGTACATGATGAGACACCTTCGAGCCATAATGAACATCTCATGGAAAGACAAGATAACCAACATAGAAGTGTTGAAACGTGCTGGTCTACCATCAATGGAGGACATGCTAATACAGATGAACCTGAGATGGCTCTGACATGTTGAGAGGATGGACCACCAGCGTCTCCCTCGGCAGTTACTCTACTCACAGTTATGCGAGAGCAAACATAATCAGGGCAGGCCAAGGCTCAGATTTAAAGACACTGTAAAAAGAAACTTGAAGAAGTTGGATATAGACAGGAGTTCCTGGTAGCGGAAGGCTAAGGACAGAGCTGTGTGGAGGAATCTGATCAGACCTAAATGAAACAGTCATTGTCGCCCACGACAGACTGCTATGATGATGATGATGATGATGTGATGATATTAGTCCCACAAAGAGGAAATTCCAGGATTGCAGCAGCAAAGGGATAGCAGCATTCAAAGCAATAGTTAAAAGGATAATAAGATAAGAACTGGTTAGCCAAAGCACAAAAATAAATATACATACAATATGTGCACAGTTCTATAAACAGTGCAGGAGCATTGCAGCAAGATGGTATCAACAGCATTACAGTTTGTTAAATTACCTGGGAAAATATAAATATGTACCCAGAGAGTATATTTCACATTTGAATCGGCAGTGTTTTTGCCACCCTCAATAATAATTGTAATTGTTTTAGTTGTGTATTGGAGAGAACAATCTCTATTGTGCAGAGCTGTCACGTTTAGTACATTCAATATGACCTCTATGAGCAGCCCTGGTTAGGTTATAAAGTCTGACAGCTGTAGGTAGGAACCACCTGTGGAACCTCTCCATCGTGCACCAAGGATGGCGCAGCCTACCGCTAAATGAGTTCCTCAGTGCGTTCAACGTGTCCAGCATGGGTTGGGACTCGGACTCCAGCAGAGATGACAGCTTAGCCACCATCCTCCTTTCTCCTATCTCCTCCACTGGGTCGAAGCGTCGCCCCAGAACAGAGCTAGCTTTCTGATCAGTCTGTTCAGTCTCTTCCTGTAGGCTGCCACGATACCGCTGCCCCAGCAGACCACTCCAAATGTGATGGCTGATGCCACCACCGAGTCACAGAAGGTCTTCACACTCCAAAAGACCTGAGTCTCCTCAGGAGGTACAGTCTGCGCTGCCCCTTCTTGTAGAGCACATTGGTGTTGTGTGATCAGTCCAGTTTATTGTTCAGATGAACACCCAGGTACTTGTAGGATGTCACCATCTCAATGTCTGTTCCCTGGATGTTTACTGCTGCTGTGGGGGGTTGCCCTTGCCTGCAGCAACCCACCACCAATTCAGCAGTCTTCCATTGATGTTTTTAAGAAGCAACTAAAGACCCACCTTTTTAGCCTGGCTTTTTAATTAACTATGTGTTGATTGTATTTTTATGTGCTTTTACTGTCAATTTTATTCTTTTATTGTTTTATGTCCCTGTATTTTTATTTGCTTTGTTTTTTTTTTTACCATGTTAAGCACTTTGTGACTCTGTCTGTGAAAAGTACTCTATAAATAAACTTATTATTATTAGTAGTAGTAGACTTATTATTATTATTATTATTATTATTATTATTATTATTATTATTATTACCAGTTCCTTAGTTTTCCTCACATTGATCTGGAGGCAGTTCCACAGGCACCAGTCAACAAAGTCCTGAACAAGTCCTCTGTACTCCGCATCATCCCCATCAGAGATGAAGTCGACAATTGCAGAGTCATCAGAGAACTTCTGTAGATAGCAGTGTGGTGTGTGAAAAGTCAGCAGTGTAGAGGGTGAACAGGAAGGGAGCCAGAACTGTTCCCTGTGGGAAGGGGGGGTACTGCAGATGATGGTGTCAAACACACAGTCTTGCGTTTGTTTGTGAGGTAGTCCAGGATCCACGATGACAGGTGCTGGTCCACCCCTGCACACAGCAGCTTGTCCCTCAGGATTACTGGTTGGATGGTGCTGAAAGCACTGGAGAAATCAAAGAACATGATCCTCACGGTGCTCCCAGGCTTCTCGAGGTGGGACAGGGATTGATGTAGGAGGAAGATCACTGCATCCTTTTTGCACAGACTTTTCTTGGTTTTTCGTATCTTGGGTTTTGTAAAGTTTAAGTCTCCTCTCAAATTATGATCATTGTCTCTTTTGTTAAATATTTTTTGTATATTAGTTGGGAGTTGATTATCAATTGCCCTGTACATTACTTGTGCTGTCTTAAATTTAACTAAATCGATGAACTTTATGACATGTGACTTTAAAAACAACAAATTGGTATGGTCTCTATATCCTACATTATTTATTATCCTTATAGCTCTTTTTTGTAATGTGCATATTGACTGTAGGTTGGTCTTGTAGGTGTTTCCCCAGACTTCTACACAGTAGTTAAGATAAGGTAAAAACAGTGAATTGTACAGTAAGACCAATGATTTATAGTCCAAGATGTGTCTTGTCTTCCCCAGTATGCCTATACATTTTGCTAACTTGGCCCGGATGTGACTGATGTGAGGTTTCCAGCAGATTTTATTGTCTAGCGTCACCCCCAGAAACTTATTTTCCTGTACTGTTTCTATTCTGGTATCATCTATCGTTACCATTATTTCATGATTTATTTTATAATTTCCAAACAACATAATCTTTGTTTTTTTTAGATTTAGAGATAATTTATTTTTGTTGAACCACTGCATTAACTTTTTCATTTCAGTTGTGACCACCTCTAAAACCTGCTGCAAATTCTCACCAGTGCAAAGGATATTTGTGTCATCCGCAAACAAAATAAATTTCAGAATTTTTGATACTTGGCATATGTCATTTATATACAAAATAAAGAGTTTGGGTCCCAAAACTGACCCCTGGGGCACACCACAAGTGATGTCCATGAAGGGTGATTTGTGCTCACCAATTTGTACAAATTGTTGTCTGTTACTTAAATAACTTTCCACCCAACTCAGTCCAACCCCTCTTATCCCATACCTTTCCAGTTTCCTTAGTAGTATTCTGTGGTCAATGGTGTCAAAAGCTTTCTTTAAATCTATAAATACTCCTACAGCAACCTTTTTTTTTTTATCTATACAACTAGTAATTTCTTCTATAAGTTCGATCAGTGCCAAAGATGTAGATTTATCTGCTCTAAAACCATACTGGCTGTCTGTAAGGAGGTTGTGTTTTTCAATGAAATCATCCAGTCTCTTAGTGAATATTTTTTCAAGTATTTTGGAGAATTGTGAGAGTAAAGAGAGTGGCCTGTAATTTGTGAAACAATGACTGTCTCCTGTTTTGTATAGAGGTATTACTTTTGCTATTTTCATTTTGTTTGGAAATGTACCAGTTTGAAATGACAGGTTACAGATGTAGGTGAGTGGCTTAACAATTCCTTCAATTACTTTTTTCACTATTGTCATGTCAATTTCATTCCAGTCCGTTGATTTTTTGTTCTTAAATTTACTCACAGTCTCGATAATTTCCTTTTCAGTAACTGCACCCAAAAAGATTGTGTTTGGATTTCTATCTTCTATTTCATTTACAGAACCACTGTTGTTTGTTTCTGGTGTCACTATTCATTTTGCTAATTCAGGACCAACGTTTACAAAAAATTTATTGAAACCACTGACCACATCCTCCATATTATTTATCAAATTGCCATTTTCAATAAAATATTCTGGATAATTAGCATTCTTAGGTCGATTACTAATAATCCCATTGAGTACTTGCCATATTCCTCTTAATTTATTTTTGTTATCCTCTAATATTCTGTTGTAATATTCTTTCTTACAGGTCCTCATTATATTAGTAAGCTTATTTTTATATCTTTTATATTTGATCTCAGCTTCCACTGTTCTGCACTTAATGAATTGTTTATATAATGTATTCTTCTTTTTACATGCATTTAGTAACCCCTTGGTGACCCAAGGGATATTTTTTTGTTGTTGTCTGTCACTGTATTGTTTTATAGGACAGTTTTTATTGTACAATGATTGAAATATTTGTAAAAAATTATCATATGCTTTATTTATGTCATTGTCATCATAAACTATCTTCCAATCTTGTATTAATAATTCCTTTGTCAGTAAATACATTGATTCTTCGGTTCTTATTCTTTTATATTTAATATTTTTGGTATACTTTTTCTTCCTATAATCACATTGATAGACAACAAAAATTGGCAGGTGGTCACTGATATCATTCAATAAAAGCCCACTCCTGATATTATTTTCCATAATGTTTGTGAATATGTTATCTATTAGTGTGGCACTGTGTGACGTGATTCTGCTAGGTCCGGTAATTGTTGGATGTAAGCCCATACTGTACATTGTGTTGATAAATTCTTCTGTCAAACTATGTTGTTTTGAGTTCATCAGATCTATATTGAAATCCCCACAGATGAACATAACTTTATGAGTTAGTTTTGCAGACATTTTTTCCATCCAGTCCTTAAATAAGTCAATGTTTGATCCAGGTGTTCTATATCCACAGCTCACTACTACATTCTTCACATTGTCCAGACAGATTTCTATTGTAATACATTCAAATAAATCATCCACAGTTACTGACAGATTTTCAACAACCTTGTATTTCAAGCTCTTGTCAACATAAATTGCAACTCCTCCTCCTTTTTTCACTTTTCTACTTATATAATTTAATTCATAGCCATCCATGGCAAAATCCACTCCTTTCTCTTCACTGAGCCACGTCTCTGATATTGCCACAATATTGAATGGCTCTTTAAACTGATGTAAATAATCTTTAATGTTATTAAAGTTGGCATAGAGACTTCTGCTGTTGAAGTGGATCATAGAAATATTGAAATCAGATGTGATCATTGTGTTGAACTGTTCATCCATGTAGTAACTACAGTCATTATTGATGGAGCTAAATAAATTATTATCAGGGTCTATGTTATATTCTACGTCCTGTGGGCTGTGATCTGTATATTCAAAAACTTTCAGTTCCTGTTGTTCCTGTTTGCTGATCTTTTGTTTCATGTTGTTAATTGTCTTGTAGCAGATGAGTATAATCCTTCAGTGTCCTGTTGTCCTGCTGTGACTTCAGTTCATAACATTCATTGATATTTGTCCAGTTCCATAATATTACGGATGTTAATGACCTTGGCTTCTTCAGGTGATCCATTTAATTTGATGTATATTTTACAGTTTGATGTCCAGGTGTTTTGAATCTTCTTCTGCTTTCTCAGGTATCTTGCTTATGTTTATAATTAAATTTGGTTTATTGAACACGTCAACATTTTTCTCATTCAACATATTTCTGATGGAGCCACTGAGCAGAGATTTTCACCAGATATCTGTAACAACCCAAGTAATCCATACATACAAAGAAATCATGGCAACTGTGTTCACAAAATAAGTTATATTTAATAAAGGGGAATGACACAGGGAATAAGTATTGAACACATGAAGAAAAAAGGTGCAAAAAGGCATAGAAAGCCAAGAAACCAGCTGAAATCCATCAGAATTTAGGAAGTCATCCCATCCCCCATCAGTGCAAATTAATTTCAGCTGGTTAAGTCCTGACTGACAACCTTTAAAAAGGTATGTGAATATCAGATTGTCACACCACAAAGAACTCATGATGGGTAGAAGCAAAGAGCTCTCTTTAGACCAGGGGTCAGCAACCTTTACCACTCAAAGAGCCATTTGGACCCGTTTCCCACGGAAAAGAAAACACTGGGAGCCACAAAAACCCTTTTGACACTTAAAATGAAATAACACTGCATATAACTTTTTTTCCCCTTTATGCTATGTATAAACAAACTATAATGTGTTGCATTTATGAAATCAGGGAACTCCTGCAGAGAAAACAAAATTACATTTCTGCATGCAACAAAAACATTTTGAACTCCGAAAAAAAAAAGACATTGGGTTGAAGGTTGACATTAGGTTGAAAGGAGAGTGCTATTTCTAGCATTGATGACTCCTGATCCTTCGATAAAAATCTCATAACTCCGCTGAAAACAATACCGAAAGCTCACAATTCCAACACGAACCAGCGATGTGATTTGGGGTTGGGGAAATTATCTGAAAATTCAGCAGGGGGTCTGGGGGTGGGGGGTGGTCAAGGGGGGCAAAGCCCCCTGAAGCTCCTGGGTTTTTATAATTTTTAAGTACCAGAACTGTGCTTAAATGACATAAAACAAACAGCTGAATGCCACTTATTACTGCATAATATTGACTTATGTTCCAAGAAGATAGCATTCCTAAAATATTCCAACAAGCATTATCCATCACATGCTTTAACACTTGATCAAATCAAAATCAGTTAATTTTATCTGTTCCATAATAGAAATAAAATTCCAACATACCATTACTTTTTATAATTTCAGCATTCATTTCAGATCACCAGTTTCAATCTTCATTGAGACTTGAGCAGTTCATTTTGCACAATCACTGATGTAGCCAAGTCTTAGAAATATTCAAAAGTTATGAGTCAATGTCCACTGTGCACTGTCAATTTCAAACTGTTTGGAATCATAAAAGGGGATGGTTAACTTTTATTACCGTTTCCTCCCTCGCGCCAGCCCAGCTCATACAGTTGTTGTACACCGCCAGTAACAGAGAGTTAATGACTCTCCACCTGGCCATACCGATTACCGGAAGTAGCTATACGCCACTTCCAGTCCTGCCTGAAAAGGTGCAGCTTCACTGCGTTCGTGGACCACAAGCTGCTAACGTACTTAACGTGCTTTATCTTCCTGGAAGATAAAATAAAGCGGAATTTGGTGAATTAGCAGAAAATCACATCCCTGAGAACACGCCGCCATGAATCTTTGAAAAAGCATACAACGAGCCATTTGATTGGTCCAATCGTTTGCAACTATCCAATCGCAGGGCTGTCAAGCTACTGCAATACAGCAGTAGCTTGAACACAACACATCCGGGTTATCGCGGGAGACGACTTCCGGGGAAGCGATGAGCGCTTATGTTATCATGTTGATTTTCGCTGACGGTGATTAAACTTTTTTTTTTTTAGATTTTACAAGATCACCATAATCTTCAAATTTAGAATTACATTTTAAAAACTAATGAACTAAAATAAAATACATTTTAATTAAATACTCATTATTTATTTTCCAAAGCCACAGGGAGCCGCAGCAGAGGGATGAAAGAGCCACATGCGGCTCCGGAGCCGCGGGTTGCCGACCCCTGCTCTAGACCTTTGCAACCTTATTGTTGCAAAACATAATGATGGCATGGGTTACAGGCGCCTTTCTAAACTGCTGAATGTTCCAGTAAGCACTGCTGGAGCCATCATTCAGAAGTGGAAAGAACATCATTTTACCATAAACCGGCCATGACCAGGGGCTCCTCACAAGATTTCTGACAGAGGAGTCAAAAGAATAATAAAAGCATTATCCAAGAGCCAAAGAACACTTGCGGAGAGTCCAGAAAGACCTGGAGTTAGCACTGCTGTTTCAACGAAAACAATAAGTAATGCAATCAACCAACATGGGCTCTTTGCCTGCTCACCTCGCAAGACTCCATTGCTGAAGAAAAAGCATGTTGAAGCTGATTTAAAGTTTGCTGCACAACATTTGGGCAAGCCAGTAAAATACTGGGAGAATATAGTTTGGTCAGATGAGACCAAAAGTGAACTTTTTGGATGCCACAACACACAGCATGTTTGAAGGACAAATGGCACTGCACATCCCATCATGGTGTGGGGGTGTTTTTCAGCACATGGCACAGCCAGACTTCATATAACTGAAGGAAAGATGAGTGGACAAATCTACAGAGACGTCCTTGATAAGAAGCTGCTGCCATCTGCCAAGATGCTGAAGATGAAACGAGGGTGGACATTTCAGCAAGACAATTGACGTTGCTGGTGGCACTGCTCTGCTGCGACCCGGGCTACCTTGTGCTGCTACTGTCTGTGTATGTTTGTAGTACTTAGTTTGTAGTACTTAGTTTTTAGTGCTCAGTCTGAAGTATCATAATGATGTTTTTGCTAAAGGGACTGCTTGTGATCTGGTTGCTCAGGATAATTTGCCACTGTACCCAAGTGGATCGGGACATGAGGCCGACCACGCTCCTGAGCTATACTCGAGACCAGCTCCTGCTTCTTCATTCCAGCCACGTCTCGGCACCCCTCCTGCCTAGGGAGCTCTTACGAAATCCGATGGGAGGACGTAGAAGCCGGTCGCGGAAGAGAGGGAAACGTGGCGGAGTACGACAGAGACTGCAGAGGAGAGAGAACAGGCCGCCACTGCCATCCATGTTGCTCTGTAATGTCCGCTCACTGAAGAGCAAAATGGAGGAACTCAAAATCAACGCCAGGTTCCTATACGAGTACCGGGAGTCATGCCTGCTTGTTTTCACGGAATCGTGGGTTCAGGAGGACGTACCCGACTTGCTCCTGTCCGTGGATGGCTTCTCCCTGGTGCGGCAGGACAGGGACGCGCTCTCCGGTAAGATCAAAGGAGGAGGTATTTGTGTGTACGTTAAGAACAAATGGTGCTCACAGTTCACTACGAGAGAGTCGCTTTGTACCCCGGACATAGAACTGCTGTGCTTAAGCCTGAGACCCTTTTATCTGGGAAATCTATCCATTATCCAGTATCCATTTATCTGGATACTGGGAAAGTTAGATGAGCTAGCGGCTATCTCCCGTTATGATAGCACTTACCGGGAGTGCTCTCTCCTTTTGTTTACTGAGACGTGGCTAACTGAACTAGCAGCAGATGCTAACATTGAGCTGGAGGGTTTTCACATGATACGAGCTGACCGAACACCAGAGAGTGGCAAAGCAAGGGGCGGTGGAGTGATAATGTATGTTAACAACAACTGGTGCAGACCGGGACATATCACTGTTAAACAACGACACTGCAGCAAAGACATTGAGTTGCTAGCTGTTAGCATGAGGCCTACATATCTCCCGAGAGAACACTCACACGTGATCTGCATTGTTGTTTATGCAAATCCGACGGCGAACGCTGGGGCAGCGCGTGACGTCATCCATTCAGTAACCAGCAGGCTGCAGACAGAACACCCAGATGTTCTTCTCCTCATCTCAGGCGATTTCAACCACGTTTCACTGTCTCCCATTCTGCCCACTTTCACCCAGTATGTCACATGCCACACTAGAGACAATAAAACACTGGATTTGTTCTACGCAAACACTAAGGAGGTGTACACCTCATCATAACTCCCCCCACTTGGGAGATCGGATCACAACTTGGTTCATCTCCGGCCGGTGTACAAACCCCTAGTGCACAGACAACCTCCGGCCATGCACACTGTGGAGTTATGGTCTGAGGAGACAATGGACACTCTAAAGGACTGTTTTGAAGCCACTGCCTGGAAGCAGCTCTGCGATCCACATGGTGAGGACATCGATGGCCTCATTCACACCTTCACGGGCTACCTCAGCTTCTGTGTGGACAAATCCGTTCCCACCAAGACCATACGGCGTCACTCAAACAACAAACCCTGGATCAACCCTGAGATAAAAACACCTGAAGAGGATCTTCAGGTCGGGGAACAGGGAGATGCTGAAGTCCGTACAGAGGGAGCTGAGGAGAAAGATCAGAGAAGGCAAGGACAGCTTCAGGAAGAAGATGGAGGACAAGCTGCAACAGAGCGACATCAGCGGGGTCTGGAGAAACCTCAAAACCATCTCGGGGCTCCAGAATACCTCCCCCCAGGCCACAGGGGGCAGGGAGTGGGCGAACAACCTGAATCTGTTTTTCAATAGATTTGACCAACCGCCCTCCCCCCTGTCTGCACAACAACCACTGCTGCCTCTAAGAAATCAAGTCCTGCTGCCCACTCCCCACTCCACCGACACCCCCCCCCCCCCCACTCCCAACACACAGCCCCCCATCCTGACCCTGACCAAGACCCAGGTGAGGACGGAGCTGAGGAAGATCAAGGCGAGGAAGGCGTCGGGACCGGACGGCATCAGCGCAAAGCTCCTCAAGTCCTGTGCAGACCAGCTGTGTGGGATTGTGATGTATATCTTCAACATGAGCCTGAAACTGGGGAGGGTACCACAGCTGTGGAAAACATCTTGTGTGGTACCTGTACCAAAAACTTCCCACCCCAAAGACCTGAACAGCTACAGACCGGTGGCCTTGACGTCCCACTTGATGAAGACCCTGGAGAGACTGCTCCTTGCTCATCTCCGCCCCCTGGTGGAACCAGCGATGGATCCACTCCAGTTCGCCTACCAGCATGGCATTGGGGTGGAGGATGCGGTGATCTTCCTCCTTCACCGTTCTCTGTCCCACCTGGAGAAGCCCGGGAATATGGTGAGGATCATGTTCTTTGACTTCTCCAGTGCTTTCAACACCATCCAACCGATGATCCTGAAGGACAAGCTGCTGCGCGCAGGGGTGGACCAGCACCTGTCATCATGGATCCTGGACTACCTCACGAACCGGCCTCAGTTTGTGAGAACCCGGGACTGTGTTTCCGACACGATCATCAGTAGCACGGGGGCCCCCCAGGGAACGGTGCTGGCTCCCTTCCTGTTCACTCTTTATACTGCGGACTTCTCACACAACACAACACATTGCCATCTACAGAAGTTCTCTGATGACTCTGCGATCGTTGGTCTCATCTCCAACGGAGATGAAGCTGAGTACAGAGGGCTTATCCAGGACTTTGTGGACTGGTGCCATCGGAACTGCCTCCAGATCAACGCGAGGAAAACTAAGGAGCTGGTGGTGGACTGCCGCAGGCATGGGCAGCCCCTCACAGCACCAGTAAATATACAGGGAACAGACATCGAGATGGTGACATCCTATAAGTACCTGGGTATTCATCTGAACAATAAACTAGACTGGTCACACAATACTGACGCACTCTACAAGAAGGGACAGCGCAGGCTGTTCCTGCTGAGGAGACTCAGGTCTTTTGGTGTACAAGGGGCGCTGCTGAAGTCATTCTATGACACGGTGGTGGCATCAGCCATCACTTTTGGAGTGGTCTGCTGGGGCAGTGGCATTACTGCAGCCGATAGGAAGAGACTGAACAAACTGATTAAGAAAGCTAGCTGTGTCCTGGGGCAGCGCCTTGATCCGATGGAGGAGATAGGAGAGAGAAGGACGGTGGCTAAACTGTCATCTCTGCTGGAGTCCGAGTTCCACCCTATGCAGGACATACTGGATGCACTGAGGAGCTCATTTAGCAGCAGACTACATCATCCCAAGTGCACAACCGAGAGGTTTCGTAGGTCCTTCCTACCAACGGCTGTCAGACTGTACAACCTAAGCAGGGCTGCTCGCAGAGATAGCAAAAAGACGTAACAAACTAATAGTTTTTTTTTGAATGCAAAAGATGCAATAGACTTACACAATGGTCCTCTCCGGCATACAACTAGGAACATACCGGTCGCTATGGAGGGTGAGAATATGTATGGGCACATAATCATACCATGTAGGATAACTAAATAGACGGTTATGCTGTTTCATCCCACCTAGCAACAATGCTCTGCACTGTGTGTGTTTATATATTTACATATTTATTCTATCTAGCTACAATGCTCAGCACTGGGTGTGTTTATATTTATATATCTATATATTTATTCCATCTAGCTACAATGCTCCGCACTGTGTTTTTATATATCTACATATTATTCCATCTAGCTACATTGCTCCGTACTGTGGGTGTTTATATATTTACATATTTATTCCATCTAGCTACAATGCTCTGCACTGTGTGTCTGTGTGTGTGTGTGTATATATATATATATCTTATAGTAATATGTACATATGTATATTAGCTGCTCTTGCTTGCTTGTTTTTTTTCTTGCCTTCTGATTGTTGCTCTGAGTGTTGCTATCCCTGTGCTGTTGCAATCCTGGAATTTCCCCTTTGTGGGACTAATAAAGGCTTATCTTATCTTATCTTATCTTATCTTATCTCCCCCGTGAATTTGGAAACATTTTATTATGCACCGTTTATATCCCGCCCAGTGGGAACGCTTTTAATGTGGCGAACGCTATCATGGACTGTGTACACAGACAACTGGAACGCACTCCTGAAGCACCTTGTTTGATTTCAGGGGATTTTAATCACTGCAAACTGGATGCGGCACTGCCTGGCTTCAGCCAATATGTGAACTGCAGTACAAGGGGGAAAAATATTTTGGACAAATGCTATGGAAACGTCAAAAATGCCTATATAGCAAGGGTTAAGCCCCCCTTGGGGTCCTCAGACCATAATGCTGTTCATCTGATTCCTACTTACAAGTCTTTGCTTAAAAGCAGCAAACCACAGACAAAGACAATCTTCATATGGGACAATGAAGGCATAGAAACTTTGAGAGGTTGTTTTTCTTGTACCGACTGGGGACTCTTCCATAACTTGGAGTTGGAGGAGGCCACAGATACCATAACTGAGTACATAAAATTCTGTAAAGAAAATGTTTTACCTCAGAAAGTAATCACTATGTACCCCAATAATAAGTCTTATATTTCCAAGGAATTAAAACGGTGCATAGTACAGAAAAAGATTGCTTTTAAGAATGGGGACATGTTAAGTATGAAAAATATACAGAAAGAAATTAATTATAAACTAAGAACAGCTAGAGATGAGACAAGGAAGAAATTTGAATCTGAATGCCTAGAAAAAAAGTTCTAGGAAATTGTGGGACTCAGTTAAAGTAATGACGACGATGACTCCATCCAAAAGCTGCATTAATGTAATGAATGAGGAAGAAAAGGCAACTGAGTTGAATAATTTCTTTTGCAGATTTGAGACTAGAGATTTTTCTCATGAACAAAAAGCTGCTCTGGACGCTATATCAGTTTTAGGCTCCGAAAAAATCATAGTTGACCAGCATGTTGTGGAAAGATTTTTCTCACGTATGTGTCCCAGGAAGGCATCTGGACCAGACAGGATCTCTGGGCGCTTACTGAAGTCATGTAGTGAGGAGCTAGCAGAAGCCTGGAGTCCCATCTACCAGAAGTCTTTAGATATGTGTTCTGTCCCAGTAATTTGGAAAAGCTCTATTATAATTCCTGTACCAAAAAAAGCAAGCTGCAAAGAGAATAATGACTATCGTCCTGTTGCACTGACCTCACTGGTAATGAAGTGCCTCGAGAAGATTGTCATTGACATTCTGAAAACTGATTTTGGAGGACTTTTGGATCCTCTGCAGTTTGCTTATAAAAATAATAGAAGTACAGAGGATGCCAGTCTAACCTTAACTCATTCTGTGTTTAAACATTTGGAGGAGACAACCTTATATGCATGTCTTTTATTGGTTGATTTTAGTTCAGCTTTTAACACACTGCAGCCACACCTTTTAATTAAGAGGTTAAATGATTTTAAAGTGCATCCTGTCATTATTAAATGGTACCACTCATTTTTAACTTATCGTAAACAGCAAGTTAGTGTAAATGGAACTTTATCTAAATTTAGAACCCTCAGCACAGGAGCTCCCCAAGGCTGTGTTAGTTCACCATTTTTGTTCACCTTGTACACTGATGAGTGCAGAAGTGTCTATGCAGGCAATCAAATTATTAAATTTTCTGATGACACTGCTATTTTATCACTACTTCAAAAGACTCATGATCTGTCAAGCTATTTTATAGAAATTCAGAGGTTTGTCAATTGGTGTGATGACAGTCATCTCATTTTGAATACTGATAAAACAAAGGAGATGGTGTTTGACCCTCGGGGAGTTGGTGACCACAGGCCTGTGGTCATCCACAACCACACTATAACACAGGTTAGTTCCTATAAATATTTGGGAGTATTTATTGACAATTCATTAACCTGGAGCACACATATTGATTACCTCTGTAGTAGACTACAACAGCGGCTGCATTTCTTGCGTAGATTAAGAATACATGGCGTTGATAAAAGGATTATGTTAATATTTTACCAGGCTGTGTTGGAGAGCTGTATTAGATACAGCATTACAGCTTGGTTTGGCAACCTCTCTGTGAAACTAAAGAACAGAGTGTTGCGTTTAATTCATACAGCATGGAAAATTATTGGCGATAAAGAGTATTTACCCATGCAGATCTTACACGACCAGGCAGCCTGTAGACAAGCTCAAAAAATAATCAGTGACATGAGCCATGTACTAAACAATGAATATGTGTGGCTGCCCTCAGGGAGGAGATACAGAGTCCCCAAGTGCAGCTTCAGTAGATACAAGAACTCATTTATCCCAACGTCAGTTAAACTTTTAAACTCAGATAAATAGGTCAGGGAACCTGATAACTCCTGTTCTTAATGACTGCTGTTATATATTTATTTATTTATGTACTTGTTGTGGTCTATATTTATCATATATTCCATAACCTACATATGTTGAAGCATGTGAGAATGTTTGGTGATTACATATGCAAGGCGACTTCACACCTCAGAACAGGACAAAGAGATCTCAACCGCCAGTGAGGATCAAAGAGTTTCCCAGGCACTGCGGTGGAGACCGGAGGAGCTGCCCTGACCCCCCAGGGCCATGAGGAGGAGTACGAAGACAATGGGGGGATTAAGATAATGAGGGATGTCAGCTTTGGATATGCATTTCTTTTGTTATGTGCAAGTATAAGTTCTGAGAGCCGGAGGTGTTCGCTCTCTTTTTCCTTCTTCTGCTGCTGCACTAGGATGAGACTTGTTGGAGGAGCTGATAATAAACTTTGGTTTATGAATCACAACACCTCGTTCTTCCAAGCTCTTCTACACTGGTGACCCTGACGCGAGGATGGACCAGAGGCGTTCCCCCGCGATCGACTCATCTGTGGCGACCCAGGCAGATGCCGGCGCCCACGCAGACAGGGGAACAGATGGACGACGTTCCCCCACGGCAGAAGTGATAGAGAGGGCTCAACCGAGCACCAGCGCCGCGGAGAGAGCCGAAGCAAGGCACTCTCACCCTGCGGACACAGCAGTGACGGTCTACACAAACGCCGTCACCGTCAACCTGCCGGACTTCTGGCAGGAAGACCCTGCCTCGTGGTTTCTGCAAGCTGAAGCCCAGTTTGCACTTGCGGGCATCACGGCTGACGATACAAAGTTCTATCACATCGTCGCCAAACTCAACGCCGCCACTTCGAGATGTGCGCGGAGCATAATCCAACGGCCACCGGCCCAGGACAAATATGAAGAACTGAAAGCGACTATCGTGGCAAATTACGTCCCCTCAGCCGAGGAGAGAGCCGAGAGGATCCTGGCAGTTTACGGCCACAGAGGAGGCAGACCCAAGGCCCTCATGGAGGACTTGCTGCAACTTAAAGAAGAGGACAATGACAACTTCCTCTTCCATTTCATATTCCTCAGTACGCTGCCGCCACACATGAGAGGGACGCTGGCCAACATGCGATGCAGCACCCAGCAAGACTTCCGCACGCTAGCTCACGAAGCTCAACGGCTCGTCAACGCCTGCAAGGAGCAGACACCCACAGCAGCGTCCACGAGGAGCCACAAATCACCGAGCAGAATCAGCCCGCGCTGACAGTGACACGGCCAGGACGCAACAGACGGAGCGACGTTTGTTATTACCACCACCGCTTCGCCGAGAAGGCTTACAAATGCGTTCCCCCCTGCAAATTCACAATTTCCGGAAAACGCCGAAGCCGAGAGCCGTTAACAGCGGCGGTTCTCGGCGAAAAAAGCAAGCTTTTATATGTGACGGACGGACACACCGGCAAGCAGTTCCTTATCGACACGGGAGCTCAACTAAGTTTTGTCATGCCCTCCCAAGCAGATCGGGCCATGGGCACCCGGGGCAATGGAGCAGTGGCAGCCAACGGCTCCACCATCGACACTTTTGGCGAAAAGAGCCTGCACCTCTGCATCCACGGCCGCAACTACAGATGGACATTTGTTGTAGCGGCGGTGAGTTTTAACTTGTTGGGCGCTGATTTTTTGTGTGCACATGGGTTATTAGTTGATCTAGCGAACAGGCGCTTGGTTAATGCACTGTCCTTTGCTTCTATTCCCTGCACAGCTCGACTTTCTCCACCACCCGTGCAGGCTAGCGTCACCACAGCAGGAGGTAAGTTTGATCAACTCCTCACCCAATTTCCAGCACTCACAATTCCCAAATTCTCAGCCACAGTGGCTAAACGCGGGGTTGAACATTTTATTCCCACAACGGGCCCACCCGTATTTGCCAAAGCTCGGCGCTTAGACGCGGCCAAGCTCGCCATAGCTCGGGACGAGTTTACCACCCTTGAAAAATTAGGCATTATTAGACGCTCGAAAAGCCCCTGGGCGTCACCACTTCACATGGTTCCGAAATCCGACGGTTCTTGGAGACCGTGCGGCGATTACCGCAGATTAAACAATGCGACAGCGCATGACCGCTACCCAATTCCTCACATTCAGGATTTTTCACTGCATCTGGCGGGTGCGCGCATTTTTTCAAAAATAGACCTGGTCCGCGGTTATCATCAAGTCCCAGTTCGAGCAGAGGACATTCCTAAAACAGCTGTAATAACCCCTTTCGGCCTTTTTGAATTTTTGCGAATGCCTTTCGGCCTCAAAGGCGCTGCTCAAACCTTTCAGCGGATGATGGATGCAGTATTACGCGACCTCCCTTTTGTTTTCGTCTACCTCGACGATATGCTGGTAGCCAGCTCGTCTGAGGAAGAACACAAGCGGCATCTCACTATGGTTTTTCAGAGGCTAGAAGAGCACGGGTTAATAATCAATCCAGCCAAATGCAAATTCGGCGTGTCACAAATTGATTTTTTAGGACACAGAGTTTCTCCGAAGGGGGCAGTCCCACTTCCAGACAAAGTTCCCGCGATAAAAAGTTTCCCACGGCCACAAACGGTCAAATCGCTGCAGGAATTTTTGGGCATGGTTAATTTTTACAACCGTTTCCTCCCCCACGCAGCTCAGCTCATGCAGCCCCTATATGACGCGCTCAGAAAACAAAAAGCTTCCAACGCGGTCGAATGGACCCCGGAGCGTGAACGCGCCTTCGCAGAAGTAAAAAGCGCCTAGCTAATGCCACATTGTTGGTTCACCCTGATCCCTCGGCCCGCATTGCGCTAACCACAGATGCTTCGGACCTAGCTATAGGGGCAGTGGTAGAACAACATGTCAGCGGAATCTGGCAACCTTTGGCTTTCTTCAGCAAATCGCTAAACCAAACCGAGCGTAAATACAGCACTTTTGACAGGGAGCTGCTAGCGCTTTATTTATCCATCCGCCACTTCCAGTTCTGGTTAGAAGGGCGGAGTTTCACGGCTTTTGTAGACCACAAACCGCTCACCTTTGCTATGGCTAAAATTTCAGAACCGTGGTCAGGCAGGCAACAAAGACAGCTGGCTGCGATTTCAGAGTTCACCACAGACATTCGACATGTGGCAGGCAAACTTAACGTGGTAGCAGACTGCCTCTCTCGCGCTGTGACATCGTCAGAGCGCGAGGAGACAGATTATACTACCTCAGCCGCGGAACTCTTCACCAACGCGGACACATACGCGGCCCCAATCCATGCAGGGATAGATTATGCAGCCATGGCAGAGGAACAAAGTAGTGACGCGGACGTGCGCGCACTCTTGTCTGGACCAACAGGGTTAAGGCTGGAGGAAAGGGGTTTACGCGACGGCGTGCCCCCCCTAATATGTGATATCTCAACCGGCCGACCTCGCCCGTTAGTCCCAGCTGCATGGCGCCGCCGTATTTTCGACTCAATTCACTCCCTCGCGCACCCAGGTGTGCGCGCCTCGGTTAAAATGGTCGCCGAAAAGTTTGTGTGGCCTGGCCTGCGCAAAAACGTAAAAGAATGGGCAAAAACTTGCATTTCTTGTCAGCGCGCCAAAATACACAAACACACAAAAGCCCCTCTAGAGCCTTTTCCAATCCCTGCTAGAAGGTTCGACCACGTTCATGTCGACCTCGTGGGACCACTACCTTCCTCCCAAGGTTTCACACACCTGTTAACCATGATAGACCGCACCACGCACTGGCCAGAGGCGGTCCCTCTGGCGTCAACCACAGCGGAGGAAGTCGCTCGCGTTTTTTTGACAAACTGGGTGGCACGTTTTGGCGTCCCATCGGACATCACGTCCGATAGGGGGCCTCAATTTGTCTCGGAGCTTTGGTCAGCCATGGCCAGCAGCTTAGGGGCAACAATTCACCGCACCACCGCTTATCACCCTCAGGCTAATGGGTTATGTGAGCGTTTTCACAGATCTTTAAAGGCCGCCCTCAGAGCCTCACTAATGGATACAAATTGGGTAAATAAACTTCCCTGGGTTTTATTGGGGTTGTGTGCTGCACCAAAAGAGGATCTAGACGCCTCTCCAGCAGAATTAGTTTTTGCACAACCTCTCAGGCTCCCAGGTGATTTTTTACCAGAGAACCCAGAGCCAGGGCATCTTCCAGCCCTGAGGTTTTTAGGCAGCAACGGACCGGACTCTCTCCCCGGTCCGGCTCATCACTCTTTTCCACGGGTTTTTGTCCCACAAGCTTTAAAGAACGCTGAATTCGTTTTTGTTAGGCATGAAGTTTTAAAACCAACTTTCCGCCCACCATACGATGGGCCATTCAGAGTGCTGGAACCTGGTGATAAACACTTTGTGCTTGATTTTGGGGATAGAAAAGAAACAGTCAGCATTGACAGACTTAAACCTGCCTTCTTGTTGAAAGACGAGCCTGCACGGTTGGTGAGAGCACCTCGGCGGGGTAGACCCCCCAAGAGAAAAGACTCGGCCCCCCTGCAGGGAACAAATAATCACTCTCCTCCCCAAGCTGCAGATTCCTTACAGGAAGGTCCCAGCAGGACGCCCAAGCGGACCCACAGCAGTTTCGGGAGAAGATTAAAACCCAGACAGCACAGAGACTGATACAAACTACTCAACAGTTGTTCACTAATTGTGCTGTAACAGTTTAGGACTGACTTGTGATTTTACTATGCTGTTATGATTACCACTGAACTCTCTTAGGAGCATGGCTGCTGGAAAGTTTCTTCTGTGGCAAGAGGTGTAGCAGTTAGTATGTCATAATAATTATCTTAAACTGTGAATTTTTCTATTGTCCTTTTCTTAGTCGTTTGGGAGGGGCTGTGGTCTATATTTATCATATATTCCATAACCTACATATGTTGAAGCATGTGAGAATGTTTGGTGATTACATATGTAAGGCGACTTCACACCTCAGAACAGGACAAAGAGATCTCAACCGCCAGTGAGGATCAAAGAGTTTCCCAGGCACTGCGGTGGAGACCGGAGGAGCTGCCCTGACCCCCCAGGGCCATGAGGAGGAGTACGAAGACAATGGGGGGATTTAGATAATGAGGGATGTCAGCTTTGGATATGCATTTCTTTTGTTATGTGCAAGTATAAGTTCTGAGAGCCGGAGGTGTTCGCTCTCTTTTTCCTTCTTCTGCTGCTGCACTAGGATGAGACTTGTTAGAGGAGCTGAAAATAAACTTTGGTTTATGAATCACATCGCCTCGTTCTTCCAAGCTCTTCTACACTTGTATTATTTATTGGGTTTTATTTCATTTATTATGTACTACATCCATTATGTATGTGTGGATTGTGTGGTTGCAGCACGGGTGACAAGCCCAAGACAAATTTCCCCTTGAGGGACAATAAAATTTATCTTATCTTATCTTACCTTATCTTATCTTATCTTATCTACAGTGATTCCAAACACACAACCAAGGAAACTCTCATCTGGCTCCAGAGAAGGAAAATAAAGCTGCTAGGATGGCCCAGTCAGTCATCTGACCTGAATGCAAGTGAAAATCTGTGGAACGAACTGAAGATCAGAGTTCATAGAAGACACCCACAGAACCTTCAAGATTTGAAGAGAGTTTGTGTGGAAGAATGGGCTAAAATCACTCCTGAGCAATGCCTGTGCCTAGTTTCCCCATACAGGAGGCATCTGGAAGCTGTTATTACCAACAGAGGCTTTTCTACTAAATATTAACCTCTTGCACTCCGGGATACCGCGGGCGGTCACGTCTCTGCGTCCTAGAGCGCATGAGGGTGCCCTAGTGTGCACTGAAAAAAAAAAAGCTGCATTTCCGTTCTTCCACTACAGACACAGCCGCGAACAGAAAGCCAAAGGAGTGCTTTGATTGGTTTAGATGTGACTGACCTCTCATTCGACTAATAAGAGCCTTGAATTGGGTTTCTGAAACCTTGAAGAACCAATGACTGAAAACCTAGCAAGAAGGACCCGCCTACCAACGGCTGCGAATGCAGCGAGCCAATTGAAGCACAGAAGTTTGAAAGCGTGCGTCCCTTGTGTAAAATCTGTTTTGTGTAAGCCGCTGGGTGACACACAAGCGTTCGCCAGTCTTTTTTTCTTACTACTGTTCTTATTTGTTTTGAAAAATCATTCGCCAAAACCGCAATCACGGAAGCGCAAAACCGCAATAATGGAATTATGGTTTGACCGGGTCACGTGACCAGAACCACGAGTCCGTAACAAGCGGACCAGCGTCATGCTCGTCTGACAATGAGGAAGAGAAGTTTGCCAGCGACACTGCTGTTGTGGACAGGTAAGTGTTATAAGCTAAATTATTCTTTATCCCTGAAAATTGTAATCCAAATGACTTTTGACTGATTGGTAAATTACAACTGTGCATCATCGCAACATGAAGACCGCCGTGCACGGACTGGACATGGTCCGTGTGCTGCGTCTGGACTGTGAACGCCCCCCCCCCCCCCGCTACTCTTCTGTAGCAGATTGCAGATATTATAGCAGATATTTTAGTACAACTGTGCGTAGTAGACCGCGGGGACTGTGCGCCGCGGTCGCCACTTCCGTCATGTGGCGATGGACGATGTCCGTCCTCTGTAGCGGGGGGTGGGGGGGGGAGTTGTTATCTTCTACATTACAGATATTTTAGTATAATTTTTAGTGCACTGTAGGTTATTTTTTCTTGTAAAAAAAAGCCACACATTTTTTACATGGCATGCTTCTTTGTGTGTGGGGGCTTGTTTGTTCATTCATTCATTCATGAATGAATAAACAACCCCCCCCCCCCACACACACACACAGCCCTGAGTGTCACCTTTCATTAGAGCCCAAGATGAAGCTTCTATATTGAATCATTCAAAAGTTACAGACGTTTTTCCAAACTGTGCCATTTGGCACAATTTGGCACAGTTCAAAAACGCCTGGGAACTACCTGACAAAAAAGCTGTGTAATATATTCATTTTTTGTGGTATTGTTACAAAATTTTGACCTCAGCTGGATAACACTTGGTTCTACATTTCTGTTGCATGTTCCAGCCCGGATCTGACAGCCATGTGTTATTTGCAAGCATTTGTATCCAAAAAAAACACCCAGGCGAAATTTATTTTCTACAAGTTCAGTATGTTTAGATGACTGTTACTCAGTGGCCGGAGCACTTAGAGAGATTATGACTGTTTTGCCAAAAAATTCAAAGTGTTTTCTTTTAAATGAGACCAACCCCATGAAGATGCTGCAAAGGGTTGAAGAACAGCTTTTGATTTACTTTGGGTACGTTATTTTTAGGCGTTTTTAGGAAAATTGACCAGAGTGCAAGGGATTAAATTAATTTCACCAAGTGTATTCAATACTTATTCCCTGTGTCATTCCACTTTATTAAATATAACTTGTTTTGTGAACACAGTTGCCTTGATTTCTTTATATGTATGGATTACTTGGATTGTTACTGATCTTCTTCTTTCGGCTGCTCCCTTTAGGGGTCTCCACGATGGATCATCTGCCTCCATCTCCCCCTATCCCTTCATCTCCCTCTGTAACACCAACCTTCTCCATGTCCTCCTTCACTACATCCATGAATCTTCTCTGTGGTCTTCTTCTTTTCCTCCTGCCTGGCAGCTCCATCATCAACATCCTTTGTCCAATATCTCCACTATCCCTCCTCTGCACATGTCCAAACCGTCTCAGCCTTGACTCTCTTACTTTGTCTCCAAACTGCTAAACCTGAGCTGTCCCTCTGATATACTCGTTTCTAATCCTGTCCCTTCTAGTCACTCCCAGTGAGAATCTTATCATCTTCAACTCTGCCACCTCCAGCTCCGCTTCCTGCTTTTTGTCAGCACCACTGTCTCCAAATCATACATCATAGCAGGTCTCACTACCGTCTTGTAAATCTTCCCTTTCACTCTAGCTGCCATCTTTCTGTCACAAATCAGCCCTGACACTCGTCTCCCCCCACTCCACCCTGCCTGCACTCTCTTCTTCACCTCTCTTGTTCTTGGGTTGTAACTGATATCTGGTGAAAATCTCAGGTTAATGGCTCAATCACAAACATGGTTAATGAGAAAAATGTTGAAGTCCCCACTGTATATACTTTTTTGATATGTATCAGGTGGAGGCTTTAAATAAGCCCTGGTGGTTTTCTGCCTCCCCCTGCACTGTATATTTTGTATTCTATTATTTTATTTTTTTTCTTCATTTCCCTTTTAACTGTGCAAATAAATTAAAGAAAAGACAAAAATATTCTGGGTATTTATCTGCTCATGAATCCTTGTTACGATTATGAGTTGGTTTTGTGGTTTGGGCCTGTGTGTGTGCCTCCAGTACTGACCTCTGACAACCAAGGACGCTGAGGTTTCACTGTATCCTGCCTTGTTGACAGCTTTACATTTGTACAATCCAGAATCAGACAGCTTCAGGGTTGGTACTCGTAGAGTGCAGTTGTTGTCCATGAATGAGATCTCATAGTTTGGCCCACTCCGGATCTCCTCCCCATTGTGGTACCAGGAGATAATAAAAGGTGGGGAACCTGACACCTTGCATTCCAGCTCTCCAGCATTTCCAACAACAGTGTTGCAATCCTTCAATTTTCTGGAGAATGTTGGAGCAATTGTCTTATCTGATGGGAAAAGAAATCAAGCAGATATTACTGAACCAGAAGTAGTTAAATCTGGGGCCTATGACTCAGTGTTTTTGGTGAAGACTTAAAGAAAGGTGTCCTTCTATGTCTGGATGTGGTTAAAAATGGTATCATAGCATAATTCAAGATGACTCCAGTTTTTGTGGACTGGCGTCTGTCACTATCATTACTGTGTGTGTTTGCACTTGTTAATGTCATTTGTTATTCTGAAGGTCAACTCTAAAGTGATGTCTGATCACCAAACACTGCTGGATCATCAACCTGAAATTGTATCGTGGTGGACATAAAATCCTCCCCCCGCTCCCATCAGGGATCCCAGCTCACCTTTGCCAGGCCCTGGTTCCACCTCCTTGGTGTCATGCACTTTTTTACAGCTCCTTGGACTGAATTTGAAGTGATGCCTTACCTCGTTATCTCTTGGGGCTTGCTGGACCCTATCAAACCCTGGTTGTTACCCGTTGTTGGCTAGTAAATGCTAGATTGCTGGTGAACAAGACATTTATCGTAAAGGATTTCTTCATGTCTAGAGGGTCGGATTTTCTCTGTGTGACTGAGATGTGGCTGAGTGTCAGTGAGTCCATCGCTTTTACTGAACTTTTACCCATGATTGCTGCTACTTTAATTCACTGCAGATGTCAGGCTAAGGAGGAGGAATAAGAATCACTATAAATGTTAACAGCTTTTCTTATCATTTTTGTGCACCAGCTTTGAATTGAGTTTATCAGCCTCCGAAATACAATAATGTCTTTGTTAATGACTTTTCCTGGATGAAATTATGCCTCCACATGACTGTGTCCTTATTGTGGTTGTTTAATATTCAGTCCCTCCAGGATTTCGCAATGTTGCAATCACGTCAGTTCACGTGAAGTTAGCCAATCAGCGCAACTATTGTGCAACCTTGCAACTTTGTCCAATCGCTGCAACTTTCCTGCAATTTTGGCCAATCCTCGTCAACTTCCGCAAATTTTACCAATGAAATTATTCTCTAACTGACGCTAACACGCTCAGTCTAACTAATCAAATGCATCGCTGCACCACGTTCACTTCCGTGTTTACAGTGAATATTAACGGAACACATCAGCAAAAAGAGTGTGTGATTTAACAAAAAACACTCACCCACGATGTTTCCAACACCGTTCCTTCCTCAATCTCCCCCAGTCTCGCCACGTCTCTGTCCTGACTGTGTGTACAAAGTGCTGGGTTTGTGTTGAAAAATGTCTGCCTGCCCAATAAGCACCCCGTTGCAGCAGAAAAAAAAAAAAAAAAAAAAAAATTGTCCTCACTCGCGCTCTGCAGAGCGTGCCCAAATGCCAAGTCACGTTTCGTTACCTTGTATTCATACATGTGTAATGACAATAAAGTTGAATCTCATCTCATCTCATCATCTCAAATGCCATAAAACCACAAACAAATGAGCAAATCTAACGCTACAACCAGTGTTTGAACATTTTATCCATCTTTAGAGGTAAAATCATTACTACATCTTGTCAATGAGCTTTAAAACTGTGACTCTGCGGTCTGGACACGCACCTACCGGCCCCTCCCCACTGTAAATGAAAGATGTGTATCTGACAAGACAAGTGTGTGTGTCAAGATGTGCAGCAGACAGACAGGTAGGACTTAGGCATGGAAAAAGAGATAGCATTTTCTGTCTTTTTTTTTTCAGAAAAACACAGACTCCAATAGACAATACAGAGCAACAGAATAAATTATTTATTTTTTTACTCTCTGTTCGGTACCGAGTGGTTGGGGACCGTAGGGAGTTTTCAAATGAAGGTGCTGACAATAATTTCCAAATTTATACTCTTTAACATGCCTTCAATGCAATTTAGGTGTTGTTGTGGATATTGTGTTAAAGTCTGTATTTGCTGTTGCACAAAAGTGTTTTTCTGTTAAAGCATAAGTTCCTGATAATTTACAAATCACTGTAATAGGAAATTTTTGACAATCCTGTGCTTTTCTTGTATTGTTATATAGAATATCACTGCAGTAAACCGGAAAAAAAACATCTGCTTTAAAAGTTGTGATTCTTCCCACAACTTTTAGTCCCAAAAAACCTCTCAAAACATTGCAAATTAAAAAAAAAAAAAAAAAAAAAAAAAGCTCCTGCGAATTCAGGCTTTTTGGGCCGCAACAATCATAAAAACATCCCGCAAAATCCTGGAGGGACTGAATATTCATGTATGCTGTCCTGATAAGTCTATGTCAAAGGATTTTTAAATCCCTTTAATTCCTTTAATTTTGTACATTCTATGTCTGGTCCCACTCAAGAACATGGACACTGTCTTGATCTTGTGTTGCCATACGGTCAATGTTTGGCACCAAACAGTGGAACATGTGTCCAAAGTGCAGAGTTGCAGTCATTTAATTTTAAGTAGTGGAAAGAAACGAACCTAAAACAGTGAGGTTAATTTTACTCAGGTCCTTCCCGACTTCATTCATAACTTGGAATGTATATTCTCCTGAGTCCATTTTCTCCGTGGATAGCACATTCAGGCTGGAGATCATCTGAGAAAATGAGATTCTATACTTCCTCCCGGTGGCCAGCTCAGCACCATCTTTGAACCACTTGGGTATGAGCTCTGGTGTACCACACACTTTGACCTCGAGGGCAGCCATATCTCCTGCAGTCACACTCAGCACGTCTGGCTTATCCACTATCTTAGCAGGTTCTGGAATCAACAAAGAAGAGTAGAATAGGGTTTTACTCAAACCTGCAGAGGACAGAGAAAAAAAAAACTGCAAGAGAAAGAGAGAACTATATGATTACAAACCTAGAACAGTCAAGTTAGCGAAACACTCCACACTCCCAGCATCGTTTCTGAGTTGGCAGGTGTATTTGCCTGCAGTAGTTGCATCAGCCTTAAAGATTTTAAGTATGGCCTGGTTGCTGTCATAGGTGATTTTCCTGTTGTCACTGTCCCTGAGGGTGTGATCCTTGTCTTGAACCCAGGACACAGTGATGGGTTCAGAGCCTTTAACAGTGGCCACAAGGGTCACCTCCTCTCCCATTAGCACTGTCATGTTTGACAGTTTCTTCACAAACGATGGTGGCTCTGAAGAGAGGAGAAAAATAGGGCAAAGGGAAAGTCAGCAAGGTGACAGTCAGTTGAAAATCTAATAAATTGGATTTTCAGGTGACACTCTCCCAATTTTCACTGACCTCTGAGTTTAATGGTTGTATGGCAGGTGTCAGTTCCTACACTGTTTGACACTTTGCACTCATATTCATCAGCATCTGAGGGCTCTATCCCAATGATATGCAACGTGGCTGAGCTGCCCTCGCTCACCATCTTATACTTCCTGCTCTCCGTTAGAGGTTTCCTGTCTTTGAGCCAAGTGATCTGGAATGGAGCTGAACCGCTTATCTCGCAGTACAAACTCACATCTTTACCCTTCAGCCCTTCAATGGGCTTAGGTACTTTGACAAAAGATGGGGGCTCTACAAAGAGATCAGGAAACTGTTAAATGGGGCATACACAAGGAAGAAAAGTCCATGAAACAACTTAAAGCTGAAACCGTAACAGCAGAATCAAGTCAACGTTAAGGAGTGATGGATATTTCTTTCTTTCCAGAGTTGATATATCGTGATGATGAAATTTTGAAAGAATTTGAAACTCTCTAGCTAAAGTAGCATAATAATTATTATTGGTTTAAGGAGTTTATGAAGAACATTTCACAAAAGCAGAATAAAGGAAAGAAACCAAAGTAGGCAAAGATGCCAGGTTGTTTTGCAACTAAAAATATGCACCCAAATTATCTGGATATACTCTTCGGACTGTTACGGGTAAAAGCTTTAAGAAACAGTACAATGAACAGTCAGAGTATCAGATCTGACCAAAAGAATCAAAGGGTATTCAAGAAGTCAGTAAGAGGCTGACCTTTAATGGAAAGAGTGGTGCTGCAGCTAACACTGCCAGCATCATTCTGAGCTTCACAGGTGTATACTCCATCATCATCAAAGCTAGTAGACAGCAATTTCAGTACTGCTACTGAGTCGACAAACGATATCTTGTAGTTTCCCCCATCGGTGACCTTGGTGTCATGTTTGTACCAAGTCATTCTCAAAGGGGGTGTGCCACTGACTTTGCACTCCAGCCGGAGTGACTCACCCTGCTTAACAAACTTGTTGGCAGGGAGTTTCAGCACAAATTCAGGTGGTTCTGGAAGTCCAAAACACAGACATGTTAGTTGTCTGGGCCATGAAAGGGCACTTAACAAGCAACGCTGTTAGAACAGGTTGAAGGTGAGCAGACAATGATGGGTTAGCAACAGATATAGGATAGGTTTGGTGGCAACAAAGAAGACAACATGATGTATAGGTCTTAATGAGAAGCTGTAGCAATTAAAAAAAACACAAGTGCATTGCAATGAGATGTGAGATTATGAAAGCCCAGCAATATTTCATGTAAAAGATGTAAATCCAACCTTTGACAGTCAAATCTGCACTGCAGCGTACAGAACCAGCATCACTGCTGACTTGGCAAGAGTAAATCCCACTCTGAGTGACACCCACTGAATAGAGCTCTAAGAAGCAACACTGCCCATCCAGTCCGGTGAAACATGTGGGCCCGGTCATTAGCTCTGTATCATCTTTAAACCATTTAACTGTGAAGGGAGGAGTTCCCTTAAATGTGACTTTGAAACGTACGGTGGCTTTAGGCAGAGCTGCCTGGGTCTCTAGCATTGACACAAAGCTGGGTGGTTCTGAAGACAAGATGAAACAGGTTTAAAAGGTACTCACCTTCAAATTCAGGAAAAGCATATTAACCAATAACTAAATAACCAATCATGCTCAAGAACATCATGTAACCTTTGACCATGAGGGCTCCAGTGCATTCACAACTTCCTGCAGCATTTGTCAGTTTACAAGAGTAGGATCCAGCATCAGACTGCTCTAGGTGTTCAATTTCCACTGACACAGAATTGTCCTGTTGAATGAGTTTGTGTTTTAAACCACTTAAGATTTTGGTTCCATCTTTCTGCCATTCCACAGAGATAGGAAGGGAACCCGATATTTTGCAGTATATCTGAACAAAGGAACCCAATATTTCTTGCATGTCTACCAGAGGCTTGATGAAGCTTGGGGCAATTACTTGCTCTGTTACCAAAAGAACAGCAAGAGAAAAATTAGACTGCATAAGTATGCCTTTATGTAAGTACTACTAGCAGTTTTGACACCAACCTAAGACGACCACCTTGACGGTACAGGTGCAGCTACTGATGTGGTTTGCCACCTCAAAGACATAATCTCCTTGGTCCTCCTTCTGAGCAGCCTGAATCTTTAAACTGCTAACGTTGTTCTCAAAAATTAGCTTGTGCCTCCTGATGGACTGAAGCTCCTTGCCATCTTTCTTCCATTTCACTTTGAGCTCAGGGGAGCCTGTCACCTTACAATCCAGGCTGACTGGATCTCCAACTGTAACCTTTATCACTTCAGGTTTCTCTGTGATCTGAGGTGGCTCTGTTATGCAAAGTAAAGTCAAAAATTGATAATACAGTGCATCCAGAAAGTATTCACAGTGTTCCACTTTTTCCACATTTTGTTGTTACATCCTTATTCCAAAATGGATTAAATTCATTTTTTCCTCAAAATTCTACACACAATACCCCATAATGACAATGTGAAAAAAGGTTATTTTGAGATTTTTGCAAATTTATTAAAAATAAAAAACTAAGAAATCACATGTACATAAGTATTCACAGCCTTTGCCATGAAGTTCAAAATTGAACTCAAGAGCATCTTCTTTCCACTGATCATCTTTGAGATGTTTCTACAGCTTAATTGGAGTCCACCTGTGGTAAATTCAGTTGAATGATTTGGAAAGGCATGCACCTGTCTATATAAGGTCCCACAATTGACAGTGCATGTCAGAGCACAAACCAAACATGAAGTCAAAGGAACATTCTATAGACCTCCGAGACAGGATTGTCTTGAGGCACAAATCTGGGGAAGGGTACAGAAAAATTTCTGCTGCTTTGAAGGTCCCAATGAGCACAGTGGCCTCCATCATCCATAAGAAGAAGTTCAGAACCACCAGGACTCTTCCTAGAGCTGGCTGGCCATCAAAACTGAGTGATCGGGGAAGAAGGGCCTTAGTCAGGGAGGTGACAAAGAACCCGATGGCCACTCTGTCAGAGCTCCAGCGTTCCTCTGTGGAGAGAGGAGAACCTTCCAGAAGGACAACATCTCTGCAGCAATCCACCAATCAGGCCTGTATGGTAGAGCGGCAAGTTGGAAACCACTTCTTAGCAAAAGGCACATGACAGCCCACCTGGAGTTTGCCAAAAGGCACCTGAAGGACTCTCAAACCATGAGAAACAAAATTCTCTGGTCTGATGAGACAAAGATACAACTCTTTGGCGTGAATGCCAGTTGTCATGATTGAAGGAAACCAGGCACCGCTCATCATCACGCCAATACCATCCCTACAGTGAAGTATGGTGGTGGCAGCACCATGGTGTGGGGATGTTTTTCAGTGGCAGGAACTGGGAGACTAGTCAGGATGGACGGAAAGATGAATGCAGCAATGTACAGAGACATCCTGGATGAAAAGCTGCTCCAGAGCGCCCTTGACCTCAGACTGCGGTGATGGTTCATTTTTCAGCAGGACGACCATAAGCACACAGCCAAGATATCAAAGGAGTGGCTTCAGGACAACTCTGTGGATGTCCTTGAGTGGCTCAGCCAGAGTCCAGACTTGAATCCAATTGAACATCTCTGGAGAGATCTGAAAATGGCTGTGCACCAATGCTTCCCATCCAACCTGATGGAGCTTGAGAGGTGCTGCAAAGAGGAATGGGCCAAACTGCCCAAAGATAAGATAAGATAAGATAAGATAAGATAAGCCTTTATTAGTCCCACAATGGGGAAATTCCAGGATTGCAACAGCACAGGGATAGCAACACTCAGAGCAATAATTAAGAAGATACTATTGCGTCTTTTGCATTCAATACTATTAGGTCGTCACCTAGGATGATGTAGTCTGCTGCTAAATGAGCTCCTCAGTGCGTTCAGTATGTCCTGCATAGGGTGGGACTCGGACTCCAGCAGAGATGACAGTTTAGCCACCATCCTTGTCTCTCCTATCTCCTCCACTGGGTCAAGGCGTTGCCCCAGGACAGAGCTAGCTTTCTTGATCAGTTTGTTCAGTCTCTTCCTATCAGCAGCTGTAATGCCACTGCCCCAGCAGACCACTCCAAAAGTGATGGCTGATGCTACCACCGTGTCGTAGAATGTCTTCAGCAGTGCCCCTTGTACACCAAAAGACCTGAGTCTCCTCAGTAGGAACAGCCTGCGCTGTCCCTTCTTGTAGAGTGCGTCGGTATTGTGTGACCAGTCTAGTTTATTATTCAAATGAACACCCAGGTACTTGTAGGATGTCACCATCTCAATGTCTGTTCCCTGTATGTTTACTGGTGCTGTGAGGGGTTGTCCTTGCCTGCGGCAGTCCACCACCAGCTCCTTAGTTTTCCTCGCGTTGATCTGGAGGCAGTTCCGATGGCACCAGTCCACGAAGTCCTGGATAAGTCCTCTGTACTCAGCTTCATCTCCGTTAGAGATGAGGCCGATGATCGCAGAGTCGTCAGAGAACTTCTGTAGATGGCAGTGTGTTGCGTTGTGTGAGAAGTCCGCAGTATAAAGGGTGAACAGGAAGGGAGCCAAAACCTTTCCCTGGGGGGCCCCCGTGCTACCGATGATCGTGTCGGACACACAGTCCCGGGTTCTCACAAACTGTGGCCGGTTAGTGAGGTAGTCCAGGATCCATGATGACAGGTGCTGGTCCACCCCTGTGCACAGCAGCTTGTCCATCAGGATCATCGGTTGGATGGTGTTGAAAGCACTGGAGAAGTCAAAGAACATGATCCTCACCACATTCCCGGGCTTCTCAAGGTGGGAGGTGGGAGGGGGATAGGTGTGCTAAGCTTGTGGCATCATATTCAAAAAGACTTGAGGCTGTAATTGCTGCCAAAGGTGCATCAAAAAGTATTGAGTAAAGGCTGTGAATACTTAATTTTTATTTTTAATAAATTTGCAAAAATCTTAAAAAAAAAAACTTTTTTCACATTGTCATTATGGGGTATTGTGTATAAAATTTTGAGGAAAAAATGAATTTAATCAATTTTGGAATAAGGCTGTAACATAACAAAATGTGGAAAAAGTGAAGCACTGTGAAGACTTTGCAGATGCACTGTATGTCTGAACAAGTTAGGGTCATAACGAGAAATAACAGTGGACATCTAAAACGCTATCTCTCAAGTTAAAAACCAACTACTGGACTTGACATTAAATGTACAGTTGCATATAAAGTATTTACCTGCCATTATAAATGGTTTATTGTGCAAAGTGTACAGAGTTTGAAGAGTTCAGCACAACTAATATAAGTGGTCACTCCAAAAATTCAAAACAAAATGCCACTTTAAATGACTGCTATCATCTCAGTATTATTCAGTCCCTTCATGACAAGTGTTTTTAGCACTTGTCAAGTACACCACACATTTGCACTGATGCAAATACTGTATGACGTATAGCCAGACTCTGGCTTTTGGCAGCCTTCCTGAAGGATCTTCGCTGATTCAACCTAACTACAGTTCACTAATATTCTTGGATTTGTATGATGCAACCACTTAGGATGACTGTCCAGTTGGAAGTTTCAAAGATGCCCAAGCTTCAGCTTTCTCAAAGAGGGCATCCATCCCCCAGCTTGTTTCCAGTGAAAAAGGGAGCAAACTACCCCCATAGCATCACTGGACCCCCACCATGTTTCACTGCACGCAGGGTGTTCTTTTCAGTGTATTGCTGATCTCTAGGCTCAAAAGGTTCCAGCTTTGTTTCATCTCTTCACAGAATAGAATCCAAAGACTTCTGTGGTTTATTTTTAAGCTTTTGAGCATACTGGAGCTGACTTTTCTTGTTCTTATGGTGAATAATGGTGTACATCTGAGATGTTAGGATTGCCTTTTATACTTCTGCAATGTCTCGGTAATTTAGCCATGGTTGCTTTACCTCTGAACTACTGATTTAACTATATTTCAAACATATAAATGGTGTTCACTTATATAGCACTTTTTTCTCATCTCTAGATGACCAAAGCGCTTTACAGATCCTGTTATCCACCCATTCACACACACATTTACACACTGATGATGGCGGAGCCACCATACACCAGTGCTGGCCTGACCCACCGGAAGTAACTGCGGGTTCACACTTCGACATGCAGACTGCAGACAGAGCGAAGAATCGAACCACTAACCCTCCGATCAGTAGTTGGCCACACTACACCTGCGCCACAGGTCCCACTATCAACAAATCCCTAGACAGTCCAAGTGGTCTTATGAGGGATTCTATTCAGTGAGTTTTGGGCAGTGTGGTGGCGAAGTGGTTAGCACTGCGGCAGCACAGCAACTCACCCTTGGCTGGGGGATCCTGGGTTTGATCCCAGCCTCCGACCAACAGTGATCTGTGTGGAGTTTGCATGTTCTCCCCGTGTCTGCGTGGCTTTACTCTGGGATTTCTCTGGTTTCCTCCCACATGCCAAAAACATGCAAGTTAGGTTAACTGGCATCAAAACTGGGGATTCTAAATTGTCCTTAGGTATGACTGTGAGAGTGAATGGTTGTCTGTCTCTCTGTGTTGGCCCTGCGATGGACTGGCGATCTGTCCAGGGTGTACCCTGTCTCTCGCCCTTAGATGCTGGGATAGGCTCCAGCCCCCCTGCGACCCGAAAAAGGATTAAGCGGAAGAAGATGGATGGATGGATGGATTGAATATTTTTCAAATGACAATTGTCATTAAAATTGCATTTAGTGCTGAATTTGAAACCCATAATGAATATTAGTTGTGTTGCGCTAGTTTTTATTTGGTTTTTGCAAACAGCCTAAAGCTTATAAATTTTGCCAGTCACATGTGATTTGCAATGTAATAATAATAATAATGCATCGGTTTTATATAGTGCTTTATCATATATACTCAAAGACGCTTTACAATTAGGTACATTATTCATTCACTCCAGACAGACAATGGTAGTGGCGAGCTACTTCTGCAGCCACAGCTGCCCTGGGGCAGGCTGACGGAAACGTGGCAGCCAATCTGCGCCAACGGCCTCTCTGGCCACCACCGAACATTTTATACATTTATACACATTCATACCCAGTGTTATGGGCACTGGAGGCAATGCGGGTGAAGTGTCTTGCCCAGGGACACAACGGCAGGATATCTGGGGAGAGCGGGATTCGAACCGCCAACCATCGGGTTATTAGACGACCTGCTCTACCTCCTGAGCCACTGCCGCCCCAATGTGGGTTGAATATTTTGACTGCAACAGTGTGGTTTCTAAAAATTGCCTGTTTAAAACATTATTAAAACAATCACCCAAGGTGGGTTGCCTGTAACTTGGTGGATGTTTTTTTATACAGTTGTTCTGGCATGTAAATGTGGTTGTCATCTGCATAACTCTGAAATGAGATTCTGTGTTTTCTTAGAGAAAACAAAGATTCAGCCTCATCTTCTAATCTAGAATATTACAGTTTAACTATATAAACTGTAGATTACCTTGCACTATGAGGGTGGCAAAGCACTTATCTTGGCCCGCTTCATTTACCACCTGACATGTGTATTTGCCACTATGCGTCACCTCACATGCAGGAATCCTCAGAGTGGCCACATTATTCTCAAATGTTCTCTCAATCTTTGGATCCTCCAAAATCCAGTTCTCATCCTTTTTCCATTGCACTGAGAGAGTGGGAGATCCCTTCACAGAACACTGAAACTCTGCCATTTTACCCAGAACAATGGTAGTGCTCTGAATTGCCTTGGTAAATGTTGGAGGTTCTAATGGAGAAAAAAATGTTAACCTGTCTGTCTTCACAGCAAAATATAAAAATGTGATTTTGTTGTTCTGCTTAGGCCAACCTTTTAGCTTTAATGTAGTCTTACAAGTACAGCTTCCCACTTCATTTGCAACAGTACACTGATATTCACCAACATCAACAACATCGCATTTGTGCACCTCCAGTTCCACAGTGCCACTTATTTGGGAGATGCCATGTTTAGCACTGGGCTTAATATCTTTTCCATCTTTGTGCCATGTTATCTCAAAAGGGCCCGTCCCAGCTACCTGGCATTCAAAACTAGTAGTGGAACCCTTCACAACATCAGCTGGAGACATCTCTCTGATGAACATTGGTGGTTCTGAGACAAAAGCAAATAAATCATCATACATATGTAGAATGCATTAGAAATGTCCAATTTTAGGAACCATTTAGCATCTATTGCCCAGTTTTTAAAACTCCTGAGAATAGGAGGCATCATGTTCTATTGCTGAACTAACCTTTGACCTTGAGCTCCATACTACAGCTCTCACTGCCAGCCTCATTGCGAGCCTCGCAGTAGTAAAGCCCACTGTGTTTAACATCCGGCCCACAAACTTCCAAAGTGGCCACTGAGTTGGCAAAGGCCATCTTGTACCGATCACTGGGGCTGATCTCAGTTCCGTCCTTGAACCAGTAGATGTCTATGTCGGGTGTGCCAGTCACATGACACTCAAATACTTTACTATGACCAGGACGCACCACAGATACTCGTGCAGGGGTCCGTGTGAACTTGGGAGGCACTAAGATATAAAATCAAACAATGGATGATAGCTATAGATAGGCAATATATAAAACTAGATGTTTGTTTCTATCCACGTGTCCATTATTAAAAGTAAATTCATGTTTTCTCTTTGCATTTTTTTTTCCAAATAAGTATAGATCATTGAAGATAAGAACAGTGAGTGAGTGAGCAATACTTTTAAGTTTAGGCTTGAATGTTCAATCAGCAGGAGGTCAACATAACAAGACACAGGTAAGCAGAAAACAAGAACAAATGGGTGGTGACACAGATTTTCTAGTCATGCAAAACCTATTAACCTTTGACAAAGAGCGTTGCCTGGCATGACGTGGATCCAACATCATTCTGTATTTCACAGGCATAGTCCCCAGAATCTGAGGTTTTGGTAAAGAAAAGCTCCAGTGTGCTCGAGGTTTGGTCTTTGATAACAGAGCAGTCAGCACTGGATAAAATCTCCTTGTTGTTTTTAAACCATTTGATGGTCAATGGTGGCGTGCCAGAGACCAGTATGCTAAACTGGACCTTTGACCCAGGTAAAACATTCATGGATTCTGGTTTTTCAAGAATGCATGGAGGTTCTGAAAAACAAAAGAAATATGAAGCTACTTTTTCAAAGAACATTTACTAATGAATAAAAACAAAAACAAATGCTTTCTGACCTTTAACTAACAAAACTGCAGAGCACTGGACACTTCCTGCTTTGTTTTTTGCAATGCATGTATAGCTCCCACTGTCCTTAGTGTCAAGATCAGAGATTTCCAGAAAAGCAACATTTTCAAAGAATGTGCATTTGCGTTTCTCATCAGTCTGAATCTTTTTCTCATCTTTATACCACTGCGTTGTTATTGGCAGAGACCCACAAACAAGACAGTCCAGATGAGCAAATGATCCTTTGATACTCTCTGTCTGCTTCAGTTTTCTTGTAAAAGATGGAGGAATAATTTGATCTAGCAGAGATAATAAATAAAAGTGAGATGCAATGTTCAAAGAAAATTTCAGTAAACGAATATCAAGCTATCAAAATCAAGAACTGACCAAGAATGGTGAGCGTAGCCTCGCAAGAACTTTGGCCAACATCATTTGAAACCTCAAACACATATTCACCCCCATCACTTTTCTCAGTTCTAATAATCTTGAACACAGAGCTGGTGTCTGTATTCTGTACTTTATATCTTTGGCCTGAGGTCAGCTCCTTGCCACCCTTTAACCATCTAACCTTCAAGGGTTTTGTGCCTGAGAACCTGGCCTCCAGTGTAGCTGGATCCCCTTGAGTAACACTGATGGACTTTGCCTCTTCAGTGATCTTAGCTGGTTCTGAGTGATTAAACAAAACAGTTAGCAGAAACTCTAAAACTGATAAATATGGTCAGTAAAATACTGTTAAAATGATCTAAAAGGAGCATTTGCAGCATGCTTCCTGTCTTGTGCCAGTGCTTTTGTTAGTTTCTGTCAGTGCATAGTCTGTTTTATCCACTTTGCACCCTCACCATCTAAATAGTGACTGACTGCGCGTGCAGTTTGCACTCATAGGAGGGGACTCTTAAAGTGGGTGAGGCTTGGCACAAAGTTCGACGCGTTCATATTATGTTGCATTCTCTGTCAATGTGCGTTCGATCAACAAAAAGCAGGTCTAAAGTCAGTGGCGCATTATCAATTGCTATTTAAGGAGCATGTTTAAAAGGTGCACCTGTTTCTACACCGGAGCTAGAATTTCTAAATGTCCATTATTTTGATGGACTGATTTTTTTTTTAAAAAATCCATCATAATTCATTATCTGATCAGTCCTTTTAATTTTCACGTGATTAAAGAGTGAATAACTTTTGCTGTCATTTTCATTCAGTTTTAATTGTGAACTTACAGGACAAGCGTACACATAAAGCATTCGTTTGTTCTGTCATTAAGTAAACAGACTGTGGGTCATTATTTATTTTTCAATTTAAACACCAGATTTCACCATTAGACTGGGAAATAGCAGTCATCCACAGTCTGCCTGCTGAAATCTGCACACAACCGGGTGAATCACCAGAGCGTGCACTGCTTACTGATACATCCATCATTATATAATTTATGACAGTTTCATTATTTTCCTCCTCATTTACTGTCATTGTTTTAACAGGAGGATTCAAAATCAAAGCACAACAGAAGCAGGGTTGATTTGATCTTGTTCACTGATATCAAAACAGTTTTTTGTTAAAATACAACAAATTTGCCCTCAGCACAGGGAATATTATTGGACTTGAGTGCTCAGCCGAGATCTGCTGGATCAGTTTGCTTAGATTACATAACTTGTTTGTACATATGGTCTGAGGACAAATCTAAATTTGTTTAGCGGGTATGAACAAATTGATCTAAGAATATATTGATGAATTCTCAGTTTGCTCTTAAAATGTACTTACAAACCATTTAAGTGCATATCTGTCCATACACGCTGTTAGTGAATGAGGGCCATCATCACCAAGTTGAATGAAACCTTAAGTGTATAATTATTCACACGTATGACTTCACAAGTTGAGATGTGGACTACATCCTAAAGATCCAAATGAAAACCAGGTTTAATTCAGGAATATAACCAACCTTTAACTGTCAGTACAGCAGAGCATGTCTGGCTGCCAGCCTGATTCTGAGCGTGGCAGGAGTATTTGCCACTATGTTTGCTCTGTATGCTGGTGATGTGCAGTACAGCAGTCTTGTCCTCATAGGTAATCTGAATGTTTTCAGCCTCTCTGAGCTCATGGTTGTCTTTTAGCCAAGTCAACGCCATGGGTTCTGACCCCTTTAGAATGCATTGTAGAGAAACCTCACTACCCACCAATGAACTGAGGTTCTCCAGCTTTCGCACAAATGATGGTGGTTCTAAAAGAAAAATGTGAAAGTTAAAACAGCTAAAGGTAACCTTCAAAATCATAATGATCAATGAGAGTACTGTGCTTGAGGCTTTTGAAGCTATCGAGATACAGGTACAATCTCTGGTATATAGTATGGTAGACTTAAAGCAGAAGAAAAAGGGATATTAAAAAGATATATCAACCACATCTAAACCAACCTTTGAGTGTTACTTGGCAATCACACGAGGAACTTCCCACTTCATTTTCAACAGTGCACTGGTACAAACCAGCATCTCCTGCTTCTATTCCCAGCACATGCAGGGCCAGCAGGTCACCTTTCACACTAATCCTGTGTCTTTTATCATTTCTAATCACTTTTGTGTTTTTATAAAATGACACAGTGAAAGGGATAGAACCAGAGACCTGGCATTCTAGCATCATTTCAGAACCTTTCACCACATCTTTTGGCTCCAAGCTACGCACAAATGATGGCGGTTCTAGAAGAAAACACAAGGCATGTCAGCATGACACTGAAGACACAAACTAGAACCACAGGTTAATACAAATGCTAAATGGAACGCTAATGTGGTTTTAGTGTATATACGCACTTGAATGTACTATATTTGTGGGGTAAATACACTATGTTTTAAGACCAATAATGTCTTAATGTGAAGTCAAGAAGATCCTTTAAAATGATGGCCACACCTTTGTCTAAAACAATTAATTTTAATGCTTTGGATAAAATCTTCATAGTACAACCAGACCATCCATGATGGAGTAGCTCATTCTGGCCTGACGAAATCACCCCGACAGTGTTCACATCTCCTGACCATTGACCTTGACACTGACCTTGAGCACACCCTGGATGCTGACCCACCTGAGGATCATTGTGAGTGAGTTTGGCATTCATCAGGGCAAATGCCTAGGAGGAGGAGTGATTCCTGTGAAATATGTATGGACAGATGGATGGATAACATGTCATTGCATTAGGTCATTCCTGCGAACTGTTTAATCATTCTATAACTTAATCTCATTGTAGTGGCCAAATTACTGATGGAGCAGCTTCCAGAAGCAACATTTGGAAAGCATCAGGGTGACTACATCACTCATGGTACGTAATAGAGTCTATAGCCATGTTTACATGGACACAAGTAACCGGATTAAAAGCCTGACTGGAATGAAAATGCTTCATGTAAACATGCAAATCTGAATATTCTGACCCGATCACGCTCATTCGGATCAAAATTTCATTCCGATTGAGACGGGTGGGTTATGCCGATTGTTAATCCGATTGGTGCGCATATAAACACTTATTCTGAAAGTTGGGCAGAAAATATGTTTACTGCGTATGTCTGTACGTCAGCCACACATCGATGTGACGTATGGCTGACTAGCTGCCTTTACAGCAGCTAGTGGAAGACATAGTGGGAGTAAAACAAAACTGGTCTGTATCGTCCTGCTGTCTCCCTCTGTTCGTCATATGCAGAAGTATGTACTTGTAGCTTCATTACGGAGGCCAGCAGAAGCAAAAGTACAGTTTGAATAACACAATACAGGTCCATTTCAAAAAGAGAAAGATACGAAGCGGGGTTTGTTTACACCGGAAGCTGCTTCTTCTTCTACTATTTTCGGAATGTCGAAATGTCAACGTGCGCATGTCAAAATGATTTAGTCCGTTCAGACGTGTGACACATGGAAACACACGTCCTAATCGGATCAGCTTTTTCAGGATCCATGTAAACAGTAAAGTTCCGATCTGAACTGTAATCAGATTGAAGAAATTTTGCCCATGTAACCGTGGCTTATAACTTTCTATAGCCTCACCAGATATTCTTAGAGATACAGTAAATGTATGTAAAAGCAAAAATGTTTTCATTTTCACAGTAGAATATCATACACAGGAAAATAATAAAGGAGCTAAAAATATCACACAGTAAAAGTGTTAGGACTAGTATCTCTAATCAAAACCAACCTTTGACTGTAACTGTACTGCTGCAGCGGTCACTTCCAGCGTCACTTGATGCCACACAGACATACTCTCCACTGTCTTCCACCATACAATTAACTATTTCCAACTTTGCCACTAAGTCAACGGCTGTTATTTTGTACTTCAGACTAGAGCTGATCTCCATTTCATCCTTAAACCATTTGAAATTGATGATGGGGCTGCCAGTAACTTTACACTCCAGATGAGCAGAATGGCCACAGGTGATGAGTTTGGTCACCTCAAGCTTGCTTACAAACACAGGAGGTTCTGGGAGAAGAGGTTAATATTCATTATATGACAGAAAACATCATGTTAGTACTGCCTCACTGGCAAGAATATCAAAAACTCCTGCTGCCACATATGATACTGAAGACTGGCACCTTTCACAAAGAGGACCGCGGAGCAATCCACCTTCCCAGCATCATTGGAGACTTGGCATGTGTATTTAGAAGAGTCACTGGGCTTTACAGATTGAAGCTCCAAAGAACTTGAAGAGGCATCTTTCTTAATAAAAAAGGCACCAGCAGTTGTGATTTCCTTTTCGTCTCTGAACCACTTAACAACTAAAGGAGCTGTTCCACTAAAAGACGCTTTAAAAGAAACAGTGGCTCCTGGTACAACATCCTGGTTGTCTGGTTTCGCTATGAACACCGGGGGCTCTGGAGGCCATCAATAAAACAAATAGGCAATGCATGTTAGAATGTAATGTAAAGGTGGCATAGAACAATTGGAACAACAAGAAAAGCCAAAGACTTTACAACCTTTGACATAAAGAGTGCCACTGGTTTCTTTAAAGCCAGCAGAATTGGTTGCTCTGCATTTATAAACTCCAGAGTCAGTTTTCTGTAGCTGAATGATTCTCAGCATAGCAGAATTGTCTTTGAACTCAGGCTGGAATCTGTCTGCAGACACGATCTCCTGATCATCTTTGAACCAGGCTATGCTCATAGGTTGAGTTCCAGACACCTTGCAATCCATGGAGGCAGTGCTGCCAATGTTACCGTCAACTCTTTTCAAGGACTTGGTGAAAGTGGGAGGCATTATCCGATCTGCTCGTTAAACAAAACCAAAAATAATGTCATGCATTAACACAGTTTCACTGACTTTGAACAGAGCCACTCATTAACTAAAAACAGAAGGCATTACATGTACATATAACTGTTGCTCAAAGCACAAGTTTTCATGACACCATACTTCTATTTTAATCATCTGGAGAATATCAAAGGCATTTTTAGAAGTTAAAGAAGCTGACATCAGTTGCTAACCTAAGACAGTGACTGAGCATGTGCACTGGTCTTTTCCAACTTTATTTGACACTTCCATCTTGTATTCCGAAGTGTCTCCCTTTTCTGCTGTTAGAATCTTCATGGAGGCAATATTGTCTTTCAGCGCCATCTTATATTTACGGCCACTGATCATCTCTTTACCGTCTTTAAACCACTTCACTTTGAGATCTGGGGTTCCAGAGATGGTGCACTCCAATGTGGCTGAATCCCCTGCAGTAACACTAATGGACTCTGCAGGTTCTACTATTCTGGCAGGTTCTGGGATAAGACAAACCCATCGATTATCAAGACAAAGAGGTTAGACACAAGAGCCTATAGTATCATAGCAAACAAAACTGCTTGAAGAGAAACAATTATCTTGGCGTCAAAGTTCTTGTCTGACCTTGCACAGTCAAAGTGGCTTCACATCTTTGTTGCCCAGCTTCATTTTCTGCTTGACAGGAATATTTGCCTCCATGGTTGATGGCCACTGTTGCTATCAACAAGCTAGCAACATTATTCTCAAACACCATTTTCGTATTTGGATCATCATCTCTAAGAATCTCGGAGTCTTTCATCCATTTCACAGTGATAGGTGCCGAACCCTTAACAGTTCCTTGCATTTTTACTGCATTTCCCAACACTGCAGTTACACTCTCAACCCTCTTTGAGAAACTTGGTGGCTCTACAAAAATATACTGTATTAAAAACTGAGTCTTACACTCAAAATTAAATCTCATTCAACAGTTCTACTGACCTTTAAGTTTAGCCAATGCTTTAGTGGTGACTTTTCCTACATCATTGGATATGACACACTGATATTCTCCAACATCTGCACTTTCAAATGTTTGGATCTCCAGTCTTGCTAATGAATCTTGAGAGATTATTTTATATTTCTGGTCACCAGTGATGGTTTTCTTGTTTTTTATCCAGTTGATTTCAAATGGCACTGTTCCTGTGATCTCACACTCAAGCTGAGCTGCTGTTCCCTTTACTGCCTCTAGTGTTTTTAGCTCTTTTCTAATAGATGGTGGCTCTGTATGTCACAAGAATAAAGGGAATATCATTCATAGCAATGGTTTCCCAAAGTAAACAATGAGTATAAAGCAGACACAAGACTAGACAAACCTTTAACAGCTATGATGGTGTTGCAGCTCTCACTGCCAGCATTATTTGACACTTCACAGGTGTAGCTTCCACTGTCTGTTACTGAAGCATTTAATATTTCCAGAGTTGCAATTCCAGTTTTGAAAGATATTTTATATTTATGCCCATCACTAAGCTCTCTTTCATTCCAGAACCAGTGGATGTGAAGTTCAGGAGATCCCTTAACGGTACAGTGTAGCCGACCTGCTATACCCTGTTTCCATGTAATCTTAGAGTCCATTTTTTTGACAAAGGTAGGGGGCTCTGAAAGAGGGTTCAGTTCAAAAACATTAAAAAAAGACAAATGACAAAAAAAGCACAGTACCAAGAAGAAATGCTAAACTGAGGCAAGAAGATAGCAGTGCAAGTTGTTAGCATCAGCTAGCCACTGACAACATTAATCCCACCAAGTCATTTACATGGGTAAATGTTTTGATAGCTAAAGCTAATGGAAAGATCACTTTTGAGATCTTACCTTGAACTGTTACCACAGCCTCACAGGAGGAACTTCCTGCTTCATTTGTGGCTGTGCACACATATTTCCCTGAGTCCTTCACTTTGGACTTGGGTATTTCAAGAACAGCGACTTTGTCCTCAAAGGACAGTTTAGAATCCATGCTCTGGTGGACTTTTTTGCCATCCCTGGTCCAGGTGATGGTAACACCAGTATCCTCATCCACCTGGCACTCCAGCCTCACCAGATCATTGATAGCGGCTGAAGTTTGCTCAACAGTCTTAACAAAGCTGGGCTTGCTGATAACCCTGAGTTCAGTTGTAAAGGTAGCAGTACCAATACGGTTGGAGGCCTTGCAAAGATACACTCCCTGATCACTGAGATCAAGGCGGTTAATGTGAAGAGAATACTTGTTCTTTTCACATTTCATGACATAGTTCCCTTCGGAGGATAACGCTATGTTGTCCTTGTGCCAGACAACTTCCATGGGTGACGATCCAGTGAGTGAGCACTGGAACACAGCTTTTTTGCCCACATATAAAATCACTGGATCTGGTATTGATACAAACACTGGCGGGTACATCTCTATGGAGAGCAGGCAGAACATACGAAAAGTTTAACAAGAATTTCAAATGAAAAACGTACAGCAACATAAAAATACAACCTGTACAACTTAGTAATCGATGTGGGTTTGTGCAAAGTTGAAACTGTGATAATTAAAGGTGGGGGTTATCATCAAATCAGAAATGACTACACTGGCTTGTTCTGGTCTATGTCCACAAAATACATGAATGTATGCAAGATCCTGAAAAGTGCAGGTATGATAACAACTGACTTTTTGCTCCATGTACATTAGCAAAAAGTCACATTCATTAGCAAAGGTGAACAATGCTAAACCTTTATCTACTTGCAAAAACAAATCATTTACCAAAAATCTACCTATACCCCTAAAGTAATTATTTGCTAACCTTTCTACAACCAAAAACAGCAGTCTGATCATAGACTGACAGAATAAGGAGACGTGTACAGATGAGGTTGCACGCCGCACACATTACGCTGATGACATATTACTCTATTCTAAACTGAGATATAGGTCATATTCTCCTTTCTCATCATCTAATATTATACTTTACCTGAAATGTTGTCTTGGCTTTCTTTGTTAAATCATTACCCTTAAAAATTTATGAACCCCACACCTTTAAGAGAGCGATTTATTCCTTGTGTGAAAACCGACTGACATAGATATAAATTCTCTCTCTCTCTTTGCAACACAGACATATACACTGGTGATGAAGAAAACGTCCCACTGGGGTCTTACCAGTGACAGTGAGTGAGGCAGTGCAGCTGTCTGTGCCATGTTGATTTGAAGCCTTGCAAGTGTATTCCCCGCTGTCACCTTTGACTGGGTTCACAATCTCCAGGGAGGAACTTGTGTGCACGCTGATGATACGATACTTCTCACTCTGTCTTATTTCAGTCCCAGATTTGTACCATTTGAAGATCACATCCGGGGCATCCTCAGTCTCACATTCCAGCTTGGCTTGGCTGCCAACGTTTATCTCCACAGGTACAATTTTCTGCCTAAACACAGGCGGCACTGAGCACAAACACAGAAATAAAAGGCCATTGTTAGTAATGACATTTTCTAAACCTCTAGTACTAATTAAAAAAAAGAAAAAAAAACATTGACAGACCAGAAACAGGAATGGTAAAATGTGGAACAATGGTGGAAGGCAAGGCAGAAGTGACTGTGGAGGGAAAACATAGCAAGGACCTTAGCCCCATGATTTTTGCATAAAGCTTCTCAGAAGACCATACTATAGCTGTATATGGTTCTCATGGGGCTAGGGTTCCAACTAAAAAGAAGAGAGCAAAGATTGTGACAGATGAAGCAAGTTGAAGCCTTCAACACATGCAAAGAGACACTGGAAATGTGGAGAAAATGGCGCCCAATGAACATGAGTGACCATGAATTTTGCACAGAGAAAACCTGTTGCAAATGACATGCCGAGGAAAGCATGGACAGACTGTTAATAACCCTTCTTAAAGGCCAGGACCAAGACAAAACAAGGATAGCAAAGCACTGGTTTCACTTCCTTACAGTGAACCCACTCTGCTGTGATGGTCCTGGTCTTTAGGTAATCACTGACTCCAAAATGATGTGGAACAAACAAGACAGTGAGTTAGTACCATCCAGTGCCCTTCAAAGATTGCTCATGCTGAGCCATGGAATGGATAGAGAGGACCTGAGTGAAAAAATGTACAATACTCAAGTGAAAACGGAGATTTGGAATGAACCGTTTGATGTGAATGATTAGTTGCTGTGAGAAAAAAAAGAATGGATGAATGGATGAATGATACATAGATTTGGCCTGTTATCAAACCTCTTGAGACCACTGTGAGCGTTGCAGATGTTGCTGTCTTGCCAACTTCATTCTCAGCCTCACAAACATATTCTCCTTGATGCCTCTCCTTGACAACTTTGTTGATAACCAATGTATATATGTCATGGTCTTTTGAACACTTGAATTCTTTGCCAGATTTGACCAATTGCCCATTGAAAAACCAGTTCACCCTTTCTACAAATGTAATGGTTGTTCTAAAGGTTACTTCATTATCTTCTTCAACTGACATATCTTCAAGAGAGGTGACTACTATAGGACTTTCTCTCTTTTCAACCCTGGATACAGTGATTTCCTCTTTGAAGCTCTCTTCCCTGTGCTCCAGCGTTAAGTTAAAATCCTCCACTTGTTTGGCTTGCATGGAAGTAGAAGATACGGCAGTGGTGAGAACAGATGCTCCAACATCTTTTTCCTGGGTTTTAACAGTTACTGACCTCATCTCCTGCCTTGATACCTGCATAGACTGTTCAAAGGTCATGTGAGCTTCTGTTGAAATTTTTGACAAGGACTCTTCTATCTTTGCTTCCTTGGATTCCTGCACCAAAACCTGCTGTTCTGCTGAGGCATGTTCAACAGTTACTTTAGACTCTTTCTTAAGAGCTGCAGCTTGAGGTTTAACAGCTGTAAAATCCACTGCACTCTCTGCCACACTAACTGTCTCTATTATGGAAGACAACATTTGTTTTGAACGGGATGACGTGACCTCTGCCCTCTGAGGTTTTTCTAGCTGCAAAGTCCCTGGCTTTTCTGACATGAGAATGTGGGATTCCTGGTATACTATTGAGTGGAAAGCTGCCTGGAGTTCAGTTCTGAGGTCAGCTGTCTGAGGGTAATTTCCCTCAAAAGCCAGAGTTATCTCCATGGGAGCACCTGTTGTTGTAATCAGGTATGTAAACATGGCTCTCTTGGGCTCTCTTTGAACCTTCACTTCCTGTACCTCTAAAGCCTGTAAGCGTCCAACAACGTCAGCCAATAACACTGGCTGGTCCCTGGCCACAGCAGACTGAAGAGCATCTCTGAGCTGACGCCGTATATTTAGAGCAGATGGTTTAGGAATCTGAATCACAAATGTCATCTCCTTAGGCAGAACCCCGCTATCTTTAGACTCTGGTGCCATAAGAGACAGTTTTGGTTGTGTAGTGACATCCACACTACTAGATTCCGATTTGGTGATTTCTTGAGAGAGCTCACCTGTCAGCACTTGCTTTTCATCCATCATTATTGACTGTCTGACTGACTGACCCTCTTGGATCTGAACAGCAAAGTCTTGCTCAGCTGCCTCTAGAAGGATGCTGCTCTCTGTAGAGATCTCCTTTTCCTCAATCTGGATTGGCTCAGCAGGCAGTTTTGGTTCTATGGCTGTCTCACAAGTGAATCTGTCTACAGCTGTCAGACTCTCTGTGTGACCTTCTTCTAGAGCCTGGCCATCTGCCACACTGGTGACATGCATCACATTCCAGCGATCCTCCTTCTGCACCAATGCTCGCTGTTGCTTGTAGTCAGCACTAAATGGTGTCTCTTTGGGCAGCTGCATGGGCTGGTAGGAGAGCTGGAGGATGCTTTGAGGCTTGGGCTCAGTACGAAGTTGAGAATGAACTCCAGTCACAGACAAATCCAAGTCTGAGTGATAATCTGCTGTGACCTGCATTCTTTCTTCTGAGAGGGCTGCGTGGCTCCTCGTCTTCTCTTGTTTCTGTGCTGCCACCTGCTGTTCAGGCTTCTCAATAGAAAGCTCATCCTCTTTGGAGAGTGCTTCAATTGACTGGTTTGACTGGAGATACAGCAGATTAGGGAACTCTTTTTTGGGCTGGACAGTAATAGTGTCAGCCTTGGTCTCAAATTCTGATGTGTCCTCACAAACTACAGTCCTCTGCTCATTCTGGCTAACAGTATGGAGAAGGGTGGGACTCTTTCTGCTCCCTGCCTGCTCTGGTGCTGGTTTCTCACAGGTGAAGCTGTTCTCAGATGGAAGGAGGTCCTGGTCTGTGATAACCTGAAGATGCAGCAACTGCTCTCCTTCTACATGAAGCTTGGTGGAGATGGCATTGTCCAGGCTGGGCAACAGTTGTGTTGGGTCAGCCTGCAGCATTTGCATCTCTTCAGCAGTTATAGCTGCTTTCAACATTTTATCTTTGCAAAGACTGGCTACCTCCTCAGCAGGTTGCTGCACGGATAACTTTGTCTCCTTCGACAGAGTTTGTTTAATCTCACTGACTGAGGCTAAGACAGGTTGATGCAGTTCTTTCCCAATGGAAGACTTTACAGCAGATTTTACTGATGGTAGTTCACTGGTGTGGCCTTCTGCAAGTACCCGTTTCTCATCAGACTGGGCCGAATATAATATTTTAACACCTTCTTTAACTTTGTATCCTTTCTCTTTCTCTGCTTTGGGGATATCTTGAGATTGCTCTTTCGTAATAGCCAATTGTGAATCAACTTCATGTCCTGAGACTAGATGTTTAGGTTCTGAAGTAGGTCTAACAGTAACACGCTCCTTGTCAGCCAGAGGCTTTGTGCTAACAGTAGAAAGTGGGGTGAGCTCCTCAGCTACAGCTGACATCACCTTTGACTGTTTTTCCCTTGCTGGTTGAAGCTCAATGACCTCAGGGCTTTGAATACGATCGCAGTGCTGCTCAGTGAGGTCCTGACTCTCTTCCACAGATGTGGTAAATGCTGACATATGAAGCTGTTTTGCCGGAACAGCGGACACTTGGGGAGGGTGAGTGGGAACCACAGACACCCTCTCCTCCGTCTCATGAGTTTGAAGCACTGCTGCCTGCTGAGTAAGCCTCTCATGATGAACGGTGGCAGCAGAGATACTCACTTCTCTAAGGGAATTCACTTGCTCACTGGGAATGATCTGGCGGTCTTCGGTGCCTATGGTGTAAACCATCTGATCTGGCCTAGCTTTGTCCTGGCCTGGGAGACTGACCTGGTACAGGCGAGATTCTGTTGCCTGTTCTGTAACTGAAATCTTGTAGCCTTTCTTCTGAACGACAGTCTGCTGTTCTTGTTTATGAAACTCAGAGACTGATTCTCTAAACACAACCAGCTCAGCGCTACAAGTTGCCTCGCCAAACTGGTTGGAGGCTTTGCATGAGTACAAGCCACTATCCTCCTGTTTGACACACTTAATAGCGATGGAGCCTGAACCATCAGGATTGACTAAAACGATACAGTTTCTACTAGGCTGAATCTGAAACGCCCCCTTGAACCACTTGATATCAGGAACTGGAACACCACTGGCTCTGTAATTAAAGGAAACCTCGCCTCCCTCTGAGCACCTCACAGGTTGGATTGGAACTGTGAAAGTAGGAGGTTGACCTGTGACCTTAAACATCTTCTCAACCCATTTTTCTGCCTGGCTCATATCAGGTTTTTTTACCTCAAGGTAAGACGTGCACACTGTCTGACCAAATCTGTTTGTGGCAGTGCATGAGTACTCGCCCTCATGTTCATAGGTGACCTTGGTGATTACCAGTGTGTACTCCTCCTTCTCTTCTATAAACTTGAATACAGAGGAGCTTTTTATCACTTTTCCATTGTGAGACCACTTAACAGTTGGCTTTGGAAAGCCAGATAATCTGACAGTGAACCGGGCCGTTTCCCCGGATGTTACAGCTGCTGGAGAGAGCTGGGTAAGGAAAACTGGTTTTTCTTTTTTCTTCTCTAAAGTGGAAGAATAACGTTTGGACTCTGGCTTGATTTCAAGTGTCTTTGTTTTCTGTGGGAACTGGACACCGGTGAAGTAGGTTTCCTCTTGTTCTTCCACAGTGGAGATGGTGGTGCTATAATGCTCTGTCGGGAAATATTGAGCAAGACTCATAACAATATTCACAACACAGACATCAATTGATTAAAGATGATTAACAAATATTGATGAAACAAAAATTAAAAACTGAACATTTTGGTTTGTTTCTCCTTTCATGTGACAGAATTCTAATGATAGACTACTCACAAAAAGTTAGGGATATTCGGCTTTCGGGTGAAATTTCAGGATGCACTTGAAATGCACTACAACCTATACAGGTGAACTTAATTTGACCTTCTCTAACCCCAATGCACATGTCCAGCTGTTCAATGTTTCAATACTGTTTGCATAACTTGCTGTTCTCTAACAAGGTGGTTAACAGCAAAATTCACAACAGGTGTTTGATCCATGAATCGACCAATAAATTTTCTGGTTCAATTAGAATTGGTATTTAAACAGTCCTCTTCATCATGCTGTTCACATTTTGACATCATGAGACCAAGACAACACCTAACAATTAATCAACAGTTCTTCGCCATTGCAAGGCTTCAAACAGGATGTTCTCAGAGGGAAGTGGCCACTGAGCTTAGGGTGTCACAGAGTGTCATCAGCCGGTTGAAACAGAGACTGGAAGAGTCACAGAAAAGCATAGAAGTGGACGTCCTTTAGCCACATCCCACGCTGATGACCACTTCATTGTGAACAGTTTCCTGTGGACTCGGATAATGAATGCTACTCAACTCCAGGCACATTTAAGGGAGGCAAGAGGCACCCAAGTCAGACCATTTGAAACTGTTTACATCAGCGTGGTCTGCGTGCTAGAGGACCTGCAAGGGTACCTGACCACACCACCGGGAACAGGCGTCATCGTCTTGCATAGGCCAGGAAGCATTTATGCTGGACAAGGGACCAGTGGGCCTTAATGACATCAAGGAGAGCGCTATGCATCAGTCACCGTTGTCACCAGATGAGCCTTTGGTGGTGGTGGTGTTACAGTCTAGGCAGGTGTGTCTAGTCAATCCAGAACTGTCCTACACCTTGTGAATGGTACAGTGACAAGCCAATACTACCTGAATAACATCATTAATCCAGTCTTTGTGCCCCTGCATGAACAACACAGGCCTAATTTAATCTTCCTGGATAACAATGCTCCAGCTCATCGAGGTCACATCATTAGGGAACGGCTGCTGGAGGCTGGGGTACCTCAAATGGAGTGGCCTTCACTTTCTCCAGTCCTGAATCCTATAGAAAACCTATGGGATCAGCTGAGTCACTGTGTAGAGGTTCATAACCCTGCACCCCACAACCTCAATGATCTGAGGGTTGCCCTTCAAGAAGAGTGAAATACCATGCTTCCGCAGACAATAAGTCGACTTGTGAACAGCATGAGACGTCGTTATCAAGCTGTAATTGATGCTCAAGGGCACATGACAAGTTATTGAGACATGGACATTTTTTGTTGTGGTATACCCACCACTGTTGTTGACTTTTGTTTCAATAGACTGTTTGAGATGAGGAAATCACCACTGCATTAGGGGTGGGAATTGCGAGGGCCCTCATGATTTGATTTGGATCGTGATTCTTGGGTCACAATTCGATCCTATCACGATTCAACAATAACACAGGGTTACAAAAATAATTTTTGTGTAAGCTGTCTGTGTATTTTTCAGCTGATTTAAGGCAATTTTGAACTGCTGAATCTGAAAATGACATCTGTTTCTCTCGATCAGGCGCTAAGTAAAAACCTGTACTTACTTAATACTGTGCATGCACTTACCTTTATATAAAGGTAAGTACATGTAAATTGAATGTTACATCATCATTGTTCAAAATTCGGAGAATTTCAAGACATAAAAAAGAATTCTGCATCATATAAAGCAAAAATACCCGTACATGTAAACAAAAATGTATAAAACAACATGTGGCCATAATTCAAAAAGTTGACCTGATTGAGCAAAACCAATGTGATTTTTTGATCCAGCACATCAAAATTGTCCTAAATCTGCTAAAAAAACCTTAGACAATAAATTTAGTGTTGGCCAGTGTAATCACGATATCGCAATAATCAAGTATCACAATCGCATATATTTCAAATTTTTTTCACCTTATTCAACCTCAAATCACGTCCCAAAACAAAACTGTTGACATCTTTTTCATATAGTGAAGTATTTTCGGTGCTTCATTTTCCACGGAGATATGTCTCTGCACACAGGGAGAGCGGTGGGCGGTGCGGTGCTGTTTGGAACAGACTCCCACTCCAGCTACTTTATCTGATGCTATGGATGAAAACTTTTTTTTTTAACGAGGATTTCCGTTGAGTTTCAACTGCTTTTACATGGCAAGTCTGATGTTTTTAAATTATTTTAATTTTGTGTTTTAACTTGTTTTAGTATTTTTCAAATTATTTTTATCTATCAACTTCTTTTTATTCCATTTTATTTTACAGTGCTCTGTTACTAAATGTCGGTGAAAAGCACTTCATAAATAAACTTTACTCACTTGATGCTCAGAGAAAAAGCTCCATGCTGGTGTCTCTTTAGCTTAGCCTTTGCTAATGCTGCTCCGAGGCGTGTGTGGCCTGCCGTATTCCAAATGTTTTTTCTTTTTCCGTGCAGCGCTTCTTCCAGGTTGTGTGTCGCATAAGGGCTTTTCTTCCATCTTTGTTATAAAATCCGAAAAAGGACCAACATTTGAGCAGACTGCTTCCTAACTTTCAAAGCTGGCTGCAAATTGCAGGGACAAGCAATGACTTCACTTGACTGGGTGTTTGCTTTGCGCCATCTAGTGGACTGAAAATGGCATTTATTAACTGATAACCCAAAAGTATATGTGTGCACACTTTTTTCTAAATAAAAGATTGAGCCACGTGTTTATGGATCAATGCACTGTGGCCAGTGCCAAGTATTGTGATCCATCACTGAATCGATCTTTTTTCCCCACCCATACATTGCATGCTTCTACTTAAATGCCCTACTTTCATGATAAATAAACTAATCTACTACTACTACTAAAATATCACTGGAGCGTGAATTTTGTACATTTTCCATAAATTTCACCCGAAAGCCAAATATCCCTAACTTTTTGTGAGTAGTCTATGTTCCAATGTGCCTCATAATGCCGTCTTTGAATGTCAGGTAATTTTTTAGTTATATGCTGTTTTAAAAAAACCTCTTCCTTGAATTCAGCGGGAAAACACGCTACCTGTCCTGACATCAGGCGGCCATTTTTTTTCTGATGTCATTAGAAGTGGAGAATCCAGGCTTCAGAAATTACGGCTGTTTTTGTACTGTCGCGGCAGGAAAGTTAGGCCAAATAATATTCCTTCACAACACATAATCTACAGTTTTTTTTTAAAAAAAAAGAGGCTCTCAAAAACACATTGAAAAATAATCAGAGAGGCAGTAGAATTCCTTGCAAATGTGCATTTATTAAGTAATGTGCAGTGCAATACAATACAGAACAAATACACGGCGTTCCTGCCGACCGAGGACTGAACACAGCCATCTGAGCCACTCCTCACATAGTCAAATGCTATGGGGGAGAAGTACATTTGTTCTTTCCGTCGTGTGTTTTCAAAGAGAACAAAAATTTTTTGCTCACTAGTAGATGGAGGTTTCTGGGATCCTGCTTTATCCTCTCGCAGATCTGCAAAAGATGCAACTCCGAGGGATTTCCCCCATCACATACTGAATTTATACCTTCACAGCTGGCATTTAAGCATTGAGATTTCTGTACTGTCTGCTGATGTAAGGACCTATTTCCGTCATGCAGACATTTTCTTTGCAACAGGAGACGTATACCGGACTGCAGCCAAATCCCCCTCTTCTCCCTTCTTTTGCTGTCCAGCTCTTTAGCTGTGTGTGTACCAGTCGGGGACTGCCCCTTCCCCTCACGCACTTTGTGGAGCTATTTTTAGGTCAGAGCTGACTTAAAGCAACTGTTGTTTGCAGACCAATGTAAAATTAGAGTTCAAGTATCTACCACAACCATATGCATCCTGTTGACAGAATTTTTCACATAATCTACAGTAATCATGATTTGCTCTTTAAATTTCATCGGGATTTCTCACTTTCAAGCTTAATTTTATTCTACACTAACTTAGTTTGTTTGCTTTGGTCTGAATCTGTTGTTGAGTTTGTTTTTTTTGAACCATTTTCCCCTTGGCTTGGTTCCATTTCTGTCAGGGAAAAATGAGTCACGTCAAATCAAATGAGACTCAAGCGAGAGCGGTCTCTCCCATTGCTGGTCTGACGCTTCTGCTGTGAGAACAAGAAAAACAAAACAGCAAACTGTTTTCCTTATCAGAGTTATATGGAAATCTGTGACCCGGTCAGAATGTCTACCTGCATACGGTGATGTTGTACATTAGCTGCACGTGAAGTTGAAAAATCAGAACAGATGTGTCTAGATTACACGAAAGGCGGCCTGATCTCCTGACAATCACTGATGTGATGTTTGAATTATTTATTGAGCAGATGAAGTGATAAACTAAAAAAAACAAAACTAAGTACATTAAGGGAGAAAATCAACTTGCAATCGATAGAAATGAACTAACTGTACGTGTGAAAGCACCCTAAAAGCTCTATCTCCCTAAAAGCTCTATCTCAGATTTGTTTCAGCCACTGTAGAATAAAATTTTGAATGAAATTAAGTAATCGAAATTCAATTTAAACAGTAATGATTACAGTAGATTATGTGGAAAATGGAGTAAAATATGATGCATATGGTTATGCTAAACAGTTCTGATTCCTACATTAAGCTGACCTATAAATGCATAGCTAGAGTCAGACCTTGAGCTGACACCCACAGAGCGTGAGTGCTGGCAGGGCTGCTCGCTCCTATGTTCAAACACGGATGCCGGCCAGAGTAAAGCACTAAATTAAAGACATTGTCATATACACCCAGTCTTTTACGGACAAACAGACATGATGCTTTTTAATTAAACTGTCAAATATATCATAGCCACCTCCCAAAAACTGTACATAAGCTGCGTCGAGATGGCACTAGTCAGTTCAGCCTTGCTGGTAGGGAGGACTCCATGCAGTTTGTTTTTGTATTTGTCTGGCACAATACTTGATAAATGGACATTTGTGAGGAATTCTATTGCCTCTTGAATGACTGGATTCAGCTCATCTGGCCCAAACTTTCCATCCACTAACCCAGCTGATGCTAACAAGCACAGCTCTACAGTCAGGTAGATACGTTTGTTACTTCCTCTCTCATTACTGCGCTGGTCAGAATCAGCTGGTTGGTGGGTGTCTGGAGCAAATAAAAGATATGCCTTTTATTAACGGAAGCCAGGATTCTCAGCTTCTAGGTGCCATACTGATTGATTTAAACAACTACATTATATAGAAACGCATGCTAAAAACAAGTTGAGACGCCAGTTTTACACCAGCAGATATTTTATTGTACAAACTCAGAAAAATATGATGCCTGTACAAATAAACCCCACACATTTAGTTTAACATCAGGTTTTCTTAATTGGCTGATTTTAGGCAGAAACACTCACATGACCTTAAAATTACACATATTTACAAGGCATCCATAGTTCTATTTAAAAAAAAACATTTCACAGTATCATCCATTTCTTGAAAAGTAGTCATTATTAACTTCATCTTCTGTAAATTGTCAAACATCCGCAAATAAAAAGCAGTTAAAAACTCATGCGACCCTCAAAAAAACTCCAAACAAAATACAGCAGCAACATCACCAAGCCATCCAAACACCACGTCTGAAGTAAGCAATACTAAAATGTGTTCTTGGATCATAAACTGACATCAAATAATTTATCTGGCTGAAGATGACTTTGTTTTAGTAGGCACAGTTTCATTCAGTTACTGCTGATAGATATCAATCAAAACCTCTGAAACAGTCTGGTCTATTTTGTAACGATCACCATGTAAGACACAAAAATAACAACCTATAATTATCATCAAGTTAAATGTTTGGAGTTCTTAAAGGCACTCTCAGTCCTAGCTTTACTATTTATTTACTACTATTTACAACAGCTAGGGCCAACCTGTCCTGTGGCATCAAGAAGGCAAAATGACAGTACAGTAAGAAAATATCCAGCCACTTCAGCAACACCAGAGATGCACGTTCTCTCTGGAGTGGCATACAGACCCTCACCAACTACAAACCTCCACTTCAGACCTGTGCGAGTGACACCACACTGCTCAACAACCTAAATGACTTCTTCGGCTGCTTTGAAGCACAGAACAGCACATCAGCACAGAAGACCACTCCTCCTCCAGACGAGCAGGCTATGAGTCTGGATCCGGCTTGCATGAAGAGGACCCTCTGCAGGATCAACCCACGCAAGGCAGCTGGACCAGAAAACATACCGGGTCGCATTCTGATGGACTGTTCAGAGGAGCTCAAGGATGTCCTGGCCGACATCTTCAACATCTCCCTGACTCAAGCTGTTGTCCCCACATGTTTCAAAACCAGCCCATAGCACTGAAACCCATTATAATGAAGTGCTTCAAGCAGCTGGTCATACAGAACATCAAGACCATCTTCCTTCCCTCACACGACCCATCTCAGTTTACCTACAGGTCAACCTGATAAAGAGAAGACACCATCTCTGCTGCTCTCCATCCAGCCCTCACCCACCTGGACTCAAAGAACTCCTATGTGCAAATACTGTTCTTGGACCTCAGTTCAGCCTTCAACACAATCACCCCCCCCCCGCCCAGCACCTGATACAAAAACTCAGACACTTGGGTCTCAAAACCTCTCTCTGTAACTGGGTGCTGGACTTTCTCACAGGGAGGCCACAGAACATGTGGGTTAGCAACAGCACCTCCCAGGACATCACACTGAGCACAGGGGCCCCACAAGGATGCGTGTTCAGCCTGCTGCTCTTCACCCTGCTGACCCACGGCTGCTTACCAGCCTACACCACCAACCACATCATCAAGTTTGCAGATGCACACGACGGTGGTGGGCCTCATCACAAACAATGAGGAGGTCAACTACAGAAATAAGATGAGCAAACTGGTCCAGTGGTGTAAAGACAATAATCTCTTCCTGAATGTGGGAAAAACCAAAGAGATTTTGGTCAACCTCAGAAGGGGCCACACACAGCACCCCCTACCGATTATTGATGGTGCAGCTGTGGAGAGGGTGAGCAGCACCAAGTTCCTGGGGGTGCACATTTCTGAGGATCTCTCCTCTTCCAACAACACCACAACACTGGCCAAGAAGGCTCAAACTTGCCTCCATTTCTTCCGCAAACTGAGGAGAGCATGAGTCCCACACCCATCATGTGTTCTTTCTACCGGGGCACAATTGAGAGCATCATCAACAGTTGCATCACAGTGTGGTATGGAAGCTGCACCGCCTCCTGCCAGAAGACACTACAACACACAGTGAAAGCAGCCAGCAAGATCATTGGTGCCCCTCTGCCCCCCCTCTCAGACATCCACCTCACCTGCCTCACCCGCAGAGCCATCAACACTCCAGGCGACACCTCCCACCCCCTACACTCCCTCTTCAGCCCCTTGCCCTCGGGGAAAAGGTACTGGAGCCTCCGGGCCCACTCCACAACACTGCTAAACAGCTCCATTCATCAGGCCATCAGGACCCTGAACTCTGTCCACCCTCCATCCCGACCGTAACGCAATCACCCGCACAACAACTACCTCAGCTGTTGGCAAAGAAAGACTGGCACATCAACAGTAATACATTTGCTGCTGTATGTCTCTGTACTTTAACTGCAACCATTTGCACAAATGCCATATCTGCTGCTGTCTGTCTGCTATTGCTATACTGATTATGTGCAGTCCTATCTGTTACTATTTGTACCTACACTACCGCATTGATTCTGCAACTACGGGTATTACATCTCTCATTTTCTGTATATGTGATTACTGGGTTTTATCATTGTTTTATCATCATTAATCGTTTATCTCTATTTTCACTATGGGAGGTCTGGGTCTATCTTTTGTCGCCATTTGCACTACGGGTTGCATTACTGTACATACAGTCGTGAAAAAATTAGGATACCCTGTATAAGTCTGTGTGTTTTTTGGACATATGGATATTTAACATCAATGCTAAAAAAATACTGGGAGATTTATGTAGTACAACTAAACAATTAAAAATGAATTAAAGACTTTTTTTCAAATTTTCTGTAAAATGTAATTCTAAACAAATAGTGAGGAATAAACTAGGACACCCCCCATCTTTTTTAGGACACCCCCACATTCATCCCCATTTAAAATGGCTAAAATAAATGTTAAAAAATGCAAATAAAAACAAAAACAAGGTTAAACATATATATGTGAACATTTCTTTATAAAGAATATTTAATAGGGTGTCCTATTTTTTTCACATGACTGCAGACTGCTGTTGTTTTTTTCACACCTTATTCCTTTTCTTTTTATATTGTGCACACCACTGAAGAGAAAGAGAAACGTCATTTCAATTCTCCTGTATACCCTGTACGTATAGTAGTACTGACAAATAAAATCTTTGAATCTGATTTTGTTCAAATCCTTTTTTAAACCAAATAGTTGCATTGCCTTTAAAAAGTATCACCCTCTTAGATGTTTTGCCTTTTATTGATATAGTATAAACGTGTTTTATGAACAGCCACACTGTCCTGAAAACATCGAATTATCGCTGAAACTTGGATCAAAGTATCAACTGGCCCATGCAACCACTGAACTTTTTACAGAAACCATACATATTGTTGTGATGCAACATTTTATACAGGAAACAAAAAAATTAACACTTTACATCCTTGTGACATTATCAAAGGGTTTTCCCAAAACAACTTTTCTCACTGACACACTTTTGACAGTTGTACACTACATTTTCACTCACATGACAGCAGGCCACCAAAAATAAATCTGATAGTTCATCTGTTTTCTTGACCTCTTATTCCAAATGCGCTCACAGAGGGGGTTGGGAAGATGGCTTAAACTGGCAACGTTCCAGCCTTGTAAATTGTACAGCTTCACCTGAATGCTTGGGTCTTTCTGCAATTGTGGGGTTTTCCCCTACAGTTTGACAGTGCCAAGAGATGACTGTTGTTGTGAAATGGCACTATATAAATCAAGTTTAACTGAATTGGATTGAATTCATCACTATGCTATCCACTAATTAAATAATAACTGTAACAAGATCACCAGTGACTGAGTAGCTCATTCCGGCACAACTTGGATGCAGACCCTTCTGAAGATCATTGTGTGTGAGTTTGGTGAGCATCAGGACCAATGCCTAGGGGGAGTAGTAATTCCCGTTAAATGTGGACGGACGGATGCCGAAATAAGCTAATGACCAGACTGTCAATGAAAGAGTAGCTCATTCCGGCCTGACAAGATCACTCAGGAGTGCTCGGATATCCTGATTGTTGACTTTGACCTTAAGCACAGCCTTGCTACAGACCCATCTAGGATGTGCTTAAAGTCCAGGTCAGTGGCCTAGGAGAAGTACCGTTTTTCATGAAATCATCAGTACCCAGGTCTTCTAACCTTTGACACTGACCTTGACCTCAACCTGGATGCAGACCTACCTGAGGGTCATTGTGCATTTCGTGAGAATCCAGGTAACTGCATTGGAGTAGTAATTTTTCTGAAATCATGTAAGTGCTCAGATCTCCTGACCTTTGACCCTGGTATTGACCTTGAACAGAACCTGGATAGAGACCCTCCTGGGGATCACTGTGAGTGAGCTTGCTGAGCACTGGCACAAATCCCTAGAAGGAATAGCAAATCCTGTGAAATGTGGATGGCTGCCATTGCATTAGCTCCTTTCGACTTTGCTGGAATGAGCTACTAAAAGTGGAACGATGTGAAAGATGGTGAAAGACACAAAAATAAAATCACACTAACTAAAACTAAGTCTTTCACTTTACTACAGAGCCTGGCCACAAATTTAAATATTCAGTTTGTGGTATTCCACAAGAGGAAGTTTGAATGATTCAACAGTTGTACAAACCTTAAACCTGCAGTAGCCCTTAATGCAACATCTCTCACTAGTATCTCTCTGAAAGACTCTTTTACTACTGTCTGTCTCTTTGAAGCTATGGGACCTTAAAAGGATTCATTTCTGACTGTACAACTTCCAGATGCCTCCTAGATGCCTTCCATCTAGGAGGCAGATAATAAGTACATGGAGGGTACACTGTGCATGTACTGGATGACCACATCAGCAAATCTATTAACCAGTTGAAAAAGTTGAAGAAATATTAACAAATCTTGTCTTAGGGTAGTCAGAAAGTTGAGTAAATGCTCAAAGTCAAAGACTACCCCGTACTTTAACATGTCATAAAGAAAGTTAGAAAAACAGTCATGGGTCCACTGAAGGCCTGTGCCGCCTTTATTTTTACTAAGATAATATGGCCTCTGGAGGTTGAAACCGTAAAGATAGATAGAAGTTTGTCTTCCTGCAGCTACCACCAAAGCTTACCTCTCTAAAACACCTTGAGCAGCGCTGCAGTTTCAATGCAGCCGGCTGAGTTTTGGATGATGCACTTGTACTCCCCAGCATCACTATGGGTCACGTTAGTAATGAATAGGTTAAAGTGACCTACAGTTTTCTCCTGGATGATACACCTACTATCTGTGACACGATCTCCGTCCTTGTACCACTCTGCACTTGGCTTGGGCTTCCCACTAACCAGACACTGGAGGATAACTGGTGTTCCCACTGCTGCTGTTACATTAGTCAGTGGGATGATACATTTGGGAGGTATCTCCGTTACCTGGAACTGAAAGCTGCAAACATCAGAAGACTTCCCTTTGAATTCCACCTTGTCATCTTTCGCCGGCTCGGCAAAAACATCAAAATGAATGCTTACATATTTCTGTCCCTGCTCACTTGTTTCATTGTCTGTATTGGCCACCAACCTCACAGCCCGCTGTGACTCATCAGCCTCTTGCTCAAACTCAAACTCAAGCTCGATCTCTGATGCTTGTTCAGTATCAAAAGATGTGTTGCCGACCATCATGTCAAACTTCTGTGGCTGGACTTTAGCACTTTTGAGGGACACGGCTGTTAGCTCCCTACCCCTGGTCTTCCCTGAGAAGTCCTTGGCACTTAACACCACCAAAGAGGCCCTACAAACAGTCTCCCCAACAACGTTAATAGCCCTGCACATGTAAATGCCACTGTCCTGCACCGTCACTTTACATATCTTCAGAAAGTGGTTGTCTCCATCAGAAGACAGCAAGTATTTTTTGTTATTGTGAGGAATCTTTTTGTCGCCTCTGAACCAGGACACAATGGGAGATGGAATTCCCATTAGTGAGCACTCAAACATAACTGTAGTACCCTCTGGGGTCTCCATGTCACAAATGGGATTGATGAATCGTGGAGGCATCTCAGTGACCTCAAAAGCTATTTTCAGATCATCGTGCTCCTGGGTGACGAAGTCCACTGTACCCTCCTCATAAATACTGGGCAGAACATCCAAAGATATGATCATGCTCTTGTTGTCAGCAGTGTATTCAGGAATGGTGATAATTTTTACCTGTTTTTCAAATTCTTTCACATCGTTCTCATCCAGCTCTACTTCAAGCAGAATCTCCTGAGGGGATGGAGAACGGGAGGAGTCATCTTCTTCCACATCAAACTCCATCACGTGCTGATGGGTGACTGCAGGTGGGGCGGGCATGAACCTTACTTCCTGTGAGACAACCACCACTAAAGCAACACTTCTGGCTTCCCCAACACAGTTCACAGCCTCACAGATGTACTCCCCCTGGTCAGCTTTAGTGACTCTGTTAATTATAAGTGAGATGCTATCACCATCTCGCTCCATTTTCACTCTGTCGTCTGCTGACAGTTGAGTCTTGTTGCAGAACCATTTCACCTCAGGGGAAGGTAGGCCAAAGACCTCAGCAGAAAATGTGAGCGACTCATTTTCAAACACGCTTTTCTTAATGAGAGGCTTGAGGAAGGCTGGGGGAATGCCTTGTACCTTCTCTTGAAGAATTGACAGTCCTAAAGAATCTCGGGCTTGGGTAAAGACTTCATCTTCATTCTTGGTTTTTCCAGACAGAGTTGTCTCACTGCTCTCATCAGCAGGTGAGGTCAGGAATTGGATTGGTGAGAAAAATTCATCACTCAAGTCTCCCGTTGAGGGCCTTTTATGTTCTACAGGGGAAAAGGGATATTCCTGAGGGGTCATAAACCCATCAGGTGTTCCAGAACCGGGGGTTTGATAGGACGCTGTAGACTTGGGGGTTTGAAAGGACTCTGCGATTGGCTGTGAGGCCTCAGTAGAGGAGCCCGGGGTATAGAACCTCTCAGCTACCTCTGTTATCTCTTCACTCACTGTGCTACCAACCTCTATGGACATCTCCGACTCAGGGGACAGTGGCCGTCCCCATTCTGTTGGAGGGTTGTAGTAGCTGTAGACAGCACCAAAAGTAACCTCCTCTTCCTCCACTGAGCTGACAGCTGCCAGGGGTCTGTCCAAACCATTTCCTGCCTTTCCTTGAGCATCTGCTGGCTTCACACTGGTGTCTATTCTAGGTTCCAGCTTCATATGGGAGTCGAACCTCTCATCTTCTACTCTGCTCTGTATAGGAGGCTCAATTATGTCATCAAAGACCATTTTAGCTGATACATCTGCTACATCAGCTATAGAGTCTGGCATTCTAACAAAGACAGCACTGTCCATTGAAGGTTCTGGGACTGAAATCAGCTCTGCTTCTTTCATGGAATGCTCCAGACCCACATCAGACACATCCTTCCCACTTTCAGGTACAATAACAAGTTTCTCCTCCAATTCTTCAGCCCAATTTTCTACTTCTTTCAACCCCTCCTCAAGAGAACCAGGGCCCTCCACGCTGGTGACTTCATCCTGAGGAAGAACTAAGGAAGATGCAGCTGCTGCAGATTCTGAAATACTTTTAGGCTTAACAACTTCCACATATGGAGCTTGAGGTCTGACACTCTGCTTCAGTGCAGGGGCTTTCTCTGACTGGAATGGAAAGAAGCTGCTACTTCTGTCAAATGTACGGACATTCTGCTCCCTCTCCATGTCCAATTCTTCTGACACACTGTGTTCAGGAAATACGGTGGGTTTCCGTGGCTTTGGCCTTACCAGTTCTGGAGACACCTGTACCTCCTCTGTAAACTGTCTAACAGCATTGTAACTTTCTTGGAAGTCTTTTTCAATATTAGATGACTGGGAGGTGTCTGAAATTGAATATTTTGGTGCTACAGGAATTTCAGAATCTTTGGAAAAACCTGTATTTGCTGTTACAGCAGTGGCAAACTGCTCATAAACCGCTGCATGAATCTGATCAGGTTCAAATACAATTGACTGTTCTTGATGGTCATAGGGTATGGCCACAGCAGGTATGAACTCTTTTGGGAACTGTATTTCCTTTCTTTGCTCCTCAGGAGAGAGGGGCTCAATCAATCCAAGTGGTAAGTCTGACTCAAAGGCCTGTTTAATCTGAGAAACCTTTATTTTGGCAGCAGAACCCTGTAGACCACAGCCAGATATAGTAGGAGAATCTCTAGTGACATCGGGTCTGGATTTGGGAGTTCTGAAAGCCTTGCCTGTTGGACCTTGTGAAGCTTGATCTTTTGCCTTGTGGAGACTTTCTTCAGTTTGAGTGTCTGAATATTTGTGAAACACGCCCGGCTTCCTAAAATCTTCAGTAAAGCCAACAGATGGCGTGAAAGTCTTATCTTTCACTGCACCACTAACCACAGGTTCTTCAACTTGAAATGATGCATCTGCGATGCTGGCAACCTCCCCCAGCTTATTTCTAGCGACACACTTGTACACGCCAGCATCAGTGTATGTAAAACTATTAATAGACAGTCTGTACACTGTCCCATCTACCTCAGCTTTGTATTTTCCATTTGTCATCTTTAGGCAAACATCGTCAAAGTACCACATGACTTCTGGAGCAGGTTCGCCAGTGATCACACACTCCAGGACAGCAGTATCACCTTCAGAACAGGTAATATTCTCTAATTCAGAAAGCACACAGGGAGTCTCACCAGCCACATCAAAGGAGAATGTGAATTTGTGCTTCACAGTGTGGGAGGCTCCTTCATCACTTGGTCCATCAAAAGGCTTCTCTGTGAAAGCTCGAGGTCTGTCCTCGCTGCTTTCCATTTCGGGAACAGGAGTGGCAGCTGTGATTCTGATTTCTACAGGAGATGAGGTGAAAGGTTCATCGGAGCCACAGCTTTTGTGGGTTATCTCCTGAGGCACCTGCAGCATCACCATTTCCTTTCCTGAATCCAAGTAAGTCTTGAGTTCCTCGTCAATCAGACTCTCTTCCGCTTGCTCTTCTGTTACTGCGAATTGCTGTGGCATCCCTGAAGTTCTTAACACCTTCTTGGGAGAGACTTCGAGAGTGGCAGTGCAAATGGACTTGCCGTGTTTATTGGTGATGACACAGTCATATGTGCCCTGGTGATCAGTTGTTGGATAGAAAATGGTGAGCGTTGAGCTGTTAGATTTTGTTGTGATATCATAGTCGGGGTTATGAGCCAGTAGGTGACCATCTTTGATCCAGCTCACAGTGGGAACAGGGTCACCTTGGAATTGACATGTGAACTCTGACATTTCACCAATTTTTACTGTAAATGAAGACATTTCTTTCACAAACACCGGGTGGGAGTCTGCAGTCTTGGCATCCTTCAGATTTGACTCCTCTGGCATTTTCCTTTCTTCTTTCTTCACGGTACTTCTCTCAGTACCCATTTCCCGACCAGAATCTCTGCTTTCATCTTTCTTCACACCTACCAAACTTGTTGCCTGTTTCAATTCATGGCTCTCTTTAGTGATTCTCATGCCAATATCATCTCTTACCTCCGACTGGAAATGCTGACTTCTAGATTTTTCAACACTCATAGCACATTCTTCCTCCTTCAGCCTCCTTTCTGCTTCTATTTTTAAATCGTGTTGCAGATCATGGTGTGGCAATGTTCTTCTGACTTGAGGAAATGGTTTGGACAACTCATGAGGACTCTCACCTTGGGCAGAAGCCAGTCCATATCCTTCATGAGGTACATCAGTGAGTGGGGCTGTAGAGAATTTCTGCACTGGTGAAGCTTGGTAGTCCATTTGATGTTTTACAGGTACTGTAGGCAAAGCTGCATGGTACAACAGACTAGCATCTGCAGAAGGATGAGCTCCAACAGAAGAAGATGGCTTTGAGGGTTGACCCTCAAATGAAGGTGCAGAGCCAGGCTGATTGAACTGCTTATCTACAGACCATTCAGCCTCAAGCTCAGCAACATCTTCTTGTTCAACCACATCTTGTTGCCATTTTAAGATACGCTGAGCTAGGGCTTCTTCCTCACTTGCCAGGTACTCACTGTTTCTGTGCAGCCTGGTCTCACGGCCTTCTGTCGGCATGTCTCCAGCCGGTGGCCACTGCAGACTCTCACTTTCTGGACCATGCAAACCAGCAAGGGCTGAAGCCTTCATAAGCACTTTCTGTTCAGCAGTTTTCCCTGGGGTCTTCCTGTTGTGATCTACCTCAGATTGCTGGAATAATTCTGAAGTGGAACACTTTGTAAAATCTTGTCCAACCTCAGTGACCTTCTCTGCTGGGAATGATGAGTAATCATGGAGCTTTCGAACCTCGTCTTGTTCCAGTAGAACATCCTGTTGCCATTTCATTATCCGCTGAGTCAAGGCCTCTTCTTCACTGATGAACTCCTCACTTTTCAGCTCAGACAGGTTCTCCCTTGACAGCTGGAGCTCTCTCTCTGCTCCAGTCTTCTCAAACAGTATCTTCTCTGACCTGGTTTTTGTTCTAGGTGAAGACTTTACCTCAACATCTCGCCACACTTTAGTTCTAGGTGATTTTTGTGTCTTAGGTTCCAGTTCCTCTAGTTTGGCTTTTCTTTTGTTTTCAAGTAAAGAGGCAGATTCTCTGTTCTGTTCAACTCTTCCTTTATCTTCAGGCAATGTAGATGTTAGTATGGGGGTGGGTTCTGCAGATGCTCTTTTCTCCATCTTCTGCTGAGTGTAAATGTTCTCCTCAAGCTCTGTGTGCTGTGTCTCTACCGGCCTGGGCAGATCAGTTTCTGGACGAAACATCTCCTCTTCTGACAGCTGCACGCTTTGCTGCCATTTCCTAGTCTCCAGGGCAAAGTGTTTCTCCTCACCTTCTAAACTCTTCTCATACTGGGCCTGCCAAGACTCCCCTGCAGACTCCTCTTCACATGGTTCTGCTCTTGCTACTGCTCTACTGTGGGTTGTTAAGTTGTTGAGAGCACGTACCTCTGACTCTCTGATTCTATCCTTTGAAGCAGTTTTTGTTCTTGGCGGCAGCTCTACTTCTGCTCCTCTAGCCCTTAATCTGGTGGACATTTGTGTCTGTATGAGTGGTAGATCAATTACAGCATCTTCTGGTTCAACTGCGGCTACTGTAGTTGGTACAGAGGCAGCAAACTCCACAACATCTGCTCTAGCTTCAGTTTTGGGTGATTTGGGTGTTGATGCAGTTGCACCTTCTAGGTTTAGTGATGCATGGAAAGGGGGTGTCATTGCTTCACGTTTCACCATAGCTCCTTTCTGCACAGGGTTATCCATCGGCTTCACATACTGTGGGGCAGGTTCTGCAGCTGCTCTTTTTGTTGTTATCTTCTGAGTGTAAATGTGCTCTTCAGGTTCCACATACTGTGTGGCAGGTTCTGAAACTGCTCTCTTCTCCATCATGTGCTGTTTAGGTTCCACATACTGTGGGGAAGGTTCTGCAGATGCTCTTTTCGTTGTTATCTTCCGAGTGTAAATGTCCTCTTCAGGTTCCACATACTGTGTGGCAGGTTCTGCAGCTGCTCTTTTCTCCATCATATGCTGTTCATGTTCCACATACTGTGTGTCAGGTTCTGTAGCAGCTCTTTTCCCCATCATGTGCTGTTCAGGTTCCACATACTGTGGGGAATGTTCTGAAGCTGCTCTTTTTGTCGCTATCTTCTGAGTGTAAATGTGCTCTTCAGGTTTCACATACTGTGTGGCAGGTTCTGCAGCTGCTCTTTTCTCCATCATGTGCTCTTCAGGCTCCATGTACTGTAGGTAAGGTTCTGCAGCTGCTCTTTTCATCATTATCTTCTGAGTGTAAATGTGCTCTTCAGGTTCTACATACCGTGTGGCAAGTTCTGCAGCAGCAATTTTGTCCATCATGTTCTGTTCAGATTCCACGTTCTGTGGGAAATGTTCTGCAGCTGCTCTTTTTGTTATCTTCTGAGTGTAAATGTGCTCTTTTGGCTCCATGTACTGTTGGGAAGGTTCTGCAGCTGCTCTTTTTGTCGCTCTCTTCTGAGTGTAAATGTGCTCTTCAGGTTCCACATACTGTGTGGCAGGTTCTGCAGCTGCTCTTTTCTCCATCATATGCTGTTCAGGTTCCACATACTGTGTGTCAGGTTCTGTAGCAGCTCTTTTCCCCATCATGTGTTGTTCAGGTTCCACATACTGTGGGGAATGTTCTGAAGCTGCTCTTTTTGTCGCTATCTTCTGAGTGTAAATGTGCTCTTCAGGTTCCACATACTGTGTGGCAGGTTCTGAGGCTGCTCTTTTCTCCATCATGTGCTCTTCAGACTCCACGTACTGTGGGTAAGGTTCTGCAGCTGCTCTTTTCATCATTATCTTCTGAGTGTAAATGTGCTCTTCAGGTTCTACATACCGTGTGGCAAGTTCTGCAGCAGCTCTTTTCTCCATCATGTTCTGTTCAGATTCCACGTACTGTGGGAAATGTTCTGCAGCTGCTCTTTTTGTTGTTATCTTCTGAGTGTAAATGTGCTCTTTTGGCTCCACGTACTGTGGGGAAGGTTCTGCAGCTGCTCTTTTTGTCGTTATCTTCTGAGTGTAAATGTGCTCTTCAGGTTCCACATACTGTGTGGCAGGTTCTGCAGCAGCTCTTTTCTCCATCATGTGCTGTTCAGGTTTCATGTACTGTGGGGAAGGTTCTGCAGCTGCTCTTTTTGTCGTTATCTTCTGAGGGTAAATGTACTCTTCAGGTTCTACATACTGTGTGGCAGATTCGGCAACTGCTTTTTCCTCCATCGTATGCTCTTCAGGCTCCACGTACTGTGCCTCAGTCTCTTCCTCCAACATCCTACTCCCTTGTTGCCATTTCCTTATTCTAAGAGCGAGCAGTTTTTCTTCACACTCCATCCGCTCAGCCTCCAGGCTTTTCTCATACTGAGCCCTTAAAGACTCCATTTCATACATCCCTTCATTTGCTGCTGTGTCTTCTGGTGTTTCCACTTTGCTCTGGAACTCCTCCCTGCCAGGTGTACCTTGTCTTTGCTTGGTTGACTGTAGGTGTGATAAATCCTCTCGAGCAAATACGGTTCTAGCATTTTCCTTGCTTTCACTGTCTGCTGTAGCTTCTGGAAGTGTTGCTCTTTCTAAGTTGGGGACTTTGGGGAGACTAACATCCAAATCGACCTGATCAGCAGCCACTTTGTTAACATTTTTCTGTGGTTCAACAACACTCCCAACTCTCTTATCCCCCACTGTCTCTGAATGTTTGTCTCCAGCTTTTCTTTCTACCTCTGGTACCAGCATGTCCACCAGCTCACCTCTCATGATCTGAATTGCTCTAGGTCTGGACTGAGGCTCAAAAGAATGTTTCACATGAGGTGAGGCTTTACCCCAAGGCTCTCTGCTGGTCTCCCCCAAAGGAAACGGTCGGTTGAACTGCTGAATGTCGGACAGAGAGGCGGGCTTGACCCTAAGTTTCTCCACGTAATCCCCATAGCTCAGCTCGCTGGCGGCCGATTCCAGCTCAAACTCAGAAGAGGACATGGTAGAAATGGAAAGCCTCTTCTTCTGCTTGACAGCTTTTTGGAGCGTGGTGAGCTTTGCTCTTACCTCATTATGAAGACTCTCGGTGTCACTAAACCTCTCGCTGTACCTGTCACTACAGCGGTCGCTGAACCTGTCGCTAAACCTGGCACCTGTGCGCCTGTCACAGTAGATGTCACTGAACCTGTCATTGAAGCGCTCAGACCTGTCAAACATGGGTGGAGGAGACGGGGCTCGCTCAGAGGCCGTCTCCAGATGTTTGGATTCCTTATCTGACGCTTTTGGCTTTGAACGAGCACTGGACTTGAAGTACACAGTGCGCACTAGGGCATTTTTAGACCGAGTTCGTCCTTGATGGACCTTAGACATCTTATCAAAAGGAGACCCCACACACCTGAGATCAACCCTGAACTTCCTCTCCTTCCTCTCCTCTGCCATGGTGTCTACGCTCTCATGGACTTTAGCAGAGCGCTTGACAAAGCCCAGGTAGTTAGCGGATTGTTCCTCCCTGAGCGACACCAGAAGTGATGCTGTAGACTCAGCGGAACCCTCTGTGTTTATTGCCATGACTTTATAACTGCCTGAATCCCTCTCTTTGATACAATCAATCACCAGACTGGTGGTGTGCATGTGCATTCTGCTGTCAGTACAGATTCTATGTCTAGGCCCTTTTGGAACAGATTTATTATTATGAAACCAGAGGATGGTTGGTGAAGGGCATGCCACTAGTTTACATTTTAACTGCACTGGTTCACCCTCTAACACCGACTGGAACTTGAGTTTCTGAGTAAAAGACGGCTTGATGTTTTCCGTCCAGGAGCTGATGGAGGAGGTCATGCTGGAGCAGTGGTTGGCCGACACCAGACCGTGGTCGATGAAGTCCTCGGTGTCGGAGAAAGCTCCCCGGAGCTGCTGTTCGAGCTGCGATCTTCTCTCATGGCGGAGCCGCTCTGAAAACAGAAACGCACAACCGTCAGATGTCACGCCCCCCGGGTGAAAGAGCAGAAAAAGACGATTTGATAGTAAATGCATGCTAGGAGTCACAAAGCCATAAGAAATAATGTCACTCACCATATTTGTTCGAATAAACGCAAGACTTGATTCTTTTTATTAGAAACCTGCGGGAAGTTTTGATCCTTCGTCTGTGGAAATTTCTTCAAAACATAAATTATTTAATTGTGATTTTAAAAAAAGCATCTTTCATTTGTTTTACTTCTCAAAAAGACCTGTGTGGACCTGGTACTAAGAATATTCCTTACCTGACTTGCAGACAGAAGAATAAACGCCCTTTCTAATCCTTAAACTTGAGAAGCAACAACGATGTGCAACGTGTCAATGAGAAGCAAAGAGCTCCCAAACTTAACAAATGAAGGTTGGAGGTTTGGGTGAGAAGGCGTTTATTCGAACTAATATAGTTCTATTGGTGTTATTTATAAAGCAAACCACACTATCTGCAAGCCAGGCTAAGAAATACTTTTGCAGGGGAAATGGATCAGTTCTAGATGCAGTGTGTAGATGCTTCATATCTTTTAAAGGACATTTGAAATCCAGGAGCTTTAAAAGATACACATCCCGCGCCAATTCTGGGAAAAGATGAGAGGAGCCTTCATGCCAAAAACAAACTAAACAACAACATGTACAAGCAAGTTCTTCCAAGAGATGCTTCATGATCCACAAGTCCAGTCAGAAGGAGAGCCTTTAGAATCATTAAAACAACAGCTTCAATGGCATGCAACCTGGAAAGGTGGAGGATCCTTTAAAGGGGCAGTGGAACTCAGGGGTCGGCAACCTGTACCTCAAAATTATCGGCATGGAGTCACAAGACTTATTTCAGCCTTAAGAAGAGCCAAATAAAACTGCAACATTGATCTCTCTTAAACATTTTTCTTTATAAAAATGTCTTTTTAAAGACAAATTTACTGTTTTATCTCATAAATTAAGAATTTATTCTGCAACAACTTTCCTAAAAACTGATTTGCATAATTTTTCTCTTAAAATTTGTAACTTTCTCTTGCAAATTTGTGGCTTTTTTCCTCGCTAGTCTGCAGCTGTTCCCTTAGAAATATACAAGTTATTTCACAAAAATCTGTGAAGGTTTTCAGATTGACAGATAGACTTTATTGATCCCAAACTGGGAAATTACTAATGTGCAATTTTTCTGTTGAAAAACGAGCATAATTGTTCCCTCAAATCTGTGACCTTTTCCTCTTTAATTTACACCTTTTTCCAGTGTAAATTTGCAAAAATTTTTATCTCTAAATTTGCAACTTTCTCAATTTGCAACTGTTCCCTTAGAAATATACGATGTATTTCACAGAAATTAGTTTGCATTTTTCTCTTGAAAAATGTGCATAATTGTTCCCTCAAATGTGTGACCTCGTCCTCGTTAATTTGCAGATCTTTTTTAACTCTAAATGTGCAACACTTTCCCACATAAATTTGTGACTTTTTTCATTTAAATTTGCAACTTTTTTCATAAATCTGGGACTTTTTTTACTCTAAATGTGTACCTTTTTCTCATATTTTTTTTAAAATTTACAACTCTGTGTAAATTTGTGTTTTTTTTTCTTGTAAGTTCACAGTTTTATTCTCATAAATGTTTGTCAGTTTTCCCTCATATTTTAGTTTTTCTTCTTTAATGTGCAGCTTTTTCTTGTTCATTAGTGAATCTATGCATTTTTCTGTAAATGTGTGAATTTTTCCAAACTACAGGGAGCCACTGAATACGGGCACACGTGGCTCTGGAGCCACAGGTTGCAGGCCCTTGGTGTAATGTGTGTAAAAACTCCAAAAGCAGTCTGTGGATGCAGGGCGACTGATCCAAACAACTGGTCATGCAGAGCAACCACGCTGCAGGTTCCACCAGATTCCTCCTGAACATGGATGAGCCAAACACTCTGATGGAGGAAACCCGCCGACAGACTGCTCTCACGGCCAATCATCAGCCAGGTAAAAACACCAGAAAACGGCTCAAACTGCCCCTGTTACTCATAAGAGAGCACGGTAAGAACTCTGAAATCCTGCATGGCCTTACCTTTCACTTCTTCTTCAACCGTGGCTTCGATCTGCTCGCTCACATGAGTCACTGCGGAGGAAAGAGCGGACGCCCGTTAGAAGACAACAAAGTACCGGACGATTCTAACGAAGACGGACGAGTTTTCTGGAGGAAGGAAGGGAGTTTCATGCATTTTCCTGTGCAAGGGAAAAGAGAAGTGTCGAGGTGGAATGGATGGGAAGAAGTGTAGAGATGGATTTGTTCCTACGGGCAGGAGGTGCTTTATTTCTTAACAAGGGGGATGAATTCACCCATTTAGCATGAGATGCAAACGCAGAAATGTGAATTAGATACAAATTTACAAGAATAAAGGTGCAAAGATATGATGAAAGCAGCTACAAATGAAAAAAAGTCACAAATTACAATTTAATTACACAGAACAAAAACATTTTAACCAGCATCCAGATGAGTGTTGCAGATTTACAAGAAAAAAAATCCAAATTTTTTAGAAAAAATTAGCAAATCTATGAAAAAAGGTAAAAAAAAAAAATTACAAGAAAAAAATTGCAATTTATGAGAAAAAAACGTGGATTTTTTTTAGACATTTTCACAAATTTATAAGAAAAAAGTTGCAAATTTTTGAAATCGAAATCACAAATTTAGGAGATCATTGCAAATTGTTTTTAGAAAAAAACCCTCACATTTATGAGAAAAAAGCTTGAAAATGTAAATTAAACAAATTGCAAATTTCCAAGAAAAAATCAGCAAATTTACAAGAAAAGAGTATTGAGACAAAGCTTGAAAATTTAAACAAAAAAGCTGCAAATTTACAAAAAAAGAAAATCAGCAAATTTATCAGAAAAAAGTAATAAATCTTTGAGAAAAAAGTTGTGAATCTAAGAATAAAAGGTAAAAATTTACAGCAAAAAATTGAAAATTTCCAAGAAAAAAGTTGCAGATTTATGAGGAAAAAGTTTCAAATCTCCAAGAAAAAGTTGTTGAAATCACCGACTGCCTGTGGGTAACGGTGAAAAGGGGAGACGTGCCAGTCCCAGGAATGAAGTAGACTGCTGCACGCGTGAGGGAGAGACTGAGGTTAGTCACATCTGGAGGAGAATGAAGGGATGTCCCAAGAACAGCTGTGGAAGGAGCGCCATGTTTGCATCTAAGTCACATAATAAAGGGGATGGTTGATCGCTGACCTGCGGCATGAACGTGGATGAAGTCAGTGTCCGTAAAATGTAAGATATCTGTAGACTGTTTGTGTAGCACATGAGAGAGAGGGATAATACCATAAGACACCACCAAGTCTAGGTCTGCTTTAGAAGAGGGGGTTCAATCGATGGGAGCAGATTGGTTAGAGTCTTTCGATGGGAGCAGATTGGTTAGGGTCTATTGATGAGAGCAGATTGGTTAGGGTCTATCGATGGGAGCAGATTGGTTAGAGTCTTTCGATGGGAGCAGATTGGTTAGGGTCTATTACTGGGAGCAGATTGGTTAGGGTCTATTGATGAGAGCAGATCGGTTAGGGTCTATCGATGGGAGCAGATTGGTTAGGGTCTATCGATGGGAAAAGATTGGGTAGGGTCTATCGATGGGAGCAGATTGGTTAGGGTCTATCGATGGGAGCAGATTGCTTCGGGCCAATCGATGGGAGCAGATTGGTTAGGGTCTATTACTGGGAGCAGATTGGTTAGGGTCTATCGATGGGAGCAGATTGCTTCGGGCCAATCGATGGGAGCAGATTGGTTAGGGTCTATCGATAGGAGCAGATTGGTTAGGGTCTATCGATGGGAGCAGATTGGTTAGGGTCTATCGATGGGAGCAGATTGGTTAGGGTCTATCGATGGGAGCAGATTGGTTAGGGTCTATCGATAGGAGCAGATTGGTTAGGGTCTATTGATGGGAGCAGATTGGTTAGGGTCTATCGATGGGAAAAGATTGGGTAGGGTCTATCGATGGGAGCAGATTGGTTAGGGTCTATCGATGGGAGCAGATTGCTTCGGGCCAATCGATGGGAGCAGATTGGTTAGGGTCTATTACTGGGAGCAGATTGGTTAGGGTCTATCGATGGGAGCAGATTGCTTCGGGCCAATCGATGGGAGCAGATTGGTTAGGGTCTATCGATGGGAGCAGATTGGTTAGGGTCTATCGATGGGAGCAGATTGGTTAGGGTCTATCGATGGGAGCAGATTGGTTAGGGTCTATCGATGGGAAAAGATTGGGTAGGGTCTATCGATGGGAGCAGATTGGTTAGGGTCTATCGATGGGAGCAGATTGCTTCGGGCCAATCGATGGGAGCAGATTGGTTAGGGTCTATTACTGGGAGCAGATTGGTTAGGGTCTATCGATGGGAGCAGATTGCTTCGGGCCAATCGATGGGAGCAGATTGGTTAGGGTCTATCGATGGGAGCAGATTGGTTAGGGTCTATCGATGGGAGCAGATTGGTTAGGGTCTATCGATGGGAGCAGATTGGTTAGGGTCTATCGATGGGAGCAGATTGGTTAGGGTCTATCGATGGGAGCAGATTGGTTAGGGTCTATCGATGGGAGCAGATTGCTTCGGGCCTATCAATGATTGCACACTCATTCGGGACATCCCCCTTCCCCTGAGGAAACCATATGGATTGTGATGAAGAAAACGGTTTAAGGTTTAAAAGGGAACATGGGAATCTCCATCAACAGATCAAGAAGTTACCTTCTTCCCTGACTATGGTGAGGTGGGCCGAGCACGCTGCCTCTCCGGCGCTATTAGCCACCCTGCAGGTGTACTGACCTGCATGCTCAGTGAAAGCATCCACTATGATGAGCGTGGCAGTGTCCGTCGCCTCATCAAAGTGAAACACTAAGTTCTTGTTGGGCTGCAGCGGCTGGCGGTTATAGAACCAACTTATCTCTGGCTTGAGCATGCTGGATATACAGGCGTGAAAGCGGGCCACACCCCCATGGGGCACCGTACAGCTTGTGATTGGCTGGATGAAAACTGGCTTTTGGCCAATGGGAAGTGTCTTTAGAGCAGTGAGGCTGGTGGAGATGTACCAGCGAGGGTCAGCAGGACTGTCCACGGTTTGATTTTGGTCTGAAAAGAAGGATGTGCAACGACTTCATATGGTTGGTTTGATTTATGAGCATTTCTTGTATAGCTTTTTATGTTCAATCAGCTACTGATGAAACTTCCCTAAAAACAAGCATGATACCAACAGTTGTGAACAGCAGGTGATGTGTTACGTTTTAACTGGCATCCAGATTAGTGTTGCAAATTTACAGGAAAAGTTGCAAATTTATGAGTTTAAAATTTACAGGAAAAAATGCAAAATTACGAGAAAAATGTCACAAATTACAATTTAATGAACACAGAATACACATTTAACCAGCCTTCCAAATTTACAAGAAAAAAAGTTTTTCTTTTTTATGAGGAAAAAAGTCAGAAATGTTTAAAATTATAAATAAAAAATATATTTTCAATTTCTGCTTAGAAATGGTGGTTCAAAGTCATGTTATTCAGTTCTGTAACATGATGTAGAAAGTTTTATGATGATCCTGGGGGTCAGATCTTTCTTTTTTCAGGCTGGGAAGGGCAATGTCTCCCCGTCCCCCCTGATTTACACCTGGGAACAGGGATGGGCAGATGGCAGGTTAACGAAATGATATCAGAAGAGAAATCAACTGAAACTACAACAGAACAGAAAAAAAAAAAAACTTTTCAGAAATCAGTAAATACAAATTGATACAGATTAATAAGATATTAAATTCATTCAATATAGGTTACAATGGGCACCATTTAATAATATAATAATTACAGGTGTCCAGAAAAAAAACAAAAACAAAACAGGAATGTGAAGCTGTCACTTTGATTTGTTTTGGGGTTTCTTAAGCCTTCACTTGGTTTTAGTCCTGTAAACGGCTGCTGGCAGTCATCTCCAGGGCTTGAAACAATATCTTTGGCGGTAACAAACTCACCGTGCAGAGTGAGCGTAGCAGAGCAGGACACCGTTCCCGCCGCGTTGGAGGCCACGCAGGTGTACTCGCCCTCGTCCTCGGGGTAGACCCTGGAGATCTCCAGCTGACAGCCGTCGTCAAACTGGGACATCCTGAAGAAGTCCGACTGCCTGATCTCCTGGTCTCTGTGGAACCAGCTGATCTTCACATCTGGACACATAGAGCAATCCTTAAACATCTGCTTCACAGCTGGTTTTCACCTTTGATCTATCTGCTCTGGGAGGAAGCTGAGCAGCTGACTGGTGGTGCTGAGATGTAAATTAGCTACACATTTACAAGAATAAAGGTGCGAAGATATGATAAAAGATGCCAATTTACAATTAAAAAGTCACAAATTACAAGTGAAATACATAGCATAAAATGTAAATTTACAGGAAAAAAGTTGAAAATTTACAAGAAAAACAATTTATTAAAAAAGTTAAAATTTTGGAAAGAAAATGTAAATTTATGAGAAAAAGGTCACAAATTTACAAGCAAAAAGTTGAAAATTTACAGAAAAAAGTGCAAAGTATTGAGAAAAGCAAATTTACAAGAAAAATGTGAGTAAAAAAGTTACAATTTTGCTAAAACATTTTTTTAAGAAAAAAATAGAATTTTTTGAGAAAAAAGTTGCAAATTTGCAAGAACAAAATTGGGGAAAAAGTTGAAATGTTGCTGAAAAGTCACAAATTTATAAGGAAAATGTAGAAAATTTACAAATTTACAAGAAAAAAGCTGAAAATTGACAAGAAAAAGTTACAGATTTACGAGAAAAAAGTTGCAAAATTTTGAGAAAAAAAAACTTCAAAATTTTTGAGAAAAAAGTTGCAAATTTACCAGAAAAACACTGAAAATTTACAGGAAAAAAGGTTGAATATTAACAAGAAAAAAGTTATGGGAAAAAGTTCCAATTCTGCCAAAAAAGTCACAAATCTATGAGGAAACAAGTTGAAAATTTAGAGGAAAATGAGGAAAAAGCTGCAAAAGTCACAATTTCTGAGAAAAAGTTGCAAACTGTATAATGCAAAAAAGTCACAAAGTGTGGAGGAAAAACTTCCATTTTTTGGAGAAAACAGTTGAAAGTTGAGAAGAAAAAGTTGAAATTTAGCTAAAGAGTCGCAAAAGTCTGAGGAAACTGTTGGTGTTCCTCAGAAGAAAACGACAGCCCGATGAGGCGAAACATCTGCAAACCATCTCTGAACGTTCCTCACCGTCTCCACGGATTCTGCTCTGGAAGTGTGCCGACTCTCCCTCGTGGGCAGATGTGTTGGCAATGGGCAAGACGATGACGGGCGGGGAGACGGGGGCGGCAGAGTCTGGAGACACCACCTCAGACACTGAAACACACACACGTGCATGTTCGTCACACGCTCTACACAACGTCGGTGCTCACCGGCTTCGCCTGTCTCCTCACCTTCCACGTTCAGCGTGGCGGTGCTGGTGGCGGTGCCGTACTCGTTTCTCGCCTCGCAGTTGTAGACGGCAGCGTCCTCCGGGAAGACCTCGATCAGCAGCAGGGTGTGCTCGCCACCATCATGGAGGAGCTTACACTTGAAGCCCGGGGACAGCACCTGGGAGTTCTTGTACCAGAAGACCTGCGGCTGAGGAACGCCGGTGACCTCCACCGAGAAGCGAGCCGGTCTCCCCGCCTCCACCGACTGGGGCTCCATGTGGCGCAGGATCTGCGGCGCTTCTGGAACTAGACAGAAAGAGATGAGAAAGGGTTTGGTTCATCTGTACAGAAGAGCAGCAGCAAATTCTTCTCCAACGTCTCCCGCAAGACTCACTGTTGACTCGGAGGTGCATGGTGGTCCTGTTTTTACCGGCGATGAAGGTGTACTCGCCAGCGTCACTCCTGTAGGTCTCTGAGATGGTGAGGCGGTGGAGCTTCCTGATGACCACGTAGCTGAGCCTGTCCTCCACCGACAGCTGGATCTCCACCCCGTTCCTCAGCCAGCGACCCTCAACGTCTTCCTCGTTCACCTCCAACTCAAACGTCGCTCGGTGCTTCTCCAGAACCTGTGTGTGTGTGTGTGTGTGTGTGTGGGGGGGGTGTTACGTTTATTTTCTGCTCAAGAACATCAGAAGCATCACAGCGCTACGCTGAAACCACATCATCTCTACGCTGTTCTTCATAAATCGCACCAGCAGATTTTACAGAAAAAATTACTTTTGTTCAGAAATGTGGTAATTTTTGTTCATTTCCATTTTTTTCTTTTAAATTTGAAACTTTTTTCTCATACATCTGCATTTTTTTCCTGTAAATTTTCTTTTGTTTCTAATAAATTTGTGACTTTTTTCATAAATTCGTGACTTTTTTCTCAGACATTTGCATCTTTTCACTGTAAACTTTCCTTTTCACAGATAAATTTGAAACTTTTTTATTAAATTTGCAACTTTTTTCATAAATTTGTGACTTTTTTCCTCAGACATTTGCATTTTTTTCTTGTACATTTGCATATTTTCCCTGTAAACTTTCTACTTTTACAAATAAATTTCCAACTTTTTCGTAAATTTGTGACTTTTTTCATAAATTGAACAGTTTCAATCTGGGTTCAGAATCCATCATAGCACTGAAACAGCCTTAGTGAAGGTCACTAATGACCTCCTTATCACATCTGATAATGGACTTCTTTCTGTACTTGTCCTTTTAGATCTTAGTGCAGCCTTTGACACTATCGATCATGATATTCTACTTGATATATTAGAACACTATGTTGGACTAAATGGAACTTCGCTGCAGTGGTTTAGATCTTATTTGTCCAATAGACTTCAGTTTGTTCACATCAATGATGAGTTTTCTTCCAACTCTAAGCTCACTCATGGAGTTCCACAGGGATCTGTGTTAGGCCCTACTCTTTTTAGTTTATATACGTATGTTTCCGTTAGGCAATATCATTAGAAAGCACTATACATTTTCATTGTTATGCAGATGACACACAATTATACCTGTCAATGAAGCCAGATGATAGTAATCAATTAGCCAAGTTAGATGCCTGTCTTAAGGAAATCAAAGCTTGGATGACTTGTAATTTTCTGCTATTAAACCCAGATAAGACTGAACTCATTCTTGTTGGTCCAAAAAACCTTAGAAATACCTTTTCAAATCATACTCTTAATTTGGATGCCGCTACTCTTACTCTGAATAGTTCTGTGAGGAACTTTGGAGTTGTTTTTGATCAAGATCTGTTCTTTAATTCACATATTAAATTTGTCTCTAAGACTGCCTTCTATCATCTGCGCAATATTGCCAAGATTAGGAGCATCTTGTCTCTGAATGATGCTGAGAAACTGATCCACGCTTTTGTTAACTCTAGATCAGATTATTGTAACTTGTTATTATCAGGTTGTCCTAAGATATCTTTTAAAAAGTCTTCAGTTGATCCAAAATGCTGCAGCAAGAGTTTTAACAGGTACTAGAAAGAGAGATCATATCTCTCCAGTTCTGGCCTCCCTTCATTGGCTTCCCATAGAGTTTAGAATTAAGTTTAAAATTCTTCTTCTCACTTTCAAAGCTCTTAATAATCAGGCCCTCTTTTATATAAAAGATCTGATATTACCCTATTATCCTAACAGAGCACTACGCTCCCAAAATGCTGGATTACTTGTAATACCTAGAATCTCCAAAAGTACAATGGGAGGCAGAGCCTTCAGTTATCAAGCTCCTCTCCTGTGGAACCAGTTACCAATCTGGGTTCAGGAGTCAGACTCGAGCTCCATTTTTAAAAATAGGGTAAAAACCTTCCTCTTCAATATAGCCTACTATTAGGGAGGGATCTTGTGTCCCCCTTTTGTTTTGCTGTTAATAGATTCAGACTGCCGGGTGACCTCCAATAATGTACTTGGCTTCTCACCGTTAATGTTTGCTCTCTTTATGTCTGTTCTTTTCTTCTTCTCTATCCCCTCACCCCCAACCAGTCGCAGCAGATGACTGCCCCTCCCTGAGCCTGGTTCTGCTAGAGGTTTCTTCCTGTTAAAAGGGAGTTTTTCCTCTCCACTGTCACTAAGCGCTTGTTCACAGGGGATCGCCTGATTGCTGGGGTCTTTCTGCAATTGTGGGGGTTTTCCCTACATTTGAAAGTGCCATGAGATGACTGTTGTTGTGAAATGGCGCTATATAAATAAAGTTGAATTGGATTGAATTGAAAATAAATTTGTGACTTTTTTCTCAGGTATTTGCATTTATTCTTGTAAATTTGCATCTTTTTTCTGTAAATTTGCTCTTTTTTTGCTAATAATTTGCAACTTTTTCGTAAATTTGTGACTTTTTTCTGACATTTGCATTTTTTACTTGTAAATTTGCATCTTTTTTCTATAAATTTGCTCTTTTTTTACTAATAAATTTGCAACTTTTCTCAGACATTTACATTTTTTTCTTGTAAATTTACATCTTTTTCCTGTAAACTTTCTTTTTCACAAATAAATTTGCAACTTTTTTCGTAAATTTGTGACTTTTTCTCAGACATTTGCATTTATTTTTGTAAATTTGCATCTTTTTTCTGTAAATTTGCTCTTTTACTAATAAATTTGCAACCTTTTCATAAATTTGTGACTTTTTTCTCAGACATTTGCATTTTTTTCTTGTAAATTTGCATCTTTTTCCTGTAAACTTCCTTTTTTACTAATAAATTTGTGACTTTTTACACAAATTTGTGCCTTTTTTCTGATATTTTCATTTATTCCTGTAAAATGCCATCTTTGTCTCATAAATCTGTTTGCTGGTTAAATGTTTACTGTGGGTAATTAAACTGTAATTTGTGACTTTTTAATTGTTAAATTTGTGGCATCTCATCATACCGTAACCTCCCGCTCGGCAGGTTCAGAGATGCGGATGTCGCGCCCCTCCACGGTCAGGTAGGCTTTGGAGATGCTCGACCCGGCCACCACCGAGTACTCCCCGGCGTCGGACATGCGGACTGTGTGGATCATGAGGCGGTGGACGTACTTCTCCGCTGTCACGACGTACCTGTGAAGAAAATGACATGGTGGATTCGGAGGCCGTAACGGCAGGACGGGACCATGTGAGCCAACGTTAACGGACCTTTCCTCAGACGTGTCCAGCTCCTGGCCATCCTTCATCCACATCACCTGGATGTTGGGCTCGGAGACCTCGCACTCAAACATGGCCTTCTTCTTCTCCGTCACCTTTATGTCCTTGATCTTCTTAGTGAATTCAATCACGCGAGCTGAAACCACAAAAACAAATCTGGAGCATTTCTATTTACTTACACACTTTTTTATTCCTGTAAACTTGCTAATTTAAAAAAAAACCCATTTGCAATGTTTTTAAATAAATGTGCAAATTTCTCACGTAAATTTTCAACTTTTTAAAATAATAAAGACCACAATACCTTCGACAAAAAGGTTAGCGGCGGTGGCAGCGGAGCCGGCCACAAACTCGTACTCCCCGCTGTCCCCGAAGTGGACGTTCCTGATGGCGAGTGAGTGTGTGAGCTGCCGGCTGCGGACCTGGCACCGGTCCGAGGACTTGACCTCCACGCCGTTCTTCAGCCACTTGTAGGTGATGCCCTCATGGTTGACGGTGACCTCGAATGTGATGGTGTCTCTCTCCTGAGCGTTCAGGTCCTCCAGCATGGAGGTGATCATGATGGCTGGAAGTGAAATTACAAGTTGAGTGAAATTCAAAACTGTGTGTGCGTGTGTGTGTATGTGGGGGGGGGTAGTCTATTAAAAGTTAATCTTGATCTTAAAATACTTTAGCTCACCCCAGCTGTACAGAACCCCCAACAGGTGTGGAGACCATAAACTAACCATGAACTGCTCACTTCTACTCCCCCTGGAGGTTATCCGTGGCATCGCATGCACTTTTTTTTCTATTGGCTGGCAGAGTCACATGATGTCAGTTTGTGACATCATTTCCTGTACAACCAGGAAGGACCTGACTGTGTAGCCACCTCTAGCACTCATCTCACAAAAATAAAAATTTCTCCCAAAAATACCCTCTTAAGTATTTTCCCCATTTCAAAATCCGTGTGTAGGTTTTTGCTAATGTGTAAAGTTAGCCATAGCCAGGTCAATGTGCTGACACTGGTGTCCTGGCTGTTCCCTGACCCTGGTACAGGGAGCTTTGCCCGTGAAGTTGTAATATGTCACCTGTGACGGTGTGAAGCACCCGTACAGCCACTGGATGAAACTAGCTATAACTGCTAACCGCTCATTTAAATGTGGTCTGGTGTCAGAATGCAGACACCAACAGAGCACAGTGGTAAGTCTGTCCATGTTTTATATCCAGTCCAATATGTCAGGAACTATTTATGTATGTATTCATTTGATACCTAAAACTAGTAAAAACTAGGGTTGTAGTCACTAGCATAAGCATGTAAAAGACTTAAAGTTCTTGGTTTGTCCATATCAAAAAATAAAATAAAATGTAACTGAAAGACCTCCTCAAGACCAGAGTCTCCCAAAAATAAGAAGACTGGACCAGATCAAGACCAAGACCTACATACACAGTGTTCTTGGTCTTGACCCTGACCCCTTAAAGCAGTCGTCCCCAACCACTGGGGGCCACTTGGCGGCACAAAGCTGCAATATTTCAGTGTATTTCCTGTTGAAGTCTGTTTTATTTTGAGAAACTGCCAAATATCCTCTCTATTACTGACTTCCTGCCTGTCATGCCTGATGCTCGAAAATTAAACCCACAAGCTTTCAAAAGCGTTTGAGACGTACTGGGAGGAGGGGCTCCCCAGGGGTTAGCCAGGTCGGGACCATAGGCCCATGGTCGCGGAGACATGGGGTAACATCCACAGTGCCCAGGCCTGACAGGGAGGTGCCCCGCTCCCGGGAGGAGATGAAGGACAGAATGGTGTGGGATACCTTGCGGGTGAGTTTTTTTTAATCACAAACTTTCTTTTTTTGCTGAGGTATTCAGTTCATTTTCTTGCAACATTAAAAAAAAAAGGTTGGGGAGCACTGCCTTAAAGTCTTGATTGTTCTACACTTTGGTCTGGATTACACTAGCAAAAAAAAACAACCTAGAACACACCCAGTGGAGTCACAAGCCCACATGGCCCTGTGACCTTCACCTTTGACCTTTTGACTGTATCTTAGCCACATTAGCCAAATCAAAGTGCTTTTAGGATATCTATGAGAAAGACAGCAGAAATTTAGTTTGGTGGATTGGACTAAGAGAAAACAGTGAACTCATACAAAGGGTGTTAACCTATGATGGTGAGTTTACTAGCTTCACCGTTCAGGTTTCAGTGTCTATAAACGATCAGAACAGCTGCTGCTGTTTCCCTAACAACACGGTCAGTGGATTGCTATACCCCGCTATCACTTAAACCTGGGCGGGCTTATGGGTCGCATCTGTGTTCACCCACATGGACTCTACCTGCAGCCAAGATAAGAGTCCAAGTGGGTCCCAATTGTGTTCACCCACCTGGACTCTACCTGTTGGACAGGCCAACTCCATGTGGGTCCCATCTGTGTTCACCTGCATGGACTTCACTTGTAGCACTGGTAAGCAGGTAAACCCACATGGACACCTCAGACAAACCCACATGGGACCCATAGGCCAGCCCAGATTTAACCCATGGTGGGACCCACTTGGACATGCTGGCTGGAAATGAACCCACACTGATTGCATCATGAAGAGTTAACACTTGGGTAGTCAACCACAACAGCATAAAATCTGGTTTAAACTTTTATTTCATCTTGCAGAGGTAATTATAGATGAACACAACTAAATCTACTGTGTCTTACGGCTAACGGTGAGAGTTGCAGACACTCTGTCGTTCCCGCAAACGAAAGTGTACTCCGCGGAGTCCTCCCTGCTGGTGTTCATGATCTTCAGCTGGTGGAGCTTCCCCTGAACCACGATCCTGAACTTCTCGCTCATCTCGATCTCCACGCCGTCCTTCAGCCAGGTAGATGGCACGTTGAAATGGGAAACTTCACATTCAAACGTGGCCACCTGAGTCTCCGCCACCTCCAAGCTCTTCAGGGATTTAGTGACTTTCAGAGCTGCAGGGTAAAAAAAAATAACATCACAATATTAAAAAAGAGAATAAATAATATTTAAACACCAGAAAATTGATAGTCTTACAAATAGATTGGGTTTTGTGTTGACATATACTGTACATAGTCTTGTTCCCCTCACCTGCTCTCATTAGTGACATCCCCCTCACCTGAGTCCTCATTAGTGTTGTACCCCATAACCTGCTCTCTCGTTAGTGTCGTTCCCCATCACCTGCTCCCTCGTTAGTGTCATCTACCTCACCTGATCCCTTGTTAGTGTCATCTCCCTCACCTGATCCCTTGTTAGTGTCAGTCCCCTCACCTGCTCCCTCATTAGTGTCATCTCTCTCACTTGATCCCTTGTTAGTGTCATCGCCCTCACCTGCTCCCTCATTAGTGTCATTTCCCTCACCTGCTCCCTCATTAGTGTCATCTACCTCACCTGATCCCTCATTAGTGTCATCTCCCTCACCTGATCCCTTGTTAGTGTCATCTCCCTCACCTGATCCCTTGTTAGTGTCAGTCCCCTCACCTGCTCCCTCATTAGTGTCATCTCTCTCACTTGATCCCTTGTTAGTGTCATCGCCCTCACCTGCTCCCTCATTAGTGTCATTTCCCTCACCTGCTCCCTCATTAGTGTCATCTACCTCACCTGCTCCCTCATTAGTGTCATCTACCTCACCTGATCCCTCATTAGTGTCATCTCCCTCACCTGATCCCTTGTTAGTGTCGGTCCCCTCACCTGCTCCCTCATTAGTGTCATCTCCCTCACTTGATCCCTTGTTAGTGTCATCGCCCTCACCTGCTCCCTCATTAGTGTCATCTCCCTCACCTGCTCCCTCATTAGTGTCATCTACCTCACCTGATCCCTTGTTAGTGTCGTTCCCCTCACCTGCTCCCTCATTAGTGTCATCTCCCTCACCTGATCCCTCATTAGTGTCATCTCCCTCACCTGATCCCTTGTTAGTGTCGTTCCCCTCACCTGCTCCCTCATTAGTGTCATCTCTCTCACTTGATCCCTTGTTAGTGTCATCGCCCTCACCTGCTCCCTCATTAGTGTCATTTCCCTCACCTGCTCCCTCATTAGTGTCATCTACCTCACCTGCTCCCTAATTAGTGTCATCTACCTCACCTGATCCCTCATTAGTGTCATCTCCCTCACCTGATCCCTTGTTAGTGTCGGTCCCCTCACCTGCTCCCTCATTAGTGTCATCTCCCTCACTTGATCCCTTGTTAGTGTCATCGCCCTCACCTGCTCCCTCATTAGTGTCATCTCCCTCACCTGCTCCCTCATTAGTGTCATCTACCTCACCTGATCCCTTGTTAGTGTCGTTCCCCTCACCTGCTCCCTCATTAGTGTCATCTCCCTCACCTGATCCCTCATTAGTGTCATCTCCCTCACCTGATCCCTTGTTAGTGTCGTTCCCCTCACCTGCTCCCTCATTAGTGTCATCTCCCTCACTTGATCCTTTGTTAGTGTCATCGCCCTCACCTGCTCCCTCATTAGTGTCATCTACCTCACCTGATCCCTTGTTAGTGTCGTTCCCCTCACCTGCTCCCTCATTAGTGTCATCTCCCTCACTTGATCCCTTGTTAGTGTCATCGCCCTCACCTGCTCCCTCATTAGTGTCATCTACCTCACCTGCTCCCTCATTAGTGTCATCTACCTCACCTGATCCCTTGTTAGTGTCGTTCCCCTCACCTGATCCCTCATTAGTGTCATTTCCCTCACCTGCTCCCTCATTAGTGTCATTTCCCTCACTTGATCCCTTGTTAGTGTCATTCCCCTCACCTGATCCCTCAGTGTCATTTCCCTCACCTGCTCCCTCATTAGTGTCATCTACCTCATTTGATCCCTTGTTAGTGTCGTTCCCCTCACCTGCTCCCTCATTAGTGTCATCTACCTCACCTGATCCCTTGTTAGTGTCGTTCCCCTCACCTGATCCCTCATTAGTGTCATTTCCCTCACCTGATCCCTCATTAGTGTCATCTACCTCATTTGATCCCTTGTTAGTGTCGTTCCCCTCACCTGATCCCTCAGTGTCATTTCCCTCACCTGCTCCCTCATTAGTGTCATCTACCTCATTTGATCCCTTGTTAGTGTCGTTCCCCTCACCTGATCCCTCAGTGTCATTTCCCTCACCTGCTCCCTCATTAGTGTCATCTACCTCACTTGATCCCTTGTTAGTGTTGTTCCCCTCACCTGATCCCTCATTAGTGTCATTTTCCTCACCTGCTCCCTCATTAGTGTTGTTCCCCTCACCTGTCCGATCCTCTCATCCTCTTGTCTCCTTCCCCTTTATATTTGGCTCAGTCTGTCTTCCACTGGCATGTCGCTGTCATGTCTACCCCTTGCTCTGCTGTTCCCGTTTTTACGCTCCTCTGGTTAGTATGTTATATTTTCTTCCATTCCTCGTGCAGAACTTTGCTTTGTATTTTGTTAATGTTGTTTTCAGCTGTTGTGTCTCTGGCCCACATGACATGGTTTTATTTTTAGTTTACCCTAGTGTTTGGTTAGTTTATTTAGTTTTCCATTAATTTAATTGAATAAAATCCCCCTCCTCCTGGATTCATGGTTTCCTTATCTGCACTTATAAAGAACATGTTGCTTACTGAGAGTGTTACATACCCTCCACAAGGAGCGTGGCGCTGCACTGCAGGTGTCCGACAACAGCTGTGTACTCTCCTGAGTTGCTGGTGTCCACGTTCTGAAGGATGAGTTTGTGAGCTTTCCTCTCAGACAGGATCTTACACTTCTCACTCGGCTTCAGTTCCACGCCGTTAAACATCCACTTCACCGGGATGTTGTCGTGTGACAAGCTCAGCTCAAAAGAGGCCGTGTCATCCAGCAGGGACGTCACATCCTTGATCTTCTTAATGATTTTGATCGCTGCAAAAGAAGCAAAGTTTGAAGTTGTCCAATGGCAGCATAAACCAGAATTCAGCCATACGCCACAGATACTCACTCTCTACGTTGAGTCTGGCGTTGGCCGACAGTTTCCCCAGTTTGAACGAGTAAACGGACTCGTCATACGTGCTGCAGTTCTTGACCTTCAGTGTGTGGACGGTGCCCTCTGAGGTGATCTCAAACTTGTCGCTGTTCTCCAGCTCCACGCCATTCCTGATCCACTGGGATCCTTTCACATCAGGGTGGGTGAGCTCCAGGGTGAAGACGGCGTCCTGAGTCTCCGTCACGGTCTGGTTCCTCAGAGTCTTCTTAATCTTCACCGCTGCACGTGGAAACACCAGGTTCAGATGTTTACAAATACACAGAAGACTTTTAGTAGCAGACAGCCCTATTTGTGTTTCCATGTTATAAAATTTCAATTCAGTCGACTTTATTTCTCCCTCAAGGGACAATTAATTTAAAAAGCGACATGTACATTGATGCACCAAGTTGTGCAAACACAACAGACAATACAGGAAGAAACTGAAAGTCACATCTAACCAACCATTAGAGAGAGTGCTGTAATAAATAGTACGATAAAAAATACGAGATAAGATAAGATTGGGGGGTTACTAAAACAGTAAAAGAACGGTCATGATAAAAACAAAAACCTAAAACCTGTATGATACATAATAATATATATATTAAAAAACTATGCGTGACATTTAACAACCTTAAGAAGCGTTTAGTAGCTTTATTGCTAAGGGAATAAAGGACGGCATACCGATTAGTTTTGCTAGCAGGTAAAACTTAACGGCGCCCTGATGGCAAATAAGAGAATTCATTAGAGAGGACATGATCAGGAGATGAAATTCAACCCTTTCATGCCTATGGTTGAGCACCGGCATCATGATGGGGCAAAAATTCTAAAGAGAAATTTAAAAAAAAAAAAAAAAATCTTATGCATGTACACCTTTTTTCTCCTAAATTTGCAGCTTTTTTCTTGTAACCTTTTTCCTTTAAATCTGCAGTTTTTTTCCCATAAATTTGTGGCTTTTTTTCTAAAAAAAAATAAAATAAAAAAAGAGCAATTTTTTCTCATAAATTAGCATTTTTTTTCTTGAAAATTTGGCATTTTTTCCATTAAATCTGTAATTTATCCCCATAAATTTGCAAAAAAAAAATTCCTATAAATTTTCACCTTTTTTCCTGATAAATTTTCTATTTTTTTCCTCATAAATTTACAACTTTTTTCCCTGTAAATTTTCAACTTTTTTTCTTGTAAAATGGCAACACTCATCTGGATTCTGGTTAAATCTTTATTCTGCGTAATGAAATTCTAATTTGTGACTTTTTTAATTTTTAAATTGGCATTTATTATCATATTTTTGTACCATTATTGTTGTTGCAAATTTGTACCTAATTGACATTTATACATTTGTACCTCGTGACAAATTGGTGACTACCCCCATCATCATAGCAGTCTGTCGTAGACGACAATGACTGTTTCATTTAGGTCTGATCAGATTCCTCCACACAGCTCTGTCCTTAGCCTTCCACTGCCAGGAACTCCTGTCTATGTCAAACTTCTTCAAGTTTCTTTTTACAGTGTCTTTAAATCTGAGCCTTGGTCTACCCTGACTGCGTTTGCCCTTGCATAACTGTGAGTAGAGTAACTGCCGAGGGAGATGCTGGTGGTCCATCCTCTCAACATGTCAGAGCCATCTCAGGTTCATCTGTATTAGCATGTCCTCCATTGATGGTAGACCAGCTCGTTTTAACACTTCTATGTTGGTTATCTTGTCTTTCAATAGATGTTCATTATGGCTCGAAGGTGCCTCAGCATATATGCGTGGAGTTTCTTCACCTGCACTCTGTAGACAGTCCAAGTTTCAGCACTGTACAATAGAGTAGCCACTACTGTCGCTCTGTACATTTTGCATTTCACACGGATAGACACATGTCGATTGTTCCACAATCTCTCCCTCAAGTTTCCAAACACAGCGCTCACTCTTCCCATTCTGAGAGACAGGTCATCCTCCAGCCTAGCATTCTCTGAAACAGTACTCCCTAGATACTTGAAAGTCTTGCACTTGACTAGTGGCTCTGTACCAATGCTGATCTCTTCTGGTAGTGATGTGATATTGACTATCCCCATCCCTCTTGTTAAAAAATAACAGAACACCTACTTCCTCTGGGTATGGATATACTCTGAATACTCTGCATAAAAGTCCATAATATAGCTTCTTTAATGCCACTGTGGACTCACTTTTTTTAGTGAACCAAGTTTATTTTGACAGTAAGAAGCTGGTTGGTACTCACCCTCCACCCTGAGGTTGGCCATGGTTTTGGAGTTGGCCACCTGATAGGTATACTCTCCAACATCCTGGGGTCTGGTAATGACGATGACGAGGCGCCTAACGGCTCCGTTCACCTCACTCACCACGTTTTCATTAAAGTCCACTGGCTGACCCTCCTTCAACCACCTGCCCTCTACATCAGCGTTGGCGACTTCGCACTCCAGCTCGGCGGTCTGGGACTCCGCCACCGTCACGTCCTGTAAGGGCCGTGTGATGGCTCCGCCTGGAAGCAGTGTAAATGGAGAGTTACTACATCCCACATTTACACAAATCTCTTGTGCATCGTGTATGTACAAGAGAGTAACTCTACCAGAGACAGTGAGCGTGGCACTGGATGTCTTTTCACCGGCGCAGAACATGTACTGGCCCTCCTCATTCTTCATGGTGTCGATGACTATCAGAGAGTGAGCGTTCCCTCTGGACTCTATCTTGTATTTGGGTCCAGGTTTGATCTGTTGGTTCTTGAACATCCAGATGGGGTCGATTCCGGCGTGAGAAACTTCAACGTTAAAAGTGACATTCTGAGACTCTGAGCACACTTTGTCCTCCATGTGCTTCACGATGTGCACCTCTGTAAGAATGACACCATTGTTAGAAAATGATACACAGTTACCAGGAATACTAGGAATCAAGGACGAAAATGGAACCCTTCCTACCTTCAACAGTCAAAGAGCAGCTGGTGTCAACCTTGCCCACCACCAGTTTGTAGCGTCCTTGGTCGGACGCGTAGGTTCTGGTGAAGACCAGGCGCTGCTTGGCTCCTTTGGCCACCACCTGGATTCGGTCGCTGGGCAGCAGCAGCTTCTCGTTATGGTACCATTTCACAGAAGTGATGTCCTGCGCAGAGATCTTGGCCTCCAGAACGGCCTTTGTGCCTTCCATGGAGGACACGTCTTTCAACGGCACTATAACGTCTATAGCTGTAAGGAATGGAAGTAGGATCATCAAACTAGACGATTGATTAAATTTAAGATAAGATAAGATAAGATAAGCCTTTATTAGTCCCACAACGGGGAAATTCCAGGATTGCAACAGCACAGGGATAGCAACACTCAGAGCAACAATCAGAAGGCAAGAAAAAAAACAAGCAAGCAAGAGCAGCTAATAAACATATGTACGTATTACTATAAAATATATATATATACACACACACACAGACACACAATTTATAACATTTATAACATTTTTAACATTTTTAACATTTATAACATTTATAACAATTTATAACATTTTTCCTCAAAAACCTGTAACTTTTTTCTTGTAAATTTGCAGCTTTTTTCTGAAAAACTTTAAACTTTTTTTTGTAATTTTTTACTTTCTTCTCAAATATTTGCAACTTTTTCCCTGTAAATTTGGATTTTTGTTCTTGTAAATTTGTAACTTTTTCTCAAAAATGTGCTACTTTTTCCTGTATTTTTTCCCTTTTTTTCTGAAATATTTGAAACTTTTTCCTCTAAATTTGCAACCTTTTTATCAAAAATTTGCAACTTGTTTCCTACAAATTTGCAGCTTTTTTCTTGTAGATTTGAAACTTTTCTTTTCACCCCTCAGCATTCCAGCCAATGTCCCTAAATTTAGCATTAGAATTTGATTTTCTTTGCAAATGCTAAATTTAGAGACATTGGCTGGAATGCTGAGGGGTTAATTAATGATAATTCTCAGACATAATATCAGCTCTGACTCTTACTCTGAACACTGAGTTTGCCTGAAGTAGAGATGTACTGGGCAGGAACCATGAAAGAGTAAGAAGCAGCATCTTCTGTGCTGGCATTCTCGATCAGCAGCTTGTGAACCAGTTTATCAATGACGATGTGCACGCGATCAGAGGGAGAGAGGGCCTGGCCGTTCTTCATCCAGGTTCCCTCAACATTCTCCTGGGAGAACCTGACCTCCAGCTGGGCAATGTCACCCTCACAGACCATGAGATCGGTCAGGGGCTGCATCAGGGTCACTGGGCGCACTAAACAGAGGAAAAGTTGTTGGAAAATTCAAACTTACAAACTGTAGAAATTCTTGTAAAAAACACACATTTCATCGAATTTCAGGCTTACGTTGCATCTTCAGTGCAGCGCTGGTCCTGAGATCTCCACACACAAAGGTGTACTTTCCCTGGTCCTCTTTCCTGATGTCCTTGACAGACAGGCTGTGTCTTCCTCGGCGGGAGGTTATGATGTATTTACTGCTGGAAGTGAGCACCTTCTCTCCGAAGAACCAGTTGCCTTCCACATCTTCACGAGACAGCTCCACCTCAAATTCTCCAGTGTAGGTTTCCGGCACTTCAATGTTCTCCATATGTTTGATGAGCTCCAGGGGAGCACCTGGATGCAGAAGATTCATGATCCACCAGTTCCCTCAAACAAACAAACAGTAGGTGAGGATATTTTGAGTGATTACCTTCTACGTAGAGCCTTGCAGTTGTCCTGATGTTTTCGTCATCTGCAACTGCGCAGGTGTACTCGGCGTCATCCATCATCGCAATCATCAGCACTGACAGGAAGTGGACCTTCCTGTCTGAGTGCATTCTGTATTTGTCTCCTGAGAAGATGTCCACATTGTTCTTAAGCCATTTGACCTTGACAAAGGGTTCATTGGTTTCACACTCAAAGGTCACCATAGTGTCCTTCTCATTGGCCTTGGCATCCTCCAGGTTCTGCGTAAAGGTGATCGCTGCCTTGGCTACAATGACAAAAAGTGATGTAAGACTTCAACATAAATTAGGGACAGACAAGTGTGATCTACGGTATGCTTACTTTGCACAAGAAGGAAGGCATGACTTGAAGATTCCCCAGCAACATTCATGGCTTTAACCATGATGCTGGCAGAATCCTCCACGGTGACGTCCCTGATGACCAGCTCACATACATGGTCCTCAGGCCAGTACCAGTAGATACGATCAGATTTTTCTAGCTGAATGCCATTCTTGAACCACTGGCATTCGGGTTCTGGCCTGCCAACAACTCTCACTCTGAAACGAACCTCCTCCATTGGTGCGGCGGTCTTGCTTGCGATGCGTTCTAGGATCTTAGGTGCTTCCATGCTAGGAGAGAGCTGGATCCTCTCTGGCTTGAATGTAGGGATGGTGACTTTGCCCTGCTCCTCCAACCTCTTCCTTTCAGCCTCTTCTTCCTCTTTCAAGTGATGGAGCAGCTCGTCCTTTGTCTTTCTCAAAAGGTCTTCATAAGAGTCGTCTCGTTTGCGAGTCTTGAATTCCACGGCAGATATTGATTCATAGAAACCCTCCTCAGTTCTGCGCTTAAATTTGCTCTTCAGTTCTTCAGACTCCTCTGAGGTTTTTTCATGAACAATTCTCTGTGTCTTACGCAGTTTAACGATCTCCCTGTCCGGGGAGGCCTCTGCAGGACGGTCAACTTTCACAACATCAAATCCAACTTTACCGGGCTCATGTGGAGCCTCTGCAGCCTTCGGTTCTGGAGCACGGCGAAGAATGGATCTAAAATCCTCCCTCTGTGTGATTTCTAGCTTCACAGTATGCTCAGTTGTTCCTAAAGGATTATCAGCAACCACCCTGACCTCTCCAGCATCATAAGACTTGATGTCAACAATCTCCAGATAGTAGATACCATCATAGCGAAGTCTGTATCTTTTGCTTTTGCGGATAAGTTGTCCATTAAGGTACCAGTTAACTTTTGGGGCTGGATATCCAGTTACTCTGCACCGGAATCGTGCAATGTCACCTTCCAAGACTCTGGCAGGTTCTGGAACCAGGACAATTTCAGGTTTTGTCTTTTCAGTTTCCTCGTCAAGGCTAACTCCTGCAGGTCCCCCCTCGTGGGCTATGCGCTCAATGTCCTCCATTCTGTACATCCCCTTCCTGCCCTCAGGAAGCTGTGACTCCTCGACAAGTCCCTTTTCATCTTTGACAATCAGGGTGGCAGAGGTTTGGTCAATTCCAAACTTGTTTGTGGCTCTGCAGGTGATAACACCGCTGTCTCGGGCATAAGCAATCTCATAGTCAAGGCTGCAGTAGCCAAACTCATTTACCATGCGCAGTCTGTTAGCAGCTGCCAGAGGTTTGCTGTCATGCAGCCAGTCCACCACCATAGTGGGGTCACCAATGGGGGTCAGCCGGCACTCGAAATGAGCGGGACCGAATTTCTTCATCCTAATAGAGGTCAATTTTTTCTTGAATTGTGGTTTCTGCTGCTTCTCTTTGTCATAGAGGTCACCCTCCTCCCACTGCTCTTGACCATAGCGCAGATGAAGGGGCTCCAGCTCTGGTGCAGCGATTTCTTTGGCTTTGTAGGTTCCTCTGGGAATAATCAGCTTCCTCTCAGCTTGAGGGGCAGTGAAGTCCACTTCTACATTGACCCTGCAGCGAGTGGTGTCTCTACCAGCCTTGTTAATGGCTGTAGCAGTGTACCAGGCACTATCTGAGCCTGAAGCAGATGGGATCTGAAATTTGGCCTCTCCTTTGGTGCCATCGATACTGAAATAATCAAATAACAAAGATTATCTACTCTACATCACTTTATAAACCTATTACTTTCTTTCAAATACAGGATTATATGGTGCCTATATAAATATTTGCCCTCCCAGTATGTTTTCCCCTTTATTCCTTTTATACACTCAATTGTGGTCCCGCCAACTGGTGTGAACATTCTTACAGATAGTAAAGGAAGATCACCTGAGTGTAACAGACAACCCTCAGAGTTCAGCTAGTCTTATTCCCCTCACCTGCTCTCCCGTCATCTGCTCCCTCATCAGTGTTACTCCCCTCACCTCCTCCCTCGTTAGTGTTACTCCCCTCACCTGCTCCCTTGTTAGTGTTACTCTACTCACCTGTTCCCTTGTTAGTGATATTCTCCTCATTTGCTCCCTTGTTAGTGTTATTCTCCTCATCTGCTCTCAACTTAAGTGTTATTCCCCTCACCTGTTCTCCCGTCATCTGCTCCTTCGTTACTGTGTTATTCCCCTCACCTCCTCCCTTGTTAGTGCTATTCCCTTCACCCTCTCCCTCGTTAGTGTTACTCTCCTCACCTGCTCCCTTGTTAGTGTTTTTCTCCTCACCATGCTCCCTTGTTAGTGTTATTCTCCTCATCTGCTCCCAACTTAAGTGTTATTCCCCTCACCTGCTCTCCCGTCATCTGCTCCTTCGTTAGTGTTATTCCCCACTTGCTTCCTCGTTAGTGTTATCCCTTTTTCATTTCTTAATGAATCCATTATTAAGAAATGGAAAAAAATAGGATGTGTAAATGTGTCTAGAGCAGGGCGTTCTACAAAGCACTCTGAAGGATGTCTTTATACTACAAGGACATAGAAAGAATTCACTGCAGTCAGCTGATCTCCATGATCCTCTGTTAAATTATGTTGAATATTTATGCAGCCACTTTTACATTACATATTTCTAATAAAGTGAAATTAGAAATCTTTTTTTCAGTTTTACATTACAAGTTTCTTTTTCTTACCATTTTTTATTGGACATTTTTTTCACTTTTAAAAGCAGTGAAAGGGTGACAAATACCTTTAATAGGCATTGCAACTTCTAGCTAAGTCTCCAGATATGACATACGTTATGTGTGGGTGCTTTTGTGGGGTGACGATGTCGCTGTTCTTCAGCCACACGATGTCTGGCAGAGGGTTTCCAATGGCTCTGACAGCCAGCTCCACCAGAGTGCCCTGCTTCACAGTGATGTTCCTCAGCTTCTCCACAAACTGAGGACGGGTCACACTTTCTCGAGCTATGCAGACAAAGACAGTCCAGAATAAGTCAGCATGTGATGATCTACTGCTGCTTTAGGTGAGGAATGAGTTGTTACTGTAAATGAGCCTTACCATCGACAGTCAGAGTGACTGCCACAGATGTGCGTCCAGCTCTGTTCTGAGCGACCACCATCCACTCCCCTGTGTCCTGCGGCATGGCGGGGACGATGATCAGGGACTGAGTACCGTCCTCTTTGATGACGATCTTGTGGGTGTAGTCGTTGACCACTTGTTGTCCTGGGAGAACGAGGATGAGTGATTTAAAGAAGCTCTGATGTGACAGACAGCAGTTAATGTTGACCCGCCATCCCCCATCTCCATCCACGGGGTAAATCAAGGGGGTGCAGATTTTTTATCATAAATCTTTATATATCATGTTACAGAAATACATTTAAAAATAAAATGAATCTGAAGCACCAATTCTTAGCAGAAATGCTTAAAATCTTATACATTTTCAACTTTTTTTCCTCAAAAATTGTAACTTTTTCTCTAAATTTTAAAAGTTTTTTTGTAAATTTGAAATTCTTGTATCATTAATTTTCAACTTTTCTCTTAAATTTTGATTTTTGTAAATTTTCAACTTTTTTTCTCAAAAATTTGCAATTTTTTTCTTGTAAATTTTCAGCATTTTTTTTCCCGTAAATTTGCACTTGTCAAATTAATTCTTGTAAATCCGTACCTATTTTGCATGTATCCATGCATGCCTCATGCTAAACCTGTGGCCACTCCCACCCCCCACAGTAAAATAACAAGTGGCCTCCTGGCAGCAGATAACGGCAGAGTCTGAGCCTCCTCCTCTCACCGTTGTGGAACCAGTACGTGTCGGGCATCGGCCTCCCAACGACCTTCAGATCAAATCTGGCTGTCTGTCCCTCGGAGCATTTTATCGAGGAAGGTTTCATGACGAACACGGGTTTGTACAGCCTCTCCAGTTGAGCCTCGTCGGTGTCGTCGAGGCGACGGGCGGGAGAACGTCCGGGGGATCTGCTGGGAGAGCGACCGGGTGAGCGGCTCAGAGAACGAGGAGATGTGGACCTGAGGAAGAAAAGGAGCAATGTCATTAATCTGGACTGCTAGTGTAGGCCAGGAGAGAACAAAACTTCTTCTAATCTCTGTCAATGTGCCTTTTTTGTTTGTTTTTTAGTCACTGGCAGCAGTAGAACTCACCTGATCCTCTGCGGCGGCTGCTGCGGCGTGTATCTCTGAGGCGTCATGGGGCCCGACGGCTCCACGTAGAGCTTCCCGGAGCTGACGGCGTTTCCCTTCGCGTTGCTGGCGAAGGCCGTGTACACGCCCTCATCCTCTGGCAGCACCACGGGCAGCCGTAGACTGGCGCGTCCATCCTGAAGGACCTCCATCTGGTAACGGCCGCCGGCCCTGATGCGCTGACCGTCTTTGTACCAAGCGATCTGACACAGAAAAGCCATGTTGTTATGAACTTTCCACATTTCAGTGTCTGCCTGTCCCCGTCACGCCTGTGTACCTTTGGGAGAGGATTTCCAGCCATCTTGCAGTGGAAGGTCACACCCATGCCGTCCATGATCCTGTAGTTTTTGACGGGCGTGTCGAAGCTGGACTGCACAGCCTCTGCTTCCGCCGCCGTCACTGCCGTCTCTCCATCTTCTGTCACTAACCCGTAGTAGGTAATCCTCATGATGCGCAGTTCAATCTCCTGGATGATTCTCTCTTCAAACGCTGAAATCAGAAACTCCTGGAAAAACACACATGTATGGTTGAACAGTAAATATGAGTGGCGGACGGGTGCTATTTTGTTATAGAACGTGGACGTACTGTTTCAGAGATGAAGCTCATGGGGGTGGTCACCCTCCTCTGTTCTAGTTCGTACTGACTCAGAACCACGGAGGGCTCCTGGATCACGGCCGTGGTCACTTCACTTTTATACGTCACTTCCTGTTGCTTCATATAGGCTTCATATTGCTCTGTAAACACGGGCAGAGAAGCAGTCATCCACTGGCCTAAAGATGGACTTTATACATTTAAAGCAGGGGTGTCCAACCATGTGCCATGGAGAGCCAAGACCCTGCAGGTTTTCTCTTCTACCCAGTCTCTTCAGCAGGTGTTTTCACTTATCAGCAATCAGTGGGAAGAAGTTCACAGAAATCTGCTGTTGAAGACACTGGTTGGAGGTAAAACCTGCAGGGTCTTGGCTCTCCATGGCACATGGTTGGACACCCCTGATTTAAAGGGTTGGCGTAAAAAGTCCAAAATTTACATGAAAAGGTCCCAAATTTATATGAAGAACTTGTGAAAATTAGCTGAAAAAGTTCAAGATTTACATGAAAAAACTCCCAAATTTACATGAAAAACTTCACAAAATTAATAAACCCCTTATAATTCCAGCCAATTTGCCTTAAAATGCCTAAATTTAGCATAGGCAAATAAACCTCAAATTGTTTCTTCACAGAGTGGCAGTAGAACATCGCAGCAGCGGAGCAGCAGAGTTTTAAGAGGTTAAAGAGAACCTCAACCAAAAATGAAAGTGGCTACCTTCCTCCAACAGGATGGCAGAGGCCGAGGCTTCTCCCAGAGGATTCTTAGCATAGACGGCGTATTCTCCGGCATCATCGGCAAAAGTCATGGAGATCTCCAGTTTGCATTCTCCAGTCTCTTTCTTGTAGGACACTTTGTATCTACATCAGGAAGAGAAGATATGGCTCTGCCTTTACTTTCTAACTTTTGAAGATGCTGAGGAGATTAAAACACACCTGAGGAAGAAAGAACCTGAGAGTTCGCAGGGTTTCCATTTGCTGTTGCTTATTTTAGTGATTAGTTAAATGCATTTCTGTGTATAAATAAACGTATAAATGCAAATTACGTAGCTACAAATTTTAACAACGGTTCAAAGACATGATAACAGGTGGCAATTTAAAAATGAAAAAAGTCACAAATTACAATTTAATTACACAGAATAAACATTTGAAAAGCATCCAGATAAGCGTTGCAAATTTACACAAAAAATGTGCAAAATTTACAGGGGGAAAAAATGCAAATTTTTGGGAAAAAAGGCCAAAATTTTATGAGAAAAAAGTTGCAAATTTACAAAAGAAAGTTGCAAATTCATGAGACAGGTGTTGCTAAGTTATAAGAATTTAAAATTTACAGGGAAAAAATTGCAGATTTATGAAGGGAAAAAGTTGTACATTTACTAGAAAAAAGTTTGAGGAAAAAAGTCAAAACTTTATGACACAAAAATAAAAAAAAAGAAAAAGTTGAAATTGTTTTTAGAAAAAGGTCACAAATTTATTAGAAATAAATTGCAAATTTAGGAGAAAAAAAAATCACACTTCTGAGAAAAAAGTCACAAATTTATGAGTAAAATAGTTGCAAATATATTATAAAAATGCTGAAAATTTACAAGAAAAATCTGCACATTTATAAGGAAAAAAGTCACAAATTTATGAGAAAAAAGTTGCAGATTTATGAGGAAAAAAGTTGCAGATTTAAAGGGAAAAACACAATTTTACAAGAAAAAAAACTGCAAATTTATGAGGAAAAAGTCAAATTTTTGAGAAAAAAGTTAGAAATCTACAAGAAAAAGTTAAAAATTTATGAATTTATGCGCTTGTGTGTTTCATGATGTCGGATGTCATTCCTGTCTGTCCCCCTCGCTCCACGTTCCTTGATCTTCTGCTCTGATTTGTATTGTTTGCTTTCTGCCAGCCCTCGGTGTTTACCGGCCCCCGAGCCTCTGTTTTATTTTACAGTTATTGCAGTTTTTCAGTCAGTGTAGTTCTCAGCTTTTCATTGTTGTTTATTAATAAACCCCCACTCCCTCCTGGGCTTGACCATCTCCGGGTCAATAATCAACTGAATGAAGCAGAAACAATGTGCACCTGTATCCAGTAGTGAGAGGCACGCCGCTCTTCTTCCAAATGATGTGAGGTTTCGGGTTTCCTCCGATCTGGCACTCGAACGTGACGCTTCCCCCTTCCACCAGCTTCTGGACACTTGGTTTCTTAATGAAGAAGGGCGCGGCGGATTCTCCGGCGCCGATGTCCACGGCCATCTGGTCAGCAGCGACACTACAGGGAAACAACAGATGTGTGAGCGCCGCGGCTGTGGGATCTCACCCGAGACGTCACTCAGCTGGTGTGGGAAGTTTTAGAACTCACGTTTTAGCTTGTGTGATTCCAATTTCTGTGACAGTCATCTCCTCCCTGCTCTCAATCTCTTCAGAAACTACAGCAGAGACAGGACAGATCAGTGAGTCATTTGTGGTTTTGTGTGTTTTAGCGTAGATTAGCTTCTATATTTCGTAAAACAGTAAACAGCACCATTACTGGAGGCAATCAATCAATTTTACAAAGGTTAAAGGCATTTTTTTTTCTCCAGCTCAAGTAGAGGAAACAATGAAAGAACCTTACTGAGCATGCTCACGTACCCCACACATCCCCGTATCAGGGGCCCCTAATGAGAACCAGGATCAACATAGAAAGGCCGGGAATGAAATAAACCCCCCTCCCCAAAAGTGGAACCCTTCACTTGAGTCACAGCTTCTGTAAAAATCCTCCACACCTTCAGTGCGGGGGGTACATCCATGGCATCATTCGGTCATGAGGGAAACATCTTGATGTTTGCATTCTGAAAACGAACACCTGCAGTGACTGCAGACCTTCACGGGCTGTTGCCCCCATTTGACAGGAAACGTGGTCCCAACAAGAGAACTGTCCATTGGAACGATGGCAATGATTGCAAAATTCCTCCAAGAAGGTAATGAAACGCAGCGTGTCAAAGTGGCAAAGCGTGTGTTTGCTTGCTCCCAGTCAGCTGTGGTGAAAATTTGGACCAAAAATGCCATCAAAGTGTCAAGACAGAAAAATTAAAGTGAGATGCTTTGATAACAGAAAATATCAAAGATTCAAAGATTTTTCTTTGTCAGTACTTCTATACTATCCAGGACATACAGGAGAATTGAAATGCCATTTCTCTCTCTCTTACTGGTGTGGGCGATATATAAGAAAAGAAGGAATATGGATGAAAAACAACAACAGCCGTCTATGTACAGTAATGCTACCCGTAGTGCAAATAAAGATAAATGATAAAACCCAGCAATCCTATATACAGAAAAAGTGGAGCCATAATACCCATAGTTGCAAGTGCAATGCAGTAGTGTAGGTGCAGACAGTGACAGGGCTGCACATGATCAATATTGCAGTAAAAAGCACCAAGGTGCTGTGCCTCGGTGCTTGTGGCATGGTAGCATGGGCGGCTGTAAAATAGTGGCACTCCGACCTCTAGTGGTCCGGCATAATTATTACAGCTCCTGTTTTCGTGGCTGCATTGACAGAAATGGTGAATTAAATTTGTGTTTATTTTGAAAACTAAGCCTTATCTCACAATTCTGGCAAATTAAAAGTCGAGAAAATATGGGGATACCATGATATAAACCTTTAGTTCCACTTAATTTTGACCGGGCGAGCTGAAACAGAGAGGCGGATAGACAGACAGATACACACACCCACACAGCCACAAACAGATGCACTAACTGATTACTGTATGCGTCTCTGTTTCACCGAGACATAATGACAGACAGCAGCAGGTATGGCATTTGTCCAAATGGTTGCAGTAAGGTGCAGAGACATACAGCTGCAGATGTATTACTGTTGGTGTGCCAAGTCTTTCTGTGCAAACAGCTGAGGTAGTTATTGTGCAGATGAGCGCGTTACGGTCAAGAGGATGGAAAGAGTTCAGGGTCCGGATGGCCTGGTGAACAAAGCTATTTAGCAGTCTTGTGGAGTGGGCCTGGAGGCTCCAGTACCTTTTCCCCAAGGGCTGGGGGCTGAAGAGGGAATGTGAGGGGTGGGAGGTGTCACCTGTAATGTTGATGGCTCTGCGGATGAGGCGGGTGTGGTAGATGTCCGAGAGGGGGGGCAGAGGGGCACCGGTGATCTTGCTGGCTGCTTTCACTGTGCGTTGTATAGTCTTCCAGCAGGAGGCAATGCAGCTTCCATACCACACAGTGATGCAGCTGGTGAGGATGCTCTCAATGGTGCTCCGGTGGAATGAGCACATGATAGGGGGGTGGGAATCATGAGATCAAAGAGAAGAAGTGAAAACAAATCTAAAACCAAATATGAACTATCATCAACACCTAAAAAGAAGAAAACAAGGTTCTAGTGCGCTAACGAGAAGCATTTGTGCACTGTGGATGATTGGATGAAAGTGATATTCAGTGATGAATCACAAATCTACATTATGGGAGAAGAAGAAGACACAGCAAGTTTTGTCCTGTTCCAGTTAAACAAAACAAGCACATCTCCACAGTTACTGAAGATGTGGGACTGGATGTCAGGAGAAGGACCACTGCAGTAAATACACTGCAATCACCCATCATTAGAAGGCAGGTTCAGTGATCATCCATCAATGAAAAGTAGGTTCGTGATCATCCATCAGTGGAAGGTAGGTTCAGTGATCACCCATCAGTAGAAGGTAGGATCAGTGATCATCCATCAATGGAAAGTAGGTTTGTGATCATCCATCAGTGGAAGGTAGGTTCAGTGATCATCCATCAGTAGAAGGTAGGTTCAGTGATCATCCATCAATGGAAAGTAGGTTTGTGATCATCCATCAGTGGAAGGTAGGTTCAGTGATCACCCATCAGTAGAAGGTAGGATCAGTGATCATCCATCGATGGAAAGTAGGTTCGTGATCATCCATCAGTGGAATGTAGGTTCAGCGATCACCCATCATTAGAAGGTAGAGTCAGTGATCATCCATCAATGGAAAGTAGGTTTGTGATCATCCATCAGTGGAAGGTAGGATCAGTGATCATCCATCGATGGAAAGTAGTTTCGTGATCATCCATCAGTGGAATGTAGGTTCAGTGATCACCCATCAGTGGAATGTAGGTTCAGTGATCATCCATCAGTAGAAGGTAGGTTCAGTGATTACCCATCAGTGGAATGTAGGTTCAGTGATCACCCATCAGTGGAATGTAGGTTCAGTGATCACCCATCATTAGAAGGTAGAGTCAGTGATCATCCATCAATGGAAAGTAGGTTTGTGATCATCCATCAGTGGAAGGTAGGTTCAGTGATCACCCATCAGTAGAAGGTAGGATCAGTGATCATCCATCGATGGAAAGTAGGTTCGTGGTCATCCATCAGTGGAATGTAGGTTCAGTGATCACCCATCAGTGGAATGTAGGTTCAGTGATCATCCATCAGTAGAAGGTAGGTTCAGTGATCATCCATCAGTAGAAGGTAGGATCAGTGATCATCCATCAGTAGAAGGTAGGATCAGTGATCATCCATCGATGGAAAGTAGGTTCGTGATCATCCATCAGTGGAATGTAGGTTCAGTGATCATCCATCAGTAGAAGGTAGGTTCAGTGATCATCCATCAATGGAAAGTAGGTTTGTGATCATCCATCAGTGGAAGGTAGGATCAGTGATCATCCATCGATGGAAAGTAGTTTCGTGATCATCCATCAGTGGAATGTAGGTTCAGTGATCATCCATCAGTAGAAGGTAGGTTCAGTGATCACCCATCAGTGGAATGTAGGTTCAGTGATCACCCATCATTAGAAGGTAGAGTCAGTGATCATCCATCAATGGAAAGTAGGTTTGTGATCATCCATCAGTGGAAGGTAGGATCAGTGATCATCCATCGATGGAAAGTAGTTTCGTGATCATCCATCAGTGGAATGTAGGTTCAGTGATCATCCATCAGTAGAAGGTAGGTTCAGTGATTACCCATCAGTGGAATGTAGGTTCAGTGATCATCCATCAGTAGAAGGTAGGTTCAGTGATTACCCATCAGTGGAATGTAGGTTCAGTGATCACCCATCAGTGGAATGTAGGTTCAGTGATCACCCATCATTAGAAGGTAGAGTCAGTGATCATCCATCAATGGAAAGTAGGTTTGTGATCATCCATCAGTGGAAGGTAGGTTCAGTGATCACCCATCAGTAGAAGGTAGGATCAGTGATCATCCATCGATGGAAAGTAGGTTCGTGGTCATCCATCAGTGGAATGTAGGTTCAGTGATCACCCATCAGTGGAATGTAGGTTCAGTGATCATCCATCAGTAGAAGGTAGGTTCAGTGATCATCCATCAGTAGAAGGTAGGATCAGTGATCATCCATCAGTAGAAGGTAGGATCAGTGATCATCCATCGATGGAAAGTAGGTTCGTGATCATCCATCAGTGGAATGTAGGTTCAGTGATCATCCATCAGTAGAAGGTAGGTTCAGTGATCATCCATCAATGGAAAGTAGGTTCATGATCATCCATCAGTGGAATGTAGGTTCAGTGATCACCCATCATTAGAAGGTAGAGTCAGTGATAAGTTTCAGGATGATAATGGATCAGAGCAAAGAACGTTACAACTTTTTGTTCTGGACAGACATAACAATGATTGTGTCTCTCCTTCCTACTGTTATGTGTTTTCACTAATGACATCATCACAGGACAGCCATGACATCATTACCTTTGACGAGCAGATAGCACGAGGTGCTCACAGTTCCCGCTTCACTGGTGGCAGTGCAGGTGAAGCGGCCGCTGTCCTCAGCAAATGCCTCACGGATGATCAGCTGGGCGATCCCGCTGTGGTAGCTGATCTGGAAGTCGATGGAGCTCTCAATCTTGTAGTCCTCCCTGAACCACATGATGGACGGAGAAGGGTGACCGCTGATCTGGCACTCCAGGGTCACAGACTCACCCTCTGTCACCGTCAGGTTCTTCAGGCCCTACGAGGAGAAAAAAACTGTCAGAACAGCTGTCTGGTGAAACTGAAGAGTTTGTTTGTAAAAACCGATAAATGCCACTTCCATGAAAATTTCCCTCTTTACATCAAACAACTGTTAACATTACCTACTTATAGAAGTTCAAATTGTTTTGTCTCAAAAGCTGATATGTCCTATGTTATAGGCGCTACAAAGTCATGTTTTTTTTTCAAACGCCAATAAACACCGGGAGTGTTTTTTTTTTACAAAAACAGATAACTCCACAGGGCAAATCGGCGCTTGGTATTTAGGTCATGTGAATCATCTGGGCTGCCTTCCTGGTCTGCTCGCTCTGACTGATTTCCCTGGCTGTGTTCGGAATGTTCAGTCACTCCCTCCCTATTCGTTAATATAGTGAATTTAGATATAGTGGACTATACAGTAAACTCAATATAACAATAAAATTAACCCCTTTCGGACACTACTGGGCTTGTTTTCACGGCACAGTTAATGACGTCATCACGTAAGAGTAAAATGTAGCAGATTAACGGTGGTAAAAAAGTGAATACCTGCATGTAATTTGTAGTAAATCTGTATTAAATCAAATCGTTTTTGCAGAATTATTAAATATAAATACCTTAAGGTAGTTTATGTTGTGATGTGAAGCTCTTCTCTCTCTGCTCCGTTGGCTGAACATTCACTATATAGTCATTATGTGGGGAAGGAGTTTCTTTTTTACAGCCTTATTCCTTTTCTTTTTATACTGTGCACACCAATGAAGAGCGAGAGAAACGCCCTTTCAATTCTCCTGTATGTCCTGTACGTATAGTAGTATTGACAATAAAATCTTTGAATCTTGAATTATAGCTTTATTATAGCTATATTATACTATTTTACTGAGTGGATATGCTTAAACCAGTGTGTCAATCATACTACATGGATGCTTATAGACATTCAAGTATGTTCCAGACAAACCAGCATGGCTTTCTGGACTCATCTGTTTTTGCAAAAAAAAATGGCTTGGGGACTATCTGTTTTTGCAAAAAAATGTACTAATAAATAGTTGATGTTTGATTTCTTGCTTTATTATGTCTGAGATACTCTTGTCAAGTGACCATGTCACTTGACAAGAGTATCTTCTTCTAAGACCATGTCTTAGAAGATGATTTGGAAATACTAACACCTACTGTATAAACCCACAGATGAAAAAGTGTTATTTCTCATTTTGAACTCAACTGGACTTAATCTGTTTTTGCAAAAGAACTCTTCAACTACAGACGTCATTTGTCTGTCAAATAAAGATTTGAGAGCAAAAACCAGACCGTCAATGACAGAGTAGATCATTCTGGCCTGACGAAATCACCCGAGAGTGCTCAAATCTCCTGACCTTTGGCCTTGACCTTACCTTACCTAGATGCAGACCCATCTAGGATGTGCTTAAGTTCAAGGTCAGTGGCCTAGGTGAAATGTTAAATGCCCAGATCTCCTGACCTTGGACAATGGCCTTAACCTCAATCTGGATGCAGACCTACCTGAGTATTGCAAGAGTTTTGAGCATTGAGGCAATTGCTTAGGAGGTGTAGCAAATCTTCTGAAATCACATAAGTGCCCTTGATGATTGACCTTGACCAAAACCTACATACAGAACCATCTGAACATCACTGTAAGTGAGTTTGGTGAGCATTGGGGCAAATGCCTGGGAGGAGCAATGATTCCTGTGAAATGTGGATGGACAGACCATGAAATAGAGAGATTATGTTCTGAAGTAAGCAAACAGGAAGTTGGGAGGATATGTACTCACAGCAATAAGAGTGGGAGGAACAAACGGCTCCTGGGCTCTGGTGGGCACTGCAGCCACTTCCTGAGGAACAACAACAACAACAACTCAGATCAAACACTTTCACAGAGAAAACAGGACATTTGTGAGCGGCATTCTGGGATGATGGAGGTAGAACAGATAAAAACCCTGCAGACAGGACAGAAGGATGAAGGTGATGACAGAGAGATGAAGAACAGGAGAAGTCTTCTACAGATGGGTGAAGGGCTGTTGTGTTATTGTGAGGAGGGGACTGATGTGAAAGTCCACACAGGGTTAAACTAGGGAGGGGGGGGGGGGCGACGGCAGCCGTGGCGTTGGACAAACCTGGGGCTCCCAGTCCTCAAACTCCTCACTCACTGTGTACGTCCCAGACTGAAAACGAGTCTGATATCTGATGTCTCTGAAAGGTGGTGGGAGGGGCTCTGGCATCACTCGCACCTCCATCGCTCGCACCTCCTTCCGGGCGGGACTGGGGGACTTTACCGGTTGGATGACCTTTCTACATGTGGACGGGGAGGAGAGCTCTTTGTGCAGAGTGGCAATAGCAGAGCTGGCAATGGACACCTGACCAGCCAAGGAGAACACCTCTTGTTAACCAGCGTGAAGTACAGGTGAAAGTCCACATTCTGATGGTGATTAGTGGACACACACTTTAGTAGAAGGATGAAGGTTGAGAATATGACCCAAGCTAGTGACGACTATAGACCATATACTGTATAAAGATGGATAATGCACCTCCACCTACATCCATGGCACAAAAGTGAAGCTCAACTTCCTGGATTCTGGGTGCTACCAGAGCTGGTGACGATCACACCAGCTGATGAGAACTTCACTTTTAAAGAGAAGCTGCATTGTCCATCATTATTTACAGTCATGGTGAAGACCAATGAAGCGTTTCTATGTCAAGGTTATCTCTTGATGAAGAGGAAATATTTCAAAGAGAAACTTCTGCCAAATGCTCAGTAGAAGAAGAAAATCTGTGTTCTGTAATCTAGCTGTTTAAAACCCTATGGGACACGGTACACAGCCGTGAGGGTGACCTGTGTAGAATTCCCACAGACTAATATGACTGAATTTATGCGATTCTACAGAATACAGAAGGTTAAGAAACTGATTAATCGGCTCCCTATAAAGGAGCATTTAGACTAGAGCTGCTCAGACTCCTTTCTAAGGATTAACCAGACAGAGTACCTCATTCTGGCCTGATGAAATCACCTAAAGAGTTCTTGGATCTCCTGACTGTTGACTTTGAGCACAACCCAGATGCAGACCAACTCCAGGATCACTGTTAAGCTACCGGAGTGGTGGCCTATTTGATAGAGCATCCGCCCCACACCCAGAAGGCCGGGTTTCAAATCCTGGCCAGGTCATGCTGAAGACCATATAAAAGTGAAACTTCCTGCCGTCCAACTTGGTGCTCAGCAATAATGGAACGGAAGAGGAAAATTTGTGGTGGCGCCTTGCATGGTAGCGACCCCTCTGATTCTAGATGTGATTAACATTGTAGATAAGAGAAATGTAATTTTGTTCTACTGTACATGATTGGCTGTATGGACTGAATGACAATAAAGTTGGCTTTTTAATTAAGTGTGTGACCATGCATGTCGCCAAAGAAAAATATTTGTAAGCATCTTTTAGCTAGAAATATCTTACAGCCGATCGTAAACGTGTTCTTTTCCCGTCCGTGTTGCGTCTTTCTCCTCTCCCTCTGCCTCGAACAAATAAGGCTGAATACCCCTCTCAGCACCACCCAAAACTACTTCATCTTCAGATTCTTCGTTGTCAATGTCATCATTTATATTGTGGTCGTCAAAGTCGAGAAAGTAATCGCTGTCGGAATCACTTTGCTCTTGTTCAGCCATTTTCTCGGCCAAACCGAATTGACGTGACGACTGCCCGCACCTATCGGGAGATGGCGGTACTGCAGCATCACTGAGTGAAAAATGGGCTATGACCATTTATTGTCATTTATGGAGGATGGTGACACATATTAAATCAGGGGAATGGGCTGAATGTAATATTTTCATACAATCATTTGATTTGTTCAATAAAAAAATGTCACTGTCCGTCACCTTTAAGTGTGTTTGGTGACCATCAGGGCAATTGCCTAGGAGGAGTTGTAAGTTCTGTGAAAAGTGGACGGACAGACAGACAAACAGATGAAATTGCGGCATCGTATTTGCTCCTTTTGGCTTCACTGGAATGAACTATCCAGACTGTCAATGATGGAGTATCTCATTCCAGCGTGACCAAATAACCCTGAGAGTGCTCAGATCTCCTGACCATTTTCATTATGCACGAGTTTGACAAACAATGGGGCAACTGCCGAAGTGGAGTAATGATTTGTGTTAAATCATAAACACCCAGATCTCCTGACCTTGAGCTTCAAGGCAATTGCCTAGGAGGTGTAGCGGTTTTTCTGAAGTCACATAAGTGTCCAGATCTCCTGACCTTTGACTTCAATCTTGACCTCAAACACAACCTGGATGCAGACACACCTGAGGTCTACTATGTGGGTCTGCTGACCACTGGGGCAAATGCCTAGGAGAAATAGTGTTTTCCATGAAATGTGGATGGACGGATGGACAGATGGATGTCTCACCATCGCATGAGCTACTTTGGCCTTTGCCTGTATAAGCTAAAAATGAGTCGAACCAGGACCACAAACTATCCTCCTGAGGTGAGGTGTCTAGTTTCTGGCAGCTATGACTGAAGTAGCTAGCGGTATGAAATTAATGTGAGTGCTCATAACCCAAAATTTCCAACTCATACAGTTCCAGTAATGTGATCAAAGCTGTTTGTGATGGTTTGAAAATGTAAGGTTGTAGATTAAGTGGCTGCTAGTGATGCTAGTGATGCCATGGTAGTCACTGGGAATGTAATGTGTGGAGGGAAAGCAGCACATCACGTCACAACAGTGGCGTCTTCTGGTTAAAATGTGTGTGTTAAAGGTGAAAAGGTTCAAGGAAGCTTCAGCTATTCTTACCTCGTGACTAGGTTCGTGTTTAGGAACAGAAACTTTAGAAACGGTAAAATGTGGATGTGGTGAAGGAGCTGTGCTACTGTCCACATGGGAGGAGATTTCTGCTGTTTTCTGAATCTGGAGTGATCAACAGAGCGTTGTTGAGCAGTAAGGAAACGTGACTAACAATGTGGTAATCACCACTAAACTCATGGTACATGTCGAACATCAAAGAACTCCTCCAACCTGTGACACCTGTTCTCTGTGCTGCTCTTCAGAAATGGCGGCTTCAACAGCCGACACTTTCATTCCGACCTCTTGCTTCTCCGTGGTCACTAACACCCGCCGCTTCATCTCCATATCCACGGCCTCTTCCTCTTCTGTCCGGCCCCCCTCCCCGGGAGCGGGCTGGCGGACACGGGCAAGGTCGACTGCAGCCACCACCGTGGCCACTGCCTCGGCCTTTTTCTCTCCCCCGGCCTGGAGGCAAAAGCAGCACACAGGTACTGTACCGGATGCCCCGACAGTTAACACAGGGTGCACACCAGCAGAGGAACACTCAAACTGAAACACTGGCTGAGCAAAAGAAGCCATATGATATCAACATGAAATCCACTTTGATTAGCTTGTGGCTAAAAAAAAGATTGGAAAAGGCTGGTTTCAGACAGAGGATGAACTGAACAAAGGCTCAGAGGGAAGGAAAACTTTTTAAAACCTTTAGAAACTGTCTTACTGTGGTGACCTCACCTCTCTCGTGGCAGCCACCTGCTGCTCCCAGTGCTTCTCCATATGAAGCTCGGTCGCACTGCTGACACTAGTCATGCTAGTCATGGTGGCATAGCTGGATTCGGCTACGTAGTCTCCCTGCTTCCAAGGTGGCAGGACCTCTGTAGTGGCAGATACCTGCAAGAGGAAGCTGGTATCACTTGGACATTCAGAGGATTCCCCACAGGTCAAGCCTACGATCTGCAAAGGTCCTCTGGGAGTGTCAGAACTGCCACCATCTTAAACGTGTCCTTGTGTGTGCGATTGCTCTGACCTGTTTCCTGGACAAGACCGGAGACTTGACTGATCTAATAGTAGTGGAGGACAGTCTGGCCGAGGGAGAGGCAGATCTGTAAGCAACGACAAGGCGAAATCATGAATAAGGACTACAATCCCATCTACAATACATAACATAATGAAGGAATCTGGAGGCATTTCATTGTGCAATGGGCAATAGCTGATGATATCATGACATGGGCCAGGACTCACATTGGCAAAACTTTGTCAAGCAGTACAATACAGAACTACATTCACAATTTACAACTTTGCTGTACAAAAATGAAGCCTCATTTTAACTACAACCAAAAGTGATGTTGACTCCTCTTGGCTTGAATGCATCAGGGACAGACCATCACAGGGTGGAAAAATGTAGTGTGGTCAGATGTGTTTGTTTAAAGAATGTATGCCATGTGTGAAAAGGCCAAACAGGTCCTTCTAAACTGTTATCAGTGTCAAGTCTAAATGCCATGGTCTGTCATGGTAGCAGGGTGTGTCAGTGTCTTTTACAAAAGCAGCTTATGCTTTTGGAATGGAGAATGTGTTGAATGTGATTGAGCTTGTGGACAGCTAGAAGAGAAGACTGCTTAGTTGAGGACTTTAAAATATGTGTTGAAACACAGTACAGCATTAAAAATCCTTAATCTGTTCTGCAAGCTGTTGTACTGTGCTTAAAAAATGTGACATGTAAACAAATGAATTACTTTTGAAAGGTGCTCTATTAGAAATCTTTTTTTTAGTAGTGACTAGGGCTGTCACGGTGGAGGAATTTCCCCTGCGACAACAGTGGATAGCTCAACAGCACGATATGTGGTATTACTGCAAATGTTTTTTAGGACCCTGTGGTTTCGTAATTTATACAGGGTTCATAACTTATGTGGCAAATAATGGAAGCTATGGTTAGAAACTCGCTGAAGCTGCAGCTCCACTCTCAACTTACAGTGCTGTGAAAAAGTGTTTGCCCCCTTCCTGATTTCTCAGTTTTTTGTATGCTTGTCATACTTACGTTTCCGATCATCAAACAAATTTAAATATTGGACAAAGATAGCACAAGTAAACACAAAATGCAGTTTTTAAATGAAGATGTTTATTATTAAGGGTAAAAAAAAAAAAAAATCCAAACCTGCATGGCCCTGTGTGAAAAAGTGACACCCCCCCATGTTAAAACATAAATTAACTGTGGTTTATCACATCTTTGAAAAGCTGAGTTCAATTTCTCTAGCCACACCCAGGCCTGATTACTGCCACACCTGTTGTCAATCAAGAAATCACTTCAATAGGACCTTCCTGACAAACTGAAGTAGACCAAAACATCCTCAAAAGCTAGACATCATGCTGCGATCCAAAGAAATTCAGGAACAAATGAGAAACAAAGTAATTGAGATCTATCAGTCTGGAAAAGGTTATACTCGTCGGCCTCCGTCGGTCTATGATGACCATGGAAGAGAATGTCTACTCTGCTGGAACAGCACCGCCTGTGGCTGAACAGGCCAATGTGCACCGATGTTCTACCTTCCAGCATTGGGCGTTGGTAGGATTCAGGCCTGGGCAGGAAGATGTGGAGGACAAGATGTTACCCATGCAGCATGTCCCCCCTCTCCACGTCACTGATGAATCCAAAGGAACAGCAGGGTTGCTATAGTTTGGCACCAGCGCCGTCGCAGGAGCTGCCAGAACGATGTTGAGCACAACAGAGAACTGCCTTAGGGACTCCAACTCCGGATTTTTCCTCAGGGTTGACTCCCGAAGCCTTTCCCATGACTGGGTGTGCCGCAAGGCAGCGGAGGTTTGAAATCAGGGTTTACCTTCCCCTAGATGGGCTACCTTCCCAGGTTGACGAGCCACCATCTACCCGAAGCATCTGGTTTTAAGGCGCCAGAGATCCGCCCTCGCCCCTTCTCCTATTAGTAAAAGCAGTTCCGCCGGGCTTAGAGACTAAACCACACGGGCAGGCTAGGAGTTGGACTTAGTTGTCAGAGGCTTTTCAAGACGCACGCCATAAGGAGCATTTTATGAGCACTGGGAGCTTAACCCCAGTGCCGCTCCTGGCTATGACAACCTTGAATAACTACTGAACCACTAATCCTATCATTGTCAATCCAATTGCTAGTCATATGTTTTCATGGTCAAGGAATCTGAAAACGTACACACAAACACTGTATGGGCGGAACTGTGGCCGCCATTACGGAAAATGTCATTTTCGTGAATAACTACTGAACCACTAATCCTATCATTGTCAATCCAATTGCTAGTCATATGTTTTCATGGTCAAGGAATCTCAAAACGTACACACAAACACTGCATGGGGGGGAACTGTAGCGCTTGGCGGAGGTCTGCGCTCTCCAAGTGCTTTTCTAGTTTTGACCATGTAACCGGGGCCAGTGATGTGTGTACCAGAACCTCTACCGCATGTGATGAGAGACCACATGTACTGTTCTGAAAATAACTTTGGTATGAATATGAGACACAAAAATTAACCAAAATATCTGAATTCAATGAATTTGTCACACCCATCAAAAGGTTATAAAGCAATTTCTAAAGCCTTAGGACTCCAGCAAACCACAGTGAGAGCCATTATCCACAAATGGCAAAAACATGGAACAGTGGTGAACCTTCCCAAGAGTGGCCGGCCAACCAAAATTACCACAAGCGTGCAGCGATGACGCATCCAAGAGGTCACAAAAGTCTCCACAACAACATCCAAAGAACTGCAGGCCTCACTCCAAGCTTCACCACAAGAAAGAGACTGGGCAAAAATGGCCTGCATGGCAGAGTTCCAACATGAAAACCACTGCTGAGGCAAAAGAACATAAAGGCTCATCTCAATTTTGCCAGAAAGCATCTTGATGATCCCCAAGACTTTCAGGAAAATACTCTGTGGACTGATGAGAAAAAAAGTTGAACTTTTTGGAAGGTGTGTGTCCCATTACATCCAGTGTAAAAGTAACACAGCATTTCAGAAAAGGAACATCATACCAACAGTAAAATATGGTGGTGGTAGTGTGATGGTCTGGGGATGTTTTGCTGCTTCAGTATTTGGAAGACTTTTTTGGTAGACAGCAGAATTCATAGTTCCATTTACCACAGCAAGTTTAGTTTTTAGTTTAGTTTATTGCATTGTCCCTTTTCAAATAAACTAAACTAAAAACTAAACTTGCTGTGGTAAATGGGACTATGAATTCTGCTGTCTACCAAAAAATCCTGAAATAGAATGTCCAGCCATCTGTTCGTGACCTCAAACTGAAGCACACGGGTTCTGCAGTAGGACAATGATTGAAAACACACTAGCAAGTCCACCTCTGAAGGGCTTAAGAAAAACAAAATGAAGATTTTGGAGTGGCCTAGTCAAAGCCCTGACCTGAATCCGATTAAGATGCTGTGGCATGACCTTAAAAAGGTGGTTCATGCTCGAAAACTCTCCAGTGTGGCTGATTTACAACAATTCTGCAAAGATGAGTGGGCCAAAATTCCTCCACAGCACTGTAAAGAACTCATTGCCATTTATCGCAAACGCTTGATTGCAATTGTTGCTGCTAAGGGTGGGCCAATCAGTTATTAGGTTTGGGGGGCAATCACTTTTTCACACAGGGCCATGTAGGTTTGGATTTCTTTTTTCCCCTAAATAATAAGTCCCTTCATTTAAAAATTGCATTTTGTGTTTACTTGTTATCTTTGTCTAATATTTAAATTTGTCTGATGATCTGAAATATTTAAGTATGACAAACATACAAAAAATGAGAAATCAGGAAGGGGGCAAACACTTTTTCACACCACTGTATGTGTGTGTGTGAGAATTGTGTGGAGCTCAGCTCAGGTCTTCCTACAGTCATGAACTGCTGATTCTGTAGAAAAAAAAACACAAACTTGATCATTTTCGTAAAGCAGTGGCGGTACCTCCAGGATCCCAGCCACAGGGGGTGCACAAGCCAGTGTACTCCTAGTGCCAGTCCCAAGCCCGGATAAATGGGAAGGGTTGTGTCCAGAAGGCCATCAAATGTAAAACCTTTGCCAAATCAAACATGCAGATCATGACGAATGGGACTTTCATACCGGATCGGTCGAGGCCCGAGTTAACAACGACCGCCACCGGTGCTGTTAACCAATGGGGTGCCGGTGGAAATTGGGCTACTGTAGGTCAAAGATCGAGGAAGAGGAGAGGGGCAAGGTGTGTTAGGAGGGAGAGAGAGAAAGGGAAAGACAGAAGTGTGGAGGTAAGAGTAGGGACTATGACTGGTAAAGGCAGAGAGTTGACTGATAGGACTGAGAGACCAAAAGTAGATATACTGTGTGTTCAAGAAACCAGATACAAGGGAAGCAAGGCTAGGAGCACTGGAGGAGGATTTAACTGTTCTGCCATGGTGTAGATGGGAAGAGAAATGGAGTAGGAGTAATACTGAAGGAAGAGTATGTGAAGAGTGTTCAGAAGGGAGTCAGACAGAATCATGAGTTTGAATCTAGAAATCAAAGGTGTGATGTTGAATGTTGTCAGTGTGTATGCCCCACAAGTTGGATGTCAAGTAGAAGAGAAAGAGGAATTCTGGAGTAAGTTGGATGAAGTGGTAGAGAGTGTTCTCAGGGGGGAGAGAGTGGTGACTGGAGCGGACCTGTAGGCAAAGGGAACACAGGTGATGAGAAGGTCCTGGGTAGGTATGGTCTTAAGGAGAGAAGCGTGGAAGGACAGATGGTTGTGGATTTTGCTAAAAGGATGGAAATGGCTGTGATGAACACATACTTCAAGAAGAGAGCAAGATGGTGCCCACCGACGTCTTTGCTCATTCCGCTCTCGAATGCTGACTTTTCTTCTTTTTTGCCTAGTTGCTGTTCTTTCTACAGTGCATGTAGCTCATGCACTGCTAACATATGACCGACAGACACTACTGGATATCGCCAAGTCAAGCAGTCACACGGAGTTTGCTGGCTTTATATCACCTGATCTACAATGCATTGTGCGACCATGCAGTGATCAACACCACCCCCATGAAGGTCCCGAAGCACCGAGCCCGCATGAGCATGCTGACCCCAAGAGAGTGTGTTGGAGGCGGGGCCGAAGGCGCTGAAGGCGAGTCAAGAGAGGAGGGATACATGCTATGCTAAAGGGCCGCTCCAGCCGGCCACCGCTACCTAGTCTCTTAATGGCAAACGTTTGGTCATTGGAAAATAAGCTAGACAAAGTAAGAGCAAGGATTGAAGACCAGGGGAGACAAAAGAGTGCTGTTCCCTAATTTTCTGTGAGACCTGGCTTTCAGAAAGAGTCCCAGAGAGTGCTATTCAACTACAGACCCACTCAACACACCAGGCAGACAGAACAGGAAACTCTGGTAAGACGAGAGGGGTGTGTGTATGTGTTTATAAACCACTCATGGTGTAGAGATGTACAAACCGTTAACAAGCACTGCTCGCCCGACATGCAGTTTTTACTGCTGAAATGCCGTCCCTATTATCTACCAAGGGAATTTACCACTGTGTTTTTGGCCGCTGTTTACATTTGTCCACCGAGCAACTACACAGTAGCGCTAAACAAACTCCATGACATCATCAGCGCAGTAGAGACAAAACATCCCGATGCTGTTTTCATTGATGCTGGTGACTTTAACTAGTGCAATTTACGGACTGTACTGCCCAAATATTACCAGCATGTGGACATTCCCACCCGCGATAAAAGCACATTGGATCATGTTCCATTATACATGGAGCCTACAGAGCGGCACCCCGTCCGCACTTCGGACAGTCAGACCACATCTCTTTGTTTATGTACCCAGCCTACAGACAAAAGCTGAAACAAACAAACCCTGTTATTAAGCAAATTAAGCGCTGGACTCCAGAGACTGAGAGCACCCTGCAAGACTGTTTTGCCTGCACAGACTGGGTTGTGTTTAAAGCTGCAGCCACCTGAGAGGACTCTTCTGTAAACATACAGGATTATGCTGAATATGTGACTTGGTACATCAGCACGTGTGTTGATACCATCGTACCCACCATACAGGTCAGGAAGTTCCCCAACCAGAAGCCCTGGATCAACAGTCAGGTACATCAGATGCTGTGTGCACGCTCTCGTGCATTTAAATCAGGCTGTGAGGTCAAGTACAAAGCTGCAAAGTATGGACTGAGAGAGGCTATAATAACAGCCATGAGGCAGTACAGAGAAAAGCTGGACAGCCTCTACTCCAGTCCTGACCCGGGATGCATGTGGCAAGGCCTGCAACACATCAAAGACTACAAAAGGACCAACAGCAGAACCACTAGCTCCACAGACAGCCTGCCGGACGATCGCAACGTCTTTTACACCCACTTTGAGACCACCAGCTACAGTACAGAGAAGAGACACACATTCTCCCCCCCCCCCCCTCCCCACTAAGAGTCTCACCAGGCCAGGTAAACAAAGCACAGCAGAATATCAACCCCTGCAAGGAAGTAGGACCAGACAACATACCTGGGCGGCCCTGTTATTAAGCAAATTAAGCGCTGGACTCCAGAGACTGAGAGCACCCTGCAAGACTGTTTTGCCTGCACAGACTGGGTTGTGTTTAAAGCTGCAGCCACCTGAGAGGACTCTTCTGTAAACATACAGGATTATGCTGAATATGTGACTTGGTACATCAGCACGTGTGTTGATACCATCGTACCCACCATACAGGTCAGGAAGTTCCCCAACCAGAAGCCCTGGATCAACAGTCAGGTACATCAGATGCTGCGTGCACGCTCTCGTGCATTTAAATCAGGCTGTGAGGTCGAGTACAAAGCTGCAAAGTATGGACTGAGAGAGGCTATAATAACAGCCATGAGGCAGTACAGAGAAAAGCTGGACAGCCTCTACTCCAGTCCTGACCCGGGATGCATGTGGCAAGGCCTGCAACACATCAAAGACTACAAAAGGACCAACAGCAGAACCACTAGCTCCACAGACAGCCTGCCGGACGATCGCAACGTCTTTTACAACGTCTTTTACACCCCCTCTGCCAGTCTGATGGCAGAGGGGAAGAAGCTCTTCATGTGACGGGAGGTTTTAGTCTGGATGGACCGAAGTCTTCTACCTGAGGGGAGAGGGGCAAACAGTATGTGACCAGGGTGTGAGGGATCGGCTATGATCCGGCCAGCACGCCTCCGGGTCCTGGAGATGTACAGATCCTGGAGAGATGGGAGCTTGCAGCCCATCACCTTCTCAGCAGTGCGCACGACGTGCTGCAGCCTTAGTCTGTCCCTGGCAGTGGCTCCTGCGTACCACACGGTTATGGAGGTGGTGAGGATGGACTCGATGATGGCTGTGTAGAACTGCACTAACATCTTGGTGGGTAGCTTGAGCTTCCTCAGCTGCCGCAGGAAGAACATCCTCTGCTGGGCCTTTTTGATGAGGGAGCTGATGGTCGGCTCCCACTTGAGGTCCCTGGTGATGGTGGTGCCTAGGAAGCGGAAGGAATCAGCAGTGGTGATGGGAGAGCCTGTGAGGGTGAGGGGGGGCAGAGGAGTTGTGACTTTCCTGAAGTCCACAATCATCTCCACTGTCTTCAGAGCGTTCAGCTGCAGGTTGTTGTTGTTGCACCAGGACGCCAGCTGGGCCACCTCTCTCCTGTAGACGGACTCGTCACCGTTGGAGATGAGCCCGATGAGGGTGGTGTCGTCCGCAAACTTGATCAACTTGACAGACTGGTGGCTGGAGGTGCAGGAGTTGGTATAAAGGGAGAAGAGTAGGGGGGAAAGTACACAGCCCTGGGGTGATCCGGTGCTGATGCTAGCAGAGTCTGAGACAGTCTTTCCCAGCCGCACATGCTGCCTCCGGTCCGTCAGGAAGTCGGTGATCCACCTGCAGAGGGAGTCAGGCACGTTGAGCAGGGACAGCTTGTCCCAGAGCAGATCGGGGCGGATGGTGTTGAATGCGGAGCTGAAGTCCACAAACAGGATCCTGGCGTAGGTTCCCGGGGAGTCCAGGTGCTGCAGGATGGAGTGGAGGGCCAGGTTGACTGCGTCGTCTACAGACCTGTTGGCTCGGTAGGCAAACTGCAGCGGGTCCAGGAGGGGGGTGGTGATGGACTTGAGGTGGGGCAGGACCAGGTGCTCAAAGGACTTCATGACTACAGAGGTGAGCGCTACAGGTCTGTAGTCGTTAAGTCCAGTGATCCGTGCCTTCTTGGGGACAGGGATGATGGTGGAGGATTTGAGGCAGGACGGCACGTGGCATAGCTTAAGGGAGGTGTTAAAAATGTCTGTGAAGACAGGAGCCAGCTCTTTCGCACAGTGTCTCAGGGTGGAGGGAGACACGCCGTCCGGACCGGGGGCCTTGCGCGGGTTCAGTCTGGAGAACTGTAGTTTCAGTCTGGAAAGAGTACTATAGATGCCATGTTCGCTCTAAGAGTGTTGATGGAGAAGTTTAGAGAAGGTCAGAAGGAGCTGCATTGTGTCTTTGTGGATCTAGAGAAAGCAGACGATAGGCTGCCAAGAGAGGAAGTGTAGTACTGTATGAGAAAGTCAGGAGTGGCAGAGAAGTATGTGAGACTGGTGCAGGACATGTATGGGGACAGCAAGACGGTAGTGAAGTATGCTGTTGGAGTGACGGATGGATTCAAGGTGGGGGGTGGGATTACATCAGGGATCGGCTCTGAGCCCCTTTTTGTTTTCCATGGTGATGGACAGGCAGACAGATGAGGTCAGGTAGGAGTCTCCGTGGACAATAATGTTTGCAGACGACATTGTGATCTGTAGTGAAAGTAGGGAGCAGGCAGGAGAGAACCTGGAGAGGTGGAGGTATGCTCTGGAGAGAAGAGGAATGAAAGTCAGTAGAAGCAAGACAGAACACATAAGCATGAATGAGAGGGGGGCAGGAGCAGAGGTGAAGATGGAAGGAGTAGTGGTAGTGAAAGTAGATGAGTTTAAATATCTGGGGTCATCCATCCAAAGCAATGGAAAATGCACAGGAGATGTGAAAGGAGACGGGTGTCAGGAGTGAGTTGTGAAAGAAAGGTAGCAGCAAGAGTGAAGAGGAAGATTTACAAGACGGTAGTGAGACCTGCTATGATGTATGGTTTGGAGACAATGCCACTGACAAAAAGACAAGAGGTGGAGCTGGAGGTGGCAGAGTTGAAGATGGTAAGATTTTCATTAGGAATAACTGGGAAGGACAAGATTATAAATCAGTATATCAGAGGGCCAGGCCAGGTTGAGCAGTTTGGAGACAAAGTAAGAGAGTGAAGGCTGAGATGGTTTGGACATGTGCAGAGGAGGGATAGTGGAGATATTGGACAAAGGATGTTGAACATGGAGCTGCCACACAGAAGGAAAAGAGGAAGACCACAGAGAAGATTCATGGATGTAGTGAAGGAGGACATGGAGAGGGCTGGTGTTCCAGATGGAGATGGAAGGGATAGGGTGAGATGAAGGCAGACGATCTGCTGTGGCAACCCCTAAAGGGGGCAGCCGAAAGAAGAAGAAGAAGAAGAGGGGAACAAAAGTGAACAACAAGATTTAGCCACACACCAAAAAAAATGACCACTGCAGTTGCTGCGGTTGCTCGTTATCCTCCGCGGTAGGCTTGTCCATAGCGTGGTGCTACATAATTGCGGTTATTGTGACAGCTCTAGTAGTGACTGAGGTGTGATTTGGCTGTTGCCTCTTGTCAGGGCCAGGGACAAAGGAGACTGGTCCCAGAGAAGGGCCAGGGAAGAAACAAAGATAAGGAAGAAGTGAGCCCACAATGGTGTTTCTCCGCCAGATTCATAGCTCACTCACCCAAAGAACACAACACTCTGGGAAAATAACAGCCCCAGAATTCATGACTGGAGTGGTTTAAAATATCAAAGTCCCAACCGAGGTGTTTCCCTTACAATATTAATCAAAATACGGTGGTGGTGGAATGCTTGACTCTCCCTTAATAACAGAGGGATGTAAGTGGATGAGCTGTATGCATAAGCAGTGAGCCATCTGGCTGTAAATAAACTTTGGCAGGGAAGAAACACAGCGCCGGCCGAGCTATTTTCTCTCCTCCTTATAAAATTATCTCTCCCACTCAGCTTCAGCTCAAAGGGTAAGGTAATTTTGTCTTTAACAAGCATTTTTTGGAATGTGTTGCAGGCCTGAAATGCAGTAATGGGCGTATAATAATCTAAATTAAGCTGACCACACGATACATGGAATACTATGGGTTCATTCTGTCTGCAATGAAACAAATTACATCATAGTAAATTTAAGCTAAGATTTATTCCCATTTTCCATACCATCTGAACTTTTTTCTGACTCAAGATTTAAATTTGTAAACATCTCACCACTATCTGTTCACAGCTTACCTGACAGGCGCAGGTGTTGGGCCCTTCACGTGTCTGACAGGTGACGGTGACTGTTGGCGTCCCACGGTCACCTTGGAAACGTAAGAGGGAGGGGATTTGGACGTTGGCTTTGGAGGGACCCGCGGAGGGGTTTTGTGAGCCAAATGCTGAATCATCATTTCTCCATCAACATGCATTTCCATCATGGTGGTGCCCTGGAAGCTGGATTCCACCTTCTGAAATGGAAAGATTTATGCTATGTATAAGAACTCAGTGCTGCTGGATTTTCAGACACTGTAGCCAGATCATTTCAAAGCATCTTTTATCATCTGGAAGCTGTTCAATTTGACTGACACGTTGCGTTACTGATTTTATAGAGTTAGAAATTAGGACAGTTCCAAATATACACAGTGATGTGAAAAAGTATTTGCCCCCTTCCTGATTTCTCATTTTTTGTATGTTTGTCACACTTAAATGTTTCAGATCATCAAACACATTTAAATATTATACAAAGATAACACAAGTAAACACAAAATGCAGTTTTTAAATGGTGTTTATTATTTAGGGGAAAAAAAATCCAAACCTACATGGCCCTGTGTGAAAAAGTGATTGCCCCCAAAACCTAATAACTGGTTGGGCTCTGAGCAGCAACAACTGCAATCAAGCATTTGTGATAACTGGCAAGGAGTCTTTTACAGTGCTGTGGAGGAATTTTGGCCCATTCGTTTTTGCAAAATTGTTGTAATTCAACCACATTGGAGGGTTTTTGAGCATGAACCACCTTTTTAAGGTCATGCCACAGCAACTTAATTGGATTCAGGTCAGGGCTTTGACTAGGCCACTCCAAAGTCTTCATTTTGTTTTTCTTAAGCCATTAAGAGGTGGACTTGCTGGTGTGTTTTGGATCATTGTCCTGCTGCAAAACCCAAGTGTGCTTCAGCTTAAGGTCACGAACAGATGGCCGGACATTCTTCTTCAGGATTTTTTGGTAGACAGCAGAATTCATGGTTCCATTTACCACAGCAAGTCTTCCAGGTCCCAAAGCAGCAAAACAGCCCCAGACCATCACACTACCACCACCACATTTTACTGTTGGTATGATGTTCCTTTTCTGAAATGCTGTGTTACTTTTACAGTGGATGTAATGGGACACACACCTTCCAAAAAGTTCAACTTTTGTCTCGTCAATCCACAGAGTATTTTCCATCAAGATGTTTTCTGGCAAAACTGAGACAAGCCTTTATGTTCTTTTGCCTCAGCAGTGGTTTTCGTCTTGCAACTCTGCCATGCAGGCCATTTTTGCCCAGTCTCTTTCTTGTGGTGGAGTTTGGAATGAAACCTGCAGTTCTTTGGATGTTGTTGATTGCAGCATGATGTTGAGCTTTTGAGGATCTTTTGGTCTACTTCACTTTGTCAGGCAGGTCCTATTTAAGTGATTTCTTGATTGAGAACAGGTGTGGCAGTAATCAGGCCTGGGCGTGGCTAGAGAAATTGAACTCAGCTTTCCAAAGATGTGATAAACCACAGTTAATTCATGTTTTTACATGGGGGGGGGGACTTTTTCACACAGGGCCATGTAGGTTTGGATTTTTTTTTACCCTTAATAATAAACACCTTCATTTAAAAACTGCATTTTGTGTTTACTTGTGTTATCTTTGTCCAATATTTAAATTTGTTTGATGATCTGAAATATTGAAGTGTGACAAATATACAAAAAACTGAGAAATAAGGAAGGGGGCAAACACTTTATCACACCACTGTAGTCTGTAAATAAAGATGGATGGCAGAATCAGGTTTATTGCCATTGTTCATGTAGTACACAAACTAGGAATTTGTCTCGGTACAATGCTGCAACATTAAACATGATAAGATAAGAGAAATAAACTATACATGTAATAAAGTGTAGGATAAGATTAAGTGATACTGGTCAACAGTTAAAATATATATTAGCCAGCAGCAGATACTGTGGAGAACTATATAGTGCAGTCGGTAATGCAGGAAGAAAACAGTGATGATTGACATGAGTCTGGTTGAGCTGCTGTACATGGTGCACGAGAGTCACTTAGTGTTCAGCAGTCTAATGGCAGAGGGGAAGAAGCTGTTCATGTGACGGGAGGTTTTAGTCTGGATGGACCGAAGTCTTCTACCAGAGGGGAGGGGGGCAAACAGTACGTGACCAGGGTGTGAGGGATCGGCTATGATCCGGCCAGCACGCCTCCGGGTCCTGGAGATGTACAGATCCTGGAGAGATGGGAGCTTGCAGCCGATCACCTTCTCAGCAGTGCGCACGACGCGCTGCAGCCTTAGTCTGTCCCTGGCAGTGGCTCCTGCGTACCACACGGTTATGGAAGTGGTGAGGATGGACTCGATGATGGCTGTGTAGAACTGCACTAACATCTTGGTGGGTAGCTTGAGCTTCCTCAGCTGCCGCAGGAAGAACATCCTCTGCTGGGCTTTTTTGATGAGTGAGCTGATGGTCAGCTCCCATTTGAGGTCCCTGGTGATGGTAGTGCCTAGGAAGCGGAAGGAATCAGCAGTGGTGATGGGAGAGCCTGAGAGGGTGAGGGGGGGCAGAGGAGTAGTGACTTTCCTGAAGTCTACAATCATCTCCACTGTCTTCAGAGCGTTCAGCTGCAGGTTGTTATTGCTGCACCAGGACGCCAGCTGGGCCACCTCTCTCCTGTAGGCGGACTCGTCGCCGTTGGAGATGAGCCTGATGAGGGTGGTGTCGTCCGCAAACTTGATCAACTTGACAGACTGGTGGCTGGAGGTGCAGGAGTTGGTGTAAAGGGAGAAGAGTAGGGGGGAAAGTACACAGCCCTGGGGTGATCCGGTGCTGATGCTAGTATAGTCTGAGACAGTCTTTCCCAGCCGCACATGCTGCCTCCGGTCCGTCAGGAAGTCGATGATCCACCTGCAGAGGGAGTCAGGCACGTTGAGCAGGGACAGCTTGTCCCGGAGCAGAGCGGGGCGGATGGTGTTGAATGCGGAGCTGAAGTCCACAAACAGGATCCTGGCGTAGGTTCCCGGGGAGTCCAGGTGCTGCAGGATGGAGTGGAGGGCCAGGTTGACTGCATCGTCTACAGACCTGTTGGCTCGGTAGGCAAACTGCAGCGGGTCCAGGAGAGGGGTGGTGATGGACTTGAGGTGGGACAGGACCAGGCGCTCAAAGGACTTCATGACTACAGAGGTGAGCGCTACAGGTCTGTAGTCATTAAGTCCAGTGATCCGTGGCTTCTTGGGGACAGGGATGATGGTGGAGGATTTGAGGCAGGACGGCACGTGGCATAACTTAAGGGAGGTGTTAAAAATGTCTGTGAATACAGGAGCCAGCTGTTTCGCACAGAGTCTCAGGGTGGAGGGAGACACGCCGTCTGGGCCGGGGGCCTTGCGCGGGTTCAGTCTGGAGAACTGTTTGAGCACATCCTGCTCACTGATGATAAGGGGAGGGGGGGAGGTGGGGGGGGTGCCTTAAATGAAGTAGGGAATGTGGAGGCTGTGGAGCTGGAGGGAGGGGGGGAGTTGGACACAGATGACGAGGTGTCAAAACGGGCATAGTGTTGGGACAGTCTCTGACAAAGGGCTTTGTCATCCTGACCTTTAGGAGCCTTAGGTCGATAGTTGGTGATTTGCCTCAGTCCTCTCCACACGGAAGCCGAATCATTAGCAGTGAACTGCTGCTGGAGTCTCTCTGAGTACACAGATTTAGCCCTCTTCAGCTCTCTGTTAAACCGGTATTTAACCTCCCTGTAGCAGTCCCTGTCTCCACTTTTCAACGCTGCTTCCTTCTCCTTCCTGATCTGTCTGAGCTTAGCTGTGAACCAGGGTTTGTCATTAGAGTAACTCACCCTGGTGCGTGATGGAAGAATGTTCTCTTCACAAAAGTGGATATATGAGTTCACAGTGTCCGTGTACTCATCCAGATCATGCGTGGCTCCTTTAAGCATGCCCCAGTCAGATATTTCCATGCACGTTTCCAGCTTCTCCTCAGCATCACTGGTCCGTATCTTCGTAGTGCTCACAACAGGTTTAGTGAGCTTCAATCTCTGTCTGTATGTGGGAATGAGGTGAACCATCACGTGATCAGATAATCCCAGCGCAGCTCGAGGGACAGCGCGATATGCATCTTTCACTGTGGTGTAACAGTGATCCAGTGTGTTTAATCCTCTGGTGGGGCATTTAATAAACTGTTTGTAGCGGGGGAGATCGTGGCTCAGATTGCACTGATTAAAGTCGCCAGCCACAATAATCAGCGAGTCTGGAAAACTCCGCTCTGTGTGTTGAATGTGATCCGCGAGCACGCGCTGAGCTTCGCGCGTGTCCGCGTCGGGAGGGGCGTACACAGCGATCATTATGAAAGAAGCAAACTCCCGCGGGGAATAGAAGGGCTTGTAATTGATAACAAGAAATTCCAAGGCAGGAGAACAGTGTTTGGAAATTACCGTTACATCAGAGCACCAGCTGCAGTTGATGTAGAAGCAGACTCCGCCTCCTGTGGTCTTGCCGGAAAGCTCTGTGTCACGATCAGCACGGAAGAGCTGGAAGCCGTCGAGGCGCAGCGCGCTGTCCGGTATATTTTCCCGGAGCCAGGTCTCAGTAAAGCAGAGGACAGCTGAGGAGGCGAGGTCCTTAAAACGCATCAGCAGTCTCAGTTCATCCACCTTGTTAGAGAGAGAGTTGGTATTGGACAGAAATATGCCAGGCAGCGCCGTTCGCGAGCCTCTCCTGCGAAGTCGCACGAGAGCGCCCGCTCGTCTTCCTCTCTTCCGCCGTCTCATGACATCGTCGCATGACAGTTCTTCAAAAGTGAAGCTTGCACATCTACTGTACAGTATAAATCGTCCTGTGGTGGTGAGAGCTCAAGGCCATGGCTCCATTTAAGGATGGCTACTGCACAGACACTGGCTGCAAATGATGTCAAAAGCACAAGATTGCAGTGTTCTAAATCCAGGAGGCAGAGCTTTACTTTTCTACAATGAAAATGAAAGTCCCCACATGTTGTCCATCTTTATACACCAGTACAGTCTATGGTTTTTCCCAGATGATGTTCCATTTTCATTGGGAAAGTTCTAGACAGGGAAAATGAATTTTAACACATTGCCAAATTCTACTGCTGACTGAACAATTCCAACAAGAACATGAAGTTATCATGTATGTGGTGTCACTGCCACATGTTAAAAGTATCTTTTTCTTTCTTCGTCATGTCTGCAATGACAGACTTGCGGTTCAAACCCCTCAACCATTCCACCATCCAGCTACAGCCTCTGAGGGTTTATTTAAGCACAGTCCCAACACATTTAAGTATCACCTAAAAACTACTGTATGGATCTGGGCCATTTGTTTCAGTAAACCATTTAAATGTGCTGCTGGACAGAAACACATTTCCATTTAAGTGCTTCCTGTGTCTTACCCGCTGCACTGTGGTCTGAGAAGTCGCCATCTGTGATGTGGCCACAATAGTCTTGGTTTTCTTACTTGGGACCGCTTCCTCCCCTATGACACAAATACACAGATATTGATTTTCATACAACTTTAAACATTAAAAACGTTTTCTGATGCCCTCTGGGCCCACTCACACTATCTCCTCTATACCATATTGACTTCTGACACATGACCCCTAAAGTCTGGAAACTTTGACTCCAGTGATCGTTTCGTGCTGTTCTTAAGAATGAAACAATCCCCCAGTCAGCCAGAGAGGGGAGTACTTAGGAATGGAGCAAATGAAAAATGCTGGCCCATGCAGCATGAACATGCTGTATCATCGATCCAACCATTCCTCTCCATATTCATTTAATAACAATAGCAGCAAGTTGTTTGAATGCAGAAGACAACTGCAGATAGAACTAATGGGGAAGGGGGGGCACTGTCACAACACAGAGCCACTGTGGCAACGTGTCGAGGTCAATGGGAGCTGTGGGGTGGGGGTGGGGGTGGTAATCACCTTTAGCAGAGCCAAATGGCCCTAGTGTGAGTGGGCCCTTACATAAGGATAACATTCTCAAGTGTTGTTCTGATGAAACTGCGAACTCCACCCTCACCCTGAACTAAGAGCTCTGCAGTAGATGTCGCCCGTCCGCTGCTGTTGGCGGCAGTTACAGAATATGTTCCAGAATCCTCTGGGAAGGCCTCTGCGATTAGAAGACTATACATGTCTCCCTCCTGGAGAATCCTGAAGTCAGCGGAGCTTTGGATCTCGGCCCCCTCTCTGTAGAACTTCACCGATGGTGTTGGGATTCCTGACACTCTGACGTCCAGCCTCACCTGGCTGCCCTGTCTCACAGTTGAACTCTGAAGTCTCTGTAGGAAGTTTGGAGGTGCAGTCTCTGCTGCAGAGACAAAAGAAAAAAAGGCTTATGATTATGCAGGATTTAATAATGACAACAGTGCTATTGTGTGTGCAGATCAACACACGTGCATTAGGATAAGCGGTTAATACATACCCTAAAGTCTCATTTATTGTCATCATGCTGACATTTGGAATTTTGTAACCAATGACAGAGGTATCACTGGTTCATCAGGAGTTCAAGTTTAGGTTCTTAATCACTTCAGAAACCTCAGATCCCTCTTAAGGTAAGCTATGCTGCAGCAGCTGCATCTAAATTTGGTTTTATCACTGGATTAAGTGACAATCCACACCCCCTCCAGCTCACACCAGGATAATTTTAGACTCAGACTAAGCCACACAGACACAATCACTTCATTTAATGTCTACAGTTTCCCTAACATATGCATTGCTAAACTTCGTCTATATCATTCACAGTGCTGCGCAACTGTAGAACTACACCCGTGAACAAAATTGTTGGTACCCCTCTCTTAATGAAAGAAAAACCCTCAATGGTCACAGAAATAACTTGAATCTGACAAAAGTGGTAATAAATAAAAAGTCAATGAAAATTAACCAATGAAAATCAGACAATGCTTTTGAATTGTGGTTCAACAGAATTACTTTAAAAAACAAACTCATGAAACAGGCCTGGAAAAATATGATGGTACCCTTAACTTAATATTTTGTTGCACAACCTTTTGAGGCAATCACTGCAATCAAACAATTTCTGTAACTGTCAGTGAGACTCCTGCACCTCTCAGCAGGTATTTTGGCCCACTCCTCATGAGCAAACTGCTCCAGTTGTCTCATGTTTGAAGAGTGCCTTCTCCAGACGGCATGTTTCAGCTCCTTCCACAGATGTTCAATAGGATTTAGATCAGCGCTCATAGAAGGCCACTTTAGAATAGTCCAGTGTTTCGCTCTTAGCCATTCTTGGGTGTTTTTAGCTGTGTCTTTGGGTCATTATCCTGTTGCAAGACCCATGACCTGCGAATGAGACCAAGCTGTCTGACACTGGGCAGCACATTTCTCTCTAGAATACCTTGATAGTCTTGAGATTTCAGTGTTCCCTGCACAGATTCAAGACACCCTGTGCCAGATGCAGTAAAGCAGCCAGCTGATATGCCTTGCCAAAAAAGTTCCAGTTTTGTCTTGTCTGTCCATAGTACATTCTCCCAGAAGCTTTGTGGCTTGTCAACATGCAGTTTGGCAAATTCCAGTCTGACTTTTTTCATGATTTGTTTTCAACAGTGGTGTCCTCCTTGGTTGTCTCCCATGAAGTCCACTTTGGCTCAAACAACGACGGATGGTGCGATCTGACACTGATGTACCTTGACCTTGGAGTTCACCATGAATGTGTTTAAAGGTTGTTCTGGGCTCTTTTGTTACCATTCGTATTATTAGTCTCTTCCATTTTTCATCAAGTTTCCTCCTGCGGCCACGTCCAGGGAGGTTGGCTACAGTCCCGTGGATCTTAAATTTCTGAATAATATGTGCAACTGTAGTCACAGGAACATCAAGCTGCTTGGAGATGGTCTTATAGCCTTTACCTTTAACATGCTTGTCTATAATTTTCTTTCTAATCTCCTGAGACAACTCTCTCCTTTGCTTCCTCTGGTCTATGTTTAGTGTGGTACACACCATGTCACCAAACAGCACAGTGACTACTTGTCACCCTTTAAATAGGCCGACTCACTGACTACAAGTTTGTAGACACTTGTGATGTTAATTAGAGGACACATCTTGGTTGAACATGTCCCTATGGTCACATTATTTTCAGTCTTTTCTAGGGGTACCATCATTTTTGTCCAGGCCTGTTTCATGAGTTTGTTTTTTTAAAGTAATTCTGTTGAACCACAATTCAAAAGCATTGTCTGATTTTCATTGGTTAATTTTCATAGAATTTTTTATTTATTATTACTTTTGTCAGATTCAAGTTATTTCTGTGACCATTGTGGGTTTTTCTTTCATTAACAGAAGGGTACCAACAATTTTGTCCACGTGTGTATAAACTGGAGTGGTGGCTCAATTGGTAGAACATCTGCCCCACACCCGGGAGGTTGGGGTTCAAATCCCGGCTGGGTCATGCCGAAAACCATATAAAAGCGGAACTTCCTGCCGTCCATCTTGGTGCTCAGCAATAATGGAACAGAGGAGGGAAAATTTGTGGTGGCGCCTTGCATGGCAGCAACCCCTCTGATTCTAGATGTGATTAACATTGTAGATAAGAGAAATGTAGTTTCATTCTACTGTACATGATTGGCTGTATGGATTGAATGACAATAAAGATGGCTTTACCTTTAAAAAAAATATACCATGCTAACGTCAGAACAGATAAATCTGAGTAGGCACTTTTGCTTTGTGAGGTTCTTAAAAGAATGAAGTCACTCAGGAGTATCTATGTGTCATAAAAAATACAGTCAAATACTGATTGTGTACTATTGTTAATACTGAAATGAGCTGCCTTCATGTTCTTCCTCCTCATATGTTTTGAGTCTGAGTGTCTACCTAGGATCCTGGGCATCACATTTGGAGGCTGCATTAAAAACCAAAACGTCCTGCGAAAAGTGGAAACCCAATATATAGCCAATATCACCAAGGAAAGGAGGATGAAATTCACACAACATCCTCTGAACCTCCCAGAAAGCAGATATCCAAAGATGCCACTTATAAGGACACCCCCCCCCCCCCATCATGATGGAAAGAGAAAAAGAAGGTGGACCAGAAAAACCTGGTGTGCCACCCTCAAAGAGGACGTAAAGGCAGTCAACCTTGCCTGGGAAGGTACTGAGATGGCTGCAGCTGACAGAGCTGGGTGGAGAATTCTTGATGCCTGATCTAAACCCAAGTCTGGGTGTACAGCTCAGTTTAGTGGTTCATTACTGCTATCTTCTGTTTGGGACAATTTATCATTGAACAAAGTCTGTTTTCATTACAGGTCTATGCTTATGTGAACTACAGCAACTTCACCCTGGCTGTCCTGCCAGTTAATGTCAATGTCAACACTGGCAGGACAAAACTGCAACAACGGCAGCTTTGGTTGTAATTGTCATGTAAGAAAGTCAAGGGGAACCTTCTCACAAAAGATGGGGAGGTGTGTGGATACAAAACAGAAGGAGATGAGACAATATGAGGTGAGTCCTTGGGACTTGGAAGCTGCACCATGGCTCAAGACAGTAGCAGGCACTAGAACATGGATCAGCTAACTTTAGAACCCCAATGTGCGGGGGCTTGTAAGGATCGCTCTACAACCAATGACAAAGTACAGCATGTAATAATAATAATGCATTGGTTTTATATAGCGCTTTTCTTGGACACTCAAAGACATTTTACAATGGATACATTATTCATTCACTCCACAGACATTGGTAGTGGTAAGCTACTGCTGTAGCCACAGCTGCCCTGGGGCAGACTGATGGAAACATGGCTGCCATCCTGCATCAGCGGCCTCTCTGACCACTACCGAACATTTATACACATTCATACCCGTATAAACTAAATTCTTAATACATTTTGATTATTTCAGAGGTGAAAAGATGTCTAGACTCCGCTGTTCTGTCAACGTTCTGATCTCACCTGTAACAAGGAGTTCAGCAGTGCTTGTGGCTTGTCCAGCGCCATTGGTGGCTCTGACAGAAAATCGTCCGGTGTGTGCGGCAGTCACAGCAGGGATTCTCAGAACAGCGCGGCCATCACTGAATGAGATCTGGATACCGGGGAGAGCGGCGGCAGAAAGAACCTGACCATCACGAAACCAGCTCACCTCAGGAACTGGAAAACCTGCCAAGGAGAGAAGGGGAAAAAACAAACAAACATGATTCATCATTCATTGATACACAATCATTGAGCTGCAATAATGCAGGTTGGGGATAACCTTCCTTACCACTAACTTGCGCCTCGAACGTTGCGGCACTACCCTCAAGTGCCACAACGCTCTGTAGCGGCTGTGTGAATGTCGGTGCCTGTGTTGACATGTTGACTGGCACCCTGCAGACAAGACAAAAACACAGAAGACGATAAGCAACTAATGGCAAAAATCAATACATTTGTGCTGGAATAGATTATTCCTAGCATCTTATCAGACACTCGTGCTGTAGTTGAGGCCAAGACCACTGTGTATGCAGGTCCTGGTCTTGACGAGGTCTTGGCTACAACACTATCAGACAGTTCTTACTAACACAAAAAGTCATCTAAGAAAGTTAGATGATAAGCTGCATTAACAAAAAATGAATGATGTTAGCTTAACAGCTAACACAGTTTAAAGTTGACTGTTAGCTTAACAGCTAATATAGCATACAGCTGAAAGATGTTAGCTCAAGAGCTATGATAACTTATAGTTGAATGATGTTAGCTTAAATGCTAAAATAAAAGAGTCCGTAACCAATCATAGGTTAAAGCACCAATAAAGCAGGTTTGTGCTCCGTTCTGTCAGATTCAGTTTTGTGTGGAAGCTCAAAGGCGCTGTGTTCCAGCAACAGAGAAATGACCAAGAAAACACCCTTCCAACAATGTCTATTAATTCAAAAACCTTCAGACTCATGGCTATAATTGGGACTGTTCGTGCCCTGGATTTACTCTACTATGGTGCGTTTCATGTGCTCTTCAGGTCAAAATTGCAAGTCACAGTCCCAATACAAAATACAAAGGGAAATATTTCTGGTTTCTAGCTTTGAGGAGAAAACATGAGAGACAGGACAGGTGTTGCTACATTTTCTGAGGGGGTGAAACTGTCCAGAGTACAGTTTGGAGGTGAATTCTGAGCCTATCTCACTCTAGGTGTGACGCCATCCACTCCGAGCTGCGGACACTGTGCTCCATATTAAAAAGTCAACAACGGGCTGAAAATCCAACCTGAGATTAAACTCATAACATTCCAAAACCTTCAGGCACATCTGGATGTCTGCCTGGGCCAGTGCAGGACTCAGAGCATATATCATCAAACCTGGAAAAACCTCCAGCCTCATTTCCACTGACTGTGGTGTGTTCCGCCACAGATGCGGTAAAGTTTTGAAGCGGGATGGCTCAGAACAAGGTTTCCATGGTAAGATCACAGAAGAATTATATAAAATAACGGGAGTGCTCATGACAGGCCGATCGCAATCACGTGATAACAACAAGGAAGCAAGGTATGCCACTGTCAATCTGTAGTGTGTTCGGATCGCCCAGTAGTGCCCTATGAAGTGGACTGCATCAGGCATTCAGTCATATTCTGCGAGATTCCAAACCACAGATGACAAAAATTACCCATAAATCACTGCACTTCAAATATGAGTGAAAGAAACAACTGTTGCTAACCTTACTAGCAGAACTTTTGCTCCCTTAACTGATATTCCTGTGCACAGAGTAGGGATTGGAACGCAGCGTGGATTCTAGTGTGTTCGAATAATGTATAAGTACCTTGTTAATTCTAATTCTGTGAAGTGTTTCTATGTTATATCGCAGTTTTTATCTTCTCTGACAGTGGTGGAGGACCTCAGAAAATAATGGGTGATCCTTAAATAATTTTTACTGAACAGTAGGGCTGTGCAATACAACAATATATATATATATATATATATATATCAGATGAAGATATAAAAACAAGAGTGGTGGGTGGCTAGGCTTCAGCCCGGTGGTTGCTAACTCCAAACTACCAGTTTGGTCAAATAGCTGCTACTCCTGTTTGCCAGGCATGTGGGACTGTTTTCCATCGAGCTGCGTCAGAAAGGACTGTCCACTAACCTTGTTTTAATAGGAGCTAAGTAACGTTAACACCTTATCTAATTACAAAATGGCGAATGCTAAATGATGCTAAGTTTTGCTAACTGGAAACATTATAGTGTATCAGACCATCGTTTCTGTGGTTAAATTACTGTCAAGTTTCTTAGTTTTGTCTGAAAAAATTTATTAAAGCTGCAAAAGTGCATGATGGTGGCACATACACGCAAAATAAATACATAAATTAAAATGGGTCAGAGGAGCAAGTAGGCTCTTAATGTAATCTATTTGATTTCCAATAATTTTAATTAGTCAAGTAGTGATAATGAATAAAGTTAAAGTCATCAGATGTATTTTATTACTTTACCTTTTGTGTCTTTGATTTTCAGATCACGACCAATCTGAATATTTTTACTGAGAAGCATACAGGTTAAATCAGGCCAGAATAGCATCTTCAGGCTGTGGATCTACACTTAAATTTTTATTGATTTAAACTAACAGCTAATTTATATCTGCAGATGGCAGCCATGAGTAATTTTCTCAATGTCAGACAATTTTTATGTTATATGTTTGGTTGGTTTTTGTTTTTATTTGCTATTCTCCTCTGGCTCAGGAAATATTTAACTTATTGATGTTGACTTTTTATTCATATAATATGATTTAGAAGAAAAACTTGAAATTTGTAAGAATCAAGGCTCAAATGCACATTAAAACTTTTTTTTATAACACTGCAAAATAATGAGGGAAAAAGGTGCATGTAAAAAAAGTAAAAAAAAAAAAGAGAGATGGTCCTTTTTATGTGATTATCTAAACTGTAGAATTTACAGAAAATGCATATCGTGATATATGGTGATATAAGATGAGCTATATTGTGATATGAAATTTTTGTCATATCGCACAGCCCTACTAAGCAGTGATCAAACAGTAAATACTGCATTATTTCCTTGCAGGCTGGATGTGGCATCCATCGAAAATAGACTCGTTGTGTATTTTTAGCAGTCCGTTGTGGTGAGCCAGATCTTTGCTACAATGCACCGTATCTGGTGGAGTAGAACATCGACTTGAATGGGAACTATTTGTTGTGGCGACCGCAGTCTGTGGAAATTGAAAGCTAGAACCCCAATTAGGAACTAGAAAGAGTCGCTGAGGAGGACGTGAGAATGGTTCATCGGGGTTTTTCTGGGACTATAGTCTACACAGCCATTTAATTCTACAAAGGATTTCTTATGTATCCAAACTAGGGATGTTAATGATTAAGTGACTTTCGATTAACTGTCGATAAGAATTTAGTCAACTAAATAAAATTAGTTGTCAGTTAATTGATAGCAGCCCTATCCTATGGAAGCTTATTCTATGAGGGGCGTAGTGGCATCACCATCCAGGCAGGGGCGTAAACAGTCACCCGCTGCCGCATTTCAAACGAAAAAGCAGAAGAAGATGCTAAGCCCCCAGAGCACATGCGCTGTGGAGAGTGAAAAAACTTGCCCTTCCAGGTTACGTCACTGTCACAACGGGGTGCAATGGCACACGAGTTTGAAGGTCCACCTGCTTCAAATTAACATAGCGGAAAAACTGACTGCAGCAAAGAAAAAGATTACACGAGCGCAAAAACCCATCCCCGCTGCTGCTGCCCCACAAGATGGAAAAGCAGACCGGACTCAAGTTGCCACTGAGGTAACAGACAACAGAGGAGCCCGAATGGTTCTGGGTTTGTCTGGGTTTCCAGGGTACTGTGATATGTTTAACATGCAACAGATGAAGCAGCTCATAGTTTATTTTCCTGCTAAAACAGTCTACCAGTGCAGCTCAGTATATCAGAATGTGAAAGTTATTTTTTTGTAATATAACTAAAAAGGATAAATTTATGATACTGGTAATTGTTTTTAAAATAAATAAAAAAATCATGACATTTCTAATTTACTGAGATGTACCAGCACACAGTACACACTATACAGTGCAAAATTTATTAAACTACAAAAAATGACATTGTCTGTAGTAAAAAAAAACAATGCCAATGGTACAAAAAATCATTGAGGAATATGATATTCATGTTTTATTCAGTATATCCAAAACAGTAATTAACTTTTTGTATGTTAAAGATTGAAAGACCATATTGTACCGAGGGAAATTCAGATTCTCAGGAAAATTGCTGCTTATCAATTGTTAATCGATCGATAAGATGAATCAATTAATAATTAATGAATTAATTGTGGAAACTATTTGAGCAATGCAACTGAAGAAAAAGTGAAGCTCTCAGACCAACATGCCCTTCCAGCTCCATCCATTATGTCAGAAAATACTGGCACAGGATGAACAGCAAAATCAGCAATTACATCCCTGTAGTAACCTAAGGGCGTTTTCTCGTCTATCAGTGTTCAGAAGACCTAATGTGAAGAGAAGGACATTTTCTGAGGAGTAGGGGAACACCTATGTATGGTGCTGTAAGGATTGTGGGTAATGAAGCTAACATGAATCAAGAGTGTGACCTTCAAAGGACTCTAAAATGTGTGTTAGGTTCAAATGCCAATAACCTTACCGATTTATCATTGAAATAAAGACTATACAACTATACAGGTCTGTATACCACAACATGCCTCTTCTCTGACTGTCCACCTGCTGACAGAGAAGCTCTGGTATGTTTTATTTTAGGAGCCGTGTCCTTAGGGGTGTTCCGGGCTCCAACGGGTCTGGCTGATAAACCACCAGCTGATCCACAGCAGGGCTCAGAGCAGATTAGAGCACCTGTCACAGGATCTGGTCTCAGGTTTCACTTCAGTGAAGTTTGGGTTCACAATCTGTATTTCATTTCGGTTGGCGTGCAAGCTGTTTGACCAGGAGCTCCACTCTCAAATAACCTCCTCTGTAACAATCTCTGACGTGTGTTTTCATCTGATAAAACTGCTCATTACAACAAGACCATCAGAGTAATTCAATTCAATTCAACTTTATTTATATAGCACCATTTCACAACAAGACTCATTTCATAGCACTTTCAACTGTAGGGGAAACCCCCACAATTGCAGAAAGACCCCGGCAATCAGGCAATCCCCTATGAGCAAGCGCTTGGCAACGGTGGAGAGGAAAAACTCCCTTTTAACAGGAAGAAACCTCCAGCAGAACCAGGCTCAGGGAGGGGCAGTCATCTGCTTTGACTGGCTGGGGGGTGAGGGGATAGAGAAGATGAAAAGAACAGACATGTAGAGAGCAAACAGCACGATGGGGACTCAATCTATGGGAGAGAACAAACAGATGTTAATGGCCAACAAAAAAAAAAAAATTTCATTGAGAGTGAAGAAAGGAGTGAAGCCCAGTGCAATTGTTGGAGGTCCCCCGGCTGTCTAAACCTATTAGCAGCATAACTAAGGGAGGGTTCAGAAACACATGATCCCTCCCTAATTGTAGGCTATATCAAAAAGGAAGGTTTTAACCCTATTCTTAAAAACAGAGATCGAGTCTGACTCCCGAATCCAGATTGACAGCTGGTTCCACAAGTGGAGAGCTTGATAACTGAAGGCTCTGCCCCCCATTGTACATTTGGAGATTCTAGGTATTACAAGTAATCCAGCATTTTGAGAGCGTAGTGTTCTTTTAGGATAATAGGGTAATATTAGATCTTTTAAATAAAAAGGGGCCCGATTGTTTAGAGCTTTGAAAGTGAGAAGAAGGATTTTAAACTTAATTCTAAACTCTATGGGAAGCCAATGAAGGGAGGCCAGAACCGGAGTGATATGATCTCTCTTTCTAGTACCTGTTAAAACTCTTGCTGCAGCATTTTGGATCAACTGAAGCCTTTTTAAAGATGTTTTAGGACAACCTGATAATAAAGAGTTACAATAATCTAATCTAGAGCTAACAAAAGTGTGGATCAGTTTCTCAGCATCACTCAGACAAGATGCTCCTAATCTTGGCAATATTACGCAAATGATAGAAGTCAGTCTTAGAAACGAATTTAATATGTGAATTGAAAAACAGATCTTCATCAAAAATAACTCCAACGTTCCTCACAGAGCTATTAAGAGAAAGAGTAACCACATCCAAACTAAGAGTCTGATTTGGAAAGGTATTTCTAAAGTTTTTTGGACCAACAAGAATGACTTCAGTCTTATCTGAATTTAATAGCAGGAAACTACAAGTCATACAAGCTTTCATTTCCTTAAGAGGGGCTTCTAACTTGGCTAATTGATTACTATCATCTGGCTTCATTGACAGGTATAATTGTGTATCATCTGCATAACAATGAAAATGTATACAGTGCTTCCTAATAATGTTGCCTAACGGAAGCACATATAAACTAAAAAGAGTAGGGCCTAGCACAGCTAGCTCATTCCAGTCTGACAAATTCACCCAGAGAGTGCTCAGATCTCCTGACTGCTGACCTTGATCTTAAACACAACCTAGACAGAATAGAGTAGGTTTCATTGTCATTGTACAGTAGTACAGTACAACAAAACTGTAGGTGTTCCACCAGGCTACAGTGCGATAAAGTAAGGGAGAAGGATTAGATAAAAACACGGTTACAGAACACACGATTAAACACACAACTGAAATATTTATTTTTTTTAAAAAATGGCCCATGATTACGGTAGTGGCTATGTGGGGAGGAACTATGTACCTAAGACTGCAGAGTGCAGACACACGATTGAACACACAATAGAGTAAAATGGCCCAAGGATTATGGAAAATATACATAGTAGTGGTTTTACAGATGGGTCAGTATACAGAACATGAAAGTGCAGAGTGCAAAGGCAGGTGAGTTATAGTGATAGTTAAAGGGTCCTCAGTTCTGTGCATGTGAGCGTTCAGAGGGAGGGGAGTGGGGCCTCTGACTGTTTGCAGTCTGGATGGCCCAGGGGAAGAAACTGTTTGCCAGTCTGGAGGTGTGGGACCTGATCGATCTGAATAGTCGTCCAGAGGGAAACAGGTTAATCAGGTGGTGGTGGGATATGAGGGGTCTCCTGTGATGGCCTTGATCCTTCTGAGACAGGAGGATCTGAAGATGTCCTCCAGGGAGGGCAGAGGGCCGCCGATAATTTTTTGGGCAGTGTTGATGACCCTCTGCACAGCCTTCCAGTTCTCGGCCGTGGAGCTGGTGTACCACATACCCAGACAGTAGGTGAGCATGCTCTCCACTGAGCAGCGGTAGAGGGCCAGCAGCAGCTTCTGGTCCAGGTTGTTCTTTCTCAGGATGTGCAACCGCTGCTGGGCTTTCTTCACCAGGGCCTTGGTGTTGACAGTCCAGGAGAGGTCAGAGGAGATGTGGGTGCCCACGAGCCTGAAGGTGAGGAACTTTTTCATGCGGCCGTCATTTATGAGGAGGGGGTGGGGTCCTGTTTGTTCTTCTTGAAGTCCAGTATGAGTTTTTTGGTTTTTTTGGACATTCACTTTCAGGTTGTTTGCCTGGCACCATAGCAGCAGATTATCTACCTTCCACCCTGTATGCCTTCTCATTGGCACTGGTGATGACTCCAACTAGGGTGGTATCATCCGCGTATTTCATAATGACGGTGGTTGGGTGGGTTGGAATAAAGTCAAAGGTGTACAGGGAGTACAGTAGAGGGCTTAGCACGCAGCCCTAAGACCAGTGTTAAGAGACAGTGTGGAGGAGTGGTGGGGGCTGAGTCTGACTGTTTGTGGGAGGTTGGTGAGAAAGTTTTTTTATCCAGGAGCAGGTGTGGGGGGGGGGGTATCTGGAGGAGGTGCAGTTTGTTGATCAAGATGTCTGGGATGATGGTGTTGAAAGCTGAGCTGTAGTCCATAAAGAGCATCCTCACGTAGCTCCTTGGGTTCTCCAGGTGGCTCAGCACTCTGTGGAGAGTGGCAGCAATGGCATCTTCTGTAGACCAGTTCTCCCTGTAGGCAAATGGGTGGGGGTCGAAGGAGGGGGGGAGACATACAGATACAGACCCATCTAGGATGTGCTTAAAGTCAAGGTCAGTGGTCTAGGAGGACTAATGTTATCTGGGAAATCATAAATGTCCAGATCTTCAGACCTATGCCAATAACCTTGACCTCAACCTGGATGCAGACCTATCTGAGGATCATTGTGAGTGAGTTTGGAGATCATAAGGGCAAATGCCTAGGGGGAGCAGCGATTCCAGTGAAATGTGGATGGACAGATGGATAGATGATGGACGCCAAGACGGAATGTGTTACAGGCTGGATCATAAAAGTACAAGACAGCTTCAGTGATTCCTGAAAATCTGAGATGATTGCAGGAAAAGAGTGGATACATCTCGTGGATGAAAGAGCCACTGAGGTTTTCCACCATATTGAACAAAGTGCTGAACCTGATTAAGTAATGTGTGGGTCAATATAACTTCCAGACATCCTACGTGGCTAAAAGTTCTGGTAGTGACACACACAGAGGAAATGAGTTTCCTTCAAAGTGTGTCAGGACCCCCCTTTAGAATTACATCAGGTCAGACAGAGTAGAGCACCAACGGAGACAGTACAGACAGCTTCAGAGAGCTGCCAGAACCAGGGCTGAAACAATTAGTCGATGTTGTTGATAACGTAAATCATAAAAATTTGTCAACACAGATTTTTATTGTCAACAAATTGTTTAATTTTAAAGTTTATATGCACACCACAGAAATGTTCGGTTTAACTGTTCCAGCAAATGAGAACGAGAAGGAGATTTTCATACTGGATTGGTTGAGGCTCGGGTTAACAACAACCGCCACTGGTGCTGTTAACTGACAGTGTGCCGGTGGAAATTTGGCTACTGTTGGTCTGGGGTTTGGGACTGACTTGGATGTAACCCAACATCACAACATAAAACAGAGGCCAACATGAAGTAGCAAAAAGCCAGCAGAAAAAGAACATGGTGAAGATCTAATGCTGCCATGACTGTGGACAGGAAAAATCAGATCAACTATACGGCATCAATCTTGCTTTGGCACAATGTGTCCCGGTCAAAACTGTTGAAGCTGTTAAAGGACTACAGTTTGAACAAAACCTCTGGAGACTGGTATGTCCTACCCCCACAATGTTGACCGAGGAGTGAGAGCGTCAAATACTGGAATGGCCCTGACCAAAATCCCCATCCTCTAGGTTTTACCCATCATTCCTGTGATGGAAACTGAAAATCTGGTTATGAGGGTAATAAAGACTCCACTTAAAACTCTGAAACATGTTCAAGCTGAAGTCTGAATAAAGGCTATATCCAATATGATATGCAGTTGATTCTCTGTCCATGTCCATCCAACTCTACACATTATAGAAAAGCTCATTTATAGAGTTCTAGAGGTTTTTTCTTTACATTCTCATGTAGATGATCCAGCTCAGAAAAATTCAGTTACATTCCTGAAGCAAATATTTTTTAATATGGGCACTACTGTTTTTAGTATTGGGTGAATGTTAATCAGTCCCTCCAGGATTTCACGGGATGTTTTTATGATTGTTGCAGGCCAAAAAGCCTGAATTCGTGAAAGCTTTTTTTAAAAAGTTGCAGTTAAAGTTGCGATGTTTTTAGAGTGTTTTTTGCACTAAAAGTTGTGGGAAGAATTCCAAATGTTAAAGCAGATGCTTTTATCCAGTTTACTGCAGTGATATTCTATATAATGATACAAGAAAAGAAGAGGATTGTCAAAAATTTCCTATTATAATGATTTGTAAATTAAGCAGAAACTTTCGCTATACAGAAAAGCTCTTGTACAACAGCAAATACAAACATTAACACAATATCCATTACAACAGCTAAACTGCATTGAATGCATGTTAAAGAGTAGAGATTTGGAAATTATTGGCAGCACCTTCATTTGAAAACTCCCTATGGTCCCCAACCACTCGGTACCGAGCGGAGAAGAAAAAATAAATTATTCATTTTGTTGCTCTGTACTGGCTATTGGAGTCTGTGTTTCCATCCATCCATCCATCTTCTACCGCTTTTCCGGAGGTCCGGGTCGCGGAGGCAGCAGTTCAAGCAGAGAAGCCCAGACTTCCCTCTCCCCAGCCACCTGCTCCAGCTCTTCAGAGGGGATACCAAGGCGTTCCCAGACCAGCTGGGAGACATAGTCTCTCCACCGAGTCCTGGGTCTGCCCCGGGGTCTCCTCCCAGTGGGACGTACCTGAAACACCTCAAGTGGGAGGCGTCCAGGAGGCATCCTAATCAGATGCCCATACCACCTCAACTGACTCCTTTCAATGTGGAGGAGCAGCGGTTCTACTCTGAGCCTCTCCCGGATGACTGAGCTCCTCACCCTATCTCTGAGGGTGAGTCCAGCAATCCTACGGAGAAAGCTCATTTCAGCCGCTTGTATCCGCAATCTCATTCTTTCGGTCATTACCCAAAGCTCGTGACCATAGGTGAGAGTAGGAACGTAGATTGACTGGTAAATCGACAGCTTTGCCTTAGAACTAAGCTCCCTCTTCACCACAACAGACCGGTACAACGTCCGCATCACTGCAGATGCTGCTCCAATCCGTCTGTCGATCTCTCGCTCCATTTTCCCCTCACTCGTGAACAAGACCCCAAGATACTTAAACTCCTCCACTTGGGGCAGGAGCCTGTCCCCAACCCGGAGAGGACAATCCACCTTTTTCCGGCTGAGGACCATGGACTCGGACTTGGAGGTGCTGATTCTCATCCCAGCTGCTTCACACTCAGCGGCAAACCGTCCCAGCAAGAGCTGTAGGACATTGCTGGAAGAAGCCAACAGGACAACATCATCTGCAAACAACAGAGATGAGATCCTGTGGTCACCAAGCATGACACCCTCCATTCCCTGACTGCGCCTAGAAATCCTGTCCATAAAAATTATGAACAGGATCGGTGACAAAGGGCAGCCCTGGCTGAGTCCAGCTCTCACTGGGAATGACTCCGACCGAGTGTTGGCAATACGAACCAAACTCTCACAACGGTCGTACAGAGACCAAATAGCTCGTAACAACAAGCCCGATACCCCATACTCCCGAAGCACCCCCCACAAAAATCCACGAGGGACGCGGTCAAATGCCTTCTCCAAGTCCACAAAACACATGTAAACTGGTTGGGCAAACTCCCACGAACCCTCAAGAATTCTCGAGAGGGTAAAGAGCTGGTCCGATGTGCCACGGCCAGGACGAAAACCACATTGCTCCTCCTGAATCCGAGGTTCGACCAACGGCCGGACTCTCCTCTCCAGTACCTTGGCATAGACCTTCCCAGGGAGGCTGAGGAGTGTGATCCCTCTACATTCTACTTTCTAAACTGGCTTTTGGTACGAGTTTGTGTTTTTCTGAAAAAAAAAATACAGAGAATATCCTCTCTCTGTCCATGCCTACCTGTCTGTCTGCTGCATGTCGGTCTTCACACACACATCTTTCATTTGCAGTGGTTAGCACTGTTGCCTTACAGCTAGAAGGTTCCAGGTTCGAATCCCCAGGACGGCAGGGGTAGGAACCTTTCTGTGTGGAGTTTGCATGTTCTCCCTGTGCTGCGTGGGTTTACTCTGGGGGCTCCGGTTTCCTCCCACAATCCAAAGACATGCATGTTAGGTTCATTGGTTGTTCTAAATTGTCCCTAGGTATCTGTCTCCTATAGGCCCTTGGAATAGAGGGTTAGTGCTAGTGAAGCGCTTTGAGTGGTCTTTGAGACTAGAAAAGCGCTATACAAGTGCAGGTCCTTATCCCTTATTTACAGCGGGATGGCGAGGGGGGAATGGGTGGGTGCGTTTGTCCATCCACACCACAGTCCACACTCAAAAGATGTATAAATGTTCAAACACTGGCTGTAGTGTAGTGTACTCTCCTCACGTGCGCTCCCGCGATGGGATGCTTGTGGACAGGCGCGTGTTTTTCAACACAAACCCAGCGCTTCGTACACGCGGTCAGGACGGAGACGTGGCGAGGCGTCCACAGGCAGGGTGGGGGAGACGGAATGAGGGGCGGTGTTGAAAACCTCGCGGGTGAGTGTTTTGTTGTTTTTTTTTTTAAATCACACACTCTGTTTGCTGATGTGTTCCGTTACTCACTGTAAACTATAAACTCACTACTCACTGTAAACACGGACGTGAACGCGATGCAGTGATGCCCATTTCGGCGTCAGTTAGAGACAAATTTGATTGGTGAAACTGGCGGAAGTTGACAAGGATTGGCCAAAATTGCGGGAAAGTTGCGGTGATTGGACAACGTTGCAAGGTCGCGCAATAGTTGCACTGATTGGCTGATTTTGCGTGAATTGGTGTGACTGCAACATTGCGAAATCCTGGAGGGACTGGTTATGAAAGAGTGTCTTGCAGAAATGATGGCAGTGAATTTCAAACACAATGTTGGACTTATTTTAAAAGAGCCGATTGCCAGAGAGACCTCAACTCAGAGACAAATGTTTCACATTATTAAGCAATTTAATCTGGTATCAAGTTAAAAAAAAAAATCCCTGCCAATGGAGAAAGAAAATTAAATACTTATCAAATTGCTTAAAATCAGTATAACTGTTTTACTTGTTTCAAGCAATTTGATAAGTATCTCCGTTAGTAGAATTTATTTTTACATAAACTACGACTAAATTGCTTAAAACAATTTATCTTGTCGGACAAAAAACAAAAATTATATCCTTGATTTAAGACAATTTTTCTTGCAAAGATTCCATTTTGTGCACTGTGGTTCCTGTTGAGTTGCTAATGTGCCACATTCAATCGATGAAGTTATAAAACCATATTTAACCATTTAAAAAATAAGACAGAAAAATCATTTACATTGTAACACTTTCTGTATTAAATAACTTCTATGATAACTCACTTTTTAAAATTATTCCTCTTTTAAGATTTGGTTTTGGTAAAGAGAAATCAGTTAATTATAAGATAATTAAGACAAAAAACCAGAAATTTAAAAATAATTACCAATAAAAAGATCATGAGGATAGACTGATAAGACGGTACATTTTATACTGCAGACCGCTGTTCTAGAGCAGCGGTCGGCAACCTGGACTATGAAAAGAGTCATTTTCAGCAAAGTTATGTCACTGAAAAATCTACATGGAGCCACAAATGATGTTTTACTTTTATATATGATGCTTAGCTTTTACTTGGAAATCTGCAACTTATTTTCCTCCAAAACGTTTTTTCTGAAGTTTTTTTTAAGCTTGATTTTTCTCATAGATGTAGTATTTTTGCCTTCAGATTTATCACGTTTTCTTGCATTTTTTGTCATAAATTTGCTACCAGCAATACAGCGGGGAAAACAAGGGTTGAACACGTCAACATTTTCACTCATTCAACATATTTCTGATGGAGCCACTGAGCTGAGATTCTCACCAAATATCAGTAACAACCCAAGTAATCTATACACACAAAGAAATCATGGCAACTGTGTTCACAAAACAAGTTGTATTCAATACAGTGGAATGACACAGGGAATAAGTATTGAACACGTGATGAAAAAGAGGTGCAAAAAGGCATACAAAATCAAGAAACCAGCTGAAATCCATCAGAATTTAGGAAGCCTTCCCATCCCCCATCAGTGCAAATTAATTTCAGCTGGTTAAGTCCTGACTGATAGCCTTTAAAAAGGTCTGTGAAAATCAGATGGTCACACCACAAAGAACTCATGATGGGTTGAAACAAAGAGTTCTCTCTAGACCTTCGCGACCTTATTGTTGCAAAACACAATGGTGGTATTGGTTACAGGTGCATTTCTAAACTGTTGAATGTTCCAGCACTGTTGGAACCATCATTCAGAAGTGGAAAGAACATCATTTTACCATAAACTGGCCACGACCAGGAGCTCCTCGCAAAATTTCTGACAGAGGAGTCAAAAGAATTATCACAACAGTTATCCAAGAGCCAAAGCCCATTCGTGGAGAGCTCCAGAAAGACCTGGAGTTAGCAGGTACTGCTGAACCTTATGTTACACCCAGGAGGGGCGAAGGGGAGGAAGGATGATTGAGCCAAGCTGTTAGACTTTGCAGTGGCTTTTTATTAACTTTTCCAGCACACACGGCACGGCACATATTTACACAGCACATCGCTAGACACCATTTTCTCAACACTTCATCTCTGGAACATTTTCTGGAACACTCGCTACTCTCCTTCTACTGTTCTCTAACACTAAACAGTGTCTTACTGCTACTGAGCGCCACCTCTGGCGTAGAAACGCTACTGCTTTCACTGACAGTTTATATTCAACAGTGCATGTTCAGTCCTTTGATAACATTCCCCATAAATGCTCCCATTTACCATTAATCAGTTAAATCACAGTCTATTAGGTACATTTACTAAGAATATTTGTATTTGCCATTAGCATCTAATCCACACTGTTTTCTGAGGGTTTACTAGAGGTTGTCCAAAATTGACTTTTTCCTACACTTACTGTTGCAAAACACAATGGTGGCATTGGTTACAGGCGCATTTCTAAACTGTTGAATGTTCCAGCACTGTTGGAACCATCATTCAGAAGTGGAAAGAACATCATTTTACCATAAACTGGCCACGACCAGGAGCTCCTCGCAAAATTTCTGACAGAGGAGTCAAAAGAATTATCAGAACAGTTATCCAAGAGCCAAAGGCCACTCGTGGAGAGCTCCAGAAAGACCTGGAGTTAGCAGGTACTGCTGTTTCAAAAAAAATAAGTAATGCACTCAACCAACGTGGGCTCTATGCCCGCTCACCTCACAAGACTCTGTTGCTGAAGAAAAAGCATGTTTAGGCTCATTTAAAGTTTGCTGCACATTAGAGCAAGCCAGTAAAATATTGAGAGAATATAGTCTGGTCAGATGAGACCAAAATTGAACTTTCTGGATGCCACAACACACAGCATGTTTGGAGGAGAAATGGCACTGCACATCCCATCATGGTGTGGGGGTGTTTTTCAGCACATGGTACAGGCAGCCTTCATATAACTGAAGGAAAGATGAGTGGACAAATGTACAGAGACATCCTTGATAAGAGGCTGCTGCCATCTGCCAAGGTGCTGAAGATGAAACAAGGGTGGACATTTCAGCAAGACAATGATCCCAAACACACAGCCAAGGAAACTCTCATCTGGCTCCAGAGAAGGAAAATAAAGCTGCTAGAATAGCCCAGTCAGTCACCTGACCTGAATGCAATTGAAAATCTATGGAGCAAACTAAAGATCAGAGTTCATGGAAGACACCCGCAGAACTTTCAAGATTTGAAGGGAGTTTGTGTGGAAAATTGGGCTAAAATCACTCCTGAGCAATGCCCGTGCCTAGTTGCTCCATACAGGAGGCGTCTGGAAGCTGTTATTACCAACAGAGGCTTTTCTACTAAATATTAAATGAATTTCACTGAGCGTGTTCAATACTTATTCCCTGTGCCATTCCACTGTATTGAATACAACTTGTTTTGTGAACACAGTTGCCTTGATTTCTTTGTATGTATGGATTACTTGGGTTGTTACTGATCTCTGGTGAGAATCTCAGCTCAGTGGCTCCATCAGAAATATGTTGAATGGGAAAAATGTTGGCGTGTTCAACACTTATTTTCCTGCTGTACTTACAAATGTAAGATTTTTTTCTCAAACTGCAAATTCCTTTTGCAGATTTATTATTTTTTTTCCTGTGAGATCTTTTTTCCCAAATTTGCTGTTTTTCTCATAAATCTCTTCATGAATTTTTTATTGTAAATTTCCTGATTCCCATTAAATTTGTACTTTTTTCCTTTATATTTTTTGTATCTTTTTCTGTGCAATTTTTTGTGTTTGAAGTCATTTGTAACTTTATTTTAGTGGTGTCACTTTTAATCGCAATTAATGACATTTAGATGACAGGGCAGCACACGTCTTCTGAATCACATCACACTAGTCAGTGGTTTAGTGCGTTTAATTGCACTTTAACTGCATTACTGTGATTAAGTCGACCCAGCTGTCTCTCGCCTATGGATTGCATGTAGCAAAAAAAAGGGTGATTAATCGCGATTAACCGATTAACTCACCCAGCGTGAGTCATCATGATGAAAGTGACACCACTACTTTACTTTCATTAATTTACAGCTTTTTTTTAACCTGCTGCACTTTGGTGTACCACGGGCGGACACGTCTCTGCGTCCTAGGACGCACGAGGGCGTCCTAGGATGCACACTGTGCGTCCTAGGAGGCACTGAAAAAAAAAAGCTGCATTTCCGTTCTTCCAGTACAGACACAGCCGCGAACAGAAAGACAAAGGAGTGCTTTGATTGGTTTAGATTTGATTGACCTCTCATTCGACTAATAAGAGCCTTGAATTGGGTTTCTGAAACCTTGAAGAACCAATGACTGAAAACCTAGCAAGAAGGACCCGCCTACCAACGGCTACGAATACAGCGAGCCAATTGAAGCACAGTAGTTCGAAAGTGTGCCTGCCATGCAAAATCTGTTTTGTTTTATCCGCTGGGTGACACACACGCGTTCGTCTTTTTTTCTTACTACTGTTCTTATTTGTTTTGAAAAATCGTTCGCCAAAACCGCAATCAGGGAAGCGCAAAACCGCAATAATGGAACTATGGTTTGACTGGGTCGCGTGACCAGAACCACGAGTCCGTAACAAGCGGACCAGCGTCATGTTCGTCTGACAATGAGGAAAAGAAGTTTGCCAGCGACACTGCTGTTGTGGACAGGTAAGTGTTATAAGCTAAATTATTCTTTATCCCTGAAAATTGTAATCCAAATGACTTTTGACCGATCGGTACATTACAACTGTGCGTAGTAGACTGTGGTGCACCGTGACTGCGGCGCACCGGGCGATGTCCGTCCTCTGTAGCGGGGGTGGGGTGGGGTGGGGTGGGACAACCCCCCCCCCACACACACACACACACACAGCCCTGAGTGTTACCTTTCATTAGAACCCAAAATGAAGCTTTTACATTGAATCATTCAAAAGTTACAGACGTTTTTCCAAACTGTGCCATTTGGCACAATTTGGCACAGTTCAAAAACTGTGGCACAGTTCCAAAACTGGCACAGTTCAAAAACAGAAATGTAGAACACTTGGTTCTACATTTCTGTTGCATTTTCCAGCCCGGATCTGACAGCTGTGTGTTATTTGCAAGCATTTGTAGCCAAAAAAACACCCAGGCCAAATTTATTTTGTTCAAGTTAAGTATGTTTAGATGACTGTTGCTCAGTGGTCGGAGCACTTAGAGAGATTATGACTGTTTTACCAAAAAATTCAAAGTGTTTTCTTTTAAATGAGACCAACCCCATGAAGATGCTGCAAAGGGTTGAAGAACAGCTTTTGATTTACTTTGGGTACGTTATTTTTTGGCGTTTTTAGGGAAATTGACCAGAGTGCAAGGGGTTAAATGTGTTGTCCTAAATTCTTATTTTTTCCATGTGTCACTTCTTGTTTTTATATTTTTAATTTTTTCGATGATAAATTTGTGGCGTTTTTGTTGTCTGTGACTTTTTCCACATAAATTTGAAGCTTTTCTATAAATTTTATCAAGAATTTGACACCTTCATCCAGATTTCAATTTTTCCTTACAAACGCTGACATTTTACTGGTAACTTTGCAACATTTCTGATTTTCTGATGCAACTTTGATGGCAAATCTGCAGCTTTCCCCCTCATAAACTTGGAAGGTTTTACATTATTTTCTCACTTTTTACACATAAATTTCTTTGGTTGTTTTCAGTGTTTTTATAGAACGAGAGTACAGCTGCAAATGTACAAAAGTTGAGCTTTTATGAGAAAAAAGTTTCAAATTTATGAGTAAAAAGATATAAATTAGTGTGGAAAAAGGTATCAGATTTATCACAAAAACTGGCAAAGTTATAATAAAAAAAAGGACATTTATTAGAAAAGTCACAAACTTTCCAGGAAAAAAAGTTGCACATTTATCAATAAAAAAGTTATAAATTTCCCCCAAAAAATGTTACAAGTGGAAAACCTCCCTGAAAACCAGAACACAGGTGAGTTCTGTCGAAGGAAAAAATCCATATTTAATACACATCTATAGGTTTTGTTCTTGGACAGCTGACATTTTCTCATAAATTTTCACTTTTATTATATTTTTTTCTTCTTCCTTGCAATTTTGCAACTTTTTTCTGATAATTTTTTTCATGTAAATATTTTCATACAAATTAGTGATTTTTTTCTACAGCTGCAGCATTTTCTCAGTGATTTTTTTTTAATGAATTAGTAACGTTTCCTCATACATTTATTACCTTTTGTTTGAAATTGTGTTTTTTCCTCATTCGTGAGTTTTGTTTTTCTCACAAATTTGAAACATTTTTCTCAAAAATGTGCAATTTTAATGATAACTTTTTTACTCTTTCCTTGCAAATTTGCAACTTTTTCTCTGATAAACTTTTGACTTTTTCTTGAGACATTTTTTTCATATAAATTTGCAGGTTTTTCTTGGAAATGTGCTTCTCCTCATTCATGAGTTTGGCTTTTTCTCCTTATAATTTGTGCCTTGTTTATGCTAACTTATGGTGACTTCTGTCAACTGAAAATCGGCATCTTTTCTCCTATTATTCCACCTTTAGTCTTCAAGATGTGTTTGAAGTTTATGTTGGCACCAAAATTTGTGACCATTTCCCGCCTTGTTAAAACTGGCTGTGTGTAAGTAAGTAGAAAAGCTGCACATGAGCTGTAATATTGCCCTGCAACGCTCATTCCTTCAAGCTCAGCTCAAATATACCAGCGTGAAACCTCTGAGAACCTCTGAGAACCTCTGAGAACCTCTGAGAACCTCTGGAACTTTAAACAATTAAGAGAACAGGATGATTAGCAGAACCCTCAGCTGTGCATTCTGGCCCACCATTAAAGCTTCACTTGTTGGTCTGCAGCAGAGGACTGGGAGGTGGGGGTCAGCTCCTAAAAATACGAGCACCCCCCCCACCTCCAGGGTGTGACTGACAGCCACCATGTGGCACATATCTGAAGGCGACACTGATAGCCCTGCTGCTGATTCCCTTAAAAAGCCATCAGCCGCCCCCGCTGAGGTCCACTCCGCTGCTCTCAGAGGCTATTCTGGGACCCCCCCCCCCCCACCAACCTTTAACAGGAAAAACTTTCCGTAAAGTGAGCAACAAGAATTGAGGCTGGAGAAAGTTGGTGCCCATCGGGGTGATAACGTGTAAAATCAGACAACTCCAAAGTCACTTACTTGTGTGCACAAGGGTGCCCGGGGAGCCCAGACGAGGGCCGTCCGCAGCAAGTCTAAGAGCTTTATCCAGAAAAACGTCGCCAGAAAATCCAGAACGTGAACAGCTGAGCCTCAAAGGAACCCCAACCCCCAAAAACAAAACTACAGGCCACGGCGCCGTGTAGTTTTGTTTTTTCCTCCTGACGGCAGTCCCTCCAGCCGAGGCGTCCGGGCCGGGAGGCTGACTCTGCTCGGGGCTGCTGGGTGATGGACGGAGGTCTTTATACCGCCGTGACATCACAGGGAGCGGCTCACGCCACTGGTCAGCCCTGTGGAGCGCCGCGGGGGGCCATGGGAAGATGAGCTGGCACTTTAGGCTGCTGGGTACACCTGTCAGCCCGGTCACTTCAGGAAGTTTGCTGAAGTCAAAGCCCCAAAGAGAAATATGGCCGTTTTTTCAATTTTGTGAAGTTCTTCCGGGAAATTTGGGACTTTTTTCTTTTAAACTTGGGACATTTTTTTGATTAATTTTTGGAAGTTTTTCATGTAAATTTGGGACTTTTTTAAATTTTGTGAAGTTCTTCATGGAAATTTTTGACTTATTTCTTTTAAATTTGGGATGCTTTTCAATTAATTTTGTGAAAATTTTCATGTAAATTTGGGACTTTTTCACATAAATGGGGACTTTTTTCAATTAATGTTTTGAAGTTTTTCTTGTAAATTTGGGACTTTTTTCAATTAATTTTGTGAACATTTTCATGAAAATTTGGGACTTTTTTCAATTCACAAATACATGGAAAAGCCCCAAATTTACATGAAAAACTTCATAAAATCAATTGGAAAAAAGATCCAAATTTACATGAAAAAGTTCCAGTGAATGGCCACCAGCAATGTACAGCGATGAATGCTGTTTATGATATTAGCCTTTTTATTAATAGTTCAGGAAGGGCATCCGACGCAAAACTTTTGCCAAATCAAACATGCAGGGAAGGCGTGTTAGGAGGGAGAGAGAGTAAAGAAAAGGTAGAATTGTGGAGGGGAGAGTAGGGACATTAAATGTAGGGACTATGACTGGTAAAGGCAGAGAGTTGGCTGATATGATGGAGAAGAAAGGTAGCTACAGTAGCTCACCAAAGTGAGTACACCCCTCACATTTTCATAAATATTTCATCATATCTTTTCATGAGACAACACTGAAGATATGACACTTTGATCCAATGTAAAGTAGTCAGTGTACAGCTTGTATAACAGTGTAAATTTGCTGTCCCCTCAAAACAACTCAACACACAGCCATTAATGTCTAAACCACTGGCAACAAAAGTAAGTACACCACTAAGTGAAAATGTCCAGATTGTGCCCAAAGTGTCAATGTTTTGTGTGGCCACCATTATTTTCCAGCACTGCCTTAACTCTCGTGGGCATGGAGTTCACTAGAGCTTCACAGGTTGCCACTGGAATCCTCTTCCACTCCTCCATGATGACATCATAGAGCTGGTGGATGTTAGTGACCTTGCGCTCCTCAACCTTCCATTTGAAGATGCCCCACAGATGCTCAATAGGGTTTAGGTCTGGAGACATGCTTGGCCAGTCCATCACCTTTTCCCTCAGTTTCTTTAGCAAGGCAGTGGTCATCTTGGAGGTGTGTTTGAGGTGGTTATCATGTTGGAATACTGCCCTGTGGCCCAGTTTCTGAATGGAGGGGATCATGCTGTGCTTCAGTATGTCACAGTACATGTTGGCATTCGTGGTTCCCTCAATGAACTGTAGCTCCTCAGTGCCGGCAGCACTCATGCAGCCCCAAACCACGACACTCCCACCACCATGCTTGACTGTAGGCAAGACACACTTGCCTTTGTACTCCTCACCTGGTTGCCGCCACACACACTTGACACCATCTGAATCAAATAAGTTTATCTTGGTCTCATCAAACTACAGGACATGGTTCCAGTAATCCATGTCCTTAGTCTTCCTGTCTTCAGCAAACTGTTTGCGGGCTTTCTCATGCATCATCTTTTAAAGGGACTTTCTTCTGGGACAACAACCATGCAGACCAATTTGATGCAGTGTGCGGCGTACGGCCTGAGCACTGACAGGCTGACCCCCCCACTCCTTCAACCTCTGCAGCAGTGATGGCAGCACTCATACGTCTATTTTCAAAAGACAACCTCTGGATATGATGCTAAGCACGTGCACTCAACTTCTTCGGTCAACCACGGTGAGGCCTGTTCTGAGTGGAGCCTGTCCTGTTAAACCACTGTATGGTCTTGGCCACCGTGCTGCAGCTGAGTTTCAGGGTGTTGACAATCTTCTTATAGCCTAGGCCATCTTTCTGGAGAGCAACAATTCTTTTTTTCAGATCCTCAATGAGTTCTTTGCCATGAGGTGTCATGTTGAACTCCCAGTGACCAGTAGGGGAGAGTATGAGAGCGATAACACCAAATTTAACACACCTGCTCCCCATTAACACCTGAGACCTTGTAACACTAACGAGTCACATGACACTGGGGAGGGAAAATGGCTAATTGGGCACAATTTGGACATTTTTACTTTGGGGTGTACTCACTTTTGTTGCCAGCGGTTTAGACATTAATGGCTGTGTGTTGAGTTATTTTGAAGGGACACCAAATTTACACTGTTATACAAGCTGTACGCTTACTACTTTACATTGTATCAAAGTGTCGTATCTTCAGTGTTGTCCCATGAAAAGATATAATAAAATATTTACAAAATTGTGAGGAGTGTACTCACTTCTGTGAGATACTGTATATTGTTTTTTAAAGAAACCAGATGGAAGGGAAGCAAAGCTAGGAGCACTGGAGGTGGATGACAAATGAGACTTTCGTACCGGATCAGTCGAAGCCCAGGTTAACAACGATCACTACTGATGCTGTTAACAGACAGGGTAATGGTGAAAATTGGGCTACTGTTGGTTGAAGATCAAGGTGGAGGAAAGGGGGAAGGCGTGTTAGGAGGGAGAGAGAGAAAAGGAAAGGTAGAAGTGTGGAGGTGAGAGTTGGGACGTTAAATGTAGGCACTATGACTGGTAAAGGCAGAGAGTTGGCTGATATGATGGAGAGAAGAAAGGTAGATATACTGTGTGTTCAAGAAACCAGATGGAAGGGAAGCAAGGCTAGGAGCACTGGAGGTGGATTTAAACTGTTCTACCATGGTGTACGTAGATAGGAAGGGAAATGGAGTAGGAGTAATCTTGAAGGAAGAGTATGTGAAGAGAGTTCAAGAGGTAAAGAGGGAGTCAGACAGGATCAGGAGTTTGAAGCTAGAAGTCAAAGGTGTGATGTTGAATGTTGTCAGTGCGTATGCCCCACAAGGTGGATGTCAGGTAGAAGAGAAAGAGGAATTCTGGAGTAAGTTGGGTGAAGTGGTAGAAAGTGTTCCCAGGGGGGAGAGAACAGTGAATGGAGCGGACTTTAAAGGACATATAGATGAAGGGAACAGAGGTGATGAGGAAGTCCTGGGTAGGTATGGTCTTAAGGAGAGAAATATGGAAGGACAGATGGTTGTGGATTTTGCTAAAAGGATGGGAATGGTTGTGGTGAACACATACTTCAAGAAGAGAGAGGAACATATGGTGACTTACAAGAGTGGAGGAAGGTGCACACAGGTGGACTACATCTTATGCAGAAGGAGAAATCTGAAAGAGATAGGAGACTGCAAGGTGGTGGCGGGGGAGAGTGTAGCTAGACAGCATCGGATGGTAGTCTGTAGGATGACTTTGGAAAGCAAGAAGAGGAAGAAAGTAAAGGCAGAGTCAAAGATTAAGTGGGGGAAGTTACAGAAGGAAGAAGATCACACAGAGTTCAGGAAGGAGTTGATACAGGCACTGGGTGGAACAGAAGAACTACCAGATGACTGGGAAAGCACAGCAAAAGTTTGAGGGAAACGGGTAGAAAGGTATGTGGTGTATCCAGTGGACAGAGGAAAGAAGACAAGGAGACTTGGTGGTGGAATGCGGAGGTACGTACAGGAAAGCATCCAAAGGAAGAAGTTAGCAAAGAAAAAGTGGGATAGTCAGGGAGATGAAGAAAGTAGACAAGAGCATTTGGAATCTAAGCACATGGCAAAGAGAGAGGTGGCAAAGGCAAAGGAAAAGGCATATAGTGAGTTGTATGAGAGGCTAAAGACTAAGGAAGGAGAAAAAGGACTTGTATCGATTGGCTAGACAGAGAGATGGAGCTGGAAAGGATGTACAGCAGGTTAGGGTTATTAAGGACAGAAATGGTAATGTACTAACAAATGATGAGAGTGTGTTGAGAAGGTGGAAGGAGAACTTTGAAGAGTTGATGAATAAGGAAAATGAGAGAGCAGCGTTTCCTCTGGCTTTAACACCTTGGCATGGTGGCAACATATTTTTCGCGGGGGGGGGGGCAGTAACCATACCAGAATATGTTAATTTTATACTATTTATTTCTTTTTTAAATTTTACACAGTAACGTTGCATATGGAACCTACCATTTGAAGTACTGTACAACTGAGGCTTGAATGTTGGAATATTGGTCCAGGTGGGGTCCCACCCAGACGTCCTGTGTTTGGGCTTTTTAGTTGTGTCATCTTTCCCTCCTCCCTCTGTTCTCACCTCTCCTGGACCCTCTGCCTGGACACGTTCCTCTCCATGACTCCTCTCTTCTGTCTCATCTTTCCCTCTCTGAGCTCTGTGTAATTCAGGTTCTCTCTCTGTCTATGGTGGCATACAAACAGGTTAGAAAATATCAAGTGTCATGTTTTGTCCTGCAGGATTTTTTTGTCATGGTTTACATAAATGACAAAAATATGTGTATTTTAGGTATTTTTATTGTAGTGTTTCATTTTTTCCATTGAGAGAGTAGGGAAGGGAAAGAAATATTCATAACAGTAATGTACTCATGCATACTTAAACTATATGATCAGGTGGGTATAGTAACCAGAAATTCTACTCATGTAAACGCAGTGCTTTGAAATTAATAATTAAAAGTAGACAACCAAAAATTTCTAGTTGAGTTAAGGGTACAAAGAGCAGCCACTTTAAAACCTGAGTAATGTCTTCAGTCTTGAAGGTTTGAGGTTTTTCTCAAAAATTTATAACAATTTTCTGATAGTTTTCTACTTTTCTCTGTAAATTTATCTAAATTTGAAACCATGTTCCTCAATTATGTAATTTCCTCCTGTAAAATTGATTTTTCTTGTACATTTGAAACTTTACTATAAATTTTTGGATTATTTTATGACTAATTTTTGTCTTTTTTAAAATAAAATGACTGTTTTTTAAATAAATTTGAAACAGACTGGTTTTTTTTAACGTTCTCCTTATTCAATTCAATTCAACTTTATTTATATAGCGCCTTTTCACAACAACAGTCATCTCATAACACTTTCAACTGTAGGGGGAACCCCCACAATTGCAGAAAAACCCCAGCAATCAGGTGATCCCCTGTGAACAAGCACTTGGTGACAGTGGAGAGGAAAAACTCCCTTTTGGCAGTAAGAAACCTCCAGCAGAACCAGGCTCAGGGAGGGGCAGTCATCTGCTGCGACTGGCTGGGGGGTGAGGGGATAGAGAAGATGAAAAGAACAGAAATGTAGACAGCAAACAGCACAATGGGGACTCAATCTATTTGAGAGAACAAACAGATGCTAATGAGCAGCAAAAATATTTCATTGAGAGAGAAGAAAGGAGTGAAGCCCAGTGCATTATTGGAGGTCCCTCGGTTGTCTAAACCTATTAGCAGCATAACTAAGGGAGGGTTCAGAGACACATGATCCCTCCCTAATTGTAGGCTATATCATAAAGGAAGGTTTTTGTGGCTCATATATTTTGACTGCATATGTACAAGCACAGGAGTGAGATGCTTAGGACTGCATGTGTTTTGTGACCTCACGTCTTTGATGGAACAATACGTCTGGACCTCCTGAGGATAACAGCAGGAGGTGGAGGTGCCGTGTTGAAGACTCTGAGAGGACTTCCTGACCTCCTGGGGTCAGACGGACGACGAAGGGACTCGGGGGGAGAATTATTGTCAATGGGGGGTTTGGCGACAATGTGTGATTCTGTCTTTGATGTCCCAGGTATAAAAGTGGGGGTTTTGGGGAGTTCGCTCTCTTCTTCTGTTTAGAGAATGCTGGAGATGTGAAATCTTCAATAAATCTGAATTGAGAAATAAATTCAGCCTCCTCATTTCACGCTCTCCACATTGATGACCCAAGACGTGCGATATCCAGAAGCAATTCCCCCGAACCAGACTCGTCAGGGACCGCCCGAGCAAGCGCGGTCTCGATCAAGCTACCAGAGTTCTGGCAGGACAACCCGGACTCGTGGATCCTTCTCGCCGAAGCCCAGTTCGCACTCGGGGAAATAACAGCGAATGACACCAAATTCTACCACGTCATAGCCAAGCTCGACAACCGCACAGCCCGATACATGCGGAGCCTTGTGCAGCAACTGCCCGCTGGCGACAAATACAGCGGGCTGAAAGCTGCCCTGATCCAGTGTTTCACGCCCTCAGCAGAAGCGAGGGCTAGGAGGCTCCTAGCCCTACGCGACTTGGGAGGACGCAGGCCTGTCCACCTGATGGAGGACATGCTCCAGCTGAGAGGCACAGACAACGATGATTTCCTCTTCACACACATCTTCCTGAGAACCCTCCCATCGCAGATGAGGGCGACCCTGGCAGGCACGCATTTCGTGACCCAGCGGGACTTCCGAGCGCTGGCCCGGGAAGCGCAGCGGATCCTCGACTCCTGCGAGGAGCAGGCAGCCACCGCAGCAGCGGCAGACCTCGGCGTGGCGGCCAGGAGCAGCGGTGGGCCAGAGGCGGCGGAATCTGTCCCACCCACAATGGCAGCGGTGAAGTCCCAACGCAGCGGAGGAGACGACCTCTGCTTTTACCATCGGCGTTTCGCAGAGAGGGCGCGCAAGTGTGTACCACCGTGCCAGTTCAAGAGCTCGGGAAACGCCAGGACCGGGAGTCGTTAGCAGCATCGGCCCTCGGCGAGCGAAACAAGCTGCTCTACCTCATGGATGCACGCTCTGGGCGGCACTTCCTCGTGGACACGGGCGCCCAAGTGAGTTTCATCACCCCAGCCTACGCTGACCGGCTGGCAGGCCCCCGTGGTGACGGGGCGACGGCGGCGAATGGCTCAAGCATTAAGACCTTCGGCGAAAGGACTCTGCTTCTGTCCTTGCACGGCCGCACTTATGAATGGACTTTTATTATAGCGGCGGTGAGTTTCAACATGTTAGGCGCTGATTTTCTGTGCTCACATGGGTTGTTAGTCGATCTTGCCAATAGGCGCCTGGTTAATGCACTCTCTTTTTATTCCATTCCTTGTGCAGCTCGAGTGTCCCCGCCACCAGCACAGACCAATGTCGCCACAGCAGGCGGTAAGTTTCACACACTCCTCACCCAGTTTCCAGCACTCACAGTTCCCACCTTTTCGGCAACAGTTGCGAAACACGGGGTGGAGCACTTTATCACCACAACTTGCCCCCCCGTCTTCGCGAAAGCTCGGCGCTTGGATGCAGCTAAACTGTCCATAGCGCGCGAGGAGTTCGCCAACCTGGAAAGGCTGGGCATTGTTTGCCGTTCAAACAGCCCATGGGCTTCACCACTGCATATGGTCCCTAAAGCTGACGGCTCGTGGAGACCTTGCGGTGATTTCTGCAGGTTAAACAATGCCACGGCGCACGACCGCTACCCAATCCCACACATTCAGGATTTTTCGGTGCATCTGGCAGGGGCGCGCATTTTTTCTAAAATAGACTTGGTCCGCGGGTATCATCAAGTTCCTGTGCGCGCTGAGGATATTCCCAAAACAGCGGTGATAACCCTGCTCGGACTTTTTGAGTTTTTACGCATGCCGTTTGGCCTCAAAGGCGCCGTGCAAACCTTCCAACGCATGATGGATGCCGTGTTACGCGATCTCCCTTTTGTGTTTGTCTACCTGGACGACATTTTGGTCGCCAGCACATCTGAAGATGAACACAAAAAGCACCTCACAGCAGTTTTTCGGAGGTTGGGAGAGCATGGGTTAATAGTCACTCCAGCTAAGTGCCAGTTCGGGGTGACGCAGATCGATTTTTTGGGGCACCGCGTCTCTCCAGAAGGGGCGGTTCCGCTACCGGACAAAATGCGCGCAGTGGCAGATTTTCCCCAGCCTCAAACGGTCAAAGCATTACAGGAGTTTTTAGGAATGGTGAATTTTTATAACCGTTGCCTTCCCCACACAGCGCAGCTCATGCAGCCACTATATGCCGCGCTTAAAAAGCAAAAACCCTCCAATGCAACTGAATGGTCCCCGGAGCGGGAGCACGCATTCGCGGAGGTGAAAAAAGCCCTGGCAGAAGCTGCGTTGTTGGCTCACCCAGATCCAACGGCCTGCATAGCGCTCACCACTGACGCGTCAGATTTGGCCATGGGGCAGTTGTGGAGCAGCACGTTGCCGGGGTTTGGCAGCCGCTGGCCTTTTTCAGCAGATCTTTGCGCGAAGCCGAGCGAAAATACAGCGCATTTGACAGGGAGCTGTTAGCGCTCCACTTAGCCATTCGCCACTTCCAATTCTGGCTAGAAGGTCGGCGTTTCACCGCGTTTGTCGACCACAAGCCGCTTACTTTTGCGATGGCCAAAATTTCGGAACCTTGGTCGGGCCGGCAGCAGAGGCAGCTAGCCGCAATTTCGGAATTTACTACTGATATTCAACACGTAGCGGGTAAACTCAACGTAGTAGCAGACTGCCTCTCTCGCGCGGTAACAGCACCAGTCCACGCAGAGGTAGATTATACTACCGCAGTCGCAGAGCAGAATAACAGCGCGGAAGCGCACGCGGCCCCAGTTCACGTGGGGATAGATTATGCGGCCATGGCAGCGGATCAGGGTAGAGATGCGGACGTGTGCGCGCTCCAGGGTTAAGGCTGGAGAGCAGGAGCTTACAAAATGGTTTGCCCCCCCTAATCTGCGATGTCTCTACCGGGCGACCACGCCCGGTGGTACCGGCTGCTTGGCGCCACCGTGTTTTTGACTCGGTTCACTCCCTGGCACACCCGGGGGTGCGCGCGTCTGTGAAGATGGTAGCGGAAAAGTTTGTTTGGCCGAGCCTGCGCAAGCACGTGAAAGAGTGGGCAAGAGCCTGTATGGCTTGCCAGCGGGCCAAAATTCACAAGCACACAAAAGCCCCCTTAGAGCCGTTTCACATCCCGGCCAAGAGATTTGATCATGTGCATGTCAACCTCGTGGGCCCCCTACCGTTGTTGCAGGGGTTCACACATCTTTTGACAATGGTGGACCGAACCACGCTTTGGCCGGAAGTGGTCCCACTGGCATCGACCACAGCTGCAGAAGTGGCCCGTGCATTTTTGATGGCTTGGATAGCGCGTTTCGGGGTTCCGTCGGATATTACGTCCGACAGGGGACCTCAATTTGTGTCTGAGCTTTTGTCAGCGATGGCCAACAGCTTAGGGGCGACAATTCACCGCACTACCGCTTACCACCCCCAGGCTAATGGTTTATGCGAGCGTTTTCATAGATCATTAAAGACAGCCCTCAAAGCGTTGCTTATGGATGCAAATTGGGTAAACAGACTACCATGGGTTTTATTGGGGTTGCGTTCTGCACCCAAAGAGGACTTAAAGGCCTCCCCAGCGGAGCTGGTTTTTGCGCAGCCTCTCCGGCTGCCAGGCGAGTTTCTACCAGATCATCCGGCGCCGGGACGTCCCCCGGCTCAGTGGTCACTGATCGGCACGGGAGCAGACATGCCTCCGGGCCCTGTTCATCACACTTTTCCGCGTGTTTTTGTTCCCAAAGCTTTAAAAAATGCCGAATTTGTTTTTGTCAGGCACGAGGCTATGCGCCCAGCCCTGCGCCCACCCTACGATGGCCCATATACGGTGCTGGAAACAGGTGATAAGCATTTTGTGCTAGATTTGGGGGACAGAAGGGAAACAGTTAGTATATACAGACTAAAGCCTGCTTTTGTGATGAACGACGAGTCTGTACAGGTGGCGAGGGCTCCTCGATGTGGCAGACCCCCCAGGAAGCATGTCCTGGAGCCCCCGCAGGGATCAAATAACGATTCTCATCCTCAGTTAGCAGATTCAATGCAAGACGGTGCCGCAGGGGCTGCAAAGCCCGCTTACAGCAAGTTTGGAAGACGTTTGAAGCCCAGACGGCGTACGGACTAATGTGTGATTTTATCATGTTGTGTGGACTATGCTGTATTGTTTCATTCTTCGCCGTTCGGGGGGGGGGGGGTGTTATGTGGCTCACATATTTTGACTGCATATGTATAAGCACAGGAGTGAGATGCTTAGGACTGCACGTGTTTTGTGACCTCATGTCTTTGATGGAACTATACGTCTGGACCTCCTGAGGATAAGAGCAGGAGGTGGAGGTGCCGTGATGAAGACTCTGAGAGGACTTCCTGACCTCCTGGGGTCAGACGGACAACGAAGGGACTCGGGGGGGAGAATTATTGTCAATGGGGGGTTTGGCGACAATGTGTGATTCTGTCTTTGATGTCCCAGGTATAAAAGTGGGGGTTTTGGGGAGTTTGTTCTCTTCTTCTGTTTAGAGAATGCTGGAGATGTGAAATCTTCAATAAATCTGAATTGAGAAATAAATTCAGCCTCCTCATTTCACGCTCTCCACAGTTTTAACCCTATTCTTAAAAACAGAGATTGAGCCTGACTCCCGAATCCAGATCGGTAGCTGGTTCCACAGGAGAGGAGCTTGATAACTGAAGGCTCTGCCTCCCATTGTACTTTTGGAGAGTCTAGGTATTACAAGTAATCCAGCATTTTGGGATCGTAGTGCTATGTGAGGATAATAGAGTAGTATCAGATCTTTGAAATAAAAAGGGGCCTGATTGTTTAGAGCTTTGAAAGTGAGAAGAAGGATTTTAAACTTAATTCTAAATTCTATGAGAAGCCAGTGAAAGGAGGCCAGAACCGGAGAGATTTGATCTCTCTTTCTAGTACCTGTTAAAACTCTTGCTGCAGCATTTTGGATCAACTGAAGACTTCTAAAAGATGTTTTAGGACAACCTGATAATAAAGAGTTACAATAATCTAATCTCGAGCTAACAAAAGCGTGGATCAGTTTCTCAGCATCACTCTGAGACAAGATGCTCCTAATCTTGACAATATTATGCAAATGATAGAAGGCAGTCTTAGAAACAAATTTAATATGTGAATTGAAAAACAGATCTTGATCAAAAATAACTCCAAGGATCCTCACAGAACTATTAAGAGAAAGAGTAACCGCATCCAAACTAAAAGTTTGATTTGGAAAGGTATTTCTAAGGTTTTTTGGACCAACTAGAATGACTTCAGTCTTATCTGAATTTAATAGCAGGAAATTACAAGTCATCCAAGCTTTGATTTCCTTAAGACAGGCTTCTAACTTGGCTAATTGATTACTATCATCTGGCTTCATTGACAGGTATAATTGTGTGTCATCTGCATAACAATGAAAATGTATACAGTGCTTCCTAATAATGTTGCCTAATGGAAGCATACTGTATATAAACTAAAAAGAGTAGGGCCTAGCACAGATCCCTGTGGAACTCCATGACTGAGCTTTGAGTTGAAAGAAAACTCATTATTGACATGAACAAACTGGAACCTATCAGATAAATAAGTTCTAAACCACTGCAAACAAAGTTCCACTAAGTCCAACATAGTGTTCTAATCTATCAAATAGAATATTATGATCGATAGTATCAAAAGCTGCACTAATGTCTAAAAGGACAAGTACAGAAACAAGTTCATTATCAGATGTAATAAGGAGGTCATTAGTGACCTTCACTAAGGCTGTTTCAGTCCTATGATCGACTCTAAACCCAAATTGAAACTCTTCAAATAAACCATTTCCCTGCAAGTGGTCAAATAATTGGGCGGTGCAGTGGCGCAGTGGTTAGCACTGCGGCAGCACAGCAACTCACCCTTGGCCATGGGATCCCTGGTTCGATCCCAGCCCCTGACCAACAGTGATCTGTGTGGAGTTTGCATGTTCTCACCGTGTCTGCGTGGATTTACTCCAGGAGTTCTCCGGTTTCCTCCCACAGGCCAAAAACATGCAGGTTAGGTTAACTGGAAACTCTAAAGTGGCCCTAGGTGTGAATGTATATGTGAATGGTAAAGGGATAGCGCCGTACTGTGGCTGCTTCATCCATCCAGGTGGATGCCCTCAATTTCCCCTCTTGGGATCAATAAAGTATATAAAATCAAAAAAAAAATTGCCTCGCAAAAATTCTTTCTAAGATTTTTGAAATGAAAGGGAGATTAGGGATTGGTCTATAGTTAGCTCAAACTCATGGATCCAGCGTTGGCTTTTTGAGTAAGGGTTTAATTACAGCAGTTTTAAAAGCCTGCGGTACATGGCCTAAAGTTAATGAAGAATTGATTATTTGAAGAATAAAGCTACCAATAAATGGAAAGACTTCTTTAAATAACCTGGTAGGAATAGGGTCTAAAAGACAAGTTGAAGGCTTGGATGAGGAAATTTTTTTGTCTAACTCTAAAAGGAATTGGAGTAAACTCATCCAAATAGATATCAGTTGAAGGAGTTGTAGTAGTTGCTGTATTTAAGTTAACGGTGGGAAGAATCTGATTGATTTTTATCTCTGATAGATGAAATTTTATTATTGAAAAAGTTCATAAAGTCCTGACTAGTAAGCTCTAAGGGAATGCTAGGATTGACAGAGTCCTGACTCTTTGTCAGCCTGGCTACAGTGCTGAAAAGAAACCTGCGATTATTCTTGTTCTCTTCTATTAATGCAGAATAATAACTCATTCTAGCTTTTCTAAGAGATTTTTTATAAATTGAAAGATGATTTTTCCAAGCTAAATAGATTTCATCTAAATTAGTGGCACACCATTTTCTTTCTAATTGACAAGTCTTCTGTTTTAAGCTACAAGTTTCTGTGTTGAACCAAGGAGTTAGAAATCTCTGGTTAGACTTTTTCTTTTTTAAAGGGGCCACCATGTCTAGAGTCTGATGCAGAGAAGCTGTAAAACTATCTACCATGCTATCAATTACAGAAGGAGCAAGCTGTCTATAGCTTATTTCCGTTGTGTTGACACATGGCATAGAAGAAACAATCTGCATAAATTTAGTTACAACATCATCTGAGAGGCATCTACTGTAGCAATATTTTTTCTTTAGGAGCCAAATAGTCAGAAATAGTAAAATCAAAGGTTAACAGACAATGGTCTGACAGTACAGGGTTATGAGGAGACACTACCAGATTTTCTATTTCTATGCCATATGTCAGAACAAGGTCCAATGTATGGTGGAGATAATACGTAGAATTTCCTACTTTCTGAGAAAACCCCATCGAGTCTAATATTGAATTAAATGCCATATTAAGGCAATCACTATCTAAGATAGGATAAGATAAGCCTTTATTAGTCCCACAATGGGGAAATTCCAGGATTGCAACAGCACAGGGATAGCAACACTCAGAGCAACAATCAAGAAGACAAGAAAAACAAGAGCAGCGAATATACATATGTACATATAAATATATAAACACACAGTGCGAAGCATTGTAGCTAGATGGAATAAATATATAAATATATATACACACAGTGCGGCGCATTGTAGCTAGGTGGAATAAATATATACATAGTATATATACACACAGTGCGGAGCATTGTGTGTATATATATATTTAATCTACTTTAATCTACCATCTACATGTAACATGTACAAGTCCCCTACAATAATTTTTCTATCTGATTTCAGCACTAAATCAGCTAAGAATTTCGCAAATTTGGATAAAAACTCTGAGTGAATGATGGAGGACGATAAACTATGGCAAATATATAGGATTTAGCCTAAATTGCTAAAATTCCCATACTGAGGACCAGGTCATCAAAGGAATGATACATGTTTTTGCTTTACATTAACTAGTAATTTGGAATGGTAATTGTTGCTACTCCTCCTCCACGACCAGAACATCTGGGATTTTGACAGTTTAAATAAACCAGAGGGAGTTGATTCATTCAAACCAACATCGTCCTCTTGCCCTAACCAAGTCTCTGTAAGGGAAATTAAATCAATCTGTTGATCAATTACCAGATCATGGACTAGCAGAGACTTGGGGAGTTAGAGACCTAATATTAATAAACCACATTTAATTTTCAAATTATGAGGAGGACAGAGGCCAAATCATTCAATTTAGAGGGCTTTATGTTTGAGTTTTATCAACTTTTTGTTTAATTACCTTTGGGATGCTTATACATTCTATTTTTATTTGCTTTGGAGGGAGCAGACAATGATTCTCTGATGGGGAAGACAGGGGATAAGTTGGGGGTGGCGGAATGAAGAGGAGCTGCTGAGAGGCGTTGTAAGAACTGCGACTCTGCTCCTGGTCCCAACTCTGAGTTGTCAAGGTTTTGGAAACTTTGGAATAAAAATGATGCCAGATTGTTAGATAAATGAGAAGCACCATCCAAAGTGGGATGGTTGCTTTCTCGTCTAATAACACCCAGGTTTTCCCAAATGAGCTCCAATTGTCTATGTAGCCCACGTTGTTTGCAGGACACACACAGACAGCCAGCGGTTGAAGGATGACGAGCGGCCTAAACATGTCATCACTGGTCAGATTGATCAGATTCTAACAATTTACATTTTTGACCATAATTTTGCAGTCAGAACAGAACAATAATTTAACTCTGATTACAAAGAAAAAAATATAATAAAATAATACTTAATGAATTAACTTCAATGACCCAAGGATGCACTTATTTCTGTTTATAATATTTCTATATATTTATAGGTTTTTTTAAAATCTCCTTACCATCCAGACAGCAGGAAAAACCTCCCTTATTTTGAAATCCAAATGTTGGCACGTTTCGTTTGTCTGAGGGCTGCTGATGGATTAAAGTCATTGACGGTGAATTTCGGTCATCTTAACCTGCCAGGTACATAATAGGGAACATAACTTAATATTGTAGTGGCTGGTGAAATATATAAGATAAGATAAGATAAGATAAGATAAGCCTTTATTAGTCCCACAATGGGGAAATTCCAGGATTGCAACAGCACAGGGATAGCAACACTCAGAGCAATAATTAAGAAGATACGAAAAATATAAATAAGAGCAGTGGATATACGTACGTACACATAAATATATATATATATATATATCCTCAGCAGTTCATCAGTCCCCTTCACCTTTCCTTTCATATGAAGCGGCTGCATATGAATTCTAACCACATCTCTTAGCTAAGCGACTCTTCCATTATTGCTCCTGTTTCCAGCAGGTTAAAACCATGATAAACACCAGGACTTACATACCTCTAATGATTTTTTTTCCACGTTTAAAGTACTTTAATAAACTCATTTTCTCTCGGACGGTCACGCTAGTGAGACACTCTGCCTGGTGACTGACTGGAAAGCTTGCGTGGGCAGGGTGCTTCTGAACTCCGCGTGGCTGATGGTCATGCACGTTGTTCATGTGCGCGCTTGCGGAAAGTCATTGCTTCATATATTTTTCTTAACTAACACTGAGAGAGAGGAGGATGGATGAAGGAAAGATGGTGAATAAGGAAGTCCCAAGGATTAGCAAGGCGGAAGTGAGGGAAGCTTTGAAGAGGATGAAGAATGGAAAGGCGGCTGATCCAGATTACATACAGTGTTGTGAAAAAAATATTTGCCCCCTTCCTGATTTCTTATATTTTTGCATATTTGTCACACTTAAATGTTTCAGATCATCAAACAAAATTTAATACCAGACAAAGAAAACATGAATAAATACAAAATGCAGTTTTCAAATGATGATTTCATTTATTAAAGGAAAAAAAAAACTATCCAGACAGACAGATAGACTTTATTGATCCCAAAGTGGGAAATTACAGTGTAACAGCAGCATGACAGTAAATAACTAAAAGGACAGAAACTCACACGGCATAATAGACAAAGGGATTACCCATGTAAACTAAAACTGCCTAAATAACTTATATACATCTATACATCATAGATGAATATATGATGACCCGTATAGCTACATGAATCATACCCGCTGTACAATGCAGGACTATCAGCTGCAGGGTGCAATGTGAGGCTCCAATTACTGTAAGGTGCAGTATGGCAGCATAGTTATGCCCAGAATTCAACATCAGAGTGAGGGCATGCAGCAGTGAAACAGTGAAATGGCATGCAGCAGGAAAAATTTCCTGTACCTAACTGCTGGACAGCGAAGTTGTAGCAGTCTGCTGGAGAAAGTGCTCCTCTGTTTTGTCCCAGTGGTGGTGTGGAAGGGTGATCGGGATTGTACACGATGGATCACCAGTTTGTTCAATGTTCTCCTCTCCACCACAGTCTCAAAGGTCTTCCAGCCCCTGAGACCAAATCACAGAGCCAGCCTTCTTGATAATCTTGTCAGGTCTGTTGGTGTTGCTGGCTCTGATACTGTTTCCCCCAAAGACAGCAGCAAAGAAGATGGCGCTGGCGACAATGGTTCCTGGTAGAAAAGCTCCAGCATCCTGCTGCACACGTTGAAGGATCTCAGCTTCCTCAGGAAGTAGAGTCTGCACATCCCTTCTTGTACGCAGCCTCGGTGTTGGATTTCCAGTCCAGTCCGTTGCTGATCTGAAACCCAGGTATTTGTAGTCCTCAACCACTCACACATCCTCCCCCCTAATCTACAATAGCTGTGAAGACGTCCTCTTCTTCCTGAAGTCAATCACCATCTCTCTGGTCTTGCTGACCGTTCAGCCTCAGGTGATTCTGCTCTGTCCATTCCACAAAATCTGTCTACCAGTACCCTGTACTCCCCCTCCTCTCCCCCTCTTATACATCCAACAACAGCCGAGTCATCAGAGAATTTCTGCAAGTGGCATGACTCGGTGTTGTACTGAAAGTCGGTGGTGTATAAGATGAAGAGAAAAGGAGAGAGCACAGTCCCCTGTGGAGCTCCCGTATCACTAACCACCCACATCAGACAATGACACTGCCCAGCCGGACAAACCGTGGCTGCCTGTCAGGTAGTCAGTATCCAGGAGATCACAGAGCTGTCGACCTGGCGGTGCAATGGCGCAGTGGTTAGCACTGCGCCAGCACAGCAACTCACCCTTGGTCATGGGATCCCTGTTCGATCCCAGCCCCTGACCAACAGTGATCTGATGGAGTTTGCATGTTTCTCCCCGTATCTGCCATGGGTTTACTCTGGGATTTCTCCGGTTTCCCTCCCCACAGGCCAAAAACATGCACGTTAGGTTAATTGGAGACTCTAAAGTGGCCCTAGGTGTGAATGTGTGTGCGAATGGTTAAGGGATAGCGCCATATCGTGGCTGCTTCATCCATCCAGGTGGATGCCCTCAATTTCCCCTCTGGGGATCAATAAAGTATACAAAATACCCTCATCACCTGCAGCTTCTCACCCAGCAGCAGTGGCTGGATGGTGTTGAAGGCACTGGAGAAATCAAAGAATGTGATTCCCAAAGTGTCTCCTCCACCATCCAGGTGCAAATGGGCTCGTTGCAGCAGGAAGATGACAGCATCTTCAACTCCTAAATAGGGCTGATATGCAACTGCGGAGGGTCCAGCCACGTCTTCACTGCGACCTCAGGTGGGCTAAGACCAGTCTCTCCAGGACCTTCATCACATGAGATGTGAGGGCAACTTGTCGACAGTTGTTCAGGTCAGATGAAAACGACTTCTTGGGGACAGGGACCAGGCAGGACATCTTCCACAGCACCGGTACTCTCTCCAGACTCAGGCTCAGGTTGTACAGTGTTTTTAGTACCCGAGCTAGCTGGTTGGCACAGGTCCTCAGGATCCTGGAGGAGATGCCATCAGGGCCTGCAGCCTTCCGTTGAAGGAGTCTCTCCAGCTGTTTCTGAACCTGGTCTATAGTCAGGCCTCAGAGGACGGTGAGGGGGGTGAGACAGAGAGAAGTGCTCCATAGGAGGGTCAGTGGGGAGGGGTGTGTGGGGGTCTGGCTGTGTTGTGGGGTGACAGATGGTGAGTTGAACCTATTAAATAACACATTGAGTTCATCAGCTTTCTTAAAGCTCCCCGATGTCTGTCTGTCTCTCCCCTTACACCCAGTGATTTGTTTCATTCATGTCCAGACATCCTTAGTGTTGTTTTGCTGGAGTTTATCCTCCAACTTCCTCCTGTAATTGTCTTTACACCTTCTCAACATCTCTCTCAGTTTGTGCTGTACTCTCCTCAGTTCCTCCCTGTCTCCAGACCTAAAAGCCCTCTTCTTCTTGTTAAGATAAGATAAGATAAGATAAGCCTTTATTAGTCCCACAACGGGGAAATTCCAGGATTGCAACAGCACAGGGATAGCAACACTCAGAGCAACAATCAGAAGGCAAGAAAAAAAAAACAAGCAAGCAAGAGCAGCTAATATACATATGTACATATTACTATAAAATATATATACACACACACACACACACACACACAGACACACAGTGCAGAGCATTGTAGCTGGATGGAATAAATGTATGAATATATGAACACAGTGCAGAGCATTGTAGCTAGATGGAATAAATATGTAAATATATAAACACCTACAGTACGGAGCATTGCAGCTAGGTGGAATAAATATGCAAGTATATAAACACACACAGTGCGGAGCAATGTAGCTAGATGGAATAGTATGTAGATATATAAAAACACAGTACGGAGCATTGTAGCTAGATGGAATAAATAAATAGATATATAAATATAAACACACCCAGTGCTGAGCATTGTAGCTAGATGGAATAAATATGTAAATATATAAACACACACAGTGCAGAGCATTGTTGCTAGATGGGATGAAACAGCATAACCGTCTACTTAGTTATCCTACATGGTATGATTATGTGCCCATACATATTCTCACCCTCCATAGCGACCGGTATGTTCCTAGTTGTATGCCGGAGAGGACCATTGTGTAAGTCTATTGCATCTTTTGCATTCAAAAAACTATTAGTTTGTTACGTCTTTTTGCTATCTCTGCGAGCAGCCCTGCTTAGGTTGTACAGTCTGACAGCCGTTGGTAGGAAGGACCTACGAAACCTCTCGGTTGTGCACCTGGGATGATGTAGTCTGCTGCTAAATGAGCTCCTCAGTGCATCCAGTATGTCCTGCATAGGGTGGAACTCGGACTCCAGCAGAGATGACAGTTTAGCCACCGTCCTTCTCTCTCCTATCTCCTCCATCGGATCAAGGCGCTGCCCCAGGACACAGCTAGCTTTCTTAATCAGTTTGTTCAGTCTCTTCCTATCGGCTGCAGTAATGCCACTGCCCCAGCAGACCACTCCAAAAGTGATGGCTGATGCCACCACCGTGTCATAGAATGACTTCAGCAGCGCCCCTTGTACACCAAAAGACCTGAGTCTCCTCAGCAGGAACAGCCTGCGCTGTCCCTTCTTGTAGAGTGCGTCAGTATTGTGTGACCAGTCTAGTTTATTGTTCAGATGAACACCCAGGTACTTATAGGATGTCACCATCTCGATGTCTGTTCCCTGTATATTTACTGGTGCTGTGAGGGGCTGCCCATGCCTGCGGCAGTCCACCACCAGCTCCTTAGTTTTCCTTGCGTTGATCTGGAGGCAGTTCCGATGGCACCAGTCCACAAAGTCCTGGATAAGCCCTCTGTACTCAGCTTCATCTCCGTTGGAGTTGAGACCAACGATCGCAGAGTCATCAGAGAACTTCTGTAGATGGCAATGTGTTGTGTTGTGTGAGAAGTCCGCAGTATAAAGAGTGAACAGGAAGGGAGCCAGCACCGTTCCCTGGGGGGCCCCCGTGCTACTGATGATCGTGTCGGAAACACAGTCCCGGGTTCTCACAAACTGAGGCCGGTTCGTGAGGTAGTCCAGGATCCATGATGACAGGTGCTGGTCCACCCCTGCGCGCAGCAGCTTGTCCTTCAGGATCATCGGTTGGATGGTGTTGAAAGCACTGGAGAAGTCAAAGAACATGATCCTCACCATATTCCCGGGCTTCTCCAGGTGGGACAGAGAACGGTGAAGGAGGAAGATCACCGCATCCTCCACCCCAATGCCATGCTGGTAGGCGAACTGGAGTGGAGTGGTTAAGAAGTGCTTTCAGGTCACTGGTGATCCATGGTTTGTTGTTGGGGAAACAGTGTATGGTCTGAACTGGCATGGTTGTGATTTCACAGAATCTGATGTATTCTGTGATGCAGTCAGTCATACTGTCTATGTCCACTCCATGTGGTTCACAGAGTATGTCCCAGTCCGTTGTCTCGAAGCAGTCCTGCAGTGCATCTGCAGCCTCCTGTGTCCACCTCCTCATAGTCCGTGTACAAGCAGACTGCCTTTGCGCAAGGGGAACGTACTTGGGTGATAACAGGACCATGCTGTGATCTGATCTGCCTGGGGGGGGGGGGGGGGGGGGGGGGTAGAGCTGTGGCAATATGTGCAACGCTTGCATTGGCATATAGTAGATCCAGTGTTTTATTTTCTCTGGTCACAGTCAACAAACTGGTGCAAGTGTGGTAATGTTTGGTATAATCATGGTACAATGTTTGGTAAGATCAGACGAGAAACAAAAACCCAGAACAACATCTAAAGAACTGCAGGCCTCACTTGCCTCAGTTTGGACACTGGTCCATGATGGAACAATAAGAAAGAGGCTGGGCAAAAATGGCAACCATGAAAGTATTCCAAGACATAAACTGCTGCTGGACAAAAAGAACACAAACACTTATCTCACATTTGCCAGAAAGATGATCCTCAAGACTTTTGGAAAAATATTCTGTGGACTGACAAGAGTTGAACTTTTTGGAAAATGTGTCCTGTTTTATCTGGCATAAAAATAACACAGAAATTCTTAAAAAGAATATCATATCAACAGTCAAACATGGTGGTGGTAGTGTCATAGTCTGGGGCTGTTTCGGGACCTGGAAAAATTGCCCTAATTGACAGAACCATGAATTCTGCTCTCTACCAGAAAATCCTGAAAGAGAATGTCCGGCCATCAGTTCATGAAGCCCTCGAATGTGACTGAATTGAAATAATTCTGTACAGAAGAGTGGGTAAAAATTCCTCAACACCGATGTAAAAGACTCACTGCCAGTTGTTAGCAACAATGGTGGCACAACCAGTTATTAGGCTTAGGGGCAGCTAGGGGGCAATTACTTTTTCACATAGGGCCAGTTAGGTTTGGATAGTTTTTTCCTTTAATAAATGAAATCATCATCTAAAAACTGCATTTTGTATTTACTCAGGTTATCTTTGTGTGATATTAAAATCTGTTTGATGATCTGAAATCTCCTTGGTGGCCGGGCCCCGGGGGTGGACGAGATTTGCCCTGAGTAACTCAAGGCCCTGGATGTTGTTGGGCTATCATGGTTGACACGCCTCTGCAACATTGTGTGAAGGTCGGGGGCAGTGCCTTTGGCATGGCAAACTGGGGTGGTGGCTCCTCTCTTCAAAAAAGGGGACCGGAGGGTGTGCTCCAACTTTAGAGGGATCACACTCCTCAGCCTCCCTGGGAAGGTCTATGCCAAGGTACTGGAGAGGAGAGTCCGGCCGTTGGTCGAACCTCGGATTCAGGAGGAGCAATTTGGTTTGTGTCCTGGCCGTGGCACATCGGACCAGCTCTTTACCCTCTCGAGAATTCTCTAAAGTTCGTGTGAGTTTGCCCAACCAGTTTACATGTGTTTTGTGAACTTGGAGAAGGCATTTGACCGCGTCCCTCATGGTTTTTTGTGATATGGGGTATCGGGCTTGTTTTTACGAGCTATTCGGTCTCTGTACGACCGTTGTGACAGTTTGGGTCGTATCGCCAACACTCGGTCGGACTCATTCCCAGTGAGAGTTGGACTCCGCCAGGGCTGCCCTTTGTCACCGATCCTGTTCATAATTTTTATGGACAGGATTTCTAGATGCAGCCAGGGAATGGAGGGTGTCATGCTTGGTGACCACAGGATCTCATCTCTGTTGGTTGTAGATGATGTTGTCCTGTTGGCTTCATCCAGCAATGACCTACAGCTCTTGCTGGAACAGTTTGCCACTGAGTGTGAAACAGGTGGGATGAGAATCAGCACCTCCAAGTCCGAGTCCATGGTCCTCAGCCGGAAAAAGGTGGATTGTCCTCTCTGGGTTGGGGACAGGCTCCTGCCCCAAGTGGAGGAGTTTAAGTATCTTGGGGTTTTATTCACGAGTGAGGGGAAAATGGAGCGAGAGATTGACAGACGGATCGGAGCAGCATCTGCAGTGATGTGGACGTTGTATCGGTCTGTTGTGGTGAAGAGGGAGCTTAGTTCTAATTCAAAGCTGTCAATTACCAATCTACGTTCCTACTCTCAGCCTATGGTCACGAGCTTTGGTAATGACTCGAAAGAACAAGATTGCGGATATAAGCGGCCGAAATGAGCTTTCTCCGTAGATTGCTGGACGCACCCTCAGAGATTAGGGTGAGGAGGCTCAGTCATCCGGAGAGGCTCAGAGTAGAACCGCTGCTCCTCCACATTGAAAGGAGTCAGTTGAGATGGTATGGGCATCTGATTAGGATGCCTCCTGGACGCCTCCTACTTGAGGTGTTTTGTGCACATCGCCACTGGGAGGAGACCCCGGGGCAGACCAGGACTCGTGGAGAGACTATGTCTCGCCAGCTGGTCTGGAAATGCCTTGTATCCTCTCTGAGGAGCTGAGCAGGTGGCTGGGGAGAAGGAAGTCTGGGCTTCTCTGCTTGAACTGCTGCCTCCGCGACCTGGACCTCCGGAAAAGTGGTAGAAGATGGATGGATGGATGGATGGATGATCTGAAACATTTAGGTGTAACTAATATGCAAAAATATAAGAAATCAGGAAGGGGGCTGCACGGTGGCGCAGTGGTTAGCACTGTGACAGCACAGTTTACTCTCGGCAGGGGGATCGCGGGGATCATGAGATCGTGGGTTCGATCCCAGCCCCCGACCAACAGTGATCTGTGTGGAGTTTGCATGTTCTCCCCGTGTTGCATGGGTTTACTCCGGGATTTCTCCGGTTTCCTCCGCACATACCAAAAACATGCAGGTTAGGGATACAGGCGCTTGCCACACGCAGCGACCGCAGCTGGTGGCTTTCACCAACTGCAAAACAAATATACCTACGGGGTACAAAAAAGTACCAAAAAAAAAAAAGGGGGGGGGCAAATACATTTTCACAGCACTGCACCTGTAGAGGTATGGAGATGTTTAGGAGAGATGGCAGTGGACTTTTTAACCCAATTGTTTAAGACAATCTTGGAGAGTGAAAGGATGCCTGAGGAGTGGAGAAGAAGTGTTTTGGTACCAATTTTCAAGAACCAAGGTGATGCTCAGAGCTGTAGTAACTACAGAGGCATAAAGTTGATCAGCCACACTATGAAGATATGGGAAAGAGTTGTTAAAGCCAGGTTAAGAGGAGAGGTAAATACCTGGGCTCAACCTTCCAAAGCAATGGAAAATGCACAAGAGAGGTGAAGAAGAGAGTGCAGGCAGGGTGAGTGGGTGGAGACGAGTGTCAGGGGTGATTTGTGACAAAAGGGTAGCAGCAAGAGTGAAAGGAAAGATTTACAAGACGGTAGTGAGACCTGCTATGATGTATGGTTTGGAGACGATGGCACTGACAAAAAGACAGGAGGCGGAGCTGGAGGTGGCAAAGTTGAAGATGCTAAGATTCTCATTAGGAGTGACTAGGAGGGACAAGATTAGAAATGAGTAGTAACACGGGCACTGGCTCAGGAGGGTTAGAGCAGGTCATCCAACAAACCAGATGGTTGGAGGTTTGAGTCCCACTCTCACCCGGCTGCTGTGTCCCTGGACAGTTTACCCACCTTGCCTCCAGTGTCCATAACACTGGGTATAAATGTTCTGTAGTGGCGGGGAGAGGCCATTGGCCCAGATTGACAGCCACGTTTCTGTCAGCCTGCCCCAGGGCAGCTGTGGCTACAGTATAGCTTGTTGCTACCATTGTCTGTCTGGAGGTGAATGAATAATGTATCTATTTGTAAGCGTCTATGATACAGTGCTATAGAAAGCTGATAAATTATTATCAGAGGGAGAGTCTCAGGTTGAGCAGTTTGGAGACAAAGTAAGAGAGGCGAGGTTGAGATGGTTTGGACATGTGCAGAGGAGGATGTGGAGATATTGGACAAAGCATGTTGAAGATGGAGCTTTCAAGCAGGAGTGAGAAGAGGAAGACCACAGAGAAGATTGATGGATGTAGTGAAGGAGGCCATGGAGAGGGTTGGTGTTACACAGGAAGAAGAAGGGATAGCGGGAGATGGAGGCAGATGATCCGCTGTGGAGACCCTGAAGGGAGCAGCTGGAAGAAGAAAATTTATTACTAACTGCCATTGTGTTTATTTCCAACTCTCCTGTAGGGTCCGTGCTCAGTGCAGACTGTCAGTGATGACAGAGCTGACAGCAGGCAGGACGTCAAACATGTCCGGACCTTCTGTACTGTACCAGCCAACCTGTTTTAGTCAGCACTGACAGTTTTGCTTTTTAAAAACGGCCATAAGGTACCATTTTAGACAGCATAGATTTGTTTTATAGTGGCTTTATATGCCCTGGAGTTTGTCTTTAAAACAGCTCCTCAGAGACAGAATCAGGCTGATTTATTTCAGTGACTGTTGTGGTGGTTTCTGATAACCAAGTGACCAACAGATGTGTTTCACAAGGTTCAAACCAACAAAACATGATTCTTTCAGTGACTGGAACCTTGAACAATCACTGAGACTGTAAATAAAGATGACTGGACGCATAGCTTGATTCTCTGTGTTAGCATAATGTCAAGCTAACACCACCAGCTAACAAGCTAGCAGCTAGCCTGCAGAAAAAAAAGTCCAGGGAACTCTAAAAATGAAAACTCACCTCTACATCGTCAGTCACCACAATCTACAACCTTCTCCACTCTCTCCTTTAGCAAAACTTCATCTTTATAGGTGACAAACTGTCAGAAAAACTGTCAGCTGCTGTTAGGAGCAACATATATCTGGTTGAGGGCATTTCACAAAAAAACAGCTTTAACTTTTCCTAATTACCCACCTTCTTCCTGGGGGTGGCGCTGTAGGAACGATGATGGGCGGAGCTTCCGGTTTCGGCTGACCCAGTGTTACATCAGTCAGTCAGAGCGGAGTAGCAGGGACATCTACAATAAGGTTTTTAAAAGTTTTTCAAATTCATTTTAATGTATAGTCCACATACGTGTTTTGCACTCAAGTGGCAGCTAATTTCAGCTCTTGTAGTTTTTGTATTTTTGAATGTTTCTGCGTGGTTCTGGTCCTTGTTGCTGTTGGTGGTGTGAGGTTCCTCACAGATCAGCACAGCTAAATCTGGGGCTTCAACAGCAATGAGAAGATCATGCACTGAGACCTAAAGGATTGTTGGTGTGATCGGTGGTACAGACTGTTATATCGTGAAATCACACGGGCGGAGAGCTTCTTGAGGGACATTCAACTGAACTTTGATTCACATTTCTACTTATACTCCCCGCCGTAGCCCACCTCACATCATCCCGTTCCCCACCCCGGCGGTGCTACAGCAAACCCCAAAGTCCAATTCCCATACACAACATCCCCCCCCCCACAAAGTCCAACTGTAATACTAAAACAATGTCAAACGCACAGTGAACACAGAACATATTCATCAATGTACAGCTGCAGCTTCAGTCCTCTGCTCCGGTGGTGACCTTCTCAGTCTACTGTCATGCCACTGAGACCCATCCTCAAGCTCAAACGTGTCCGGGCCCCGTCGCCTCGCAATCTGCTGTGGCCCTGTCCACAGTGACTGTAGCTTGTGGGCACGTACAGGGTGTTTTATCCATACCCGGTCCATTTCCCTCAGTCCATGGTCCCTTGTCCTGTGTTTCCTGTCAAATCTCCGTTTCATTTTGTGTTGCTGTCTGGTGACCCGGCTCCACACTGCATCCGTGCCTTCTTGAGAACCTGTTCTTGGCGGTTTCAGCCGGCTCACCGGAAAGGGTAACTCATGCCCCAGCATGAGAGCCACCGGGGAACAGCCCGTCGTAGCATGGGCAGATGCTCTATAGTGCAGTAACGTGTTTTGGCGTCCAAGAACGTGAAACCATCCACCAAATGGGCTCTCAGTTCATTCTTCAATGTCTTATTGAACCGCTCAATACCTCCATTGGCCTGAGGGTTATAGAACACCGTCTTCACATGTTCCACACCTCTGCTGCCCAGAAACTCCTCAAACGCCCCAGAGATAAACTGCAGGCCGTTGTCCATCATAACCGTGCTCTGGGTCCCCCACCTAGCAAACAGGGACATCAGGAACCCCATGACTACTTCCGTCGTGACAGAGTTGGTTGGGACTACCTCCGGCCACTTTGAGAACACATCATATGCCACGAGCGGAAACCGGCTATTTGAAGGCGCCGCATGCAGTTCGCCACAGATATCCAACTCAACGTGTCTCCAAGGTCCTTCTGGATACGGCACCGGCCACAGTGGTGATGGAGGTGGTCCGCCCATCTTGCCACTCTCCAGACATGGCACGCAGTGTTTCACCATGGCCTCAATGTCCTTATCAATACCCGGCCACCAGACAGAGTCCCTACTGCGTTGCTTCACCTTGACCATCCCCCAGATGACCCTCGTGCAGCATCGTCAGGACACGTGCCCTCAAGGACGACGGGATCAGGGCACAATGCCCTCTGGCCATGCACACCTCATTCCAGCAGCTCAGTTAATCCTTGAACTGGTGGTAAGGCACTAACTCGCCCTGTGCCCTTGCTGGCCAGCCCTCTCTAATCGCTGAGTGTAGCTCCGCCGGTACCGGATCCCGTTCCGACTCTTGCCTGAGTTACTGAGGAGATAACATCTTCTGGAAGGTTCCATATAGCACATGGATTAGCTCCGCCTCAGCCGGGTCATTGTGACTGTCATCCGGTAGGGAGGAATTAACTGTAGCGCAAGACAAGAGGTCCGCCACAAGGTTGTCTTTGCCTGGTGTGATCTTACTGGTGAAATTATAAGCGCTCAACCTTTCAGACCACCTATGGATCCTCAGCGGTCTGTGGCCCGACCCCAACGTCTCCAGTAACGTTGTGAGTGCCCGGTGGTCTGTCCATAGGGTGAAGTGGTGCCCGTAGAGGTAAATGTGCCACCTCTCACACGCCTAGACACAGGCCAGCACCTCCCTCTCACCCACGGCATACTTCTGTTCCACCACCGAGAGGGACATTGACGTGAATGCCACCGGGCGCTCCGTGCCATCCTGCACCTGAGACATGACTGCCCCCAGCGCCGAACCAGATGCATCGCAGGTCACGATGGTCTCCTGATTGGGGTCAAAATGGGCCAGTACCAGTGGAGTGATGAGCTGCTGCTTTAGTTTGGCGATGGCCACCAAGCAGGCTGAGGTCCACTCTCACAGCACATCCAGTTTCAAAAGAGCCCGGACGGGCTCAATCGTCTCCGAATAGCAGGGAATGAACCGTCCATAGAAGTTGACCATGCCCAGAAATGACGAGATCTGTGCTGGCATGGAGGGATCCAGGATGGGCAGAACCGCCTCCACGTTTTAATGTAGTGTTTGCACCATCTCCCGGTCAGTTGGAACTCCATGAACTCTACGGTGCCTGCTGCGAAGATACACTTCTCGCCATTCAGGGTAACCCCATGTCTTTGAAGTGTTGTCAGGACCCTCTCCAGCCTCTCGTCGTGTTGTTCCCACGACGCGCCATGCACCACAATATCATCTAAGTATGCCACCACGCCCTTGACACCGGCCAGCATCGTTGACATTACCTTTTGGAAACATCTGGGTGCAGAGCTAAGACCGAACGGCATCTGGGTATACCTGAAAATCCCCATGTGGGTCACAAACGCCGTCAGGTTCCTGCTGTCCGGGTGGAGTGGCACCTGCAGGTAGCCTTGGCAGAGGTCCAACTTTGTAAAAACTTGAGACCCACTGAATGTTGCAGTGAGCTCCTCCATGGTCCTGAGAGGGCACCTGTCCAGAATGACTGCCTTGTTCACCATCTGGATCATGCACGGTCTGATGCCCCCCCCCCCTTTCTTCTTGGCCACCACCAAGTTGGATATCCATGGCGATGCGTCCACTTTCTCAATGATGCCGAACTCCAGCAGCTTGGACAGCTCCACTGAGACTTCATCCCGCAGCGCGAGGGGGAGTTGCCGCACTGCCTGGATCTTTGGTGTCACACTCTTGTCGATGAGAGAGCGATGGTGAAAAGCGTCTATGAGACCCAGGCCCCTGAACAATGCAGGCTAGCGGAGGTGCCAATCGGGGTACACCATTAGCACGGTCAAGCCCTCCGGGTCCCTTATGGAGAAACTCAGCTCCCCCAGCAGATTGATTCCCAATAAGTCCACCTCTGGTGCGCCACCTGAAAGGTGAATCTGGACACCTTCTTTGACCCACAAGTCACAGAGAATTCCACTGTGCCCACCATCTCAATCTCCGCATGTCCATACCCGAACATCTTCACTGCCCCCGCACTGATAGCCTTCGTAGGGAACAGCCTCCTCAGTGTAGCCAAGCACAAGATAGATCCACCTGCCCCCAAATCCACCATAAGGGGCACGTTGACCCCGTCGAGCTGAAGCACGTACCACTTTAGCGGCCCCTTTCCCATGCGTGCTACACACACCCGTCTGGTGCCACTGGGCTCCGCCATCACTAAGCCAGGAGATACAGTGTGGGCCCTGTTAACGCGCCTTTGTCCGCCTTTTCTTCTTCTTAGCCCGTCTTCGAGGCCTAGTTAGGATGCTAACCACTGTTCTCGGCGGGAAACCACAAGCAGTCGGCTTCTCGCTAGCCGCTGTTATTAGCTTCTGCAGGGTCATGGATTCCCTTTGTTTAATTAAATCCAACACACCTTCCAGTGATAGAGTTTCCTGGGTTAGCCTTAGCATGGTTTTCAGCCATGTATTGCTGTTGCTGTGAGCTAGCTTTTCTCTTACTAGCTCATCTGCAATAGGCCCAAAGGCGCACTTCCTTGCTAAGGTGCGTAGCTCCATGAAAAATGACTGCGTGGACTCACCCACTCACTGATGATGGTCGAAAAATTTATACCTCCTTTCGGTGATGATGGAGTGGTCACCGAAGGTACTGTCCATTAGTATCAACCCATCTTCCAGCGAGCCATCATCACATACCCCGAAGAAGATATGCTGCCCTTCTGTGCCGAGGTAATGCACTAACAGACTCCTCCATCTCTTCTCGCTGATGCTACTGAGTCTGACCGCCGTCACATACACCTCAAACATGTTCCTCCAGCGAGCCCATGGTATAGCCGGTGTACCCTGGCACTGAAGAAATGGAGGTGGCTCCCTGAAGCATGCGCCCATTTTTTTCCTCGTTGCCAAATGTAACATCTGAATAATGGAGGACGGAGGCTCTGCTGGACACTGAAAACACTTTATTGAACTTCACATTTCAATATATATCCCAGCCATAGCCAGCCTGATGACACTCACCCCCACAACCCCGGCTGAGCTACAGCAAGCCCCGAAGTACAATTCCCATATGTAACACAGCCGACTTTATTGCTGTGGAAACATTGATATATCTCAGAGCTTTTATTTGTTTACAGCGTTAGCATGTTAGCAGCGGAGCTAACTAACGGAGCTACTGGCCACTTTTTAAGGTCATCTTCTCATCACTCCATAGTAGTGGGGTGTGGTATGATTATATTACTGTTTTTGAGGTGCAAAAGGCTGTGTTCCCGCATTTTTGATGCAGAAGTCATTGTTTTTTAACAAGGAAAAGTGTCCCGTTTCAGTGACAACAATACGTTCTAAACTAGTACTGGAAGTTGCTACCATAATTCACGCAAGGCATCATGGGGCCTAGGAATAAGGTGGATATAAAGAACTTAGGAATTCATCTTAATTTTCAGGTAAAAAATAATAATGTTTCTCAGTCACCTGCTGCTTTATTCCCAAATCATCCATCTAGACAGGAGATTCTCCAGCTTCCGTAGTTACTATATTCATAATACCGTAATGAACTCGAGTGTAATATTGCTTTTATACAACAGTTCCACAAGCACAATTTATTAATTCACAGCAATACTGGACAAAATATTGGGATTTGTCTGTTTAACCAGTTATTTTACATAGCTTGTGGTGGCACTGAGTGGGGGGTTCTTCACCCAGAGTCAGGGGGGATGGGGTGGGTGGAATAGAGAACTGAAGGAGGAAGTGGCACCGGGGGGGCTCAGATGTAACGGAAAGGACTAGCTGCATCCTGGGGAGTCAAGGACACCGGAGTTCGCTAGAGTGGGAGAGGGAGTGAGAAGCAGGGTTCGTGTTCTGTAATGTTAACCTCTTGCACTCCGGTGTACCGCGGGCGGGCACGTCTCTGCGTCCTAGAGCGCACGGGGGCACACGAGGGCGCTGCGTCCTAGAGCGCACTGAAAAAAAAAAAGCTGCATTTCCGTTCTTCCACTACAGACACAGCCGCGAACAGAAAGCCAAAGGAGTGCTTTGATTGGTTTAGATGTGATTGACCTCTCATTCGACTAATAAGAGCCTTGAATTGGGTTTCTGAAACCTTGAAGAACCAATGACTGAAAACCTAGCAAGAAGGACCCGCCTACCAACGGCTGCGAATACAGCCAGCCAATTGAAGCACAGAAGTTTGAAAGCTGTTTTGTGTAAGGCTGGGTGAAAAGAGACTGACTGCTGCAGCAGATGAAAAAAGGACCTGCATGAAGAACCGCCACAGACCCAGCAGCACGGAGACCACCCACAAGTGCGACCTGTGTGACAGGGACTGCCATTCGCGCATCGGCCTGTTCAGCCACAGGCGGTGCTGTCCCAGCAGAGTAGACGTTTAGGATTCTCTTCCATGCTCATCATAGACCGACGGAGGCCGACGACGAAGCCTGGGTGACACACACGCGTTCGCCAGTCTTTTTTTCTTAATACTGTTATTTGTTTTGAAAAATCGTTCGCCAAAACCGCAATCATGGAAGCGCAAAACCGCAATAATGGAATTATGGTTTGACCGGGTCGCATGACCAGAACCATGAGTCCGTAACAAGCGGACAAGCTTCATGTTCGTCTGACAATGAGGAAGAGAAGTTCGTCAGCTATGCTGCTGTTGTGAACAGGTAAGTGTTATAAGCTAAATTATTCTTTATCCCTGAAAATTGTAATCAAAAATGACTTTTGACCGATCGGTAAATTACAACTGTGCGTAGTAGACCGCGGCGCACGAAGTCCAAAGTCCGTGCGCCGCGGTACACGGTTCGTGCGCCGCGTCCAGACCGTGAACGCCACCGCTCCCCCCCCCCCCCCCCGCTACGGATTGCAGATTTATTTTTATTTTTAAAAAAAAATAAATAAATAAATCTGCAATCCGCTACAGAAGAGTAGCGGGGAGGGGGGCGTTCATGTAGTAGACTGCGGCGCACGAAGTCCGAAGTCCATGCGCCGCGGTACACGGTTTGTGCGCCGCGTCCGGACCGTGAACGCCCCCCCCCCACTACTCTTCTGTAGCGGATTGCAGATATATTGCAGATATTTCAGTACAACTGTGCGTAGTAGACCGCGGGGACTGTGCGCCGCGGTCGCAACATCGCCACATGACTGTTCTGTCATGTGGCGGTGGGTGATGTCCGTCCTCTGTAGCGGGGGGGGTGGGGGTGGGAGTTGTTATCTTCTACATTACAGATATTTTAGAATAATTTTTAGTGCACTGTAGGTTATTTTTTCTTGTAAAAAAAAAAGCCACACATTTTTTACGTGGCATGCTTCTTTGTATGTGGGGGCTTGTTTGTTCATGCATTCATGAATGAATGAATAAACAACCCCCCCCCCCACACACACACACAGCCCTGAGTGTCACCTGTCATTAGAGCCCAAGATGAAGCTTCTATATTGAATCATTCAAAAGTTACAGACGTTTTTCCAAACTGTGCCATTGGGCACAATTTGGCACAGTTCAAAAACGCCTGGGAACTACCTGAGGAAAAAGCTGTGTAATATATTCATTTTTTGTGGTATTGTTACAAAATTTTGACCTCAGCTGGATAACACTTGGTTCTACATTTCTGTTGCATTTTCCAGCCCATATCTGACAGCTGTGTATTACTTGCAAGCATTTGTATCCAAAAAAACACCCAGACGAAATTTATTTTCTTCAAGTTCAGTATGTTTAGATGACTGTTACTCAGTGGCCGGAGCACTTAGAGAGATTATGACTGTTTTGCAAAAAAATTCAAAGTGTTTTCATTTAAATGAGACCAACCCCATGAAGATGCTGCAAAGGGTTGAAGAACAGCTTTTGATTTACTTTGGGTACATTATTTTTTGGCGTTTTTAGGGAAATTGACCAGAGTACAAGGGGTTAATGTGCCAGACTGGCTTTGTGTACTGTGTGTATTGTTTTTGACTCCCTAGGTCTCATGGGGCAGAAGTAAAGTGGTATAAAAGGAGACGCCCAGAGACCCCAGTGGAAGTTTCTTCTGTTTTTAATGTTGCAAGTTGAATAAAGTTCGAACGTCGTCCAGCTCACTGTCTCATTTTCTTTCATCTTCCACATTGGTGACCCTAAGACATGCAATGGAGAACGAGCCGAACACTGCCTCGGAGACAACCCAGAGGGAGAACACCAGTGCGGCATGCACTGTCATAGTCAAGCTCCCAGACTTCTGGCTTCACAATCTGACCACTTGGTTTCTGCATGTGGATGCCCAATTCACACTCCACGGGGTCACAACAAACACCACCAAATATTACCATGTGGTTGCTGCGCTGGATGGGCGCGCCACACAGCAAGTGACGAGCCTGCTCTAGGAGCCACCGTCCCAGGGGAATTACGATGCGCTCAAGCAGATGCTACTTCAGCGTTATACCCTGTCAGACAGTGAGAGAGCAGAGAGACTCCTAACGCGGTCAGAGTTAGGTGACAGATCAGCTGTGGAGCAGATAGAGACCATGCTTGCATTGATGGGGAAGAACGACGAATCCTTCCTGTTCGCCCACCTCTTCCTTAGGAACCTACCTGCTACAGCAAGGGCGATCCTGGCCAACTCACCGCTGCTGGTAACCAAGGACTACCGCACTCTAGCTCAGGAAGCAGACCGCATCATCCTAGCAACCAGAGTTCTCAGTGTGCACACAACGACACCGACATCCATGAAGCATTCTGGCGAGGTCAAGGAGCCATTGGTGGTGGCTGGGACGGACGCCAAGAGACGCAGGAATGGGATGCTCTGTTTCTATCACCGCCGTTTCGGCTCGAATGCCCAACGCTGTCTGCCGCCGTGCCGATTCAAGAAGCCGGGAAACGGCACAGCCAGCAGTCAGTAGCAGCTACAACCGCTACTGACAAGAACAAGCTGCTTTTCATCACAGACACACGTTCGGGGAGACATTTCTTGGTGGACTTCAGCTCCCAGAAGAGCCTCATTCTGCCGGTCAGCGCAGACAGGTCGGCAGGAGGCAGCGGTCCCAAGCTCAAGGCCACCAACTGATCCAACATCAGGATATCTGGTGAACGGACGCTGATGGTATGCTTACAAGGATGCAATTACCAGTGGGATTTTGTGGCAGCTGCATGTTCTGTTTTCATTTTAGGTGCAGATTTTTTATGTGCTTATGGGTTGTTAGTCAGTGTTGCCAACAGGCATTTAGTGGATGCTGTCTCTTTTTCCTCCTTGCCTTGCACAGCTCGGGGAGTTGGGCCAACAACACTGGCTAACATTATAGCTCCAGGGGGTAAGTACTAGCATTTATTTTCACAGTTCCCAGTTCCCAGCACTCACGGTTCTGACTTTTTCCTTTTTCCTACAGTTATCAAACACGGGGTCGAACATTTCATAACCACAAAAGGCCCACCGGTGTTCAAGCGACCTCGACACTTAGACGCGGTTAAACTAGCCAGCACGCGTGAGGAGTTCACCAACTTAGAGCAGCTGGGCATGGTTAGGCACTCCAACAGCCTGTGGGGATCCCCGCTACACATGGGGCCTAAGGCCAATGGGTCGTGGCGACCGTGCAGCGATTTCCAGCGCTTGAACAACACCATGGAACACGATCGGTATCCCATCCCGCACATCCAGGATTTTTCCATGAAACTGGCTAGGACGCGTGTTTTTTCAAAAGTGGATCTCGTCCACAGTTACCACCAGGTCCCGGTGCGCACGGAGAACATTCCCAAAACAGCGGTAATAACTCCTTTTGGCCTTTTTGAGTTTTTACGCATGTTGTTCGGGTTAAAGGGCGTGGCGCAAACCTTCCAAAGAATGATGGACGAGGAGCTCCATGACCTGCCTTTCATTTTTGTCTACTTAGATGACATTTTGGTGGCTAGCGCATCTGAGGAGGAGCACTGCGCCCATCTCAAACTAGTTTTCCAGAGGTTGGAAGCACATGGGCTTATCATTAACCCGGCGAAGTGCCAGTTCGGTATGCTAGTGATTGATTTTCTGGGTCACCGCATTTCGCCAGAGGGCGCGATTCTGCTGCCTTATAAGATGTGTGCCATGTCAGATTTTCTGCATCCACAGACCATGAGGGCCCTACAGGAATTTTTGGGCATGGTCAACTTTTACAACCATTTCCTCCCTCGAGCAGCCCAGCTGCAGCAACCGTTGTGTGTTGTGCTAAAAAAAAGAAGTTAGCGGAAAACATCGACTGGATCCCCGAGCGAGTACAGACTTTTGCGGATGCCAAAACAGCGCTCGCTAACACCGCCTTGTTAGCCCACCCTGCCCTGTCAGCGCGGATAGCACTCACCACGGACGCGTCTGACGTTGCCATAGGGGCAGTGGTGGAGCAGTATGTCTCCGGTTTGTGGCAGCCGCTTGCATTTTTTAGCTGCACTTTGCGTGACAGCGAATACAAATACAGTACGTTTGACAGAGAGGTGTTGGCCCTCCACCTGGCGATGCACCACTTCCAGTTTTGGCTAGACGGGCGCAAGTTCACTGCATTCGTTGATCATAAGCCGCTAACGTACACAATGTCCAAAGTTTCAGAACCATGGTCGGCCCGGCAGCAATGACATTTGGCCGCAATCTCGGAGTTCACAACGGACGTTCAACACGTAGCCAGTAAGCTACGTAATCTGAGCGTGTCACTCGAGGCTCTGTCAGAGGTGACTGTTTCATTCCTCTGCGCAGGAGCACTTTCAGTAAGTCGGCCTGGTCAGTGAGGAGCGCTAGTGAGTGGAACTCGGTACCTGAGGAGGTTAAACTGCTCTCAACATTCAAGGCCTTCACAAAAAAATTGAAAATGTGGCTTATAAACACCTACAGCTGCCAACACTAAAAGATAAGTCTGCTGTGATGTTTGATGTTGTGTTTAAATGTACAGTTTGTTATGTATATGTTATTTTGTGGCCGACACACATTGTGGGCTCACGCTGCCACAGAGACAGGACTGAATGTGTATTGTGGGGTGTCACGTCTGCAAGGACTGAGGACTCGAATCTACAGGAGGTAACAAGGAAGTGTGAGATTTGTCTCTTTGTCCCACAGAAGACGCCCCGGAGGGTATTCCGGTTCATCAGGAAATGAGAGACAATGGTGAAGCTTCAAAGGGATGCTTTGTAACTGTATGTTGACTGAAGACACCATGTGACTTGTGACCTGATCATTGTACCGGTGGCAAAGAAACCAGTGGTGTCATGTTTGAATGACTATCGTCCTGTTGCACTTACACCAATTGTGATGAAGTGTTTTGAACGGCTTGTCAAACCACACATCACAGCCTGCCTCCCTGCATCACACGACCCGCTCCAGTTTGCATATCGTTCAAACCGCTCCACGGAGGATGCTATAGTCACCACCCTACACTCTGTCATCACCCACCTGGACCAGAAAGACACCTACGCCAGACTCCTGTACATTGATTTCAGTTCAGCATTCAACACCATTATTCCCCAGAGACTGATAGAGAAATTACTCCTTCTCGGTCTGAACACCGCCACATGTCTCTGGATCCTGGATTTCCTGACTGAGAGACCTCAGTCTGTCCGGGTTGGAAACAACATCTCCAACTCTGTCATGCTGAGTACCGGAACCCCTCAAGGTTGTGTACTCAGTCCACTGTTGTTTACACTTCTAACACATGACTGTGTATCCAAACACGAGGGGAACCAGATTATTAAGTTTGCAGATGACACCACGGTGGTGGGACTTATTCAGAGGGATGAGGAATCAATGTACAGGGAAGAAGTGAGAGACCTGGAGGGCTGGTGCAGGGAGAACAATCTGATGCTCAACGTGGACAAAACAAAGGAGATGATTATCGACTTCCGGCGGTCACAGCCTGAGCACGTCCCCCTCAGCATCGGCGGCCGTTTAGTGGAGAGAGTAGAGAACATCAAGTTCCTCGGAGTGCGGATCTCGCAGGACCTGACCTGGAGCAAGAATTCCTTGGAGATCAGGAAGCGAGCTCAGCAGAGACTACACTTCTTGAGGAAACTCAAACAGGCCTCTCTCCCCATCTGCATCCTCAGGACCTTCTACAGAGGTGTGGTGGAGAGTGTTCTGACGTACTGCATTGCTACATGGTACTCCAGCTGCAGTATGTCAGACAAAAAAGCCCTGCAGAGGATAGTCAAGGGGGCGGAGAGGGTAATTGGAGTCTCCCTCCCCTCTGTCCAAGAACTTTTTCAGAACCGTTGTAGGAGCAGGGCACTGAACATTGTCAAGGACCGTTCTCACCCTCTGCATAAACACTTTGAACGTCTTCCATCTGGTAAACGATTCCGGAGCATCAGAAGCAGAACCACCAGACTGATCAACAGCTTCCTCCCACAAGCTGTCAGGATGCTGAACAGCTGACCCGGAATCTCACATACACACTACTGCACCTATGGACATTTTGTATATTATAGTTAGTTATTCTTTTTCCCCAAGTATGTCTCAGGGATGTGTGAATGGATGGGGGGGGTGGGAGCTATGTGGGAGTATGTCTTAATCATGCTGCTTCTTATATGGATGCCGAGAGAAACGCAATTTCATCTTGCCTGCACTACAGTTGTATGTACAGCAATATGACAATAAAGTTTGATTTGATTTTGATTTGATTTGATTTGATTTTTGACTTGAATTCTGATGCTGGAAATGTATAAAAGGGTGTTGAAGTATGATTCTTTCTCTTTCCTGCTTTGAGAATGCTAGAAGCTGTGTTCTGTCAAATAAAGCTGGTTTTATGACTGAAACTCAGCCTCGTTATTTGAGCATGCTTCTACACTGGTGACCTACGATGGAAAATGAGCAGACAGAATTCTCCCGAGCGGGGCTCGGTGGAAGCCAGCCTGATGGCCGCCTCCATGATCCGGCTGCCCGATTTCTGGCAGCACAGCCCACGCTCATGGTTTAGCGCAATCGAGGCGCAGTTCAACCTCTGGAGAATCTCCAACGATGACACAAGATTCTACCACGTGGTAGCGAAGCTGGACAGCGACACGGTCCAGAGAGTGGAGGATCTGGTTAACCATCCACCAGACAGCGACAAGTACAACGCATTGAAGGACGCGCTGATCAGCCATTTCACCCCCTCAGTCCAACAACGAGCAGAGGGGCTCCTGGCGCTGACGGAGGCCGAAAACGATAGACCTGCGGACCTGATGGTGAAGATGCTGCAGCTCAAAGCCTCTGAGGATGGCGAATTCATTTTCGCCCACCTTTTCCTTCGAACCCTACCACCAGCAGTGAGAGTGGCCCTGGCAGAGTCACCTCGATTGGCCAGGCGAGACTACCATGGGTTGAGCAAGGAGGCGCAGAGGTATCGACGCCCACAAGCAGAATGCGGTCTCGGCCGCGGCGGCCAGTCCGGGAACGGCGTCCGGAGACAGTGCGGGTCCAGCGGCCGCGGCGCCAGATGCACCAACGACGGCGGCGACAGGAGCCAGACGACGCGGAGCGGAGAACGGCTCGTGCTTCTACCACCGCCGTTTTGCAGAGAGAGCGCACAGGTGCGTCCCACCATGCAATTTTAAGCGCCAGGGAAACACCAAGACTGAGGGCCGGTAGCAGCTGCGACCCTCGGCAACGAGAACAGGCTGCTTTACCTGACGGATGCATGCTTGGGGAAACAGTTCCTCGTGGACACGGGCTCTCAGCTGAGCTTCGTCACACCCACCTACGCGGAACGGCTGTCGCCTTCTAAAGCCCCCTGGGTGTCAGTGTCAGCAGCGAACGGCTCCACGATTAAAACGTTTGGTGAGAGGACCATGCTTCTGTCCTTACAGGGCCGTTCATTTGAGTGGACATTTATTGTAGCAGCAGTCAGTTTCAACATGTTAGGGGCTGATTTTTTGTGCTCACATGGTTTATTGGTTGACCTTGCTAATAGACGTCTGATTAATGCACTGTCCTTTCGTTCTATTCCCTGCACAGCTCGGGTGGCCCCGCCAACTGCACATGCCAGCGTCTCAGCTGCGGGTGGTAAGTTTCACACTCTGCTTGCTCAGTTTCCAGCACTCACAGTTCCCACGTTTTCAGCAACGGTGGCCAAACATGGGGTAGAACATTTCATAACAACCACAGGCCCTCCCGTTTTTGCAAAGGCTCGGCGCTTGGACCCAGCTAAACTGGCCATCGCGCGCAAGGAGTTCACTAATCTGGAAAAACTGGGCATTGTTAGACGTTCCAAGAGCTCTTGGGCTTCGCCGTTACACATGGTCCCAAAAGCTGACGGCTCGTGGCGACCTTGCGGCGATTTCCACAGGTTGAACAACGTTTCAGCTCATGACCGCTACCCGATTCCGCACATTCAGGATTTTTCTGTTCATTTGGCGGGGGCGCGCATTTTTTCTAAAATAGACTTGGTGCGCGGCTATCACCAGGTGCCAGTGCGCGCGCAGGATGTACCCAAAACAGCGGTCATAACGCCTTTCGGCCTTTTTGAGTTCTTGCGCATGCCTTTTGGCCTCAAGGGGGCCGCGCAGACTTTCCAACGCATGATGGATGCAGTTTTACGCGACCTGCCTTTCGTGTTCGTTTATTTGGACGATATTTTGGTAGCCAGCGCGTCCGAAGGCGAACATGAAAAACACCTCACAGCAGTTTTCCAGAGGTTGGCAGAGCACGGGTTAATAGTTAACCCAGCGAAGTGCCAGTTTGGGGTGGCGCAGATTGATTTTTTGGGACATCGCGTTTCGGCAGAGGGAGCAGTTCCCCTTCCAAATAAAGTGCGTGCCATAACGGATTTTCCGCAACCTCAAATGGTCAAGGCGCTTCAGGAGTTTCTAGGGATGGTTAATTTTTACAACCGGTTCCTCCCAAGTGCAGCACGACTCATGCAGCCATTGTACACTGCGTTAAAAAAACAAAAGCCCGCAAATAAAGTTGAATGGTTTCCGGAGCGGGAGCGCGCTTTTGCCCAGGTCAAATCAGCCCTGGCAAACGCAGTTTTGTTACCGCACCCAGTTCCAACGGCCCGCATGGCACTCACCACTGACGCTTCCGATGTAGCGGTGGGGGCGGTAGTTGAACAGTTTGTGGCAGGTACCTGGCAACCCCTCGCGTTTTTCAGCAGGACCTTGCGCGATAGTGAATGGAAATACAGCGCGTTTGACTGGGAGCTTTTGGCCCTACACTTGGCTATCCATCATTTTCAGTTCTGGTTAGAGGGGCGACGTTTCACCGCTTTTGTGGATCATAAACCGCTAACGTTTGCGATGGCCAAAATTTCAGAACCCTGGTCAGGCCGGCAACAAAGGCAACTAGCCGCAATATCGGAGTTTACTACTGATATTCAGCATGTCGCGGGTAAACACAATGTTGTAGCAGACTGCCTCTCGCGTGCAGTAGCACCGCCAAGCCCCATAGGGGCAGACTCTGTAGCCATGGCCGCGGGCCCGGGCAGCGACGTGGGAGCGCGCGCAGCCCCGGTCTGTGTTGGGTTAGATTATGCAGCCATGGCTGCGGAGCAGGTTAACGACGCGGACGTGCGCGCGCTCCAGTCTGGACCAACAGGGTTAAGGCTGGAGCACAGGGTGCAACAAAACGGTATGCCCCCGCTAATCTGTGATGTCTCCACGGGATGGCCCCGCCCTGTGGTGCCAACCGCATGGCGTCGCCGTGTTTTTGACTTGGTCCATTCTCTCGCGCACCCGGGGGTGCGTGCATCGATCAAATTGGTGGGGGAGAAATTTGTTTGGCCTGGGTTGCGCAAACAGGTCAAGGAATGGGCAGCAGCCTGCGTAGCGTGTCAGCGAGCCAAAATACACAGACACACTAAGGCCCCGTTAGAACCTTTCCACATCCCCGCTAAGCGTTTTGATCACGTGCATAGTGACCTGGTCGGCCCGCTTCCGTTATCACACAGGCACACACATCTTTTGACGATGGTAGACCGCACCACGCGCTGGCCAGAGGCGATTCCTCTGACATCAACCACAGCGGAAGAAGTTGCGCGAGCATTTTTAGCAGCATGGGTTGCGCGTTTTGGTGTACCGTCGGACATAACGTCCGACAGGGGTCCCCAATTTATTTCCGAGCTATGGTCATCGATGGCCCGAAGCTTGGGGGTGAAGATTCATCGCACCACCGCGTATAACCCCCAGGCTAATGGTTTATGCGAACGCTTTCACAGGTCATTGAAAGCAGCCCTCAGAGTGTCGCTAACGGATACAAATTGGGTAGACAAACTTCCATGGGTTTTATTAGGGTTGCGTTCTGCACCTAAGGAAGATTTGCACACTTCCCCGGCTGAATTAGTTTTCGCTCAACCGCTCCGTTTGCCCGGGGAATTTCTTCCTGATAATCCCGCACCTAATGGCCCCCCCGCTCAGCCGTGGCAGAGCGGCTCAGGAGCAAACACGCTTCCTGGCCCAGTCCATCACAGTTTCCCACACGTTTTTGTGCCCAAGGCTTTAAAAAATGCAGAGTTTGTTTTTGTTAAACATGACGCCCAGCGTCCAAGTTTGCGGCCGTTTTACGACGGACCGTTTCGAGTGCTGGAGACCGGGCAGAAGCATTTTCTGCTAGATTTAGGGGGCAGAAGGGAGCTGATTTGCATTAACAGGCTCAAACCCGCTTTTGTTCTGGCTGACGAGGAGGTGCAGCTCGCGAGGCCCCCCCGCCGGGGCAGGCCGCCGAGACGACATTCTCCAAAGTCTTCACAGAGGGGTGCTAACAGCTTTAATCCACAGGTGCAGAGAGATGTTGCAGGTGCAGCCAAGCCAGGTTGCAGCAGATTCGGCAGAAGATTAAAACCTAGGCAGTTGGTGGATTGATTAGCGATGTATGGAGTGCTTTGTGTTTCTCTTTTTGTTATGCCATTTAGATTTTGCCTTAATAGACGTTTGGGGGGGGGGGTAGTGTGGCCGACACACATTGTGGGCTCATGCTGCCACAGAGACAGGACTGAATGTGTATTGTGGGGTGTCACGTCTGCAAGGACTGAGGACTCGAATCTACAGGAGGTAACAAGGAAGTGTGAGATTTGTCTCTTTGTCCCACAGAAGACGCCCCGGAGGGTATTCCGGTTCATCAGGAAATGAGAGACAATGGTGAAGCTTCAAAGGGATGCTTTGTAACTGTATGTTGACTGAAGACACCATGTGACTTGAATTCTGATGCTGGAAATGTATAAAAGGGTGTTGAAGTATGATTCTTTCTCTTTCCTGCTTTGAGAATGCTAGAAGCTGCGTTCTGTCAAATAAAGCTGGTTTTATGACTGAAACTCAGCCTCGTTATTTGAGCATGCTTCTACAATTTGTTACATTAGTGCCCTCTTAAATGTCTAACCATGTTTTTTTCTTGTAGATGCATTTTACTGCTTTTTTACATCTTGGCCAGGGGACTACAGATGAAAACTAGCCTTTTGGCTAATTCTGGCTTTTTTAACCATGTGTAATCATGTGTTTTATGAAATTGCATTGTCCCTTTTCAAATAAACTAAACTAAACTAAGCTTAATGTTGTGGCCGACTACCTGTCATGCGCGTTAGTCTCTCCGGTCTATGTGGGAATAGATTTCCCCGCCATAGCTGCGGAGCAAACTGGGGACGCGGACATTTGCGTGCTCCAGTCCGCGCCTACTGGGTTAAAACTGGAGGGGAGGGTGGTGCAAGAAGGGTGCCCCCCTTGTTCTGCGATGTCTCCGCCGGTCGCCCACGCCCGGTGGTTCTGAGCTCTTGGCACCGCCGCATTTTTGAGTCAGTCCACTCCCTTTCACATCCCGGTGTGTGCACCTCAGTTAAACTGGTGGGGGCGAAGTTTGTCTGGCCTCACTTGCGCAGGGACGTGAAAGAGTGGGTTTCAGTGTGTGTCACGTGCCAGCGGGCCAAAGTACACAAGCACACCAAAGCCCCCCTCGAGCCATTCCAAATCCTGGCCAGGAGGTTCGACCATGTCCACGTGGATTTGGTGGGCCCCCTCCCGACTTCGCAAGGATTCACGCACCTTTTGACAATCATGAACTGCACCACACGTTGGCCCGAAGTGGTCCTGCTGGCTTCCACCACGTCCACGGAAGTGGCTTGCACTTTTTTGTCAGCTTGGGTGGCACGGTTCGGATACCCATCGGACATCACTTCTGACAGTGGTCTGCAATTCATTTCAGAACTCTAGTCCGTGATGGCCCAGAGCCTGGGGGTCAAAATCGACCGCACCACCGCATACAATTCCCAGGTTAACTGGTTATGCAAACTTTTTCATAGGTCGCTTAAAGCAGAGCTCAGAGCTTCACTCACGGATGCAAATTGGGTCGACCGCCTGCCCTGGGTCCTGTTAGGATTGCGCTCTGTGCCTAAGGAGGATCTGCAGCCTCCCCGGCAAGACTTGTTTTTTCTCAGCCGCTGCAGATCCCCGGGGAATTTTTACTGGAAAACCCCTCACCCGGGACCGACCCGCCTGCACAATTTATTTACAGTACAGAGGCTGCTAGCATGCCGGGCCCGGCCCACCACTGTTTTCCCTACACCTTCGTCCCAAAGAGCTTACAGAGTGCCAAGTTCGTTTTTGTCAGGCACGATGCACACAGAACCCCGCTGCGCCCACCGTATGACGGACCGTTCAGAGTGCTGGAAACTGGGGCAAAGCATTTTGTGTTACACTTGGGGGGGTGGGGCGTAAGGAGACTGTCTGCATTGACAGGCTGAAGCCTGCTTATGTGTTGGCAGATGAGCAGGTGGTGTTGGCCCAAGCTTCCCAGCACAGATGCCCACCGACGGTGGTTCCACAAGTTGGTGTTCCCCCGGTAGAGAACTGTGCTCGTGAAGCCAACCTGTCCCCCCCCCACACCCTTTTCCCCTCCACAGACCAATGTGCCCTCCCACTCACCTCACCAGGAGGGCGCTTCGACCGGACTGGCAACCCCCCTCTACAGCCACGATGAGCGCCGGCTCAAGCCCAAGGGACCGGGGGATTAGTCTCCTTTCTGGGTGTTCATGGCGGGGGAGGGGGCTGTGTGGTGACACTGAGTGGGGGGTTCTCCACCCAGAGTTGGAAGTCGGTGGGGGGAATAGAGGACTGAAGGAGGAAGTGGCACCGGGGGTCTCAGATATAACGGAAAGGACTATCTACACCCTGGTGAGGCAGGAGACACCGGGGTTCGCTAGAGTGGGAGAGGGAGTGAGAAGCAGGGCTCCTGTTCTGTAATGTTAATGTGCCAGACAGGCTTTGTGTACTGTGTGTATTGTCTTTGCCTCCATAAGTCTCATGGGGCAGAAATAAAGTGGTATAAATGGAGGTGCCCAGAGACCCCGGGGGATGTTTCTTCTGTTTTTAATGTTGGAAGTTGAATAAAGTTCGAGTGTTGTTCAGCTCACTGTCTCGTTTGCTTTCATCTTCCACAAGCTAAGAAAAAGATAGTCCCTTCATGTAGCCAGTAACTGTTGCTAAACATCTCAATCAGCATGAAGACGTCTATTGCAATTTCACACACATGTAAATAAATTAAATATTGTCAAGTGCAAAAGTAATGTGTTTATAAAACATACCTGTTGACTCAGTACTTCAGAAAATCCCAGAACAAATGCATCCAAAGAGAAACACCGGTAGTTAGCCGGTAGCTAGTAATTAGCACGTTAGTGATTTAACTCATGCTTGTGATTTAGCACATTTTCAGATGAAACAAAGAGTCCATCACCACAAAGGTACTGTGGTTTGTTAATCGAGACAATAAATCGAACTCTAGCACTGCCTAATTTTTTAAGCAGACGTGAAATACCTCAATGACGAGCAGAAGGAAACATTGTTTTCAAAAGGGTGGGCCTTCCTGGTCATGGATGTATAATTTCTTGTCAAACAGCGCCTCACTGTGGATTTTAAAGTATCCAAAACAGTACTGCAATTGTCAGAGAGTTGATCGAAAAATACTGTTAGTAATTAACTGTTACTAGAACACCTTTGATGCGCAGTGATACATGTCCAGTGAAACTGGAGCGCAATTATCGTGGAATACAGTAACTCCTAGAATCCCTACTGACCAATCAAGTTGCTCGGCTGAAACTAACTGTTGTACAATGAACAATAGTGTCCCATATGCATTTTAAAGTGGCGTATAAACAATATTTACAGGAAGGAAATACATGCAATCATTAATTTTTACTCTTCTTTCCTGTTTTATCTATGTGGCATCTCGTGAAATAACTGTAAACTGAATGGTTTGGATGTTTGTATTTTTTGTCTAGTGATTGGGATTAGTAATTGATTGTATTTATTTAGCACCTTTGAAGACCTAAAGCACATTACAGTGAGTCCATTACTCATTCACTCCACAGACAGAGGTAAGCTACTGCTGCCCTGGTGAAGACTTGTCTGTGCCAACAGAACAGCCTCTCCAACCACAACCAAACATTTATACACATTCATGCTCAGTGTCATGGTCACTGGAGGAAAGGTGGGTGAAGTGTCTTGCCCAGGGACACAATGGCAGGATGGCTGGGGAGAGTGAGATTTGAACCGCCAACCCTCTGTTTATTGGACGACCTGCTCTACCTCCTGCGTCACTGCCACGCTGATTTTTATACATTCTGAAGAACAGGAACCTGCTGTAAAGCAGTTCTTAACAGAGTCAGACCAGTTACTTTTAACTGTTCCTCTATAAATAATAATGTAAAAGTGTTGTGTTTTGTTGTGAAGTGTGGTGTAGTGGCGGCCACTTCCTCTTCCGCCACTACACTGCCCTATAAATACCAGGGGGCATCTTGGTTTGGCCTCTTTGCCGATGCCCTGCCTGGTGCATGAATTGGCCTCTGTTCCTCCTCATAATTTAAAAATTAAATGTGGTTTATTAAATATTAGGTCTCTAACTCCCAAGTCTCTGTTAGTCCATGATCTGTTAATTGATCATCAGATTGATTTAATTTCCCTTACGGAGACTTGGTTAGGGCAAGAGGATTATGTTGGTTTGAATGAATCAACTCCCTCTGGTTATTTAAACTGTCAAAATCCCAGAAGTTCTGGTCGTGGAGGAGGAGTAGCATCAATTTACCATTCCAAATTACTAGTTAATGTAAAGCAAAAAACATGTTATAATTCCTTTGAGGGCCTGGTCCTCAGTATTGGGCACTTTAGCAATTTTAGGTTAAACCCAATTTTATTTGCCATAGTTTATCGTCCCCCATCAACCTACTCAGAATTTTTATCCGAATTTGCTGATTTCTTAGCTGATTTAGTGCTGAAATCTGATAGAATAATTATAGTAGGGGACTTTAATATACATGTGGATGTAGACAGTGACTGCCTTAATGTGGCATTTAATTCAATATTAGACTCGATTGGGTTTTCTCAGAAAGTAGGAAATTCTACTCATTACCTCCACCATACATTGGACCTTGTTCTGACATATGGCATAGAAATAGAAAATCTTGTAGTGTCTCCTCATAACCCTGTACTGTCAGACCATTGTCTGTTAACCTTTGATTTTACTATTTCTGACTATTTGGCTCCTAAAGAAAAATATTATTACAGTAGATGCCTCTCAGATGATGCTGTTACCAAATTTATGCAGATTGTTTCATCTATGCCATGTGTCAACACAACGGAAATAAGCTATAGACAGCTTGCTCCTTCTGTAATTGATAACATGGTGGATAGTGTTACAGCTTCTCTGCATCAGACTCTAGACTTGGTGGCCCCCTTAAAAAAGAAAAAGTCTAATCAGAGATTTCTAACTCCTTGGTTCAACACAGAGACTCGTAGCTTAAAACAGAAGACTCGTCAATTAGAAAGAAAATGGCGCTCCACTAATTTAGATGAAATCTATTTAGCTTGGAGAAATCATCTTTTAATTTATAAAAAATCTCTTAGAAAAGCTAGAACGAGTTATTACTCTGCATTAATAGAAGAGAACAAGAATAATCCCAGGTTTCTTTTCAGTACTGTAGCCAGGTTGACAAAGAGTCAGGACTCTGTCAATCCTAGCATTCCCTTAGAGCTTACTAGTCAGGACTTTATGAACTTTTTCAATAATAAAATTTCATCCATCAGAGATAAAATCAATCAGATTCTTCCCACAGTTAACTTAAATACTGTAACTACTACAACTCCTTCTATTGATGTCTGTCTTGATGAGTTTACTCCAATCGACCTTTGTGAGTTAGACAAAATAGTTTCCTTATCCAAACCTTCAACTTGTCTTTTAGACCCTATTCCTACCAGGTTATTCAAAGAAGTCTTCCCACTTATTGGTAGCCTTATTCTTCATATAATCAATTCTTCATTAACTTTAGGCCATGTACCGCAGGCTTTTAAAATGGCTGTAATTAAACCCTTACTCAAAAAGCCAACGCTAGATCCAGGAGCTTTAGCTAACTATAGACCAATCTCTAATCTCCCTTTCATTTCAAAAATCTTAGAAAGAGTTGTTGCTACGCAATTATTTGACCACCTACAGGGAAATGGTTTACTTGAAGAGTTTCAGTCTGGGTTTAGAATCCATCATAGTACTGAAACAGCCTTAGCGAAGGTCACTAACGACCTCCTCATTGCATCTGATAATGGACTAGTTTCTGTACTTGTCCTTTTAGACCATAGTGCAGCTTTTGATACTATCGATCCTAATATTCTACTTGATAGATTAGAACACTATGTTGGACTTAATGGAACTTCGTTGCAGTGGTTTAGATCTTATTTATCTGATAGGTTCCAGTTTGTTCATGTAAATAATGAGTTTTCTTTCAACTCAAAGCTCAGTCATGGAGTTCCACAGGGATCTGTGCTAGGCCCTACTCTTTTTAGTTTATATATGCTTCCGTTAGGCAACATTATTAGAAAGCACTGTATACATTTTCATTGTTATGCTGATGACACACAGTTATACCTGTCAATGAAGCCAGATGATAGTAATCAATTAGCCAAGTTAGAAGCCTGTCTTAAGGAAATCAAAGCTTGGATGACTTGTAATTTCCTGCTATTAAATTCAGATAAGACTGAAGTCATTCTAGTTGGTCCAAAAAACCTTAGAAATTCCTTTCCAAATCAAATTTTCAGTTTGGATGCGGTTACTCTTTCTCTTAATAGCTCTGTGAGGAACCTTGGAGTTATTTTTGATCAGGATTTGTCCTTCAATTCACATATTAAATTTATTTCTAAGACTGCCTTCTATCATTTGCGTAATATTGCCAAGATTAGGAGCATCTTGTCTCAGAGTGATGCTGAGAAACTGATCCACTCCTTATTGTAATTCTTTATTATCAGGCTGTCCTAAAACATCTTTAAAAAGTCTTCAGCTGATCCAAAATGCTGCAGCAAGAGTTTTAACAGGTACTGGAAAGAGAGATCATATCTCTCCGGTTCTGGCCTCCCTTCATTGGCTTCCCATAGAGTTTAGAATTAAGTTTAAAATCCTTCTTCTTACTTACAAAGCTCTAAACAATCAGGCTCCTTTTTATTTAAAAGATCTGATACTACCATATTATCCTAACAGAGCACTACGCTCCCAAAGTGCAGGATTACTTGTAATACCTAGAATCTCCAAAAGTACAATGGGAGGCAGAGCCTTCAGTTATCAAGCTCCTCTCCTGTGGAATCAGCTGCCAATCTGGATTCGGGAGTCAGACTCGATCTCTGTTTTTAAGAATAGGGCTAAAACCTACCTTTTTGATATAGCCTACAATTAGGGAGGGATCTTGTGTTTCTGAACCCTCCCTTAGTTATGCTGCTAATAGGTTTAGTCAGCCGGGGGACCTCCAGTAATGCACTGGGCCTCACTCCTTTCCTCATTCTCTATGAAATATTTTTTTTGCTGGTCATTAACATTTGTTTGTTCTCTCCCATAGATTGAGTCCCCATTGTGCTGTTTGCTCTCTACATGTCTGTTCTTTTTCATCTTCTCTATCCACTCACCCCCCAGCCAGTCGCAGCAGATGACTGCCCCTCCCTGAGCCTGGTTCTGCTGGAGGTTTCTTCCTGTTAAAAGGGAATTTTTCCTCTCCACCGTCACCAAGTGCTTGCTCACAGGGGATCGCCTGATTGCTGGGGTCTTTCTGCAACTGTGGGGGTTCCCCCCTACAGTTGATAGTGCTATGAGATGACTGTTGTTGTGAAATGGCGCTATATAAATAAAGTTGAATTGAATTGAATTGGTGGCTGCATTGTGTGTGACCAACGCCATAATAAAGCGGAGTTCAACTGTGCACCTGGCCTCGTCATTTAGGAGGTAATTCCATACATAACAAAAAGCACATAAAGAAATGAAGCCCTTCTGTTGTGCTGGGTTTTGGGGACCTTTGGTGTGAGACACTGGCGGTGGCTCCACTTTTCCGGTTCCGCCACTACCCAGGGTATAAGAGAGCAGTGAGGGAGAGGGGCGGTCTCTCTGGCCTCCTCTCTGCCTGGCGGGTGTGCTTGTTTGGTGGGAGGGTAACCAGAATAAACCTGTGTTCAGTTCAACACTCAGGCTTGTCCTTGCCTCCTCCTCCCGACATAACACCTTCTAATCATGGGGGCTTTTATTGTGAATAGAGGCCTTGAATAGAGGTGATGGGGGGGGGGGGAATTCACGGTTCACAAAATCATAGTTTTATTGTTTAGGCCTGTACATACTAGGTAAGAACAGAGAAAATTATTATTTTTCATGATTTGGCAAGAACAAGAAGAAAGCTCTTTCTGGACAGGACATTTCACAAGAAATTCAAATGCAGAACTGCTGGGAAATTTACATTTCTGACCAGTGTGGTATACCAGCTGCACAGCAGCTCGCAGGACAGTGCTCCAGAAAGTCATTAGCATGACTCAGAAGACCATTGGCTGCCCTCTCCCCACGCTGGGATACCTAAACAGTTCCTGTTGTCTCAAAAAAGCTCAGAACATTATAAAGGACACTTCCCATCCTGGTCACTTCCTGTTTGAACTGCTGCTATCAGGCAGGCGATACAGATCTATTAAAGACAGACGCAAACCCAGTTTTTATCCAGCTGCAATAAATAAAACAAATGCAGTATAAAGTAGTTAGATGAAGGTGTGTTAAGGGACTGTGCAATGGCAGAAATGTGTGACTGCATGTGTGTATGTGTGTATGCCTATGCTTGTTTTTATGCATTTTTATACTGAGCCAATATATTTTTTGAAAGATGCTCTGACTGGCTGCACTTTACATTTTACTGCATATGTGACAATGACAAATAAAGTTCTATTCTATTTTGTCACCCAATAGTTCTTGGACACCACGCATGAAAAAACTTCTGCCACAATGGTGCGTCAAGAAGCAGCTGCAGGAACTTCCAAACCAGGGTTCTGTCTCTGTTCTTGTGGAGCATGTGGAGGCCTTTAGGATGCCTTTCACACTTTGGACACTTTTGAAGAAAATAATATTGCACTTTTACTCACATCTGCTGGAAGTAGGAGTTCCTTTTGATTTCAGCCATATGTAAACTGGTCAGGAATGCTGTAATAACTTGTTACCACATAACTGCAGTTTTACTCATTTTAATTGGTTTATAATAGATGAAATCAGTGTTAAAATCTGTTCTGAACAAAGAAAGATGAATTAATTGGTGTTTACCGTTGCTTTACAAGGTATGACATAGATTATATGGGCGGATTGCCACTGTTGGCAATACCAGCCAACCTCTTGCAACGACGGCAACTTCAGCAGAACTTCTCCACCATCACATACATGTAGGCTTGTTAGTGGTAGAAATGCATTGATTAGTTTACACTTAGGTATACCTCCAAACTTCATCAAAGAGATCACTTTGAATTTAGGCCAGTGAGACTGCTTTATGGCATTACACACACGATACTGAATATACTTTCTTTGCATTACTACTTCAGATCAAAAGACTTGAGTTTTGAATATCACACACACGAGAACACGAAATAACCACTCAGCATAAAGCAAACTTTACAATCAAGCAAAAAGTGCTCAGAAAGGATCTTCTGGGTTTTTTTCCCACCCTTTTGAACTTCTGATCTGCTGTTGTTCAGATTAAAGGGAAAACTGGAACAACGGCTGCTGATGATCATGATTTTGGCATCAACTTCTGGTCAGGGAGAAAAAAATGCAACTTCATGAGAATAAACTTGAAAAATTGCAGGAAACAAATTGAAGACTTATGGAGGGAAAAATGTCAAATTTTTTTTAAGGTTGCAACTTTATAGTTGAAAAATTAAATATTTGAGAAAAAAGCTGAAAATTCACAGGAAAAAATGCAAATTAACAAGAATTTTTTTTTTTTTTTTTGCAAATTTATGATGAAACAGCTGAAAATCTTCATGAAAAAAAGCAATTTTTTGGAAAAAAAAAGTTGTAAATTTATGAGAAAAACCCTAAAAATTCAGAGAGAAAAAAAGTCAAAAATTTATGAGAAAAAAGTTACTAATTTATTTGAAAAAGTCAGATTTTTTTGCATTTCTGCTTAGAATTGGTGCTTCAAAGTCATGTTATTCAGTTCTGTAACATCATAATAGAAAGGTTTATGATGATAATGGGGGGACAATTCTCTCTTTTCTCCAGGTTGGAAGGGACCCCCCACCACCACCTAGAGAACTATCAGATAGAGCAGCCAGAGCAGAACACACAGAGTCCCAAACCAGCTGCTCCAGTCCGTACTGATGACATCAAACACTTCTTCCACCAGCCATCTATCATCACTGCTGCTGCTGTGATGGTGGGGGGCACAGGTCTCACATAGACCACCGTCTGTGTCCAGTGCCTTGGGGGCAGAGCACTCCGGTTCCTCAGGGGTGGAGTGCTCTGGTTCTTCAGGGGTGGAGCGCTCCAGTTCCTCAGAGGTTGAGCGCTCCAGTTCTTCATGGGTGGAGTGCTCTGGTTCCTCAGGCGCTGGAGTTGGACCTGGGCTTGTGGCGGACTCCTCTTCAGCTTTAAACCTGGGACGACCACGATGACAGGAGGTCAGAGGGCCTCACGCTGAACCAGCAGACCCCTCACACATTCACATACAGTATCACATGACCCCTGAAGGCATCACCACACAACCATGTTTAATATATGGGCGTTATCCACAATGATATACGACGGTGTTCATGCAGCAGTGAGAAAGCAAAATCGACTATCTCATGTCTACCATAAGTGACCTGCAGATACAGTACTAGAAATCTCAGAATGTGCTGTGAGAGCCGGTAAGGTAATCAAGGAATCAATTAAACCTGACATCAGGTAAAGATGAAGAAAAATTAATGGAAGTCAGCAGAAAAACCATCCTGTTCTAGCAAAGAATACTGGTTAATATGTCTGTTGTGAAAGCTCCAGCGGATCAGGAACAATATAGCCATGAAGCCATCGCTCCTCCCCAACCCGCCGCCCCTTACTGAAACTTTTTCTGACAGATGTTTCTTACTTTAACAATATTTTTTAACAACTAACTCTGATGACAGTATCCTGTTTGTACTTTTAGATTTAACAGCTGCCTCTGACATAGTGGACCATGGCGTCCTCATACTCCACCTGGACCTGTGGGTGGACATCACAGGCTCAGCTCTTCATTGGTTCAGGTCCTACCTTTCTGATGGGAGTTTTTGTGTCAGAACTGATGATTTTACATCAACCTGTGCTGAGCTCCCTTGGGGAGTACCTCAAGGTTCCATTCTTGGGCCTTTCTTTTCTTTTGGCAATTTTTAAGAAACACAGTATTACCATTCATTTTTATGCTGATGACTGCCAAGTGTGTGCTCTTTCCAGCCTCTCCTTGACTGCATCAGATATCAGTGGGTGGGTGGCTCTGAATGTTTTGAATTTTACTAACAAAAAGACTGAAGTCATACTGTTTGGACCCACTATCTCCTGTGATTTAATGCTTTATAAAGTTTGATTTCAGATTGTCCTTCCTTACTTGTTTACGTCACAGCTGTAGTCTTGCAATAAGGCCCTCTGCTTTTCATAAAATCTGTCACTGAGAAAAAAAAAATCCAGTGTAATTTTCTGACAAATATAGATAACTGTGCGAGGAGTATAGTTTAGTAATAAAGCTTACTAGCATTAGTTAATTAACAAACAATACTTCATTGCTGTAATCCGCTTGCTCATCTTAATGTAGCCAAAAAGATCTGAACATTAGGGCTTGAGTATCACCAAACTAGTCAGTATATTCATCAAAACTTTGAATTCCATGCACAAAAGGTAATAAACTTAGCTATTAGCAAGTTTCAGATTTAGTACAAGCTACAAAGCACACATTAATAGCCATGTTTCCACTACAGGAATCAGGAACCAATTTTGCAGGAACTTCCCCCAGTGGTGTGTGTGAGACAATCTAATGCTTAAACATTTATAATCTAATGCTGCTGTGATTAAGGAGGGTCTGAATGATTATTCGGCATATATGGTCATGTAGTGTGAGCTTCAGGAGGAAACAAGCATTACAGCAGTAGCGGCACGGCACATAATAATACCAGCCGCTACCGCTGTCCTTCACTGGGATTTGAACCCACACAGCCGATCAAAGGACAGCTTTAGGACCAGGTCAAATTATGAAAAACAACGGGGGGAAGGGGTTGTTATTGTCAGAGGTGCTGCGTGCTTGAAGGCAAGGCAGGAAAATGTTTGGAGCCCCTAAGTGCTGACTAACTTTGAATCACTACATCAGTGATAATGTGGAGAGTTTGCAACGACAGTGGTAGGCCGGTGCACAACTTCCCTAAAGGGGCCCCACCACCACCTCACACTCTTCCAAGCATCTGTGTACATCTTATATAAACAAACAAGTGAGAGCAGCTGTATTAAAATGAAGTGGTTATCCAAACAACAACTTGTTCATTTTTTCATCATTTTTTATTGGTATGACCCAATTTCTGGCCAAGGCCAGAATTGCACATTTTAGCCTGGGATCACCAAGTCCATTCTGACCCTCAGTCAAGGTGGACAGACCCAAGTCACTTTCCCCCTCAGGCAAGGTAGACATACATCTCCAAAGTAACTTTTGCCCTTAGGCAAGGCAGACATACACCTCCTAATATCCCAGGCCGAGATTCAAACCCATGATGCCGTGATCTGAAACCTGTTACTCTACCACTGAGCCAAAGAGGAATTCCTCTACAAGCACATGGTTAGTAGTGGAGGTGTACCTTAAGGTGTTTGGAACTGCACCACTGACTAATTCCTTATGGAGGGGGATCCATAACAGCATTTTCAAGACAGAGCACGAGGACAAGAGTGCCAGCTGGGCTGCCAATTATAACTACTATTATTCATTTTTTATTTATTCATTTTTTTTTTAAATGAGGGCTTGCACCAAGAGATGGCCCTGCAGCTGGCCAACAGGGGATGGAGTCCTGGCCGGTGCAATATAATAGTGCAAGTTGGTCCAATGACTCCACTCTACATTCATTCCATGCACTCACAAAGCTGACAAATCCTCTCCAGACTGATGGTTCCTACCCCCATAATGGAGACATGATGTCCCCTAAAACTGGTTCCTGTAGTGGAAGCAGGTCTAACGCAGAGGTGGAACTTTCCTCATGGTGAGCTGTGTTGTTAAACGTCTCATGAAGCTCGTGTGTTATTGTGTAGCTGGTTGTATGCTACCCACCAGGTGACAGTGGGCTCTGGGTGTCCAGTCACCTCCACCTCCAGCATCACCGAAGAGCCCCCCATGAGAACAGCCCTGGACAAGGGCTTGGTAAGGTGGAGGGGGCCAGATCGAGAGGCTTTTCCCTGAGGAAGAGACTCTCCCTGGACCCGGAGAAGGGGAGGAGGTGGTGGAATGGAAAGAGGGGGGCCTTGGATCTGAGGAGTAAGTCTGATGCCCTCACAGACAGCCACGGGAAGACAAATGTCTGAATCTTGATCTGGAGTTAGTAGATGAGTTGGAGAATGGGGGTGTGTAACATGCAGGTTAGCCTGCTGTGCCAAAGCATGGATTTGAGCCTGAGGAGGAGCGGGGTGCTCAGCGGGGCAGCTGGCTGTTAGGCCTGGGTCATGCACACTTGGCTGAGTAAGGGTGGAGGACGGGGGCTTGTGGTGGAAGCCACCAGTGCTGCATGACTCTTGATGTAAATCTCCATCCTGGGAGAAGTCTTTGTGAGACTTGCAAATGTTGCCGGTCGGTAGTGTATTGTAACGACTTCCTGAAGGTATGGACCGGCAGTAGACCACCTGCTGGGTCATAGCAGTGGTGGTGGTAAAGGTAAGGGTGCTGCTGTGGGGTTTGGAGACTGAAATTCCTTCCTTTGTGGTATGGGTAAGTGCTACATCCTGATCAAGGCCACTCCCAGAATTTAGGCTATCTTGACAAAGAGTTGTACTTTTAGGCAAAGCTGCACGTGATTCAAAAAGCCCAGTGTCTGGCAAAAGTGTCCTCTGTTTTTGAGCAAAACTGCTGACCTCCAAGTCTGGATTATCCTGTGGTTGGTTCTTTTCCTGGGATGGTGGGCTTTCTTGCAATGAAATGTTTTTATTTTGCAACAAGGTGCAATGGCTATCTGAATGGTTGTCTGAACATTGAGAGGGTGTAGGAAGTGAGGCCTGAAGACTGGGATCACTGGCCGACAAGATTTCACTGTTTGATTCAAGTTCTTGCATGACTGGAAAAAGACTTCCAGGAAAGCTGCCATCCTCTTTAGAAGTTCTGTCAAGACTTTTGCTTTTGCTGACTGATTTTGATCCAGACAAGAACCGAGGTTCATGGATGCCCCGGGAGGAGGTTGCACCGTGGAGGACTACTCTGGTGTTCTGAATGCTGCACACAGTGCCTTTGGAGGGGAATGGACTCTTTACAGATGAACTGGATTCTGATCCAATCCTGTGAAAAAAGTGAACAGGAACATCGTCTTAGCAATTTTATTTTTTTTTTTTAATCTTTTGCTAGAATTAGACCAGACCTTGTGGTGTGAAGACTGGTGGGGGAAGGAGTTGCCTGGCTGGACATGGTTTGTTGTTGAGCAGTGGAAGCATTCGTAGTCCCAATTTGTTCAGACTGTGCATGGTGACTGTGGGCACTGTGGGAACTGAAACAGAAGCCCTCCTCAACATCTGATTGGACTATGTTGGACTCAGGTGTCTCTGCCAGCGGCGGAAGAGAAATGTCATCAGGTGACACACAGTCATATTCATCATTAGACAGAGAATCCTCCACCAGTACTTCTTGCTGTGACTTGGCCTCTGGCAGGTCTGTTGTTGTGTCCTGTGGAAAATGGATTGTGCATTAGTCTGGATGGATAACAGAATGTTCCAACTAGAGATGAGTGATGAATCAACCAGACCGTTTGTAAGGGTGAACTTTGACCTATAGCGTGACTCAGGTGAAGTCAGCAGCAGAGTTGATGAGAACCAGATGAGAAAGTAGAATGTGATACCTATGGACTGTTTGTGTAGGCCACGAGAGATCTTCGCAGAATAACAGCTTAGGCACCAGTAAGTCTGCACATCTGAGTATATACATAGGTGGGAGGGAGATGTAACAATGTTGAGATGCCTTCCTGTTTCACAACACTGTATTAAAACTGCCTCAACTGGACATCAATGCATCAAGCTTGCAAGCAAGCAAGATGCAAGATGGCGGCGCGTGCACAACGCGAGGCTCAGCGTCCTACCAGATTCTGGGGACTAGCAGTGTTATTTCTGCTCATTTCGGGTATGTTCGTTCAGAACAGCTCTGCTTTTACATCTTACACCCGAGATGAGCTTTTGAATATTGGATTACAAAGCAACGATAACGACCTTTTTATCAGCAACCTACGTCTGAATCTACGCCTCATCCCGGAGCTCTGGAGAACTCCCAACACTCGGCAGGTTTCCCGGCCGACCGGAAGTGCTCGCAGGCGGCGTAAAGATCGTAAACAAAGGAGGGGTAAGCGCGGTGGGCTAAGAGCTAAGCTAAAGCTAACACCGCACCGGCTATCGCTACCCAGTATTTTCCTTGCTAATGTACGGTCTCTGGCGAGCAAAATGAGTGAACTACGGCTTCGGATCACCAACAATAAGAGACTTATGAACTGCAATATCATGATTTTTACGGAAACATGGCTTCACAGTGGAATACCCGACAATGCTATCGAGCTAGCCGGCCTACACACGCTCCGGGCAGACAGAGCAGCAGTTGACTCCAGTAAGACAAGAGGGGGGGGGGGGGAGTGTGCATTTATATTAACAAGGCTTGGTGCACGAACTCTGTCAATGTTGAGAGACACTGCTCAGCTAACCTGGAGTTTCTCATGGTTAAATGTAGACCTTTCTATCTGCCACGCGAGTTCACTTGTACCATCATAACAGCCGCTTACATTTCTCCGGATGCTAATGCTAAGCTTGCTATGAAAGAACTGCATGCAGCTATTAGCAAACAACAAACTGCACACCCAGAGGCAGCATTTATTGTGGCGGGTGATTTTATCCACTCTAACCTCAAGACAGTGCTTCCTAAATTCTACCAGCATGTCTCCTGTCACACAAGAGGGGACAAAACATTGGACCATGTTTACACCAATATTGCGGGAGCCTACACAGCAACTCCCCTCCCCACCTAGGTCAGTCTGATCACTTATCCTTGTTCCTTACCCCCAAGTATGTACCGCTCATCAACCGGGTGAAGCCATCAGTGAGGACCATCAAAGTGTGGCCAGAGGGGGTTGACTCTGTACTCCAGGAGAAGTTTAGGAACACAGACTGGAGTATGTTCACCTCTCAGGCTACCTGTGGCTCCCACATAAACATCAACTCTTACACCCACTCAGTCCTGGACCATATCAACACCACTATTGACAGTGTCACCACGGAAAGACAGATCACCACGTACCCAAATCAGAAGCCGTGGATGAACAGAGAAGTGCGGCTTCTGCTAAAAGCACGTAACAATGCCTTTAGATCTGGTGATGCACAGGCCTACAGTTCATCCAGGGCAGATCTGAAGAGGGGCATCAAGAAGGCCAAGCACAGCTACAAGCTGAAAGTGGAGGAACATTTTGGGGACTCTGACCCCCGACGTATGTGGCAGGGCATTCAAGCTATCTCTGATTATAAGCCCAGCAACTCCATACCTATAGCCATGACTGTGCCCTTTCTCAATGAGCTAAATGACTTCTATGCTCGTTTTGACAAGGACAACAACGAAAAGAACATCAATTTCCCACCCTCTGATGATCTCCACCACCTCACACTCACCCACACCGACATCCGTAACGCACTGAGTCATGTCAACGTACGTAAGGCTGCTGGCCCTGATGGCATTCCTGGGCGTGTGCTGAGGGCATGTGCTGAGCAGCTGGCAGGGGTCTTCACAGACATCTTCAATCTGTCCCTGGTCCAGGCCGTGGTACCAGCGTGCTTCAAGACCACTTCAATAGTACCAGTGCCGAAACATTCAACACCATCGTGCCTAAATGACTATCGCCCTGTGGCACTGACGCCCATAGTCATGAAGTGCTTTGAGCGACTGGTCTTGGCACAGCTCAAAAAAGGCCTTCCCCCTACACTGGACCCTCATCAGTTCGCCTACCGGAGCAACAGGAGTACAGAGGATGTGGTTTCTACAGCGCTGCACTATGTACTCTCACACCTGGATGACAAGAACACCTACGCAAGAATGCTGTTTGTTGACTTCAGCTCAGCATTCAACACAGTTATCCCCTCCAAGTTGCTCACTAAACTTGGGGACCTGGGAATCAGTACCTCCACCTGCAACTGGATCATGGATTTTCTGACCAACAGACCCCAGCATGTTAGATCAGGCCCCAACCGTTCTTCCGTCATCACACTCAACACTGGTGTACCACAGGGCTGTGTGCTCAGCCCATTCCTCTACTCCCTCTACACCCATGACTGCAGGCCTATGTATGGATCCAATTCCATCATAAAGTTCGCAGACGACACTACGGTGATTGGACTCATCAGGGACAACGACAAGTCAGATTACAGGGCAGAGGCTGAGCACTTGGCTACTTGGTGCGCTGACAATAACCTGCTCCTTAACACCAGCAAAACCAAGGAGCTCATAGTGGACTACAGGAAGGAGAGGGAAGAGACACATGACCCCATCCATATCAATGGCATAGCTGTTGAACGTGTCCCCAGCTTCAAATTCCTGGGGACCCACATCTCGGAGGACCTGTCCTGGTCAGTTAACACCACCAGCCTGATCAAGAAGGCCCATCAGCGCCTCTTCTTCTTGAGGACACTGAAGAAGAACCATCTGTCAACTGACATCTTGGGCAACTTCTACCGCTGCGTGATAGAGAGCACCCTGACCAACTGTATCACAGTCTGGTATGGGAGCTGCTCTGTCGCTGACCGCAAGGCGCTGCAGCGGGTGGTGAAAACCGCCCAACGCATCACAGGGACTCCACTTCCAGTTATAGAGGACGTCTACAGGAAAAGATGTCTGCGCCGGGCACGCAGCATTCTTAGGGACTCCAACCATCCTGCTCATGGACTGTTCCAGCTTCTCCCCTCCAGAAGATGTTTCAGAAGCCTTCGGACTAGAACCAGCAGGTTTAGGGACAGTTTCTTTCCAACAGCTGTCACGTTATTGAACTTAGTTCTCCGCTGACTCTCTTACCATCATCTCTTACCATCCTCACCTGTACATAACTGCATAACTACATAACTACATCTAACTTATTGCACATTATTTGCACATAACAGTACTCTTAACTTTCTGCACTGCTGCATATATTTGCATATATTTGCTTAAATTGCACATACTGTTAATTACCGTATATACTGCACTGCTGTCCTTTGTACTTCTGATTGGATGCTAAACTGTGTTTTGTTACCTTGTATTCATACATGTGTAATGACAATAAAGTTGAATCTAATCTAATCTAATCTAAGCTTCTTTGTTAAATAATATCTTCAGAAGTCTCATCCTAATGCCCTCAGTTCTCATGAACTCGCCAATAGCTCATTCCAGGCTTATGGAATCACCTCAAGCGTGTTCAGATCTCCCAACCTTTGACCTTGACCGAAACCACAGCCTAGATGCAGACCCACTTGAGGATGATTATGTATGAGTTTGGCAAAGACTGAGGCATTTGCCTAGGCGTTCGGATTTTTGTGAAGTCATAGAAGTGTTGAGATCTGTTGACCTTGTGCACAACCTAGATACAGAGTCACCTGAGGATCATTACATGTGAGTTAGGTGGCCATCGGGGAAAATGCCTAGGAGGAGTAACAATTCCCGTGAAATGTGGACAGACGGACAACAAAGGACACCATGCCATTGCAGTAGTTCCTTTTGGCATTGCTGGAATGAGCAAAAAAAAAATCAAATCATAGTGTTGTGGTCAAGACCGAGACTGAGATACACACTGGTCTCGGTCTTGGGAGGCTCCGTACTTGATGAGGTCTCGACTACAACACCACCAAAACAGACATTCAGAACCTCTAACCAGGTTAATCCTGCAGGTCATGATCACCATTTCAGGCCAAACTTCCATGACAATGAGATGCCAATAAAACCTTCATCAGTTGTTTATAATTTTAATAAATCAGAAAAATGAAGACTGAGGAAAGCTGAGTAGCTGATGAAGTTGGAAGTTTTGGAGGTTGTTCAACACAGAATGAACTACGATAACACGCACACACAGAGAAATTAAAAGAGGATCTAAAACTGGTCCCTGAGGGACTCCTTGCCAACCTGTAGTGGTATCATGTTTGACTCATGAGCAGTGAAGGCAATCCGCTCTTCCTTCTCTGGTGTCTCCTTTCCCTGAAAGTCCTTCTGGATGTTGGAGAAAGATGGAATGTTCTTATATGGCGGTGACACGGCCTCAGTGGTGAAAGGCTCTAGCTGGTTGTGAATGTTGTGGGTCTGATGGTTGGCCTCCAATGGGGAGTAGGAAAGGCTGAAGGTTGAGGTAGAGCAGTAAGAGATGGTGGATCTGTGGCAAAAGGAGAGATGAAAAGGTGAGTCAAGTCAGATCTCGATCTAAAAATAACACCACAGAGTGAAGGCCAGAGCAGTCCCCTATTGTTACATACAGTATATACAGTATACAGCTGGAGCAGGAAAAGGGGGAGAGAAGGTCTTGGCTTTAGTCCAATAGAATTCTCCTATTGTGGAAAAAGTGTTTTTGTAAGATAAAAGGGTCTCTGCCGAGGTAAAAATTCACATGTGTTTTAATCCTTTTTGTGGGCCATAGGTTGGTGCCATCTGTGGAGGGAATAGGCCAGTATATAATGTGTAAGAGTCTAACCCAGCGACAGGGGGTGCACAAGCCAGTGTACTCCTAGTGCCGGTCCCAAGCCCAGATAAATGGAGAGGGTGGTGTCCGGAAGGGCATCAAACGTAAAACTTTTGCCAAATCAAACATGTGGATCATGAAAATGAGACTTTTGTACCGGATCAGTTGAAGCCCAGGTTAACAATGATCACTACTGGTGCTGTTAACAGACAGGGTAATGGTGGAAATTGGGCTACTGTTGGTTGAAGATCAAGGTGGAGGAAAGGGGGAAGGCGTGTTAGGAGGGAGAGAGAGAAAAGGAAAGGTAGAAGTGTGGAGGTGAGAGTAGGGACGTTAAATGTAGGCACTATGACTGGTAAAGGCAGAGAGTTGGCTGATATGATGGAGAGAAGAAAGGTAGATATACTGTGTGTTCAAGAAACCAGATGGAAGGGAAGCAAGGCTAGGAGTACTGGAGGTGGATTTAAACTGTTCTACCATGGTGTAGATAGGAAGAGAAATGGAGTAGGAGTAATCTTGAAGGAAGAGTATGTGAAGAGAGTTCAGGAGGTAAAGAGGGAGTCAGACAGGATCATGAGTTTGAAACTAGAAGTCAAAGGTGTGATGTTGAATGTTGTCAGTGCTTATGCCCCACAAGGTGGATGTCAGGTAGAAGAGAAAGAGGAATTCTGGAGTAAGTTGGGTGAAGTGGTAGAGAGTGTTCCCAGGGGGGAGAGAGCAGTGAATGGAGCGGACTTTAAAGGACATATAGATGAAGGGAACAGAGGTGATGAAGAGGTCCTGGGTAGGTATGGCCTTAAGGAGAGAAATATGGAAGGACAGATGGTTGTGGATTTTGCTCAAAGGATGGAAATGGCTGTGGTGAACACATACTTCAGGAAGAAAGAGGAACATATGGTGACTTACAAGAGTGGAGGAAGGTGCACACAGGTGGACTACATCTTATGCAAAAGGAGAAAGCTGAAAGAGATAGGAGACTACAAGATGGTGGCAGGGGAGAATGTAGCTAGACAGCATTGGATGGTAGTCTGTAGGATGACTTTAGAAAGCAAGAAGAGGAAGAAAGTAAAGGCAGAGCCAAAAATTAAAAGGAACTCTGATTATATTGGCATGTTAGCTCTATATGCTTTATTTTTATTTTACTAACATAACTATAATATTTTTTTGAAAATAATTCCCAATTTTAAATATTTTTAAAAAACTTTATTACGATGTAAATCGCCATTATTGTTTACGTCGCAATGCATTCTGGGTAGTGACGTAGAATGGTTGCAGCCGTTTTTTCTGTCTTATACAAGCCAAGAAGCGAAGCTCCTAACTCCTGCCATTTGTCAGTGAAAATGCCACATTGCGCGGCTTTTGGATGTAATTTCCAATCAAAGGGAAATAAAGAGAGCGGGGTGAGCCTCCATAGCTTTCCTGAAGAGGGAAAGTGGAGGAAAAAGTGGGGCGGCAGCGGCTCAGCAGGTAGAGCAGGTCGTCTAATAACCCCATGGTTGGCGGTTCGCATCACGCTCTCCCCAGATATCCTGCCGTTGTGTCCCTGGGCAAGACACTTCACCCGCATTGCCTCCAGTGCCCATAACACTGGGTACGAATGTGTAAAAATGTTTAAATGCTCGGTGGTGGCCGGAGAGGCTGTTGGCGTGGATTGGCAGCCACATTTCCCTCACTCTGAGTCTGTGATCACGCGCTGTAGCGCACGCCTGATAAAGCTGACATATGTATTAGTCACGCTGTGATAATAGCACAATATCGCTCAAAGCGCACGAGCGTGCGCTTTGCGCACCAGTGTGGTGGATGAAATAAGGGAACCCAGTGTGGAGGCACAGAATAATTGCAGGCAGGACACGGTGAACTGAAGTTTAAAAGGGTGTTTATTTCATCCTCCAGCGCTGTGGAGAGAGCCCTTTTTTTTATTACTTATTTTGTACTAACCACAGTGCGCAGTGGTTAGCACTGTGGCAGCACAGTTTACCCTCGGCCGGGGGATTGCGGAGATCGTGGGTTTGATCCCTGCCCCCGGCCAACAGTGATCTGTGTGGAGTTTGCATGTTCTCCCCGTGTTTGCGTGGGTTTACTCCGGGATTTCTCCAGTTTCCTCCCACATGTCAAAAACATGCAGGTTAGGGAGTTAGGGGGTGCTTGCGCACGCAGTGACTGGCAGCTAGTGGCTTGTCACCAGACTGCAAAACAAATCTACCTACGGGTACAAAATAAGTAATAAAAAAAGAAAAGGGCTCGCTCCACAGCGCTGGAGTGATCTTCATGCTGGAGGATGAAATAAACACCCTTTTAAACTTCAGTTCGCGTGTCCAGCCTGCACTTATTCCGTGCCTCAACACTGGGTTCCCTTATTTCATCCGCCACACTGGATATTGTGCTTTATCATAGCGTGATTAATACATATGTCAGCTCTATCAAGTGTTGTGGGATGTATCTGGTGCGTGTGTTTGGATGGGGCAGCTTGGTGCGTGGACGTGAGTGAGTGATGGCGTTTGCGCAGCAGAGGCATGCCCCCCCCCCCCCCCGGTGTGTGTGGCGAACGGTGTGTGATTTGGTGCGGATAAGTAGAAAGAGAGAGTCGACCAGAACAGGTAGAATTTGTTGCTGACAACAGTGCGGTATATAAATAAAGCCCCAACGCTTCAGCAAAACGGCCTGTGCTTCTGTGCACCACACGAGTGAGGTTTACTCGGGAATTAAACCGCGGAGGAAGATACATCTCCCCTGTGTCCCAAAACCACGGTTAGGAGACGAAAGGCAGGAACGGTCAACACAAGCGTGCGATCACAGACATGTCTCATGCGCGCGCTTTGAGCGATATTGTGCCATTATCACAGCGTGATTAATACATATGTCAGCTTTATCAGGCGTGCGCTACAGCGCGTGATCACAGACTCAGAGTGAGGGAAATGTGGCTGCCAATCCACGCCAACGGCCTCTCCGGCCACCACCGAGCATTTAAACATTTTTACACATTCATACCCAGTGTTATGGGCACTGGAGGCAATGCGGGTGAAGTGTCTTGCCCAGGGACACAACGGCAGGATATCTGGGGAGAGCGTGATGCGAACCGCCAACCATGGGGTTATTAGATGACCTGCTCTACCTGCTGAGCCACTGCTGCCCCACTTTTTCCTCCACTTTCCCTCTTCAGGAAAGCTATGGAGGCTCACCCCGCTCTCTTTATTTCTCTTTGATTGGAAATTACATCCAAAAGCCGCGCAATGTGGCATTTTCACTGACAAATGGCAGTAGTTAGGAGCTTCGCTTCTTGGCTTGTATAAGACAGAAAAAACGGCTGCAACCATTCTACGTCACTACCCAGAATGCATTGCGACGTAAAAAATTGTAATAAAGTTTTTTAAAAATATATAAAACTGGGAATTATTTTCAAAAAAATTATATTATAGTTATGTTAGTAAAATAAAAATAAAGCATATAGAGCTAACATGCCAATATAATCAGAGTTCCTTTTAAGTGGGGGAAGTTACAGAAGGAAGAAGGTCACACAGAGTTCAGGAAGGAGTTGATACAGGCACTGGTTGGTAGGGAAGAATTACCAGATGACTGGGAAAGTACAACAAAAGTATTGAGGGAAACAGGTAGAAAGGTATGTGGTGTATCCTCTCAATAGAGGAAGGAAGACAAGGAGACTTAGTGGTGGAATGAGGAGGTACAGGAAAGTATTCAAAGGAAGAGGTGAGCAAAGAAAAAGTGAGATAGCCAGGGAGATGAAGAAAGTAGACAGGGGTATTTAGAATCTAGGTACATGGCAAAGAGAGAGGTGGCAAAGGCAAAGGAAAAGGCATATAGTGAGTTGTATGAGAGGCTGGACACTAAGGAAAGAGAAAAGGACTTGTATCGATTGGCTAGACAGAGAGATGGAGCTGGAAAAGATGTGCAGCAGGTTACGCTGATTAAGGACAGAAACTGTGATATACTAAAAATGATGAGAGTGTGCTGAGAAGGTGGAAGGAGTACTTTGAAGAGCTGGTGAATAAAGAAAATGAGAGAGAGGGGAGGCTGGATAATGGAAAGATGGTGAACAAGGAAGTCCCGAGGATTAGTAAGGAAGAAGTGAGAGTAGCTTTGAAAAGGATAAAGAATGGAAAGGTGGTTGGTCCAGATGACATACAGTGGTGTGAAAAAGTGCTTGCCCCCTTCCTGACTCCTCATTTTTTGTATGTTTGTCATACTTAAATGTTTCAGATCATCTAACAAATTTAAATATTAGACAAAGATAACACAAGTAAACACAAAATGCAGTTTTTAAATGGTGTTTATTATTAAGGGAAAAAAAATCCAAACCTACATGGCCCTGTGTGAAAAAGTGATTCCCCCGCCCCCCCATTAAAACACAAATTAACTGTGGTTTATCACATCTTTGGAAAGCCGAGTTCAATTTCTCTAGCCACACCCAGGCCTGATTGCTGCCACACCTGTTCTCAACCAATATTGGGCATTTTAGCAATTTTAGGTTAAACCCAATTTTATTTGCCATAGTTTATCATCCTCCCTCAGCCTACTCAGAGTTTTGATCCGAATTTGCCGAATTCTTAGCAGATTTAGTGCTGAAATCAGACAGAAAAATTATTGTAGGGGACTTTAATATACATGTAGATGTAGATAGTGATTGTCTTAATATGGCCTTTAATTCAATATTAGACTCGATGGGGTTTTCTCAGAAAGTAGGAAATTCTACCCATTATCTCCACCACACGTTGAACCTTGTTCTGACATATAGCATAGAAACACTGTGACACACTGTGACACACACTGTGTGTCCTAGTGCGCACTGAAAAAAAAAGCTGCATTTCCGTTCTTCCACTATAGACACAGCCGCGAACAGAAAGCCAAAGGAGTGCTTTGATATTATATTTTTTCATATATTTCTGCAAAGTGTGGTTAGTCTGAGTAAATAACTGCATATATTCCTGTATATATTTGCATCCTTTTATAGAAATGTGGACAGACTGTAATTTACTGTACATACTCTGTTGTCATTGAATCCTTATTTAAATCCTCCACCTGAACAACGAGAGCAAGTTTTTAGCCAAAGTCAAATTCCTTGTATGTGTTGTGCATACTTGGCCAATAAAGCTGATTCTAATTCTGATTGGTTTAGATTTGATTGACCTCTCATTCGACTAATAAGAGCCTTGAATTGGGTTTCTGAAACCTTGAAGAACCAATGACTGAAAACCTAGCAAGAAGGACCCGCCTACCAAAGGCTGCGAATACAGCGAGCCAATTGAAGCAAAGAAGTTCGACTATTGAAAGCGTACGTCAAATCTGTTTTGTTTTAGCCGCTGGTTGACACACATGTGTTCACCAGTCTTTTTTTCTTACTACTGTTCTTATTTGTTTGGAAAAATTGTTCGCCAAAACCGCAATCATGGAAGTGCAAAACCGCAATAATGGAATCATGGTTTGACCGGGTCGCGTGACCAGAACCACGAGTCGTAACAAGCGGACCAGCGTCATGTTTGTCTGACAAGGAGGAAGAGAAGTTCACCAGCGACACTGCTGTTGTGGACAGGTAAGTGTTATAAGCTAAATTATTCTTTATCCCTGAAAATTGTAATCAAAAGGACTTTTGACCGATTGGTAAATTACAACTGTGCGTCATCGCCACATGACGAACCAGTCCGTGCGCCGTGTCCGGACCGTGAACGCCCCCCCCCCCCCACTACTCTTCTGTAGTGGATTGCAGATATATTGCAGATATTTTAGTACAACTGTGAGTAGTAGACTGCGACGCACCGTCCATCATGTGGCGATGGACAATGTCTGTCCTCTGTAGAGGGGGGGGGGGGTTGTTATCCTCTACAGATATTTTAGTATAATTTCTAGTGCACTGTAGGTTATTTTTTCTTGTAAAAAAAAAAAAGCCACACATTTTTTATGTGGCATGCTTTTTTGTGTGTGGGGGCTTGTTTGTTCATTCATTCATTCATGAATGAATAAACAACCCCCCACACACACACACACAGCCCTGAGTGTCACCTTTCATTAGAGATCAAGATGAAGCTTCTATATTGAATCATTCAAAAGTTACAGATGTTTTTCCAAACTGTGCCATTTGGCACAATTTGGCACAGTTCAAAAACGCCTGGGAACAACCTGACAAAAAAGCTGTGTAATATATTCATTTTTTGTGGTATTGTTACAAAATTTTGACCTCAGCTGGTTAACACTTGGTTCTTCATTTCTGTTGCATTTTCCAGCCCGGATCTGACAGCCATGTGTTATTTGCAAGCATTTGTATCCAAAAAAAACACCCAGGCGAACTTTATTTTCTTCAAGTTCAGTATGTTTAGATGACTGTTACTCAGTGGCAGGAGCACTTAGAGAGATTATGACTGTTTTGCCAAAAAATTCAAAGTGTTTTCTTTTAAATGAGACCAACCCCATGAAGATGCTGCAAAGGGTTGAAGAACAACTTTTGATTTACTTTGGGTATGTTATTTTTAGGCGTTTTTAGGGAAATTGACCAGAGTGCAAGGGGTTAATCTTTGATTTTACTATTTCTGACTATCTGGCTCCTAAAGAAAAAATATTACTACAGTAGCTACTTCTCAGATGATGCTGTTGCCAAATTTATGTAGATTGTTTCCTCAATTCCATGTGTCAACACAACAGAGGTAAGCTATGGAAAGCTGGCTCCTTCTGTAATTGATAGCATGGTAGATAGTGTTATAGCTTCTCTGCATCAGACTCTAGACATGGTGGCCCCTTTAAAAAAGAAAAAGTCTAGAGATTTCTAATTCCTTGGTTCAACACAGAAAAAGGTAGCTTAAAATAGAAGACTTCAAAAGAAAATGGTGCTCCACTAAATTCAATGAAATCTATTTATCTTGGAGAAATCATCTTCTAATTTCTAAAAAAATGTCTTAGGAAAGCTAGAACAAGTTATTATTCCGCATTAATAGAAGAGAACAAGAATAACCCCAGGTTTCTTTTCAGCACTGTAGCCAGGCTGACAAAGAGTCAGGACTCTGTCAATCCGGGCATTCCCTTAGAGCTTACTAGTCAGGACTTTATGAACTTTTTCAATAATAAAATTTCATCAGTCAGAGATAAAATCAGTCAGATTCTTCCCACCATTAATTTAAATACATTAACTACTACAACTCCTTCAATTGATATGTTTGGATGAGTTTACTCCAATTGACCTTTTAGAGTTAGATAAAATAATTTCCTCATCCAAGCCTTCGTCTTTTAGACCCTATTCCTACCAGGTTATTTTTAAAGAAGCCTTCCCATTTATTGGTAGCTTTATTCTTCAAATAATCAATTCTTCATTAATTTTAGACCATGTACCACAGGCTTTTAAAACTGGTGTAATTAAACCCTTACTCAAAAAGCCAATGCTGGATCCAGGAGTTTGGGGTAAGTATAGACCAATCTCTAATCTCCCTTTCATATCAAAAATCTTAGAAAGAGTTGTTGCTATGCAATTACTGTATTTGACTACTTGTAGGGAAATGGTTTATTTGAAGAGTTTCAATCTGGGTTTAGAATCCATCATAGTACTGAAACAGCCTTAGTGAAGGTCACTAATGACCTCCTTATCACATCTGATAATGGACTTGTTTCTGTACTTGTCCTTTCAGACCTTAGTGCAGCTTTTGATACTATCGATCATAATATTCTACTTGATAGATTAGAACACCATATTGGACTTAATTTAACTTCGTTGCAGTGGCTTAGATCTTATTTATCTGATAGGTTCCAGTTTGTTCATGTCACTAATGAGTTTTCTTCCAACTCAAAGCTTAGTCATGGAGTTCCACAGGGATCTGTGCTAAGCCCTACTCTTTTTAGTTTATATACTCTATGTTTCCGTTAGGCAACATTATTAGAAAGCACTGCATACATTTTCATTGTTATGCAGATGACACACAATTATACCTGTCAATGAAGCCAGATGATAGTAATCAATTAGCCAAGTTAGAGGCCTGTCTTAAGGAAATCAAAGCTTGGATTACTTGTAATTTCCTGCTATTAAATCCAGATAAGACTGAAGTCATTCTAGTTGGTCCAAAAAACATTAGAAATACCTTTCCAAATAAAACTCAGTTTTGATGTGGTTACTCTTTCTCAATAGTTCTGTGAGGAACCTTGGAGTTATTTTTGATCAAGATCTGTTTTTCAATTCACATATTAAACTTGTTTCTAAGACTGCCTTCTATCATTTGCGTAATATTGCCAAGATTAGGAGCATCTTGCCTCAGAGTGATGCTAAGAAACTAATCCACGATGATGATGAAGGAGAACCACTCAGACCTGTGGTGTCCAGCTCACCTTCACCAGCGCCAAGCTTGTCCTCCTCTTGCTCCTCCTCCTCTTTTCTTCAGACTGAGTTAGGTAATATATGTTCAGATCATGACCCATTCACATAAAGGAGGGAGTGAATTAAACCAATTATACACTTGAACTGAATGTTGTGATGCCACTAACCGTAAATGGATGTTGAATAAATACATTCAATCTTTGATTGATGATTCCTGCATTTTCAGTGTGTGGTTGTTTTATACTGCTTCTTATTTTTGTACTTTAAAACAGGGAAAGAGAAGCGGGACACAGACATGGACCTCCTTCTTGACTACCTGAAGAGGTCAGATGAGAGACAGCAGAAGCAGAGCAGGAGGGAGGAGCAGCTGACCTCCGCTTTGCTGCAAAGCATCCAGAAGATGGAGGACCGGACCAACACCCTTGTTGGACTGATGGAACGCATTGTGTCTGTGCTTGAGGGAGCTGCCATGCACAGGCGCTGGCCTGACCCACCAGGAGCAACTGGGGGTTCAGTGTCTTGCTTCAGGACACCTTGACATGCAGACTGCAGACAGAGCGAGAACTGAACCCCTGACCCTCCAATCAGTAGTTGGCCACACTACACTTGCACCACAGCTGCAGTGCAAACCAATATAACATTACAGTGGTGGGAAGTGAAAGTACAAGTACTGAATTACTACATTTCCATTTTTTTTCAGGTATTTGAAAATATATCAGGTATTTGTGGACTTTACGCACGTATTTTAGACAACTTTTTTTTTTTACATTTTCTAAAGAACAAGCAGCAACAAACTTTAAATCTATGGACTTTTTCTGTGGAAAATGTTCCAAGTTGCCAGCTTCAAAAATAATAAATAATGAGCTCTTATGTTGTTTTAGCAACGTCCCACATGACATTCTGTCAGCTCTGGACAAGATCATTTCTGGCGAAAAGTACTTTTAACTTGTACACTGTAGAATCTGTCTGTTGTTACCCCTACATGAATAAAAACTTGAATCAGTACTTTAACCAGAGCGATTTTTACACATCTAAATAGGTAAGGAGTATACCTTTAACAACTCTGTAAATGTGCCTATAAAATACATACATACACCATAAATACTTCAAAACAGAGTACACTGAGGACCGATTGTCAGCTGAATTTTTTTATTCATTAATGCTTTTCAGCTACTTCACATATGTTATATTTTATAAATGACATGGCAGGCATTAAACAGGTTACTGTTCCCCACTGTTAAAATCCTCCATTAAAGCTGCCCTAATGTCATTCTACGCTGGCATGGTCAGCTAGTGGTTGAACTGGAGGCTGACTGTGATCAGGTGTGTCTGGGAGTCCAAACTTGTCACCATGTTCCTCACAAATATTATCAAGTATGCAGCAGCTGAGCACCATTTTCTTGCTCCGCTCCTGTCTGCAGTCATTCCTTGTCAGGATGGACCTCCATCGTCCCTTCAAGCAGCCAAAAGCCATTTCCACAACTGAACGTGCACGGCTCATCCGGTAGTTGTAGTTACGTTGTTCAGGGGTAAGTCTGCCTGTGTCCGAAAAGGGTTCCATCAGCCACTTCTGCATGGGGTCGGCTGGGTGGTCAAATCTGGTGTTGTGCCAAAAAGTGATCACCGTCTACAGGAGCCAGGAGCGCCCGCTTGTTAAAGGTGGACTGCCTGGTCTCAGTCCACCTACAATGTGTCTAAATGTTTTGAGGTTTTATCGCATCTGAAAAATTATAGTGTTGGCCAAAGTGTTGCAGTTTGGAAAACAACGTTATGGAGTCTTGGAGACTCCATTGTCCTACTGGGGGACTTCAATGCACACGTGGGCAACGACAGTGAAACCTGGAGGGGCCTGATTGGGAGGAACAGCCTGCTCGATCTGAACCCGAGTGGTTACATGTGATGTCTTAGCTTTTTATTTTTTAATAAATTTGCAAATATCTGAAAACAACAAACTTTTTTCACATTGTCATTATGGGGTATTGTGTGTAGAATTATGAGGAAAAACAATGAATTTAATCCATTTTGGAATAAGGCTGTAACATAAAATGTGGAAAAAGTGAGGCGCTGTTAATATTTTCTGGATGCTCTGTATCTATCTATCTACAGATGCAATGTTTGCTCTAAGAGTACTGATGGAGAAGTATAGAGAAGGTCAGAAGGAGTAGCACTGTGTCACTGTGGATCTAGAGAAAGCAGATGATAGGGCGCCAAGAGAGGAAGTGTGGTACTGTATGAGAAAGTCGGGAGCAGCAGAGAAGTGCAGTATGTAAGGGTGGTGCAGGACATCTACGAGGACAGCAAGATGGTGGTGAGGTGTGCTGTAGGAGTGACAGATGGATTCAAGGTGGGGGTGGGGTTACATCAGGGATCAGCTCTGAGCCCCTTCTTGTTTGCCATGGTGATGGACAGGCTGACAGACGAGGTCAGGCAGGAGTCTCTGTGGACCATGATATTTGTAGATCGCACTGTGATCTGCACTGAGAGTAGGGAGCAGGTGGAAGAAAACCTGGAGAGGTAGAGGTTTGCTCTGGACAGAAGAGGAATGAAAGTCAGTAGAAACAAGACAGAATACATGAGTGTGAATGACAGGCAGGCAGGTGCAATGGTGATGGTAGTGAAAGTGAAAATGGTTAGTGAAAGTAGATGAGTTTAAATACCTGGGGTCAACCATCCAAAGCAATCCAATATGCACAAGAGAGGTGAAGAAGAGAGTGCAGGCAGGGTGGAGTGGGTGGAGACGAGTGTCAGGGGTCATTTGTGACAGAAGCGTAGCAGCTAGAGTGAAAGGGAAGATTTACAAGACGGTAATGAGACCTGCTACGATGTATGGTTTGGAGACGGTGGTGCTGACAAAAAGCCAGGAGGCGGAGCTGGAGGTGGCAGAGTTGAAGATGCTAAGATTGTCATTGGGAGTGACTAGGATTGACAAGATTAGAAACTACACCAGAACTCAGCCACCCGGGTTATAACCAAGACGAGAAAGAACATAACACCCATTTTAAAGTGTCTGCACTGGCTTCTTGTCAGCTTCAGAACAGATTTTAAGGTTCTTTTATTAGTTTTTAAGGCTCTTAATGGTCTTAGCCCTGAATATTTATCAGAACCGCTTTTACATTATGAGCCTTCAAGAACTCTCAGGTCTTCAGGTCAAGGTTTTTAATCCTTCCTAAAGTCAGAACTAAAACTCACGGTGAGACGGCTTTCGGTCATTATGGTCCATGTGTGTGGAACAGCCTTCCTGAAGACCTGAGGGCTGCAGAGAATGTTGAGACTTTTAAAACCAAACTACAGACCCACCGTTTTGACCTGGCTTTTATCTAAATTTAGTTTTTGCTTTTCCCCCTTTTTGTCATGAACCCCACCGTGTGCTTTTACACAGCGCACGGCGAGGGGTGAAAATGATGAGGATTTACGTGCCGGGTTCACCACACACATTTATTCACATGAAATCACACAGTTCCCAAAAGGGTGAAGATATACAAAAATGCAAACAACTTACAGTGGGCGTTCGAGGGCTGGCATCGCCCAGCGAACGCATGAGGAGAGACGTGTAGCCACGCTGGGGTCCCACAGCTGGTATCGCTGTGTGGGCGCAAGAGAACCACAGCGATGCGGAGTGGCTACACGTTGTGGCTTAAAGTTGAATCGGGTTATCTCCAAACAACGCAGCAGACAACACGATCAGTTAGTTGAAGACCCAGCAATGCGTGACTGGCACAAGGCAGCCGAGGTACCCGCATTGCTGGTGATGGTGAAATTGGCAGCACTTGGGCGAGAGCGGGAAGATGGCACAAGGGAAGGAACAGCTGGTACTGATGACAGAGGGGCGTGGCCAGACCGGCGGCTGTCGGCAGCACCCACAGAAAGTGGGTCAGAGCCGCTGTCCAACAGCCGCCAGCCAGACAGTGACTGTGAGTGAAGGCGCACTGAAATACATCCTGAACACATGACCAGCGGTACCTAGACCCACAGGGAGGGCAGGACCGAGCCGGGGAAACCAAGCCGGCTCGGGTCCTGACACTTTTACCTTTTCTTACACCTTTTTATCCTGCTATAACTATCTTTTATTCTGTTTTCATTTGCTTTTATCCTGTTTTAAGGTGGTTTTTTTGTGATTGCTTGGGTTTATGTCTTATTACTGCTGGCTTTTCCTCACTCACAGCAGTGCTTCCTCAGTTCAGTTTTAATGTTTTATACGTTTCTTTCTTTCTTTTTTTTTACATGGTTTTATATGGTAGGTCGATTAGTTGGTGTGTGTGTGTGAGAGAGAGCAAGAGAGACTATGTTTTGGCTTTTGGTGCATGTTGTATATTATAATGTACAGCACTTTGAGCTGCTACACTGTGTGAAAAGTGCTTTATAAATAAAGTCTGATTGATTGATTGATTGAGTATATCAGAGGGCCAGCTCAGGTTGAGCGGTTTGGAGACAAAGTAAGAGAGGCAAGGCTGAGATGGTTTGGACATGTGCAGAGGAGGGATAGTGGAGATATTGGACAAAGAATGTTGAAGACGGAGCTGCCAGGCAGGAGGAGAAGAGCAAGACCACAGAGAAGATTGATGGATGTAGTGAAGGAGGACATGGAGAGGGTTGGTGTTCCAGAGGGAGATGAAGGACAGGGTGAGATGGAGGCAGATGATCCACTGTGGAGACCCCTAAAGGAAGCAGCTGGAAGAAGGAGAAGTAATGTGCAAGAGTCCCCAGGGACATAGTTGAGTCCCAGCTGCGACAGGATAAGGCAGGAAGCCCAGAACCCTCATGTACTAGCGAGTGAAGATTTTTGCTCCCTTTGAAAAAGTATGAAGGAAAAGGACAGACACACTTCTCCCCTGCAGGATGTGACGATAAAAGGAGCGGCTCAGACGGCCATTTTCAATTCTCTCTTACATATATGTCGCAGTAATTTTTTTTTTCTGCACAAATTACATATGTGTAAAGAAAAAAAAAAATCTTTACTCATGTGGAACCAGAGCAAAGTCTTGTGATGCTTGTTGGTGCCAACCTGTTTTCTGCCTCCTGGCTGTGGAGCTTCTGTAATGGAGGCTTTCTATTGGCTGCAGACGCCGTCTTCGTGGTACCTGCCTTGCCGCCATATGGAGCAGTTAGTTCAGGGGTGTCCCCGGTCTCTGTTAACTCCAACTGGAATTAAAGCACAGAATACAGGCTGCGGGTACAGCTTTAAAATTGAGTTCATCCTTCAAGATAGCTCGATTTGTAAAATGAAACTGAAGACCAAGCCTTGTTAAGTAAATGCATAACAACAAAATAAAGGAATAGCATATCTATAAATGCCCTGACGTAGACACTTACACCATGTCGGAGTGTCAGAACTGAAAAATCAAAGCAAAATGCCTTAAAAATACAAAATACAAAGCCAAAGAGATGAAAAACTGGAGTTGATATTTGTGATCAAATGATATGAAATCAGCTGAAATAAATACAATTAATTCCACATCAATCCTCTGTGAGCATTTGCAGTTTTAATTCACACTAACCAGCAGGGGAATTGAAGAGGGTGGGGGGGGTGATCCCCCTTGTTGGCAAAACGCCCCAAAATCATCCCCCTTGATCACCCTTTTTAACTCGTGTTACATTACTGAATAAAATCAATTTGAAGCACCAATTCTACGCAGAAATTGCCATGATGCTGAGCACAGGAGGAATTACTGTGCAGAGGAGGAACCACCATGCTCATGCTCTTTTGTCATTTTTGTGGCTCACATATTTTGACTGCATATGTATAAGCACAGGAGTGAGATGCTTAGGACTGCATGTGTTGTTTGACCTCACGTCTGGGATGGAACAATACGTCTGGACCTCCTGAGGATAATGGCAGGAGGCGGAGGTGCCGTGATAAGACTCTGAGAGGACTTCCTGACCTCCTGGGGTCAGACAGACGACGAAGGGACTCGGGGGGAGAATTATTGTCAATGGGGGGTTTGGCAACAATGTGTGATTTTGCCTTTGTGTCCCATGTATAAATGTGGGGTTTTTTGGGGAGTTCATTCTCTTCTTGTTTTGAGAGAATGCTGGGGATGTGAAATCTTCAATAAACCTGAATTGAGAAATAAATTCAGTCTCCTTATTTCACGCTCCCCACATTGGTGACCGAAGACGTGCAATGTCTAGAACCAATTCCCCCGAACCAGACTTGTCAGGGACCGCTCGAGCGAGCGCCGTCTCGATCAAGCTTCCAGAGTTCTGGCAGGACAACCCAGACTCATGGTTCCTCCAGGCCGAAGCACAGTTCGCACTCGGGGGAATAACGGCGGATGACACAAAATTCTACCACGTCATCGCCAAGCTCGACAACCGCACAGCTCGATGCGTGCGGAGCCTGGTGCAGCAGCTGCCCGCTGACGACAAATACAATGAGCTGAAGGCTGCCCTCATCCAGTGTTTCACGCCCTCAGCCGAGGAGAGAGCTAGGAGACTCCTGGCTCTGCACGACTTGGGAGGACGCAGGCCAGTCGACCTGATGGAAGACATGCTACAGCTGAGGGACACAGACAACGATGATTTCCTGTTCAAGCACATCTTCCCGAGAACCCTTCCGACGCAGATGAGGGCGACCCTGTCGGGTACTCATTGTGTGACCCAGAGGGACTTCCGTGCGCTGGCCCGAGAAGCGCAGCGGATCCTTGACTCATGCGGGGAGCAGGCGGCCACCGCAGCAGCAGCAGACCTCGGAGCGGCGGCCGGGACCAGCGGAGGGCCAGAGGCAGCAGAATCGATCCCGCCAACAATGGCAGCAGCGTGGCCCCGACGCAGCGGAGGAGATGACCTCTGCTTTTACCACCGGCGTTTCGCGGAGAAGGCGCACAGGTGTGTGCCGCCGTGCCACTTCAAGAGCTCGGGAAACGCCAGGACCGGGGAATCGTTAGCAGCATCGGCCCTCCGCGAGCAGAACAAGCTGCTCTACCTCACGGATGCGTGCTCTGGGCGGCACTTCCTCGTGGACACGGGCGCCCAAGTGAGTTTCATCACCCCAACCTACGCTGACCGGCTCACAGGCCCCGGCGGTGACGAAGCAACAGCGGCGAACGGCTCAAGCATTAAGACCTTCGGCGAAAGGACTCTGCCTCTGTCCTTGCATGGCCGCACTTATGAATGGACTTTTATTATAGCAGCGGTGAGTTTCAACATGTTAGGTGCTGATTTTCTGTGCTCACATGGGTTGTTAGTTGATCTTGCCAATAGGCGTCTGGTTAATGCACTGTCTTTTTATTCAATTCCTTGTGCAGCTCGAGTGTCCCCGCCACCAGCACAGACCAACGTCGCCACAGCAGGCGGTAAGTTCCACACACTCCTCACCCAGTTTCCAGCGCTCACAGTTCCCACATTTTCAGCAACAGTTGCGAAACACGGGGTGGAGCACTTTATCACCACAGCTGGCCCCCCCGTCTTCGCAAAAGCTCGGCGCTTGGATGCAGCTAAACTCTCCATAGCACGCGAGGACTTCGCCAACCTGGAAAGGCTGGGCATCCTCCGCCGTTCAAACAGCCCATGGGCCTCCCCACTGCATATGGTCCCTAAAGCTGACGGCTTGTGGAGACCTTGCGGCGATTACCGCAGGTTAAACAACGCCATAGCGCATGACCGCTACCCAATCCCACACATTCAGGATTTTTCGGTGCATCTGGCAGGGGCGCGCATTTTTTCTAAAATAGACCTGGTCCGTGGCTATCATCAAGTCCCAGTCCGAGCTGAGGACATTCCCAAAACAGCGGTGATAACCCCTTTCGGACTTTTTGAGTTTTTGTGCATGCTGTTTGGCCTCAAAGGCGCCGCGCAAACCTTCCAAAGCATGATGGATGCTGTGTTACGCAATCTCCCTTTTGTGTTCGTCTACCTCGACGACATTTTAGTCACCAGCACATCCGAGGAGGAACATGAAAAACACCTCACAGCGGTTTTTCGGAGGTTGGGAGAGCACGGGTTGATAATCAATCCAGCCAAGTGCCAGTTTGGGGTGGCGGAGATTGATTTTTTCGGGCACCGCGTTTCCCCAGAAGGGGCGGTTCGGCTATCGGACAAAATGCGCGCGGTGGCAGATTTTCCCCGGCCACTAACGGTCAAAGCGTTACAGGAGTTTTTAGGAATGGTGAATTTTTATAAATTTAATTTATAAATTTTTATAAATTTAATTTTTTTTATAATTTTTATGCAATTTCGGAATTCACTACTGATATTCAGCATGTAGCGGGTAAACTCAATGTAGTAGCAGACTGCCTCTCTCGCGCAGTAACAGCACCAGTCCGCGCGGAGGTAGATTATACTACCGCTGCCGCAGAGCAAAATAGCAGCGCGAAAGCGCACGTGGCCCCAGCTCACGTGGGGATAGATTATGCAGCCATGGCAGCGGATCAGAGCAGAGATGCGGATGTGTGCGCGCTCCAGTCTGGACCAACAGGGTTAAGGCTGGAGAGCAGGAGTTTGCAAACCGGTATGCCCCCCCCTAATCTGCGATGTCTATACCGGGCGACTGCGTCCGGTGGTACCGGCTGCTTGGCGCCGCCGCGTTTTTGACTCGGTTCACTCCCTGGCACACCCAGGGGTGCGCGCTTCTGTGAAAATGGTAGCGGAGAAGTTTGTTTGGCCGAGCCTGTGCAAGCACGTGAAAGAGTGGGCGAGAGCCTGTATGTCTTGCCAGCGGGCCAAAATTCACAAGCACACAAAAGCCCCCTTAGAACCGTTCCACATCCCGGCCAAGAGATTTGATCATGTGCATGTCAACCTCGTGGGCCCCCTACCGTCGTCGCAGGGGTTCACACATCTTTTGATAATGGTGGACCGAACCACGCGTTGGCCGGAAGTGGTCCCACTGGCATCGACCATGGCTGCAGAAGTGGCCCGCGCATTTTTGACGGCCTGGATAGCGCGTTTCGGGGTTCCGTCGGATATTACGTCCGACAGAGGACCTCAATTTGTGTCTGAGCTTTGGTCAGCGATGGCCAACAGCTTAGGGGCGACAATTCACCGCACTACTGCTTACCACCCCCAGGCTAATGGTTTATGCGAGTGTTTTCATAGATCTTTGAAGGCAGCCCTCAGAGCGTCGCTTACGGATGCAAATTGGGTAAACAAACTACCATGGGTTTTATTGGGGTTGCGTTCTGCGCCCAAGGAGGACTTAAAGGCCTCCCCAGCGGAGTTGGTTTTTGCGCAGCCTCTCCGGCTGCCAGGGGAGTTCCTACCGGATCATCCGGCGCTGGGGCGTCCCCTGGCTCAGTGGCCACTGATCGGCACGGGAGCAGATATGCTTCCGGGCCCCGTTCATCACACTTTTCAGCGTGTTTTTGTTCCCAAAGCTTTAAAAAATGCCGAATTTGTTTTTGTCAGGCACGAGGCTATGCGCCCGGCCCTGCGCCCACCGTACGATGGTCCATTTAGGGTGCTGGAAACAGGTGATAAACATTTTGTGCTAGACTTGGGGGACAGAAGGGAAACAGTTAGTATTGACAGACTAAAGCCTGCTTTTGTGATGAACGATGAGTCTGTACGGGTGGCGAGGGCTCCTCGACAGGGCAGACCCCCCAGGGAGCATGCCCTGGAGCCCCCGCAGGGATCAAATAACGATTCTCTTCCTCAGTTAGCAGATTCACTGCAAGACGGTGCCGCAGGGGCTGCGAAGCCCACTTACAGCAAGTTTGGAAGATGTTTGAAGCCCAGACGGCATATGGACTGATGTTGTGGTTTTATCATGTTGTGTAGACTATGCTGTATTGTTCATTCTTCGACGTTTGGGGGGGGTTATGTGGCTCACATATTTTGACTGCATATGTATAAGCACAGAAGTGAGATGCTTAGGACTGCATGTGTTGTTTGACCTCACATCTGGGATGGAACAATACATCTGGACCTCCTGAGGATAACGGCAGGAGGTGGAGGTGCCGTGATGAAGACTCTGAGAGGACTTTCTGACCTCCTGGGGTCAGACGGACGACGAAGGGACTCGGGGGGAGAATTATTGTCAATGGGGGTTTGGCGACAATGTGTGATTTTGCCTTTGTGTCCCATGTATAAATGTGGGGGGTTTGGGGGAGTTCATTCTCTTCTTGTTTTGAGAGAAAGCTGGGGATGTGAAATCTTCAATAAACCTGAATTGAGAAATAAATTCAGTCTCCTTATTTCACACTCCCCACAATTTTGATTATTTTCTGCATTTTCCTTATTTCAGGTTATTATTGTATTTCAGTATGGGTTCTGATAGTATGTGTTCTGAGTTGCTCTTTGTTTTCAGTTGTCTGGTTATCTTGGATCATCATTATTGTGTTTGTAATTTTTACCCATTTTTATTTTTTCTAGTTGACATTATCTTCCTGTGTTTTTACTTGAGCCTGCTCCGTCCTCGTCTTCACCTCTCCTTTTGTATTTTGGTTTCAAGCTATTATATTATCTACAGCTTTGATTTGTATTTATCTTATCCTCACCTGTCTGAAGTATGGGCTCCTTTTCGTATCATTTGGTCTGTTCCTGTTTTGGAATGAATTCTTATTTATTTTCAGTCACTTTTTGTTTCATCCCAGTCTGTGCTTTTACTTTGACAGTCACTTCCATGTGTCAAATGCTCTTTGCGGGCTGCACACCTGTCATCAGTTTGTATTGATTATTTTCGCTCACACCACCCACACCTGATCATCATTTGTAATCACCTTGGTCTGCCCATTTCAGGACGCTGCATCGTTTGCTCGTCGCAGCGTCCTTCTGAGTTTACTGTGTTTTTCTGCGGAGATGAACTTGTGCACTCCGTCCTGGACTTAATCCTTATTCCTCCATTTTTCCCAGACGTGAGCCCCATTTCCTTTCGGGTGTGACTCCATCTCCTCCCCCCTGACGTGAGCCCCATTCTCCTCCGGCGTCTCCCCTTGGTGTAAGTGTAGTGTTGTGTGCTGTTTTTGTATGTTCGTATTTTTGTGTTATTAAATGTGTAAACTCACAGTTGGCGTTTGGTGTCTCAGTCCTGCCCTGGTAGAGCAATTTATGACAGAAATGCCAAAAGTTATAAAGTTGCAACTTTTTTCTAAAAAAATCAGTAACTTTTATCTGTTAAATTTGCAATGTTTTCTCTTACATTTTTTAATTTAACTTTGTATTTATATTTCTTGTTGTTTTGTAACTTTTGTTCTGATAAATTTGCAAGTTTTTTCTATTATTTTTTAAAAAAAAATGTAATTTAAAAAAGATTCTAGCATTAGGTTAATTGTCATCAACTGGGGATTCTAAATTGTCCTTAGGTGTGACTGTGAGAGTGAATGGTTGTCTGTCTCTCTGTGTTGCCCTGGCATGGACTGGCCATCTGTCCAGGGTGGAGCCTTCCTCTCACCCAGAGGTGCTGGGATAGACTCCAGCCCCAGCCACCCGAAAAGGGTTAAGCGGAAGCTGGATGGATGGATGAATGAATTAATGAAAAAAATTCTCATAAATTTGCAGCTTTTTCTCAAAAATGTACATATTTTTCTCATAAATTTACAATTTTTTTTCCTCAGAAATATGCAACTTTTTCACACAAATGTGCAACTTTCTTATAAATGAATAACTTTTTTCTCTTAAAATTGCTACTTTTTCTTGTAAATTTACAACTTTTTCTCGTAAATCTGGACCTTTTTTCTTAAATTTTCAAATTTTTCTCATAAATTTTCAAATTTTTCCTATTTTTTTTAATTTAAATTTGAAAAAAAAATTCTGGTAAATTTGAAATTTTTCTCAAAAATTTGCAACTTTTTTGCTTTGTGCATATGGTTAAATTTTTATTCTGTGTAATTAAATTGTAAGTTATGACTTTTTCAATCTTTTATCATATTTTTGCACATTTATTTGTATCTAATTTATGTTCATGCATTTGTACCTTATACTAAATTTTTGAACATCCTCATCCCCCTTGTTAAAAAATGTGCCCCCCCCTCCTAGCCATAGCAGTTACTGTTAAAGTAGCGTTGCCCATTTTGATACTAGACCCTTCATTCATTTTGATACTAGACCCATCATCCATTTTGATACTAGACCCATCATCATTATCTCATCCAGGCTGTAATTGTGTGTAATTAACAGGCCTGATCCAAAATTCACATTGACATTCTCACATTTATATCATACTGTCTGTGACAACAATGACACAAGGATGATGCCACTGCATGCTGTTACCATGTCAACAGCCTCCCAAGTGCTGAAGTTATTGCTCTCTTCCTTCTTTGTCATCTTTCTCTTCTTATTCTCTTTCACTGTCATCTTAATGTCTCTCCTTTGCTCTGTCTCTTCCTCTTCCTTCTCTTTCTTTTCGTTGTTGCCGTGCTCACTCAGACTCTTCAGCTGGAAGCATCACATTCATATTACTACACATCTACACATGGTGTATGTATGTCTATTTTTTAAATGAGAGCTCACAAACACTCTGTTTTCCTCTCCTCTGGTGTTCCCCAGGGCTCCATCCTCAACCCCATCCTGTTCATCATCTACTGTATCTCCTCCTCCTCCCCAGTGATTTGTTCCAAAAATATCATATTCATCTCCACTTCTACGCAGATGACATCAAGCTCTACCTTTCTGCCAGACCCTCCTCCAAATTCCCCCCTCCTCCCTCTCTTCCAATTTCCTCAAACTCAGTGATGAATATTTATTACTGTTAGTCTTTCGATTTTCATTTACCCTCATGCAGCCCAAAGTTTCTCCAAGTTGTTTACAAAAACATTTGGAGCGCACATCAATGAGATTCCCTGAAAAAGCCTGGAAAAGCCCATAAAAATGCTGTAATCTGAGGTCAAATTAGATTTGACAGAATTTGCATGTCATATCTGTCTACCTGCATGTTGTTGTTATTTTATGAATAGTATGTCTCGTCTATCTTCCTTTTCTTCCTCTCTCCCCTCACCCCGCCTCCCCTTCCCAACCAGTTGTGGCAGAAGACTGCCCTTCCCTAAGCCTGGTTCAGCTGGAAGTTTCTTCCTATAAAGGAGTTTTTCCTTCCCACTGTCACCTAGTGCTGCTCATAGGGGATCATTTGGTTGTTGAGGCTTTTCTCTGAATTATTTAGGATTTGTGCTTATGTATCTAGCATCTTGAGATGACTTTTGTTGTGACTAGGCACTATACAAATAGAGTTGAACTGAACTGAATTGAATTGAAAATTTGTTAATTTAGATTATGATGCTGGGGGAAAAATATAGGAAATATTCACAACACTAAGTTATAATGGTACCAGTAATGTTATTTCATAAGAAAAACTGAGGTTTAGTAACAAAATCCAACAAAGTGGTGCACTGATGATGCCTTCCAGCAGACTGATTTTATTTGTTTAACTTCACCTTCATTTTGGCCTCCAGCTCCATCAGCCCGTGGCTCAGCTTCCTGATGGACTCCACCATCTCAGAGTGTTTCCTGACCGTCTTCTCTACATACTGATGCCCCTCCTTCACTCCTGAAACACATTTGTCCTTCATGTGAATCACAGAACAATTCACCTTTATTCTGCTTTCACTGTTAAATCTTTGTGTTTCTAAACTACAAAGTAGTTCCTTGACAATTTTCACTTATGCCTTGCTGGTGGAAGGATGCTCCACTGCTTTGCTTTTCCCTCTGCTTGCACTATTCTATCAATATTCTTATTTCCCTCTGCAAGAAATTTATGAGCAGTGCCTACCGGATACTCATACAGTACATCACTGGGACTATATTTCACTGAAGATATAGCTCAATATTACCATGATCTAACACTTTTTTGGATCTTATCAGTGCTATGTGAATGTGGCCTACAAGTAGCTGAAGCCTGAACTACAGCGATTAACAAGCTAAAGCTACAGCAAGTATCAACGAGATGCCTCCTCTTTCTACAGATGACTACCACAACCTTATACAGAAGACTACCATGTTGGAAACTAAAATCCAGCAGCTAGAAGTTAATCTGGAAGTAAATGGACTCTGAAAATGATACAACCCTGCCAGTGACGAAATACAGTGGACAAGACCCTGCTAACTCACAGGTATCCAATGCAAACATGGCTGAGAGGAGACGGCAGGATTGTGTACAGAGAAATAAATCCTAAAGTCATAGTCCTCCCTGGAATGCCCTTTGCGCAAAGCCCGAGAATAAATCATCACACAGGGTGAGGGGAGGACGAGTAATAGCCCAACTTGGTGAGATTTGTGGTGCGAATGGCTGGCCTGCTTTATCAGCTAGACCAAGAGCCTCCTCAACCCCGACTGTCAACAAGACACAGTCATGGATAGCTGTCAAAGGAAATCCTAAAGACAAACCTCCTCCACAGCAACCAAACATGTCACTTAAGAACAGATTTGTGCCACGACTGCAGGACCCTGGATCTCCATCTGATGACCTGGATAAAATCTCCCCCACAAGCAACAAGGTAAATCAGAACAACTCAGAAGGTAAAAGGCTACAGAGAAAGCTAACAGCTGGGCCTGAAACTCTGATTGTTGGTGACTCCGCTGTGAAAGATGTGAGAAATGTATGTGGTAAATGCACAAAAATAATGTGGTTTTAAAGGGATATGGTGTCTGATGTGAGAAACAAAATCTTGCAGATTATGGCTGATTATGGCTGCACTGGGCTTCACTCCTTTCTTCACTCTCAATGAAATATTTTTGCTGGTTCTTAACATCTGTTTGTTCTCTCCCATAGATTGAGTCCCCGTCGTGCTGTTTGCACTCTACATGTCTATTCTTTTCTTCTTCTTCTCTATCCCCTCGCCCCCCAGCCAGTCGCAGCAGATAACTGCCCCTCTCTGAGCCTGGTTCTGCTGGAGGTTTCTTCCTGCTAAAATGAGTTTTTCCTCTCCACCGTCGCCAAGTACTGCTCACAGGGGATCGCCTGATTGCTGGGGTCTTTCTGCAATTGTGGGGGTTTCCCCTACCATTGAAAGTGCCATGAGATGACTGTTGTTGTGAAATGGTGCTATATAAATAAAGCTGAATTGAATTGAATCATCCCTCAGTGAAGACTATCATATTATATGCAGGCTCAAATGATGTTATGAAACAGCAGTCTGAGGTATTGAAACAGGACTTTAAGGAACTGTTAGGTTTAGTCAGCTGTCTGAATGCTGAAATTTTTATTAGTGGCCCACTACCACCAGTCAGAGAAGGAGTTGAGAGATTCAGCAGACTGTTCAATTTAAATGGATGGCTATCAGAAGCTTGTCCAAACAAAACACTTCATTTTATTGAGAACTTCAACTTTTTCTGGGACCACAGACACTTTTTTTTTAAGGGAGATGGACTCAGCCTGAGCAGGTCAAGCGTGAGGCTGTTTACCTCCAATCTGTTCTATTTTCTGCATTGCCATTCTGTTCCCCAGGACAAGGACAAGAAACAAGAGGAACCAAAACAAAAGGATAAGATACAGCCCAGCAGAAACTGAAATAAAGCCGCCTCAGCCCCCCTCCTGTGCAGACCCCTCTTTCACCAAAAGCTACTAGTGAGGATTCATGTCTTCTACTGCTGCATACCCCCTCACCTTCAGCTTCCTCTTCCCTATCCTTGCCACTCCTCGACTTCACTGACCAGATGAAGGAGCAGGTCACTATGGCCACAAAACTGACCTCATGCCCTAGTCCAATTTTCTCACCCCGAAACCTCCCACTTCAAATCAAATCAAATCAAATCAACATTTATTGTCATATTGCTGTACATACAACTGTAGTGCAGGCAAGATAAAATTGCGTTTTTCTCGGCATCCATATAAATATAAGCAGCATGATATGATACACTCACACATATCTTCACCCCTGCCCCCATCCATTCACACATCCCTGAGACATACTTGGGAAAAACTAACTAACTATAATATACAAATAATATACATAATATCCTTAGGTGCAGTAGTGTGTATGAGAGATTCCGGGTCAACTGTTCAGCATCCTGACAGCTTGTGGAAGGAAGCTGTTGATCAGTCTGGTGGTTCTGCCTCTGATGCTCCGGAATCGTTTACCAGATGGCAGAAGTTCAAAGTGTTTATGCAGAGGGTGAGAACGGTCCTTGACAATGTTCAGTGCCCTGCTCCTACAACGGTTCTGAAAGAGTTCTTGGACAGAGGGGAGGGAGACTCCAATTACCCTCTCAGCTCCCTTGACTATCCTCTGCAGGGCTTTTTTGTCTGACATACTGCAGCTGGAGTACCATGTAGCAATGCAGTACGTCAGAACACTCTCCACCACACCTCTGTAGAAGGGCCTGAGGATGCAAATGGGGAGCAAGGCCTGTTTGAGTTTCCTCAAGAAGTGCAGTCTCTGCTGAGCCCACTACCTGATCCCCAGGGAATTCTTGCTCCAGGTCAGGTCCTGCGAGATCTGCACTCCGAGGAACTTGATGTTCTCCACTCTCTCCACTAAACGGCCGCCGATGCTGAGGGGGACGTGTTCAGGCTGTGACTGCTGGAAGTCGATAATCATCTCCTTCGTTTTGTCCACGTTGAGCACCAGATTATTCTCCCTGCACCAGCCCTCCACTCTCTCACTTCTTCCCTGTACATTGATTCCTCATCCCTCTGAATAAGTCCCACCCTTGTGGTGTTGTCTGCAAACTTAATAATCTGGTTCCCTCGTGTCTGGATACACAGTCATGTGTTAGAAGTGTAAACAACAGTGAACTGAGTACGCAGCCTTGAGGGGATCCGGTGTTCAGCGTGACAGAGTTGGAGATGTTGTTTCCAACCCGGACAGACTGAGGTCTCTCCGTCAGGAAATCCAGGATCCAGAGACATGTGGCGGTATTCAGACCGAGAAGGAGTAATTTCTCCATCAGTCTCTGGGGAATAATGGTGTTGAATGCTGAACTGAAATCAATGTACAGGAGTCTGGCGTAGGTGTCTTTCTGGTCCAGGTGGGTGATGACAGAGTGTAGGGTGGTGACTATAGCATCCTCCGTGGAGCGGTTTGAACGATATGCAAACTGGAGCGGGTTATGTGATGCAGGGAGGCAGGCTGTAATGTGTGGTTTGACAAGCCGTTCAAAACACTTCATCACAATTGGTGTCAGTGCAACAGGATGATAGTCATTCAAACAGGACACAACTAGTTTCTTTGCCACCGGTACAATGATAGAGGTCTTAAAGCATCTGGGAACAATGGCCTGACTCAGGGAGATGTTATAAATGCCAGTCAGGACATCCGCCAACTCGCTCGCGCAGTCTTGGAGTACATGTCCCGGGATGTTGTCCGGACCTGCAGCTTTACGTGGGTTGACTCTGGTTAGGGTCCACCGTGTATCCGCTGTGTTGATGGTAAAAGCTGGTCCGACCAATGGTGGGGGTGGGCCAGCCCTCCCTCTGGTTGTCGGGTTAGATGCTTCAAAATGTACAAAGAAGTCATTGAGCCTGTCTGGAAGCGAAGCGTCGTCATCATCGACCCCCTGCCTAGACTTATAGCCCGTCAGTGTCCGAACTCCCTGCCACATCTGCTTGGTGTTCCTAGTGTCACAGAGGTGTCCCTGGATTTTCTCCGCATAGGCGCGCTTCGCCGCCTTAATTCCCTTTGAGAGCGCAGACCTGGATGAGCGGACAACGATCCTGTCCTCCGCTCTGAAGGCTGCATCTCTGGCTGTAAGCAGCGAGCACACCTCTGCAGTCATCCAGGGCATCCAGGGTTACCCCGCATAGTGATGGTCTTCACTGTAGTGACATCCTCTGTGCACTTCGCGATGTAGCTGGTGACCATTGCAGCATACTCCTCCACATCTGTCTTGTCTTCCTGGGAGGCTGCTATTTTGAAAACCTCCCAGTCTGTGTGCAGAAAACAGTGTTTCAGTGCAGAGGTTGCATTCTCTGGCCAAATCCTGATTTGTTTCACTGCCAGCCTGCTGCACTTCAATAAAGGTTTGTAGACAGGCACCAGCATCACGGATATGTGGTCAGAAAGGCTGAGGTGGGGGCGGGGTATCGCCTTATATGCATCTGTGTTTGTGTACACTAAGTCCAACATATTCTCTCCTCTGGTCTTAAAGTCTACACATTGTTTAAACTTGGGGAGCACAGTCTTTAAGCTGGTGTGGTTAAAATCCCCCGCAACCACCACAAAACTGTCCGGATGTGAAGTTTGGATTTCACTAATTGCATCGTGCAGTTCCCCGAGTGCCTTCGTAGCATTAGCATTAGCGTTAGCGCTCGGCGCTATGTAAACAGCCGCTACAAACACGTTGCTGAATTCCCTCGGCAAATAATATGGCCGACAATTTACAATAACGAACTCCGCCAACGGAAAGCAGTGTTTAGACACTAATGGGGCATTAACGCACCAGTTCTTGTTAACATAGATGCATAGCCCACCCCCACGGCTCTTACCGGAGCTCGTCGTTAATCTGTCGGCACGGAACATCGCCATATCTTCCAGTTGAATGGCCTCGTCAAGGATGTTGTCGTGGAGCCATGCCTCCGTGAACGCAAGCACACAGCAGTCTCTCCACTCTCTCCGGATTTCTCTCAGCAGACGCAACTCGTCCAGCTTGTTGTCGAGGGAGCGGACGTTAGAGAGAAGAAGCGACGGTACAGCTGGTCTGGAGGGGTTAGCCTTTAGCCTAGCATGGATCCCTGCCCTTTTTCCATGCTTTTGCCTGTGTTTACACCGTCTGTGCTTCCTCCGCTCTCAGGTAGCTTCCAGTGGGGACTCCGCCAGAATTCCATGCTGGCGGAGAATGTCCAAATCACAACCAAGCGCCGCGATTCTTGTAGAGTGCAGTACCTTGATGTTTAATAAGGTCTCACGGTTGTAAGTTTTACAGAATGTACGTCTGGGATGATCAAAACACTCAAAACTCTCACACTCGCTGATGCCAAGAGGGGCCACTGCGTCCGTGCGCACCACCGCCATTTTGTATTTTGTAAAATGTGAAAATACTTCACCCCCCCATCTCCCCCCTCCAGCAATTCCTCAGTGAGCCCTGACACAACTGCCAAAGTCCGGAGCCCACGCCCACGCCCACGCCCACCCCCACCCTCACAGCTGAACCAAAATCCACAGCCTGATAATGCCAGCTGGGTTTGATGTAGTGGGTCCAGGCTCTGATACCACTGGTACTCATGGCTCTTTCCAAGACAAGCCAGGGCCCGGTATGGAAGTAGTTTCCATAATTCCTGATTTAATAGGTAGTAGAAAAAGGTTGGTAAATTTACAGAGAAACAAGAACCATCCTACACATCCTGTAAATTTATCAAATCTAGTGTTAATTTCTCACCAGTCACAGCCTAAACATAATAAAAATCTGGCAGATGATGTTCTTAACACACTGAAACTAGCTTTATTAATCATTAGGTCTTTGGCAGGAAAAACATTTTTACCTCCGCCAAGGAGGTTATGTGATCATCGGCATTGGTTTGTCTGTCTGTTTGTTTGTCTGTTTGTTTGTTAGCAAGATAACTCAAAAAGTTATGGATGGATTTTCATGAAATTTTCACAGATTGTCAGAAATGGGGTATCCTACAGATGATTACATTTAGGTGGTGATCCAGATCACCGTCGAGAAGAAAACCGCCATTATGGAAAATGCCATTTTCCTCAATAACTACTGAACCACTAATCCTATCATTGTGAATCCAATTGCTAGTCATATGTTTTCATAGTCAAGGAATCTGAAAACATACACACAAACACTGTATGGGGGGAACTGTGGCGCTAAACCGCCATTACGGACAATGTGATTTTCGTGAATAACTACTCAACCACTAATCCTATCATTTGGACGGATTTTCATGAAATTTTCACAGATTGTCAGAAATGGGGTATCCTACAGATGATTACATTTTGGTGGTGATCCGGATCACCGTCGAGAAGAAAACCGCCATTACGGAAAATGCCATTTTCCTCAATAACTACTGAACCACTAATCCTATCATTGTGAATCCAATTGCTATTTATATGAGATGAGATGAGATGAGATTCAACTTTATTGTCATTACACATGTATGAATAGAAGGTAACGAAACGTGACTTGGCATTTGGGCACGCTCTGCAGAGCGCATCCAAGGCCGGGGCAGCCGCTATATGTTTTCATGGTCAAGGAATCTGAAAACGTACACACAAACACTATATGGGGGGAACTGTGGCGCTAAACCGCCATTATGGACAATGCGGTTTTCGTGAATAACTACTCAACCACTAATCCTATCATTGTGAATCCAATTGCTAGTCATATGTTTTCATGGTCAAGGAATCTGAAAACGTACACACAAACACTGTATGGGGGGAACTGTGGCACTTAGCGGAGGTCTGCGCTCTCCGAGTACTTTTCTAGTCCGCCAGGCCGCAGGCTGGAGGAGGTAATGTTTTTGCCAGCGTTTGTCTGTTTGTCTGTCTGTTTGTCTGTTGGTTAGCAAGATAACTCAAAAAGTTTTGGATGGATTTCGATGAAACTTTCAGGCGTTGTTGGAAATGGTACAAGGAAGACCTGATTAAATTTTGGGGATGATCTGGATCACCGTCTGGATACAGGAATTTTTTAAACGATTCTTTAACAATGTGAGATACGGCCATTTTCATCATGTGTGCAGGCCCAATGGAGGGCGCTACTCATCGTGTCTGACGAACACAAACTCCGCGTTCTCAAAGAAAACACAAGAATGGTTGGACAGAGCAACGTCCATCACCATAGCCTTAGAGATGTTCAGACTTTTGGAGATGACCAAGTTCAGACTGTGTCCTCTGTTGTGTGTGTTTTTTTCCCCGTTGCATGCTGAGTTATGTAGTTCAAAGTTATCAAGGACACAACACAATTCTTTGGTCCTTCTGTCCTGAGGGTTGTCAACATGGATGTTAAAATCACCAACAAATCTCCCCTGGAGCACGAACAACAAATCCTTCAAGACATGGCGGTCACACAACGGCAAATGATTGTGTGACTTGTATAATGGTCCAGCGGTGTTTGACTAGCAAAGAGCTGCTTAAGTACAAACACTGCTGGCCACACAAATTGGGGACACCTGGGTGAAGTGCGGGAAAGATAATTACCGGGGCTGGGAACAGCTGATGGAAATAAGGCGAGCAAGGGGGCGTGGTTGGACTGGCAAACTGTCAGCAGCGTGGGACAAAGTAGGTCATGGTGGCTGTCTAACAGCTGCCGGTCAGGCAGTGGCGAAGGAAAAGAGATAAGTACAAAATACACAAAATACACATGCATAGTGGAACTGAAACCCACTGAGAGATTAGGGCCGAGCCAGGGGAAGCCAAGCTGGTTCGGCTCCTGACAGAGCCCCCCCACCCCTTAAGGGGTGGAAACCCAGACACCCAAGGTAACATCAGGGAGCCCCCCCCCCCCAATAGGAGCAAAAGCAACAACAACACGAACCCTGATGGGAGGTAGGGGGAACAGGAAGGAGGGAACACACTACCCTACCCAGGGCCTACAATAACCCCCCTAAGTCCACGGGCGTTGGGGCTTAGGAGGCCGCCCAGAGTCCCAGGCCCAGCAGAAGGTCCAGTGGATGGAGTCCGGCGGCCTGCCGGGAAACATGGGCCACCTGACCCAGGGAGTCAATTCCTCTGGCGGCCGGCTAGCGTAATTTTGCCAACAGGACCGGAGGGGTGAAGAAGGAGGTGGCCTGCCCACCGGAAGGCTCACTGGTGGGTAACCGGACTAGGGAAAGTGGACCTCCACATCGTGGGGCAGGAAAAAGGGGACCACAGCATCCTCAGGGTGATCCACAACTGCACCCACGGTGGACCCCGACTGGGCCAGCTCCGCTGCACCCATGGTGGACCCTGACCAGGCCAATGCCGCACTCACGGTTGACTCCAGTGGGAGCCTAGCTGCACCTGTGGTGGACCCCGACTGGGCTAATGCTGCACCCACGGTGAGTGGGCCAACCCACAGGAGCACCTAAGGAGGCGATCGATGGGGGGAGCCCTGACAACCTTGGCAGGAGGGACTGGAGCAGTGGCATCCTCCTCCGGCCAGACTGGACCCTCGGTGACGTCCGGCAGGGACTCTGCAGCACCCGTCAGGTGGCCTGGCTCCTGGACCGGCAGGCCCTGAGAAATTAAAGGAGGAGACACGGAGAGGGGAAGGAAACAATCATTAGTTGCAGCTGGAGGAGAGGTCCCAGTGGACTGCTGATAGTGGGCCTCTCCCTCGGGAGACAGGCAAGATTCAGTGTTAATGAATGATTTAGAATGAAAAAATACTTGCCTGTCATCCCGGTCGATTACATCCACAGCTGCAGGTGGCACACACTCGTCCCTTTCCGTGCCAGTGGTGACGTAGACCCCCCTCCCCCGCAGACTAGTGGCGGAGGCGTCTCCCTGACTACGGAGGTAGGTGTGACTGGGTGAATTCGGCGGACCTCACAGCAGCTGAAACAATGATGGCTGCTGCTGAAGGGGAAGGCTTCTCCCGGCATCTCCTCGCAGGACGACGTTGTCTTCTGTTTTCCGGAGCAGATCGTGCTGGAGCAAGTGGAGGGTCGGGCGAAGCGTCACGGAGGCTACCGGTTTGCAGGTAATCGGACCTCGGTCTCGACGTTGCGGGGAATGCCAGACCAGGGAAGGAAAGCTGGAGTGAGCGGACAGTGGAGAGCAGGTCGGCAAACTGTGGGTAGCTCCATAACCCGGGATACATTTCCAGGACCTCCACAGCTCCATCCAGGCACTCCAGCCTTTTCTTCGGTCCCCGGGCGGCGAGGGTGTCACTAACAAAGCTCCGGATATATTCAGCAGCCCATCCGTCCTCCATTGTGGGAAACTCCGCTGCCATTCCTCTTCCTCGGCGAGACCAGGGCATGATGTTCTCCAAACACAGGTTAGTCCAAAAGAGAAAAACAGTTCACAATGAAAAAAAGTGATTTGTGGGTGAACACGCTAAATCCTTTTTGCTGGGGGCTGAACCAGGAGAAGGATGCATGGATTTACGTGCAGGGTTATCACCAAACACACATTTATTGACAAACACAGTTCACAAATAAAGACTTACAGGTGGGAATGGATGTACACAAAAGGGCTGACGCAGGAGCGAACAGCGAGCAGACCACAGTGTATCGTGGCCACAGGAAAAATACAAATTACACACATGCGCTCGGGAGAGTGAGGAAGACAAGAGGCTCGACTAGACAGGAGGCTCGACTAGCACAGGGGAGCAAACTGGGCAACAGCCTAAGCATAGCAGTTGAGCTGCGGGAAGAAACGCTACCAGATACACGTAGCAGCTAACCACACAGAGAAAAGCTAACAGTTTACTCATGGGTAGAAGAAGTCCAAAAAGTCCAAATCTCCCCTGGAGCACGAACAACAAATCATTCAAGACGTGGCGGTCACACGACAGCAAACGATCATGTGACTTGTATAGTGGTCCAGCGGTGCTTGACTAGCAAAGAGCTGCTTAAGTATAAACACCGCTGGCCACACAAGTTGGGCACACCTGGGTGAGGTGCAGGAAAGATAATTACTGGGGCTGGGAACAGCTGATGGAAATAAGGAGAGCGAAGGGGCGTGGTTGGACTGGCAGACTGTCAGCAGCGTGGGAGAAAGTAGGTCACGGTGGCTGTCTAACAGCTGCCGGTCAGGCAGTGGCGAAGGAAAAGAGATAAGTACAAAATACACAAAATGCACATGCATAGTGGAACTGAAACCCACTGAGAGATCAGGGCCGAGCCGGGGGAAGCCAAGCCGGCTCAGCTCCTGACAGTCTATAGGTAACTACAAATCTGAGTGAACAAAAATAACCTGTGGAGTTCCCCAAGGTTCCTTCTGGGACCTTTGCTTGTCAACATCTGTATGTTCCCACTAGCTTAAATCATGAAAAACAACAAAATATATTACCATAATTATACAGATGATACACAAATCTACATAACCGTCTCACCAGGAGACTATGGTCCAATTAAAACCCTGATCAAATGCATTGGTCAAATTAATGAGTGGATGTGCCAGAATGTTCTTCAGTTAAATGAAGACAAAACCAAAATAATAGTTTCTGGAGTCAAGGAAGAAAGACTCAAAGTTAGTATTCAACTTCAGTCAATGATGCTAAAAACCAGCAGCCAAGCCAGAAATCTGGGAGTGGTTTTGGACTCAGACCTGAATTTTAACAGCCACATTAAGACAGTATTGAAGTCAACTTATTATAACTTAAAGAACATAGCAAGGATTAAAGGTTTAATGTCTCAGCAGAATCTAGAAAATCTTGTCCATGCGTTTATCTTCAGTAAACTGGACTACTGTAGTGCTGTCCTCACAGGTCTCCCTAAAAAGTCCATCAGACAGCTGCAGTTGGTTCAGAACACTGCAGCTCGAGTCCTCACTAAGACCAAGAAAGTGCATCATATAACTCCAGTTCTCAGATCTTTACACCGGCTTCTTGTCTGCAAAAGAATATATTTCAAAATACTGCTGTTGGTTTATAAAGCTCTGAATTGTTTAGGGCCAAAATACATCTGTTAGTCCATTATGAACCACCCAGAGCCCTCAGGTCATCAGGGTCAGGCCTACTCTCTGTGCCCAGAGTTAAACCCAAACATGGTGAGGCAGCGTTTAGTTTCATGCCCCTCACATATGGAACAAACTCCCAGAAAGCATCAGGGCTGCTGAAACTCTCAGCTGCTTTAAATCCAGGTTAAAAACTCTCCTATTTGTCGTGGCCCTTCAGTAGCCTACAATGTACTGTAACTTTCATTTCTGTTGTATTCTATTTTAGCTTGTTTTTGTTTCTCTTTAATTTACTTTTTTTTCCCACAATATCTTTATTGAACCTTTTTTTTTTAACAAACATAACACAAACAATCAAACACTAACACTAAAGTACTACAAAAAAAAAAATGCACTAAAAACACCTACAACCACCAACAAAATCAAGTCTTCAACAATGCTCCTCTGTTTAGTCTAGACAATCCATTACATAAGTATACATATTATGTTCACCAGTTTGGAATTTACAAGGTCCACACACATCATTCACCTTCTTCTTCAAGAGTTATGTTTAAATTTTTTACATAATCAATAAAAGGTCTCCATATATTCTCAAACACAATTTCCTTTGATTTCAGTATATATGTTATTCTTTCTAATGGAAGGTTTGTTAACATCTGTCTTAACCACTGAGTCACATCTGGTCTATGAGTCTTTTTCCACAGTAATGCAATACATTTTTTGGCATTAAGCAAACTGAGGTCTATGAATGTTCTTTCACTTTTATTAAAGTTATGCTTTTTTGGGTACAGACCCAACAAAAACAGTTTAGGATTCAATATGATTTGTTTTGAAATTATTTTTTCAATTGTTACCCTCACCTCTTCCCAAAACATTCTAATTATTCTACATTCCCATAAACAATGAAATTGGGTTCCTTTACTTTCCATGCATTTTGTGCATGTATCTGGTATGTTTTTGTTATATCTATTTAACTCCACCGGTGTAACATACATCCGCATTAACCATTTAAAATGTATCAATTTAAGACGTACATTTATTGATTTGGTTTGAGCTTCTGTTCAAGCCAATTCCCATTGTTCCTCTGAAATTTCAGTTTGCAGATCTTCTTTCCAGTAGTTTAATCTTTTCAGTGAATTTTCACTTGAAAATAGTGTCAATGAGTTATAAAACTCTGAAATAATACCCTTTCTTTTACTATCTTTCATCAACATTTTTTCCAAGGATGAATAAATAGGTCGAGTGAGAGCATTATTTTGGTTTGATCGAATAAAGTTCCTAAGTTGAAGATATTTAAAAAAATGTGTTCTATTAAGATTAAATTTGATCCTCAGCTCTTCAAAAGACATTATGTTATCTGAACATGACAAATATAAATCTTGAATTTTTTGGATCCCTTTTAAACTCCATACTTTAAATACAGCATCCGCTCTCCCTGGTTTAAAATATTGATTACCCCATATTGGACTAAATTGTGACAGTAAGTGTGATTCTTTTAAATATTTTTTAGTTTCACACCATATTTTAATCATATGTTTTACAAATGGGTTTTTAACTTGCTTCTGTAATTTTTTTGCCGAGTCTGAATATATGAATATGGGAAGAGGTAAAGGCAAATTGTATGATTCCATTTCAGTCCAGTGAGGGAGATCATTTGATGAAAAATAATATGTCATAGACCTCAGTTGTGCCGACCAATAATACAACATAAAATTTGGACATTTCAGACCTCCACGATCAAATGGTAAATATAATAAAGACAAACGTAATCTAGCCCTCCTGTTGTTCCATATAAATTCCACTAACTTTTTTTTTATTCTTGAGAATAAATCTAAAGGTGGTGATAAGGGAATGTATTGAAATAAATAAAGTATTTTAGGTAAGATATTACTTTTAAGTATATTGATTCTCCCGATCATCGACATTGGTAGTGACATCCATCTCTGAAGTAACTCATTAATATCTGTCATTAAGGCTTCATAATTGACACTGGCGACTGATTCTAGCTTAGGCACAATTTGGATTCCTAAATATTTAAACTGATTTACAACATTGAATTGATTTACCTCAGGGGCTGGGTAATTTCTCTGGGTCTCATTTAGCATTAATATTGAAGATTTAGTTTTATTTATTTTATATCCTGATATTTCCCCCAAATTCTTTATTAAATTCAACAAGGTCGGAATTGATTTTTTAAGATTCGACATAAACAAAATTATGTCATCGGCATACAGGGAGATTTTATGTTCTGTTGGTCCAACTTTAATTCCATATATTTGTGACTGTAGACGTATCGCCATTGCTAAAGGTTCAATTGCCATAGTAAACAGTAAAGGTGAAAGTGGACAGCCTTGTCGACATCCTCTATTGATTTTTATTGATTTTGAAATATTGTTATTTGTTAGGATTTCTGCTGTAGCATTATTATATATTATCTGAACCCATTTTATGAAATTATTTCCAAGTCCAAACCTTTGTAAGACTTCAAAAAGAAAGGGCCATTCGACTCTATCAAAGGCCTTTTCGGCGTCCAGTGATAGGAGAGCTGTATCCAGTGCTTCTTTATTAGAATAAATAATATTAAATAATCTTCTTACATTATGGAAGCCTTGTCTTCCCTTTATAAAGCCATTCTGATCTCGATTAATAATATTTGGTAAAATTTCTTGTATTCGTCTTGCTAAAATTTTACAGATTATCTTAAGGTCGGCATTTAATAGGCTTATTGGTCTCATATTTTCACATTTATTAGAGGGTTTACCTGGTTTTGGCAACAGTATAATTAAGGCATTATTCATGTATGATGGTAAATTACTATTTTGAAATGCTTCTAAAACCATTTCCAAAAAAGGCTTTATTAATTTATTCTTAAATTTTTTATAAAGGTCAACTGGAAGACCATCTGGTCCTGCACTTTTTCCTGATTTCATATTTTCAATGGCTAGCCCAACTTCTTCTTGACTAATTTTAGACTCCAGTATCTCCCTGTTTTCATTTGAAATACACGGTATAGATAGTTCGTTCAAAAACCCATTTAGTTTTGTTAAGTCAGATTCATTTTTGGTATCATATAATTTTTCATAGTAATCTCTAAAGGCTCTATTAATTTCTAAAGGATCTATAACTACCTGTCCGTTACTTATAATTTTGGTAATTGGTGTTTTAAATTCTAATTGTTTAATCTGCCATGCCAATAATTTTCCTGATTTTTCACCTTGTTCATAAAAAGATTGTTTCAATCTTAGAAGACTCGAGGCAGCTCTATTCACTGATTTTTTGTCATATTCAGCTCTCAAAATCAGTAATTCGTTCTCCAACCTTGGATCACTTCCTGCATATACTTTTTCTTGAAGAATTTTTATTTTATGTTCCAATTGAACTCTCTCCTCTCGAGTCTTCTTAGATTTTGAACCTGTATAACTAATAATATGTCCCCTAATAAAAGCTTTGAAAGCCTCCCACTTTACACATGCTTACTACACGTGTTTGTGTTGTATTGATATCAAAGAACTCATCTATCTGTTTTTCTATGTACTTAACAAATTCCTCATCCTGAAGCCATTTATGCTGAAATTGCCATCTACCTGGTTCCTTTGTCAATTTCTTATCTACATATATTAGACAGCAGGGTGCATGATCAGAGATCACGATGTTGTCATAAAAGCAGTTTTGAATCTTGGACCTTAATTCTATGGAGATCAAAAAATAATCAATACGTGAGAAAGTCTTGTAGGTATTGGAATAACAAGAGTAGGCTTTAACTTGTGGATTCATTTCTCTCCATATATCTAGCAATCTCAATTCTTTCATAAAATGAATAATGGTCATCCTACATCCATTGTGCGTACAGTCCAGTCCTGTTGATCTATCTATACCGGGATTCAATGTACAATTAAAATCCCCTGCTATTATATGTTGCCCTGTAAGTGATGATAAGATAAGAAATAAATTAGCAAAGAACTTTTGATCATCTATATTGGGACCATATAGGTTTACCAAATTTATATTTTCTAATAACAAAGATCCTTGAATGATTAAATATCTTCCAAATTTGTCTCCAATTACATTTTTCACTTGAAATGGGACTGATTTATGTATGAGAGTCATAACTCCCCTGGATCGGGATGAAAATGATGAGGTGAAAACACTTCCTTGCCATCTACTCCTAATTCTTTTTACATCCTCCTCTATTAGATGAGTTTCTTGTAAAAACACAATTTTTGAACCCATATCTTTTATTTTATTCATAACTTGTTTAAGTTTTTTTAATTTTTGTAGACCTCTGCAATTCCATGAAGTTAAATTAAGATTAACGCTTTGGTTTATGATCAATAGGGAGTTTGGGATTACCTTGCAGTATAAACATGCTCATACAGAGAAGCAAAAACATGAGTGGTTGAACATTCATCCTACAAACTACACACAAACAAATTCCCCCTTCCCACATTTGTGGTAATCCCCCCAAAATCAAAAAAAAAATTCTGTCTCCCGATATAGCCATCGACCGTTCCACACCCACGAGGATCAGCCAAAGCCACTCCTCCTTCATCCTCCCAATCACCCTAACTCTACTGCTTTTAATGACATAACATTAACTCTCTTCTGTAGTTTTCCAACTTAACTCCAAAATTTTTAGCAGCTTTGTACAACATAGTTTTTTTTTTTTAATATATAATACAATCTATATTTTGTAAACTTGCTATTTGCTTCAAGTCAGTCAGATGCCTGTGCAAATGCTTAAATATTCTACCTTATATTTTGTTCATGCTTAGCTCCCACCAGTCTCTTCTTGGATCTTCTTGATGAACTCCTGCGCCTCCTCTGGGGTCTTGAAGATGTGGGTTCTGCCCTCATACGTGGTCAACAGTCTCGCAGGATAAATTACACCATGACGAATCCCAAGGTTGCGCAGCTCTTTACGTATGGGATCAAACTGCTTCCTCAATTGTTGGATTCCTGTGGCCAAATCTGGGTAGAACCGCACCTGCTGGTCCTGGTGTTTAATCTGGCCTTTAGCTCGCGCAGCGTTGAAGATCTTCATCCTGTCTCTGTTGCTGATAAACTTCATAATAATCGTCCTCGGTGGTCCCTTATCTCTCCGTGGGCCGATACGATATGCGCTTTCCAGAACGACTGCTGATTGCAGCTCCGCGCTGCCCAGCGCCTCCGGAATCCACTTTTCCAAAAAGGAACATGTGTCCCGACTTTCGGATTCCTCCGGTAGACCCACCAGCCTCAAGTTGTTCCATTTCGACCGGGATTCCAAGTCCAAGACATTATTTTCCAGACTTTTATTTTTTTTTCCAAAGTGCGCACCTTTAATTGAAGACAGGTGACATCATCTTCAGCACTAGCAACACGAAGCTCTACCTTCGCCATTCGTTCTACACAGTCACCCAATTCTTTTCTCATTCCTTCCAATGCTGCCATAATCCCATCAAACTTAGCGGAAAAGTCCGCTCTCATTGAACTAATGGCGTTAAGCACCGCACCTGTGCTGTTTCCCACATTCACCGCACCGCTGCTCGCTTCCTCCGCCATATATGGAGCTTCTTTATCTGCTGCGTCACAGACGTGAAAGTCCGTTAATTTAGACTGTTTCGGCGGCTCGCTTTTTCCTCTACCTGGTTTTCCAGCCTTAGGCTTCACCGACATATCCTCGTCCAAACGCTGGGATAGGTTCTGTCCCAAATGAGAGAGTTATTTGCCGTTTTTTCGTCTCCAGGAGCAGAGCAGAGCGAGACGTGTCCCCCTCACGTGGCCGCCATAACCGGAAGTCTTTAATTTACTTTTTAGTTTGCTTTTAAATTCTTGTTTTTATTTCTCTTTAATTTACTTTATAGTTTGTTTTTAAATTCTTATGCATTCCTTTTGCAACTTGCTGAAATGCTTTAATGTTTTTATGTAAAGCACTCTGAGTTATCTTGTACACGAAATGTGCTATACAAATAAACTTGCCTTGCCTTGACTTTCTACACTAATTTCTCTGGTGTTGGACTTCTTGGTCTTGACTACAGTACTTATCCATGATGATGAGATGATAGTAGACTCTAGGTTTACACTTTTTGGAATGACTCAACAAACCAATGCATGAGAGGCAATCCCGGTTGCATCTGAAGAGCACGGGCTCTGCCACCCCTCTTTGCGACATTGTCTACATCTTTGAAGTGGAGTTTCAAGTGCCCTACTGGTGGACAGTTCGCCGTAAAGCAGATCCTTTCAGAACTGGTCATCATGTGCCCTAGCCATGATAAGCATCTCTGGCTGAGTAGCTCGAAGATGCTTGGCAAACATGCTCACTAGAGTACTTCTGAGTTACTATTTTTTGCCTCCCAAGAGATACTCATGATGAGTCTCAGGCAGCGTCAACGGAAACTGTTTTGTGTAGGTAGTCTAGGTTTCACCACATGCTTGGTAGACCTGTACTTTGGCCATGATGGCCAAAGTAGTGCTAGCTAAATAGTGCTAGCTAGCAAAATAGTGCTAGCTAGCTGCTAGCTTTGAGATTCTGCTGTCACTGGAGTAAAAGTATCACCATTGCAGAGTAAACTACTTTGAAAATTAAATTCACTCACCGGGAGACAGGAGGGCCGGGAACTCTTCAGCTTAATTGGGATTTTGGAGTTATTTACCCACAGTTTCCGGCCATGGATGTCCTAGCAAGCTAACAAGCTAGCAATGTAAACACCCATCATCTGTGAAGTTTTGAAGGCTTGAGGCATAATTTTCAGGTGAGCCCCTGGTCGGATAATGTAAACCTAAGCATAATGTTATTTTGTGAATTTCCACAGCAGGTTGAACACAGCTGCAGAAGTTTTAAAGACAACTTTGCCTGTCTGCATCTCACTATTCATGTGTGTTGGCGTGTTTACATTGATTTATAATGTAATCGTGGTGCGCGAAAAATTTGCCTGTTCGCGTTTGGTGTGAACTCAGCTTAAGAGTGGTCCAGTTGATCTCCATGAAGGAGTTATAACACAGATCCAGTGTATCAAACCCATTTCAATGGCAAGTGCCTGGTGATCAAGAGTCTGTCCATAGGGGACCACATGGGTCCAACCTCCACAGGTTTGCACCACCCTTTGATTGAACAAGGTTTTACCAAGCACAGGTATCAGTACTTAGCATCTCAGATTGGTCTGTCTCTGATCATTATTATTATATTTTTGTTCGAAATAAAGTATCTATCTATCTATCTATCTATCTATCTATCTATCTATCTATCTATCTATCCTTATAATGTAGTGGAATGTAGACCATTGTACAGTGATTCTTCACTTATGAGAGAAAGAGCAACAAAACAAAGTGCTATCAGAGATGTGTAAAAGCATCCTTCTTTTTCTGTTTCTCACCATGCAGTCTGATGGACAGTTCTGTGATCTGACTGATTATTTCTTCTTGCTGAGGAACCGTGGGCTGGACGAACTTCTCAAACAGCTGGTAGAGAATGGAGGCGGCTTCTGTGCTGCGGCACTCTTCAGAGAACTTCCAGACACGCATGATGGTAGAACTGGCCTCTTCATGCCAGAACTGATGCTGTAAATGCAGAATGGACTTAAACTTCCATTCACTCCTGACTGGGTCTGAAGAACAGATAATACAGTCCTCACCTGCTCCAAGGCTTGCAGCAGTTTGCAGGTCAAATCCAGTGTTTTTTGGTGCTCGCAGACAGCATACTCAAAGTCTCCCATCTGTCTCTGCAACTCGTTGGCGGCATCCTCCACCTGTCGGTCCACGCTTCTGTCTCTGACCTCTGACTGTCGGGTCGTCACACCCTGCACATGTCTCCTGAGTGTCTGCAGGATCACACAGAGGCCCGAGGGGCATTTCACAAAAACAGAATGAAGAGATTCAGGACAACTACGGACAACAGATGAAGCAGGGTTTCACCTGGCTTTGTTAGTGTGCCAGGATGAACAATGGCAGCTAGGTCAAGTCAGTCCCAGGTTATTCTGATAAATGCCAGACCATGAGGTCTACCATACATTCACTGATGAAAAAAAAGAATAACAGACTCATATACTGTATCTACCTTTTGAAAACATTTTAACCAAAAATGACACAGCCCCAATTAAAAAACAGGGAGAAAATGCCAGGCAGTTAAAGTGTATGCAACACGATTTAGGAACTATGGATCAAAATTCAGTATGAATTTATCTTCAATCGTCCATATAGTTGGTTCTTTTGACTTAGAACGCTAAATAAGTGGAAAAATATTTACAAGTGAATTCAAATTTAATGACGTGTTGCACTAACGCGATCTCCTGAGACTCGCCTCTTTTCCGGATATGATGTCATGAGGTGAAGTTCATCTTGGCTGATCCGTCTGCTGTCAATGTAAACAAGCTACAATGTAAACAAATCGTCTTGAGCTGTGGGTTTTCATTTAAAAACTGTAGGTATGGCAGTCGGTTTTAGAACCCGTTTGTAACGAACTTTCAAGCCTAAAGATTCCTGTACAGTAGGTGCCTCCTCAAAACTGTCTGCAGTGAAATGATCGCTACAGAGTGCAGAAGATGGTGTTGGATGCTATTTGTCCCTTGTTCTCTGTATTTGCTTCGCCTATTTTTTAAGAAGATCTCGATCTTTTGGGAATGCAAACAGGCTTGTACGTTCACTGGAGCAATTAGAACACCCAGCCACGCAACGTTTCGGCATTTCTTCGCTCATATAGAAGTTAAACAGCTTGTTTACATTGACAGCACACGAATCAGCCAAGAAGAACTTCACCTCATGACGTCATATCCGGAAACGAGGCGAGTCTCAAGAGATTGTGTTAGTGCAACACGGCGTTAAATTTGAATTCACTTGGAAATATTTTTCCACTTAAATACGAGTTCTAAATCAAAAGAACTAACTATATGGATGACTGAAGATAAATTCATACTGAATATTGATCCATAGTTCCTAAATTGTGTCACAGGCACTTCAGAATCAGAATCAGAATCAGAATCAGGTTTATTGCCATTGTTCATGTAGTACACAAACTAGGAATTTGTCTCGGTACAATGCTGCAACATTAAACATGATAAGATAAGAGAAATAAACTATACATGTAATAAAGTGTAGGATAAGATTAAGTGATACTGGTCAACAGTTAAAATATATATATTAGCCAGCAGCAGATACTGTGGAGAACTATATAGTGCAGTCGGTAATGCAGGAAGAAAACAGTGATGATTGACATGAGTCTGGTTGAGCTGCTGTACATGGTGCACGAGAGTCACTTAGTGTTCAGCAGTCTGATGGCAGAGGGGAAGAAGCTGTTCATGTGACGGGAGGTTTTAGTCTGGATGGACCGAAGTCTTCTACCAGAGGGGAGGGGGGCAAACAGTACATGACCAGGGTGTGAGGGATCGGCTATGATCCGGCCAGCACGCCTCCGGGTCCTGGAGATGTACAGATCCTGGAGAGATGGGAGCTTGCAGCCGATCACCTTCTCAGCAGTGCGCACGACGCGCTGCAGCCTTAGTCTGTCCCTGGCAGTGGCTCCTGCGTACCACACGGTTATGGAGGTGGTGAGGATGGACTCGATGATGGCTGTGTAGAACTGCACTAACATCTTGGTGGGTAGCTTGAGCTTCCTCAGCTGCCGCAGGAAGAACATCCTCTGCTGGGCTTTTTTGATGAGTGAGCTGATGGTCAGCTCCCATTTGAGGTCCCTGGTGATGGTAGTGCCTAGGAAGCGGAAGGAATCAGCAGTGGTGATGGGAGAGCCTGAGAGGGTGAGGGGGGGCAGAGGAGTAGTGACTTTCCTGAAGTCTACAATCATCTCCACTGTCTTCAGAGCGTTCAGCTGCAGGTTGTTATTGCTGCACCAGGACGCCAGCTGGGCCACCTCTCTCCTGTAGGCGGACTCGTCGCCGTTGGAGATGAGCCCGATGAGGGTGGTGTCGTCCGCAAACTTGATCAACTTGACAGACTGGTGGCTGGAGGTGCAGGAGTTGGTGTAAAGGGAGAAGAGTAGGGGGGAAAGTACACAGCCCTGGGGTGATCCGGTGCTGATGCTAGTATAGTCTGAGACAGTCTTTCCCAGCCGCACATGCTGCCTCCGGTCCGTCAGGAAGTCGATGATCCACCTGCAGAGGGAGTCAGGCACGTTGAGCAGGGACAGCTTGTCCCGGAGCAGAGCGGGGCGGATGGTGTTGAATGCGGAGCTGAAGTCCACAAACAGGATCCTGGCGTAGGTTCCCGGGGAGTCCAGGTGCTGCAGGATGGAGTGGAGGGCCAGGTTGACTGCATCGTCTACAGACCTGTTGGCTCGGTAGGCAAACTGCAGCGGGTCCAGGAGAGGGGTGGTGATGGACTTGAGGTGGGACAGGACCAGGCGCTCAAAGGACTTCATGACTACAGAGGTGAGCGCTACAGGTCTGTAGTCATTAAGTCCAGTGATCCGTGGCTTCTTGGGGACAGGGATGATGGTGGAGGATTTGAGGCAGGACGGCACGTGGCATAACTTAAGGGAGGTGTTAAAAATGTCTGTGAATACAGGAGCCAGCTGTTTCGCACAGAGTCTCAGGGTGGAGGGAGACACGCCGTCTGGGCCGGGGGCCTTGCGCGGGTTCAGTCTGGAGAACTGTTTGAGCACATCCTGCTCACTGATGATAAGGGGAGGGGGGGAGGTGGGGGGGGGGTGCCTTAAATGAAGTAGGGAATGTGGAGGCTGTGGAGCTGGAGGGAGGGGGGGAGTTGGACACAGATGACGAGGTGTCAAAACGGGCATAGTGTTGGGACAGTCTCTGACAAAGGGCTTTGTCATCCTGACCTTTAGGAGCCTGAGGCCGATAGTTGGTGATCTGCCTCAGTCCTCTCCACACGGAAGCCGAATCATTAGCAGTGAACTGCTGCTGGAGTCTCTCTGAGTACACAGATTTAGCCCTCTTCAGCTCTCTGTTAAACCGGTATTTAACCTCCCTGTAGCAGTCCCTGTCTCCACTTTTCAGCGCTGCTTCCTTCTCCTTCCTGATCTGTCTGAGCTTAGCTGTGAACCAGGGTTTGTCATTAGAGTAACTCACCCTGGTGCGTGATGGAAGAATGTTCTCTTCACAAAAGTGGATATATGAGTTCACAGTGTCCGTGTACTCATCCAGATCATGCGTGGCTCCTTTAAGCATGCCCCAGTCAGATATTTCCATGCACGTTTCCAGCTTCTCCTCAGCATCACTGGTCCGTATCTTCGTAGTGCTCACAACAGGTTTAGTGAGCTTCAATCTCTGTCTGTATGTGGGAATGAGGTGAACCATCACGTGATCAGATAATCCCAGCGCAGCTCGAGGGACAGCGTGATATGCGTCTTTCACTGTGGTGTAACAGTGATCCAGTGTGTTTAATCCTCTGGTGGGGCATTTAATAAACTGTTTGTAGCGGGGGAGATCGTGGCTCAGATTGCACTGATTTAAGTCGCCAGCCACAATAATCAGCGAGTCTGGAAAACTCCGCTCTGTGTGTTGAATGTGATCCGCGAGCACGCGCTGAGCTTCGCGCGTGTCCGCGTCGGGAGGGGCGTACACAGCGATCAGTATAAAAGAAGCAAACTCCCGTGGGGAATAAAAAGGCTTGCAGTTGATAACAAGAAATTCCAAGGCAGGAGAACAGTGTTTGGAAATTTCCGTTACATCAGAGCACCAGCTACAGTTGATGTAGAAGCAGACTCCGCCTCCTGTGGTCTTGCCGGAAAGCTCTGTGTCACGATCAGCACGGAAGAGCTGGAAGCCGTCGAGGCGCAGCGCGCTGTCCGGTATATTTTCCCGGAGCCAGGTCTCAGTAAAGCAGAGGACAGCTGAGGAGGCGAGGTCCTTAAAACGCATCAGCAGTCTCAGTTCATCCACCTTGTTAGAGAGAGAGTTGGTATTGGACAGAAATATGCCAGGCAGCGCCGTTCGCGAGCCTCTCCTGCGAAGTCGTACGAGAGCGCCCGCTCGTCTTCCTCTCTTCCGCCGTCTCACTTTCCGAGCCAAACAATAAACCAGATCGGCGGCAGGGGCTAGAAAAACTGGGAGGAGGTCCGTGGGGGTCAAAGTCCTGATATTTAAAAGTTCTTCACGGGTATAAGTGCAAGCAGACACACAATTGACAAACAAAAACAAACAAAGAGCGCAGCGAAGCACCATGTCGACCGCTGTGGGCGCCATCTTGGATCGGGCCATCTTTATTGTCTTTATTAAGGATAAGCCATCTTTATTGTCATTCAATTTCATACAGCCAATCATGTACAGTAGAACGAAATTGCGTTTCTCTTTTCTACAGTGTTAATCACACTCATAGAATCAGAGGGGTCGCTGCCATGCAAGGCACCGCCACAAATTTCCCTCCTCTGTTCCATTATTGCTGAGCACCAAGCTGGACGGCAGTAAGTTCTGCTTTTATATGGTCTTCGGCATGACCCGGCCGGGATTTGAACCACAGCCTCCCAGGTGTGCAGCAGATGCTCTACCAACTGAGCCACCACTCAGGTTCTAGCTATACAGTATCTACTGTTCCACTGAAACTGTTAAACAAAACAGCCCTGACCTGTCAAGTCATGGACCTCACTAGACCCCTGAAGGTGTGCTGTTGTATCTGGTACCAAGATGTCAGCAGGGGTGTACCGTACACCCTTTAATGGAAACAGTATTCTCTGATGGCTGTGGTCTCTTTAAGCAGGATAATGCACTGTACCACAAAGCAAAAAATGGTTCAGGAATGGTTTGAGGAGCACATTCCCCAGTTCTCAGTCCAATCGAACATCTGTGGGATGTGCTGGACTAACAAATCTGTGGAGGTCCCACCACACAATTTACATAACATTAAGGATCTGCTGCTAACATCTCGGTTGCCAGATACCACAGCATACCTTCAGGGGTCTAGTGGAATACATGGCTCAACAGGTTGGGGTTGTTTTCTAGACCACACACAAATGTCGTTGCTGGAGTAAGTGGGAATCTTCCTTCTGGAAGGAGATTTTTCTGAAGGATAACTGTAGAAGGTTTTTCCTGGTGGAGATGTTCTTAACAACAAGACAAAAACAGTGCCCTCAAATTGCTGATAATTTGACCATTGAGTAAAAGCAGTGACTGTACTCACTAAGAGCTCACAACTAGGACCAGACTTACCCGCAGCTTCTCCATGTACAGATCCAGCTGTTGCAACTGGTTCCTGGCAGCCTTCATGTTCCTGGTCCTGTCGTTCCTCTTCAGGTAGTTGGACTTCGTGTTGTCAAAGCGCTTCTTCAGTTCCTTGAAAGAGTCACGAAGCTGGAAAATAAAACAATTGTCTTGGAATTATTATTTCAAGTGGTCAGAATTGTTGCTTTCAGCAAAATTATTCAGGATTCTGTAGTACAAGAATAGAATAGAATAAAACAGAGTAGAATAGGCTTTATTGTTATTGTACAGTTTGGAACAAAGCTGTCGCCACTCAACTCAAAAAACACCTCCTCTCCAACAAACTCTACGAAACATTTCAATCTGGATTCCGTTCTCACCACAGCACTGAAACCACCCTCCTCAGGGTCACCAATGACCTCCTGCTCGCCTCTGACTCTGGTTCCCTCACCATTCTTCTCCTCCTCGATCTCAGCGCTGCTTTCGATACCATCAATCATTCCATCCTGCTCTGTCATCTGCTTTCTATTGGCATCACTGACTCCGCCCTCTCTTGGTTCACCTCCTACCTGTCTGAGAGATTCCAGTACATCTCCATCAACAATCATAAATCACGCACCACCCCCGTCTCACACGGTGTCCCTCAAGGCTCTGTGCTCGGTCCAACCCTTTTCACTCTCTACATGCTTCCGCTTGGTCACATCATCCGTCAACATGGTCTTCACTTTCACTGCTACGCTGACGACACCCAGCTGTACATCTCCTCTAAATCCATCACCCCCGCCATTCTCTCCACCATCACCAACTGCCTTACAGACATAAAAACCTGGATGACTAACAACTTTCTCAAGCTAAACAGCAATAAAACAGAAATCATCATTTTTGGACCAAAATCTCTTTTACCCTCTCCCCAGAACTTTTCTTTCCAAATCGATGGTCACTCAGTCACCCCCTCCTCCCTGGCCAGAAACCTCAGCATTATCATGGATCCCACCCTCTCCTTCAAATCTCACATCAACCATATCACCAAAACATTTTTTCATCTTCGTAATATTGCACGCCTCCGTCCCACCCTCTCACCCTCTGCTGCTGAAATACTTATCCACGCCTTCATCACCTCCAGACTTGATTACTGTAACAGCATTCTGTATGGACTTCCTTCCACCATCCTCCAAAAACTACAGTATGTCCAAAACTCAGCCGCCTGCCTACTTACTCACTCCCGCTCCAGAGACCACATCACTCCTCTCCTCCGTCAGCTCCACTGGCTCCCCATTCAACAGCGCATCAACTTCAAGATCCTCCTCATCACCTATAAAGCTCTTCATAACCTCGCCCCCTCATACCTAACGGACCTTCTGTCTCGTCATTCTCCCACTCGTCTCCTCCGCTCTGCTGATGCTCACCTTCTTACCCCCATCACCAAGACAAAATTCCACATCCTGGGTGATAGATCATTTGCCATCGCCGCACCAACCCTCTGGAATTCCTTGCCCCTTCACATCCGGTCTGCCAACACACTTGCTTCTTTTAAAAGTCAACTCAAAACCCATCTTTTTAAATCTACCTATAAAAACTGACTGCCTCTTCTACCTATGTGTACCTATGTGTATGTGTTTACCCGTTCTCTGTATGTTTGTCCCTATGCTGCTTTGTAAAGCGTCTTTGAGTATTTAGAAAAGCGCTATATAAGACTGATGTATTATTATTATTATTATTACAGTTGTACAGTACAAAGAAATTGTGGGTGCTCCACCAGGCTACTATGCAATAAAGACAGGATTTGATAAAATGCAGTTACAGAATACACAATTAAACATACGCCAGAAAGAGAAATAAAAATAGCCCAACAGGTATACACACAGGTATGGTAGTGGCTTCACGGATGGAACTATGTACATAAGAGTGCGGAGTGCAGAACACATGAGTGAATAAAGTGGCCCAAGGATTATGGAAAATATACTCAGGAATGGTAGTGGTTTCACGGATGAGTCAATGTACATTAAAGTGCGGCGTGCAGACAGGTGAGTTATTGTGATTTATAATTAAAAAGGTCCTCAGTTCTGTGCATGTGAGTATTTAGAGGGAGTTGGAGTGGGGCCTCTGACCGTTTGCAGTCCGGATGGCCCAGGGGAAGAAACTGTCAGTCTGGAGGTGTGGGACCTGGTTGATCTGAACCGTCGTCCAGAGGGGAGCAGGTCAAACAGGTGGTGGGTGGGATGTGAAGGGTCTCCTGTCATGGCCTTGATCCTTCTGAGACTGGAGGATCTGGAGATGTCTTCCAGGGAGGGCAGAGAGCCGCCAATGATTTTTTTGGGCAGTGTTGATGACCCTCTGCACAGCCTTCCTGTTTTCAGCCGTGGAGCCAGTGTACCACACACCCAGACAGCAGGTGAGCACGCTCTCCCCTGAGCAGCAGTAGAAGGCCAGTAGCAGCTTCTGGTCCAGGTTGTTCTTCCTCAGGACATGGAGTAAGTGCAGCCGCTGCTGGGCTTTCTTTACCAGGGCCTTGGTGTTGACAGCCCATGAGAGGTCAGTGGAGATGTGGGTGCCCAGGAAGGTGGGAACGGTTTCCACGTGGTCACCATTTATGGGCGGCGGGGTGTGTGTGTCCTGACTGTTCTTCCTGAAGTCCAGTATGAGTTCTCTGGTTTTTTGGACATTCACTTTCAAGTTGTTTTCCTGGCACTACAGCAGCAGATTCTCTACCTCCGCCCTGTATGCCTTCTCATCATCATTGGTGATGAGCCCAACCAAGGTGGTATCGTTCGTGTACTACACGATGATGGTGGTTGGTTGGGAAGGAACGCTAAATAATAATTTGCTGGTCGATAACATCTGTTTGTTCTCTCCCAAAGATTGAGTCCCCGTTGTGCTGTTTGCTCTCTACATGTCTGTTCTTTTCTTCTTCTCTATCCCCTCACCCCCCAGCCAGTCACAGCAGATGATTGCCCTTCCCTGAGCCTGGTTCTGCTGGAAGTTTCTTCCTGCTAAAAGGGAGTTTGTCCTCTCCACTGTCACCAAGTGCTTGCTCAAAGGGGTTGCCTGATTGCTGGGGTCTTTCTGCAATTGTTGGGGTTTCCCCACCAGTTGAAAGTGCTATGAGATGACTGTTGTTGTGAAATGGTGCAATATAAATAAAGTTGAAGATGAAAAATTCAGTCAAAGGTGTACAGTGAGTACAGTAGTGGGCTAAGCATGCAGCCCTGGGGGGAGCCAGTGCTGAGAGACAGTGTGGATTTGTGGTGGGATCCAAGTCTGACTGTTTGTGGCAGTTGGTGAGATAGTTTTTTTTTTTTGTTGTTGTTGTTATTCAGGAGCAGGTGTGTGTGTGTGGGGGGGGGGGGGGGTCTGGAGGAGGTGCAATTTATTGATCAGGATGTCCAGGCTCTCACTCAGCACTCTGTGGAATGTGGTGGCAATGGCATCTTCCATAGACTGGTTCTCCCTGTAGGCTAACTGGTAGGGGTTGAAGGAGGTGGGAAGACGGTCCCTGATGTGCTGAGACACCAATCACTCAAAACACTTCATGACTAGAGACATGAGCGCTATGGGTCTTCAGTCCTTCAGGCTGTCAATTGAGGAACTTTTTGGAATGAGGATGATGGTGGAGGCCTTGAGGCAAGAGGGGATGGTGGCATGCATCAGGGAGAGGTTAAACAGCTTGGTGAGGATCTCTGCCAGCTGGTCTGCACATGCTTTGACCACCGCTCCTGGGATGCCGTTGGGACCAGCAGTTCTTCGGGGGTTCCCTGCTTTCAGTTGCCTCCTCACCTCATGTACCTGTGTGTGTGTGTGTGTGGGGGGTGCTCAAACCAGGCGAAGAAGCTGTTAAGCTCCTCTCCCAGTGTGAGGCTGCTGTCTGATGTTGGGACCACCGGCCTCTGTAGTTGGTGAGGGCCTGGATGCCTCTCCACATCTCTCGGGGGTTACTGTCTGTGAGGAAGCCCTCCATCTTCCTCCTATAGGCGTTGTTGGCGTGTTTTATCCCTCTCCTCAGGTTGGCTCTGGCAGTGCTGTATAGAGAGCTGTCCCTCTGCCTGAAGGCTGAGTTGCAGGCTCTGATCAGAGCCTGGATGTCATTGGTCATCCAGGGTTTGTGTTTTTTTTTTTTGTGTTTGGTGACTGTCACATTTTCTACACAGCATTTAATGTAGAAAAGGACAGACTCAGTGTAGGAGTCCAGGTCCTGCTGTTCAAAGATGTTCTAATCTGTGCAGCTAAAGCAGTCCTGTAGTTGGAAGAGAGCATTTTAAGGCCAGGTTTTAATTGTTTGTTTGGTTGGGAGGGAACTCTTCCTCAGGGGTGTAAGCAGGTATTAGAAGCAGGGAGAGATGGTCTGATTGTCCAAGGAGAGGGAGGGGGGTGGCTCTGTGGGCGTGCTTAATGTTGCTGTAAACATGGTCTAGTTTTCTTTTCCCTCTTGTGGGACACTTAATATGTTGGTGGAATTTGGGGAGTACAGTCTTTAAGCATGCTTTGTTAAAATCCTCTGCAATTATTTGGACTGCATTGGGGTAATCTGTTGCATGTTAACGATGCACTGGAGGTGGCTAAGTGCTAAGCTAATGCTACCATCTGGAGGGATGTAAACAGCTATTACAATTACTGCCATTAGCTCGCGGGGTAGATAGAAGGGCCTACACAGTAAATCCAGTGAACAGTGGCTTTGAATTATTCTACTGTTATTACACCAAGTCTGAAGCACATAAGTACAGAGCCCACCACCCCTGCCCTTACCAGAATTGGAGTTGCAGTCAAAATGGTATGTAGTTCGTCCAGATAATTCCACAGCGGCATCAGGAATGCGTGAATGAAGCCATGACTCAGTCACAATCAGAATACAACAGTCCCAGATGTAGCGATTGCAGGCACTCTCCAATTGCAGCTCATCCATTTTGTTGGCGAGGGACCTGACGTTGGTGAGAAAAATTGAAGGTAGCAGTGGTTTGCTTCGTTGTTTGCACAGCTAACTCGGAAGCCAGCCCTGCAGCCTTGGTTCTTCTTTCTTTCTTTGCACCATCTGTGCCTCTTGCTGGGCCCGATAACAATCCACAGAGCACCTGGAGGGCTGGCAATCTCCTCAGGGATGTGGTATTGATTGCTGGAATAAGCACTGGGGGTGTCGGAGTAAGTTGGTGGTCAGTGCCTAGAAGTTCCTGGTGACTATAGGTAATTAGTCCATCACAGAAGGAGGACAAAAAAAGGCAGAAACACCCCCCCCCCCCACAAAAATGAGCACAGTAATCTGGAGTGTCTAGCCGCAACGTGTGAATGCGCAACAATCTTGGACGTGCAGTGGGCACGCAGCCAACACTACAAGGTAGTGTTGTAGAAAGATCAAGATTTTATAGCTCGAGACCAAGTCAAGACCATGACCACTGTCTACAGTACGTGGGTCTTGGCCTTGACTTGGTCTTGACTTACTCCTGAACCCTTATAGTCTTGGTCTTTTCTGGTCATGTCTTGGTCTTGGGAGACTCTTCTCAATCTGGTCTTGATCAAGTCTTGACTATACTAGTAGAAGATATAGTATACTTCAGTGTCAGAGCCCACAAAATTGTTAAGGTAAATTCCTAGCATCCATTGTGCACAGTGCAGTGGTTAGCCCTGTTGCTTTATAGCTAGGAGGGTCCTGGTTCGGATCCCCTGGTCACCATGGGCTGGTCTGATATCATCTTCTATGTCTGAGGTGCTCTTCTCTGAATCTAGCATTCTTCTCTCCAAAAACCTTCATACTGTCAAAGAGCTCACCAATCTGTGTATCTGTTCTAGTTTAGCTAGCAGCAATGACAACCTCTACTGAACCAAAGTTTTACTCTGAGGTGTTGCTTCTTTCTAAGATGTTCTTGGCCAAAGGTCATAGAGATACATTGCTGTTTTGGAAGAGATGTTTTACCAGTGTTAAGCCCAATTCATGGTGGCAAAAATGCATTGGTACGCGAATGAGTACAGTGGATGCATTTGTGTGCAAACCCTACACAGAGGGTGAGTGCTGACCGAGCTCATGCAGCCCCCAAAAAGTGTACGCATGTACAAGTATGCAAATGGTCGCAGCGCGTGCCCGGAAACTCCCACCAGAGGGAAGTACTGAGCAATCCATCTTTATGCATGTCTGTTTTCTTCCTCTGCCACTAAACAGCAAAAGCGCCTCTTCATCTTTATTGTCAGTGTATTCAAGTACCTCCATTGCTATTGCCATTTAAAACGTCTGCCACCATGCTCTTCTTTGGTGTTCAGATTGCAGCTGTTCAAATCTGCTTGGTGGCCCTTGGCTACCACCCACAGTACGGGCATGTGAACTGCAGATTATTTTCACTGCTCACGTGTGAAACGTGGCTACCTGTGAGGTAGCTGCAGTAGCTCAAAAACTACTCTGAATACTGCTCTGTACACAAATGCAGTCTACAGAATGCAAACGTTTTCCCCTTGGAGGGACTCTTAACAGGCCTTTACAATACAGTGTTAAGAAAAAGTATGCACCAGACTTTTTTGTTATCTTGTAGAGGGTAAAAGGGAAAGGATGTGGAGGCAAAGTATGAGCGTAGGCCGACAGAGATTCTTTATTAAACCCTCTAACATAAATGTGGCCAGCGTGAACGCTGGGGCTGTGTGTCTGGCAAAGCCTGAAGCCAGTAAGCCTCCCCCCAGTTTCTCTGCGAACTCTTATATAGATTTATTGACCTGCACATAGAAACTGGGGGCTGGCACATATTACATGGGGTTTGACAAAGGCCATATGTGGCATGATTATCATAACACGTTACATACAAAGGCAATGTGTGGCACGATTATCAGAACACGTTACCTTCCAAACAATACATTCGCCTCCCTGCACTGCAGCTTAGAGCAGCAGGTGTCAAAGGCACCTTAAAGTCTGGTCTAATTACCCCTGTGGGGGGGCCACCCGCCCTCAGTCCATTGTTCAGCCCCTCTGTCTGCTTCTGGGTGTGAGATAATATCCACCCGCAGTCTCTAGTGTCACCACACAGCCCCCCCCCCCAAAAAAAAAAACACCCAGAAGGGGCTGTGACCCCCCGGTCGTTTGGGCTCAAGTCGACGCCCGTGGAGGGTGCAGCGGGGGGTTGCTGCTCCGGTCAAACTGTCCTTCTGGTGAGGAGTGTCGGAGGGCATGTCAGTCCGTGGGGGGAAAAGGGGGAGGGATGAAAAACACTGTCTGCTCCGCTCCAAGTTCCAACACGTTGAACGACCGTGGTTCGTGGGCGCACTGGTGCCGGTGCGCATTGTGCTGAAGGAACAAAGCTGGTGATCGGCAGGTCATTGGGACAGAGGTGCGGGCATTGTGATGTGGAGGATGAGGGGGAGGTGGGTGGGAATCAATGGAGTGCCAGCCCAGGACGTCAAAAGTGTCTGGGCCGCGCACAAATTGGGTGCAGATCACCCTCAGGTGAGGGACTTTCTCGGTAAACCTTACGGTGATCTGCAGTGGCTGTGAAAAAAATTGAAGTCTTGACTCCTCCTTGTGTGTGACCGGTCCAGCGAGGATCTGGGGAAGGTGATCGGCTCAATTCCCAGAGGACGCATAGCAGCTGTGTACAAAACTGAAACTGTGTCAGGGAACGTGGCAATCTTGCTTTAGGTGCGGGAGCAGACCTAAAGGCATCGGGGAAAGCAATCGGCTAAATTTCCGTTGTGCGCAGCAAATGAGAAACAAACACATGTCCTGTGTGTGAGGCTGCATGTCTGCTTTAGGTGCGAGGGCAGCCCTAAAGGTTCCAAGGATGGCGATCGGCTGTGTACCCCGGGAATGTGCAGCGGCGGAGGACGATGTATACTGTAAGTCTATGGAGTTGGTTGTCCATGGTGCGTGGCACACGCTCTGGCACAGTGACCACATAGCTGGAAGTTGCGCTGTCCTCGTAATCCTGCAGTGTGCACATGGGGCTTCTGTGCGCTGAATCTCCGCTGTCGGGAGGTGAGGTCAGGGTCGAGGCTTGATAGGAATCAATGCAGACAGCACCAATCTTCCCCTTTCAGGCTGTTTCTGTGCGATGCTCATCTCGCTGATCCTTGTGCATCTTGGTCCCTGCGTTGCACTCTCTCTCTGGCCGTTGAGGTCGCCATCGTGGAGAGAGTCACAGGCGCGCGCGCTCTAGTATGGATGAAGAGGATGCAGGCAATCTCTGTCCATCTCACGTCAGGTCACCAATGTGGAGAAAAAGGAGCCCACAGTGCGGCGAAAGGGAGAGACAGTCAATCTCACGTCAGGTCACCAATGTAGAGGGTAAAAGGAAAGGATGTGATGTGAGGCACGAGCATAGGACGACACAGAATCTTTATTAAACCCTCTAACATAAATGTACAGCCTATGACCCCAGCGTGGACGCTGGGGCTGTGTGTCTGGCAAAGCCTAAAGCCAGTAAGCCTCCCCTCAGTTTCTCTGCAATCTCTTATATAGCCTTATTGACCTGCGCATCGAAACTGGGGGCTGGTGCATATTACATGGGGTTTGACAAAGGCCATGTGAGGCACGATTATCATAACACGTTACCTTCATAACAATACATTTGCTTCCCTGTGCTGCAGCTTAGAGCAGCAGGTGGCGAAGGCACCTTAAAGTCTGGTCTAATTACCCCTGTGGGGGGCTACCACCCTCAGTCCATTGTTCAGCCCCTCTGTCTGCTTCTGGGTGTGAGATAATGTCCACCCGCAGTCTTGTGTCACCACAATCTATCATTTTGACAGATGGTGTTGTAAAAATTCTTTCAGAATCTATTATTTGTTATTTTGATGGACAGGCTTATAAAAAAATCTGTTACAAATTATTATCATTTTGATGGACAGGGTTGTAAAAATTCTGTCATAATCCATTATTATCTATAATTTTGGCGGAAAGGGTTGTAAAAAATCCATCATAATCTATTATTATCTGTCATTTTATATGATTTTAATTAGATCACCCTTGGTGTAATCTGTCAAAATGATAGACAGCCTTCAGATTTTTTTTGTCACTGCTGAAAAAAAAAAAATCTGTCAGTGAAGACCAATTTTCAGTTAACATGACCTCTGCTGTGAATGTTTAATTGATGTGTCCAATAAAGACATGACATATTCTAATTGTGTGTGTGTAGCATTGGGTTAAGAACATGGTGTTTGTCTATACTTGGGATTTATGAATAAACTTGTGACAGAACAGCTCTGGGCTCAGGTCAGCACTGCATTAAGCTAACTGCACCGGAGGGCTTTGACGAGATTAAATTTAGATCTGGAGCTCCAAACCCAACAACACGTCCGAGCAGCAGGGCCAGAAAGCTCATCTGTCAGCCGAGGACAGCTGCGAAAAGAAGCGGTGACGCGCATTAGCTGCACAGATAAACAAGCTGGACTCAGGCGGAGGGGGCTGTTTTGCCAACACACGTGGAAGGAGGGGAGGGAGGCTGTTGTTTCAAAATAACGGGGAAATCCAGAGTGAGTGTTGGAGGAGGGGGAAATATCAGAGGTCAAACAGGTGGTTCGCCATGAGAACTCTTGGATATCAAACTTCATTTTTAAAATTTTAAGCATTACTTTTTCCTTATCGATTTGTAGTTTTTTTCTTTCTTTTAAAACTGTGACTTCTTTTTTAATTCTGTACATTTGTGGATAAACTGGAGAGTTTTCCGTGACATTGGGTGGTTTTAGCACGCTAGTGACACACAGCACCTGGTGCATGATGGCAAATGCCCATTTTCTTCATCTTCACCTGCTTCTGATTTTAGGCCAACTTTTTCTTTTTTTAAGATAGGCTGTTTTAGCATTTAGGCTAACATTTTTCCAGTTTAAACAGATATTTAGTCCTGCGTTGTCCCAGAACAACGTAGGACCCAGCGTTGTTCTGATGTGTCCTGCACAGCCACGGACTCTCTCTCCTGCAGCGCTGTGGCGACTCCTTGAGGCTTACGCCGGGTGAGGATCAGAGACAAGTCCAGTTTATACTCCCTCTCTGCTCTCCGTGCGGTATCAAGCATTTAGTGGCTGTACCCACGTCCGGGAGTGGTGCACTCCGGTCATCAGTGGTCAGACAGCGTCCCTGGTTGTCATGAATGGTATAGCCTAATTCATAAAAAAAGGTCGCACCCCAGGATATTGCCTCCGTGTGTGGCTACCTTGAAGACGAACGCCGAGAGGACTCTAGACCTGTAGCGAACCATCAGCGTTATGGCTCCTACGAGGCTGATATGTGTGTGTCCATAACCATAAAGCTCAGCTGTGTTTTTCCCGACTGGATGACAAGGGAAAAATCGCTTATCTGTGACCCAGTTCATCATCGATCTCACAGCGGCGGTGTCCAATAGTAGCGGCAGGCTGACGTCTTCGAACCTCACCGTGTACCACTTGTATGCTGCTCTGCTGGAGTCTGCTCTATGGATGGTGGTTGTTAGCCGTGGTTCAACTGAACTGGGTGACAAACTTGTTGCTAACTGTATTGGGCGACACACTTTGGTGAAATGATTAAGCTTTCCGCAGCATTGGCATCGCTGCCTCCAGGCCAGTCAGGAGCGCGCTCGAGTTCGGTACGTCAGGGAACCACAGTTGCCGCACATTTGGTGTTCCGTTGTCCCGTAATATTCACCTCGGTGTCCTCTGAGAAGGTTGTGGTGTAAGCAGGTTCTTCTGCCGGGGTAACTGCTTGTGCTAGCGTGGTCCATTGTTTTGGGTCACCAAGTTGTGATGTTAGCTTGTCGGCAGCCTCCAGCTGAAGTGCTAATTCCACTGCCTTTGTCTTCACCACTGCACGGCGGCACAGTGGTTTAGCACTGTGGCAGCACAGTTTTACCCTCGGCCGGGGGATCGCAGGGATCATGAGATCGTGGGTTCAATCCCAGCCCCCGACCAACAGTGAGCTGTGTGGAGTTTGCATGTTCTCCCCGTGTTGCGCGGGTTTACTCCGGGATTTCTCCGGTTTCCTCCCGCACACCAAAAACATGTAGGTTTAGGGCGCTCGCGCACGCAGCGACCAGCAGCCGGTGGCTTGTCACCAGACTGCAAACCAAGTCTACCTACGGGTACAAATAAGTAACAAAAAAAAAAAAAAAAAAAAAATCCAGCGCCATCAACAGCTTTGCCCACAGCTGCGGGTTGCTGGTGTGCTCCGCTATTTGGTCCCGCACCATTTCGTCCTCTAGTTGCCTAAACCTGTACCTGCTTGCCAGACAGCGGAGGTCCGCGACATACTGCTGGGTTGACTCTTCCGCTTTCTGTTGGCGCTGGCGGAACCTTATCTTCCTCACCAGCACCTTTTCAGGTGTTGTGAAATGTCCATCTAGCAGCGTGATACACTCCTCATATGTGTTCACCGGTCCCAATGTACCAAACACCTGTTGTTGGTACCCAGGCTGTGGATCAGGAATGCACATAGCTGCATTTTGCTGACCTTAGCCATGTCCATATCTGAAACGTACATCTGGAATGATTCAAATCAACAAGGCCATGGGATGGGCGGCTCACCTGGGGATGAGAGGAATGGTGGCAGGGGTGCCAATGTTGTGTCTGTGAATGAGGGACAGTGGAGACGATGGCTGTGCTGAACACTGACTTTTATTAGCCAAACTGGTAACACGTGGAACACCCAGAACACTAGCTAGAAAGTTAACAAAGCAGGGCTACAGGTCAGTGTATGTATGACTAAAGGTGGAGCACCAAACCACCTGGGGCTGCCGTCGTCAGTCTCTTATTATAGGCACAGCATGATGACGTCACCCATGCTTGCGCCATCACGTCCGTGCCATGCCTAGTGTTACAGCAGTACATAACAATTTCTGCTTTTATTCTAATGTTCATTAAGCTTAGGCTATGTTAGCATTCAAACTAGCTTTTCTCAAGGTTTAAGTATTTATCACTACTGTGATACTGTCACTACTGTGAAGACCATCACTGTACGGGGAAACCATAAGCCCTGGATGACTGCAGAGGTGTACTCGCTGCTTACAGCCAGAGATGCAGCCTTCAGAGCGAAGGACAGGATCGCCCTCCGCTCAGCCAGGTCTGCGCTGTCAAGGGGAATTAAGACGGCAAAGTGCGCCTATGCGGAGAAAATCCAGGGTGACACTAGGAACACCAAGCAGATGTGGCAGGGAGTTCGGACACTGACGGGCTATAAGTCTAGGCAGGGGGTCGATGATGACGACGCTTCGCTTCTAGACAGGCTCAACGACTTCTTTGCACGTTTTGAAGCATCAAACCCGACAGTCAGAGGGAGGGCTGGCCCATCCCCACCATCGGTCGGACCAGCTTTCACCATCAACACAGCGGACACACGGAGGACCCTAACCAGAGTCAACCCACGTAAAGCTGCAGGTCCGAACAACATCCTGGGACGTGTGCTCCGAGACTGCACGAGCGAGTTGGCGGATGTACTGACTAACATTTATAACATGTCACTGAGTCAGGCCATCGCTCCCAGATGCTTCAAGACCTCTATCATAGTACCGGTGGCAAATAAACAAGTTGTGTCCTGTCTGAATGACTATCGTCCTGTTGCACTAACACCAATCGTGATGAAGTGTTTCGAACGACTTGTCAAACCACACATTACTGCCTGCCTCCCTGCATCACATGACCTGCTCCAGTTTGCATATCGTTCAAACTGCTCCACGGAGGATGCTATAGTCACCACCCTGCACTCTGTCATCACCCACCTGGATCAGAAAGATACCTATGCCAGACTCCTGTACATTGATTTCAGTTCAGCATTCAACACCATTATTCCCCAGAGACTGACGGAGAAATTACTCCTTCTCGGTCTGAATACCGCCACATGTCTCTGGATCCTGGATTTCCTGACTGACAGACCTCAGTTTGTCTGGGTTGGAAACAACATCTCCAACTCTGTCATGCTGAGCATCGGATCCCCTCAAGGCTGCGTACTCAGTCCACTGTTGTTTACACTTCTAACACATGACTGTGTATCCAGACACGAGGGGAACCAGATTATTAAGTTTGCAGACGACACCACAGTGGTGGGACTTATTCAGAGGGATGAGGAATCAATGTACAGGGAAGAAGTGAGAGACCTGGAGGGCTGGTGCAGGGCGAACAATCTGGTGCTCAACGTGGACAAAACGAAAGAGATGATTATCGACTTCCGGCGATCACAGCCTGAACACGTCCCCCTCAGCATCGGCAGCCATACAGTGGAGAACATCAAGTTCCTCGGAGTGCAGATCTTGCAGGACCTGACCTGGAGCAAGAATTCCTTGGGGATCAGGAAGCGGGCCCAGCAGAGACTGCACTTCTTGAGGAAACTCAAACAGGCCTCTCTCCCCATCTGCATCCTCAGGACCTTCTACAGAGGTGGGGTGGAGAGTGTTCTGACGTACTGCATTGCTACATGGTACTCCAGCTGCAGTATGTCAGACAAAAAAGCCCTGCAGAGGATAGTTAAGGGAGCTGAGAAGGTAATTGGAGTCTCCCTCCCCTCTGTCCAAGAACTTTTTCAGAACCGTTGCAGGAGTAGGGCACTGAACATTGTCAAGAACCATTCTCACCCTCTGCATAAACACTTTGAACTCCTGACATCTGGCAAACGATTCCGGAGCATCAGAGGCAGAACCACCAGACTGATTAACAGCTTCCTTCCACAAGCCGTTAGGATGCTGAACAGTTTATACGGAATCTCTCATACATACTACCGCACCTACGGACATTATGTATATTATAGTTCTGGTTAGTTTTCAAGTATGTCTCAGGGATGTGTGAATGGATGTAGTGGGGCAGGGGTGAGGGTGAGTGTGTCTTAAATTGTGTTCTTTTACTTATATGGATGCCGAGAGAAACGCAATTTCATCGTGCCTGCACTACAGTTATATGTACAGCAATATGACAATAAAGGTTGATTTGATTTGATTTATAAGATGATTTTTGATACTTTGAACTATTTATGCTTTTCTGTTGTTTTTTTTTTAAAGATTATGCTATTTTTATAATCTAGCTAGCAGTTTAAGCAGTTTTAAGTATATAATTAGCATTTTTAAGCTAACTTTGTAAGATAAGCCTTTATTAGTCCCACAATGGGGAAATTCCAGGGTTACAGCAGCATAGGGATAGCAGCACTCAGAGCAATGGTTAATAAGATAGTAAGAACTGGTTAGCCAAAAGCAATAAATGAATATACATATGTACACAGATATATACACAGTGCAGGAGCATTGCAGCTCGATGGAATAAACAGCAGCATTAAGGTTTGTTAAGTTACCCTGCAGAATATGATTATGTACCCAGACAGTATATTTTGTATTTGAATCAGCAGTGTTGTTGTCAGCCTCAGTTATGATTGAAACTGTCCTAGTTGTATAATTGGGGAGGGGTGTTTTATTGTGCAAGGTTGTTACATTTAGTACATTCAATACAACCTTTATGAGCAGCCCTGGTTAGGTTATAAAGTCTGACAGCCGTAGGTTGGAAGGACCTGCAGAACCTCTTCATTGTGCACCTAGGATGGCGCAGCCTACCGCTAAATGAGCTCCTGAGTGTATTAAGTGTGTCCTGCATGGGGTGGGACTTGGACTCAAGCAGAGATGACAGCTTAGCCACCACCCTCCTCTCTCCTACCTCCTCCACTGGGTCAAGGCATCGCCCTTGAACAGAGCTAGCTTTTTTGACCAGTTTGTTCAGTTTTTTCCTGTCGGCTGCCGTGATGCCACTGCCCCAGCAGACCACTCCAAATGTGATGGCTGATGCCACCGCCGAATCGTAGAAGGTCTTCAGGAGTGCCCCTTGCACTCCAAAAGACCTGAGTCTCCTCAAGAGGAACAGCCTGTGCTGCCCCTTCTTGTAGAGTGCGTTGGTGTTGTGTGACCAGTCCAGTTAATTGTTCAGGTGAACACCCAGTTCAATTCAATTTTATTTATTATAGCACAAATCACAACACAGATCATTTCAAGGCACTTTACAAAAAAGGGTGGGTTTAGGCCACACTCTCAAATTTATAGAACCCCGCAGAGATCCCTAAGAGCAAGCACTGCAGCGACACAGGCGAGGGAAAAACTTCCCTTTCACAGGTAGAAACCTCGAGCAGAACCATAGCTCATAGAGGACGGCCATCCGCCTCGACCAGCTAGGTTGAAAAAGAGGTAAAAGGTAGGAGGCCTGGCAGTGGCTACATTCAAAACAAACATAACAAATACAATTCAACATTAACATTCACAGCCAGACCTTCCAGTATCAAGCCGGGTTAGGCTCCACATGTGGGTGAAGGCCTGGCAGCGTTAACTATAAGCTTTATCAAAGAGAAAAAATTTCAACTTACTCTTGATTAAAGAGAGAGAGTCTGCCTCCCGAACTGAACTGGGAAGATGGTTCCACAGGAGGCGAGCTTGATAACTGAAAGCTCTACCTCCCAATCTACTTCTGAAGACCTTGGGGACCATCAGTAGTTTGGATTTTTGGGAGCGCAGAGCTCTGATTGGATGATAGGGAACTATGAGTTCTTGCAGGTAAGAAGGAGGCAGACCATTAAGGGCTTTATAGGAGGACAATCTTGATTTCAATTCTATACTTTATTGGGAGCAAATGCAAAGAAGCTAAAACTAGACTAATGTGATCTCCCTGTTCTCATCAGGATACGTGCAGCTGCATTCTGAATGAGTTGGAGAAACTTTATGGACTTATTAGGACAACCTGATAAAAGCGAATTACAATAGTCTAGCCTAGCAGTGACAAAGGCGCGGACAAGTTTCTACCAGATACTCACCCAGGTAGAATCTTACCCTAATCTTACCCCATCTTACCCTTACCCAGGTACATGTACAATGTCACCATCTCAGTGTCTGTTCCCTGGATGTTGATGATGCTGTGGGTGGTTGTCCTTGCCCGCAGCAGTCCACCACCAGTTCCTTAGATTTCTTTGCATTGATCTGGAGGCAGTTCCACAGGCACCAGTCCACAAAGTCCTGGATAAGCCCTCTGTACTCTGCATCATCTCCATCAGAGATGAGGCCAATGATCGCAGAGTCATCCAAGAACTTCTGTAGATGGCAGTGTGGTATGTTGTGTGAAAAGTCAGCAGTATTGAGGGTAAACAGGAAGGGAGCCAGAACTGTTCCCCGGGGGAACCCATGCCACAGATGATGGTATCAGACATACAATCCTAGGTTCTCACAAACTGTGGTCGGTTTGTGAGGTAGTTAAGGATCCACGATGACAGGTGCTGGTCCAGAGTAGCTTGTCCCTCAGGATCACTGGTTGAATGGTGCAGAAAGCACTGGAGAAATCAAAGAACATGATCCTCACAGTGCTTCCAGGCTTCTCCAGGTGGGACAGGGAATGGTGTAGGAGGAAGATCATTGCATCCTCCACCCCGATGCCATGCTGGTAGGCAAACTGAAGTGGGTCCATTGCTGGTCCAACCAGGGGGCAGAGGTGGGTGAGGAGAAGCCTCTCCAGGGTCTTCATTAGGTTTGATGTGAGGGCCACTGGTCTGTAGCTGTTCAGGTCCTTAGGGTGTGGGGTCTTTAGTATGGGTACCACACAGGATGTTTTCCACAGCTGTGGCACCCTCCCCAGCTTCAAGCTCAGGCTGAAGATGTGCGCCACGATCCCACACAGCTAGTCTGCGCAGGACTTGAGGAGCCTTGAGCTGATGCCATCCGGACCCACAGCCTTCCTTGCCTTGATCTTCTTCACCTCAGCTCTCATCTGGATCTTAGTGAGGGTCAGGTTGGGACAGGGAGGTTGTGTGCTGGAAGGGGGGTGTTGGGGGGAAGCCATCGACAGCGGGACTAGATGAAGGTGGAGGCAGCAGTGGTTGGTGGGCAGGCGAAGAAGAGGTCAGTTGGTCAAACCTGTTAAAAAACAGGTTCAGGTTGTTCACCCATTCCCTAACCCCCCTTCCACTGGCCTGGGAGGAGGTATTCTGGTGCCCAGAGATGGTTTTGAGGCTTCTCCAGACACCGCTGACCTCACTCTGCTGCAGCTTGTCCTCCATATCTTCCTCCTTACCACCCTCTGTATGGACTTCAGCTGGATTTTTTCCAACTATTTCCACCTTTCTGCTCACATTTTTAAAGATTGTGCTATTTTCTTAATCTCGGTAGTTTTTTTTTTAAAAAAGGTTTAAGCTTATATTTAAGCCTTTTTAAAACTAACTTTGTACAATTTCAAGTTATTTCTACTTTCAACATTTTAAACAATCAGGCTATTTTCACGTTTGCGATTACATTAAAGCAGAATATTACAGCCTTTTGAAGCATTTCTGGAAAGCATCACTGTAAGCAGCTTTCACTTGGCATTTTTGGTAAGAAATGCTAATTTTTCTACTTCTGTACTAAAAGGTAGTGTTGTAGTTAAGACTAGACCGGAACCAGAGTGCAGAAGGACCTAGACGTTGTCGGCCAAGACCAAGTCAAGGTGGAAGGAGGGAGGCTATTGCTTTGAAATAACAGGGAAATCCCAACTGACCAGGAGGGAAAACATCAGTGGTCAAACAGATGGTCTGAGATATCAAACTTCATTTTAAAATGTTAAACTCATTACTTTTTCCCTGCCAGTTTGTAGCTTTTTTCTCTTACAGTTGAGACTTCTTTCTTAATTCCTGTAAATTTGCAATTAAACTTTTTAAATTCAGCATGCCGGTGACACAGGGCACCAGGTGCATAATGGGAGATGCCCATCGGCTGACTTGGCGTTCAGCTAATGCCCTCCTTCATCCATCAGCCTTTAAGTCATCTCACATGACATTCTGTCATTGCCTCTGACAGCTGCTCCTCAGTGATGCATCGCACTGACTGCCTACATCAGAGACACCACACACACTGCAGACACTTGGGAACAGTCTAACACTGACAAGCTCCAGCTGTCAGCCTTTTCCAGTCTGCAGCTTTTTACCTGTAAATTTGCAACTTTTTTATATGTTTGCAACTTTTTCTTGCAAATTTTCAATTTTTCCCCTATAAATATGTAACTTTTTTCTTAAAAAAACTTGAAAGGTTTTTTTCCCGTAATTTGCAACTTCTTCTTCCAAAATTTTAAACTTTTTTCCTCCAAAATTTGTAACTTTTTCCCCGCAAATGCAAATAAATATTTTTGACTATTTCTTGTAAATTTGCATTTTTCTCACTATAAATTTGCAAACTTTTTCTCAAAAATTTGTAACTTTTTTCTCCAAAACTTCCAACTTTTTCCCTCCAACTGTGAGCCTGTTGCTCGACCACCAGCTTCAGCCATCAATTTTGGTCTGTACTGAAGCTCAGAAAGTTTATAGACTAGTACAGAACTGAAATAGGTTTGACTGGCTCTGTTGTATTTAAAATGAGTGAGTGGTGTAATGTACCTGTGTGTGCTCTGCCTCTCTCTCTCTCCCTCTGATTAGGCTCACCCCCTGCAGCCTTGTTCTCCACCTGCTGCTTATCAGAGAGGCCCTTTAAATAGGACACTCTCCCTTCACTCTGTCTGGTGACGTTATCCTGCACACAGCATGTGCGCATCCTGTCTGAGCTTAGAGTCTATGCATTATTCTGCCTTGGCATGCTTTTCACCTTTTGCTTGCCCTAGACCCTGAGATTGCCTCCTGTATTGGAATTATCTGCCTGCCGTAATCTAACCTGCTGTGCTCTGACCCCTATGTGCCTCTGAATTCAGGAAATAGCCTTTAGGATTGGATTTGGATGTTCTTGGACTGTGCACACCCTCACCTCCCTAAGTACGTCGACTTACCCCCGTTTTTCATCACTGCTCTTCACTCTCACTCCCCAGCACTCAGGCCTTGCCAGCCTGCCTCCTTCAACCCCCAGGAAACTCCCCTACAACACCTCTCCCCCTGGCAACCTGCTCATCCAGCATGGAGCTCCTTCATCTACTCCCAGCCACTCTCCCCTGTCAAAGTGTAAGCACAAGAACTAACATTAAAACTTCATTATACTGTCCATCAGTTATACTTTTCTGTCCCTCTGCTCTCTCCTCATAGGGTTGCCAGATCCTTGAGAAAAACATCATTGCACATTAGCTTGCATATTTATCGCAATAAAATTTATTGTTTCACTTCTATTGTTGTTTCCTCCTGTGTCTGTCACGATGGCCCTCACAGCCCATCACAAGACGCCTCAGTCACCAGTGAGTTTGCAGTGATGTTTATTTACAGTGCAGGTTAGGCAGGCATAGGATGTACACACAAAGGGATGAGTATGTCTGAGCCGGGGAGCACCCGATGCGCCAGACGAATAATAACAAAGGTGAAGTCACACAGAACGTACCTTACAAACGGGACCATTAACAGACGGGTACAGGAGATTCCCAAGTCGGTTAACAGTGAACAACGGAGGGAAACAGAGACTGCCGCATCGGGGAACATTGAGCACCTGCTTTTAATTCTGGTAACTAATGACCCCGATGCAGCACAGCTGTTGCGTTGACAGGAGTGCAGCTGCTGACTCTGACAGCAGGGAGCTCCCCTGGGCGCCTTCACAATAAGAGCCCGAGGAGCTAGAAGGAATCCACTGCTGTCACAGCCAGGGAAATATGATATGAGACCCGAGTGTGGACGGAACCGACACTCGGGCTATGACAGCGTCTGCTTTTGGGTCATATGCTACACACCATAGCAGTATGTCACTAGCAAGACTGACCCAGCCGACACAGGATGGAAGCCATAAAAGACCAGGGGCTTTTGAGCAACAGCTCGATCAGGCCGATTATCAGACCAAGGTCATTGTGAATTAAGTTAATGAGCTTATCGAACGCATGACCCAGCTTGAAACCATGGCTCAGCATCTTGTGACAGCTCTTTCCACCGTCGCTTCCGTGGCTAGAGCTAGCTCTCCCCCCGGCTGGGCAGTTCCCTTCTGGTCTCCACACCTCCCCGCTACAGCAGTCGGTTGGGGAGCCGGCGAGTTCCTTTTGCAGTGTCAGCTCGTGTTTCATTGCGTTCCGGGGCACTTCCCTTCCGACCGCAGTTGGATTGCTTATTTAACTGGGCTCCTCGATGATCACACTCTTTTGTGGGCCCAAGCAATTATCCAGGGGATGAATTAGAAACACCTATATCAACAACCGTTTTTTGGACAAATTCCCCTGTGTTTTTGACCATTTGGAATGGGAGGGGGCAGAGTCCTCCCAGCTCATGACTGTTTGCCAGGAGACTAGATCAGCAGCCGAGCACTCCACTGATTTTCAGGTTCTCGCTTCCTCCGCAGGTTGGGATGACGTCGCGTTATGCTCAGCATTCACCCACAGCCTCAATTCCACACTTCGCGATGAACTTGCCCCTCCGTGGGATGAACCCGAATCGCTTGATGTGCTCATCTCTCTTGTCATTAAACTGGACAACAGGCTATGAGAATGCGCGAGGGAACAACAGTCCGGTTCTTGGCACCTAGCTTGCTCCTCCCCACTCCGTTCGCAGCTCGTCTCCCTTCCGCCGCCTGACTCACTGGAACCCACGGCCATGGGCTGGCCCAAGCTCTCTTAAGCCAAACGACTGTGATGTTGCAAGGTGGGGTTGTGTCTCTATTGTGGGCAAGCGGGTCACTTTGCTGCACAATATTCCGCGAACGGAAAAAGGCACGGCTTGCCAGTTGCAGTAGGGAGACTAGCAGGCAATGCATCTGGATCCCTGCGTACAGATTTCACTTCACCCATTTGACTGTTGCTCAATCACACTGAGTATGTCAGCAACGCTCTGACTGATTCTGGGTCTGAACAAAACTTTATTTCAGAGTCTGGCAACCCGATTAAAAGTCCCCTCTAAATGGCTACAGCAGCCCGTAGGTGCTGCTGGTTGCCCTGTCTGGCCAGCAGATGTATTAGGTTTCTAAGCAAACTCTGCCTATAGCCACGTTGTCCTCAGGGAATCATTGTGAACATCTAGAATTTTTTGTCCTGCCAGCTTCCACTTCCCCCATAGTGCTAGGGTACCCCTGGTTAAGGCTCCATAATCCTACCATTGACTGGTCGAAGGGAACAATTAGTTTCTGGAGTCCATTCTGCATGTCCGCTTGTCTCCAGTAGGCCACCTGTTCACCACACATTCCTTTTCCACCTCCCACTGTTGACCCCCCCCCCCCGATTTGGCCAACGTACCCTCCATCTATCATGACCTGGGGCCTGCCTTCAGTAAATCCAAAGCTCTGCCCCTTCCTCCTCACTGACTCTATCACTGTGCCATAGAGCTCCAACGGGGCTGTCTGTATAGCCTAGCTGCCCCTGAGAAAAAGGCCATGCACACAGGATATTAAAGAGTCCCTTAGCGCAGGTATCATTCATCCCTCATCTTTTGCAGTGGGAGCAGGGTTTTTCATTGCGGGAAAGAAGGATGGCACCCTTCGCCCATCCATAGATTACCAGGAGCTCAATATCTTTGCTGTAAAGGACAAATATGCATTACCCCTCATTAACTCAGCCTTTGAGCAGCTCCGGGGGTCCACCAGCTACACAAAACTGGACATCCAGAACCCGTACCATCTCGTTTGGATCCGTGAGGGGGGTGAATGGAAGACAGGATTCCATACCCCCACCGGCCATTTTGGATACCTCATCATGCCCTTTGGCCTAACGAACGCCCCTGCGGTTATTCAACATTTCATCAACGATGTGTTACATGATTTCCTTGGTACCTTTGTTTTTGTTTACCTGGATGACACCTTGATATTCTCTGATTCCCTAGCAGAGCGCAAGGTCCACGTTCGCAGGGTGCTTTAACGGCTCTTGGAGAACCAGCTGTACGTCAAGGCAGAGAAATGTCAGTTCCACACTACATCCACTACTTTCTTAGGGTTCATCATTACCGACGGCCAGATTAAACCAGACCCTAAGAAGGCTCAAGCAGTCTGAGTGTCCCACACCCACCTCCAGAAAACAGTTATCAATCAATCAATCAATCAATCAATCAAAGACTTTATTCCAGACTCAAGGTCCATCAAGAGAAAAATAAACAAGTAAAGTAAAAAAAAACAAGACAGTTGAAACAATCAAAAAGTTACAAGAAACACTAAGACATAACTGCTTAAAGAAGTACAAAGACAGTACAGACTTTAAAAAGACTTAAAAAGACTACTGTACCAGTGCCTTCTAAACTGTGACTGACAGCGAATAGAACTGAGCTTAATGCTAGACATGACTTGAATGATTTCATTTCTAGATACATCAAGCCGAGAGATGAATTTATACATAAAATTCCTTATTACTGCATGCAGAGTATTTACACGTGATGAGACAAATAACTCGGAAGCACTGCACCATCGAGGCTTTTTAAGTAAAATTCTTAAGGCATCATTGTAGGCAACCTGTAATTTCTGCATACTTAGTTTCCTATAATTTATCCATAAATGAGCAGTGTATAAAGGTGTACAATAGGTTTTAAAAAGAACCAGTTTCACCTCATCTGAACAAAAACCAAATCTGCGTGCAAGAATATTTGCTTGCATGTAGATTTTGCAGCGTTGTCTGAAAATATCATCATCATCAGTCATTCTATCATTAATAACATGTCCCAGATATTTAATTTTATCCCTGACAATTAATTCCCTGCCTGCCAATTCAAAGACAGGGAATTTCATTAACAAATCTTCTTTAGTGCGGCAGATCAGCACACAACTCTTATTTGTATTATATTTTATGTCATTTTCCTCTCCATAAGCACTACACACTCTTAATAACTCCTGAAGACCAGCACTACTTGGACTGAGAATAACTAGATCATCAGCATACATGAAATGATTCACTAACTTATTCCCTATTAAACACCCAGTTTTACAGGCATTCAGTTGCTTTGACAACTCATCCATGTAAAGATTAAATAGAATAGGGGACAATATACTGCCCTGTCTGACACCACTGCTCACACCAGATGGTGATGAATGACTCTTCCCCCATTTCACCAGCATCTTCTGTTGTGCGTACCAGTAAATCAGGATACGTACTAAGTACTTGGGCACCCCCCTGTCAATCATTTTCCTAAACAGCATCCTGTGATTAACACGATCAAACGCCTTGGAGACGTCAATAAAGCACAGAAAAACTGAAGAATTTTGATTTCTGTACTTATTTATAATTTCTTTTAAGGCATATATGCACAGATCTGTTCCATGATGGGGTTTGAATCCAAATTGATGATCAGTAGATTTGATGAATACATTTAATTTTTCAAACATGATTTTTTCCAGTACTTTAGATATTATATTGGCTAAAGCTATGGGTCTGTAATTATCCAGGCTACACAGCTTGCCAGCTTTATCTTTAATGACTGGTACCAACACAACAGACAATAATGATTCTGGTAACATCCCATGAATCATGAAGCTGGTGAAACAGATTGCAAGAAGAGGAGCAATTCTTGAGCTAGCGTATTTAAGATGCTCAGCAGAAATACAGTCTAAACCACTCGCTTTGTTATCTGATAGCTCCCTAATGGCTTTGATCACTGCATGAGTGTCAATCAGGAGCGAATCGTCCCTTTCTACTTTCCCTACCTTATAAGTTTCATCCTTAGTTGAATTAAATAATGAGTAAAAGTGTTGCCGCCAAAGATCCACAATATTTTCTGTACCTGAAATGCCTTCCAAAGTACAGGGCAAAGGCGTTTTACTGTTACTAATCCGTCTAAGCTCCTTCCAAAATTCTGTGACATTCTTATCTAACAATTTCTTGGCCAGGGAATTACTTCTCATAAGCTGCTCATTTTTAGAGATATGACGAATAGCATACTTAAACTTAGCATTTGTACATTTCTTCATCTCAAATTCTGGCCCTTGTCTGGGTCTCCCAGCCACCACCCATGCTTTATATGCTTCCCGAGCTTCAGAATAAGGCACAGCTACGGCCTCATTCCAGCCAGGTCTAACCTTATGTGTTTTACGTATTTTCTTATAATAAGGCTTGCTGTCCTTATACAGGGAGTTAACTACAGCATTGTACAGACTACAAAGGTCCTTCTTATGTTCAATAATGCTACAGTTCACATCGCTGCACATTACAGCATCTCTAGGAAGACATATTTTACTCAAGGATTTATCTGTATGAACACAATATTCTACAATTTCTTCCTCAGAAAGAGTGTCCCAGTCTAATTTTCCCACCTCATCCTGACTGACATTTTGATAAAGTGCAGGTAGACAGTCAACATTAATTATCATCTCAAACGGTATATGATCAGACATTGCTAACCCATAATAAATACTCATGCCACCCAAAGAAGCATGTGCATCACCCGTGCTGATGCAATGATCGAGCCAGGACGTAGTGTGCCAAGCCTCACTTATATAGGTATAACTATCAGGAGGCATTAGTACCTTACTTGACAAGATTAAGTTGTTCTCATAGCAAAAATGATACATATGTTTTGCAAATAAGGAGTCAGTGTCAGATATGTCTGCATTCAAGTCCCCCATAATAAAAATACAGGTATTATTATAGTCTTGCATATAAGAATTGATAAAGGCAAGCTTATTTAAATATTCATCCTCATTCTGTTGACATTCAAATGGCGTATATACATTGATAATAAGGAATTCCTTATCATTACAATTAAACTGCACACCAATACACCAATCTACACCAAGTCGGACCACTTTTATCAAGGAGTCCAGCTTCTTTCTCCAGAGGACAGCCACCCCTCCAGGTATCCTCCCCCTGATAATCCCCTTGCTGAGGTCAGTTGTAGACTCCCCAGCACCATGGAAATCAGGGTTAAGACAGTTCAAACGTTCCAAGTCTTGTTCTGAAAGAAACGTCTCCTGAAGGCACAAAATATCACAATTGTTCAATAGATTGTCAATAACTAACCGGCGAGCTTTCTCCCCAGCACTTTGCCCCAATTTAAGGCCACGACAGTTGTAAGACATGACCTTAATACCCATCAAAAAAGGAGGAAGAGTTAAGAAAGATCGCCATCATGCGTGGGTGTCCGCATATTCTCCACAGCAGCCGCTCCACTAGCTCCAGCCCTCCCAGCCCCTCGGGGCTCATAATATTGCCGCACCAATGCGCCCTCTGGCCAGAGCTCTGGCTGGTACATGTCCCCCACCTCAGAGCATTCCGCCGTTACTTTAAACGAGCCAACTCTGCCGTTCCCAGTGATGATTTTCTGACATAAAACTTCTCGTCCAAGCTTATCTTTAAGATATGCAGATAAAGTGTCAGCTTCCAAATCACGATGAAAACGGGTAGCAAACACACTCACCGTCTTGGTCCGAACTGTTTTAATATTCCCAGAGCCCGTACCCACAACAGGGGCCGCGTTGCTGCCTTTATTCCTGCGGCTGTTTGAAGCAGAGGATGGCTTGGGTTTAACCGCAGCGCGCTCAGATCGCCTTCGTCCCTTTTTCACAACTTGACTCCATGTTGGAGATCCTGGTTCAGAGGCTACTGTTCCAGAATTTTCTCCGGTTATAGGCTGATCCACCGGCTCCGAATTCACATCCAGAGCCTTCTCTCCAGCGGTCAAGTGAGATTTCCGTGTGTCTCCAGGTCTTGAGTCGATCGTCAGGCAGGCCACCTCCTCCGTTCGACATTAGCGGGGCTGGCAGGCCCTCCCAGGGCGGGCGCTTCCTTATCCACGGCTCGTGCGGCAGACTGCTCCAGGCCACTTACACGGCGGGCAATATCCGAGGTTATTGTGCGTAGATCTTCACTGGAGCTAGTCTGTAACAGCATGGTTTGTTTCATGGCACAAACCTCTGCACGTAGCTGCTCCATTCTCCTCAGTAGGCTTGAGCAGTCCAGGCTGGAAAATGTAACCAGCGGCAAATCATCCAGGTAATGAGAGACGAATCTAGGTAGATTTTCACCACATTCATTCATCACCTTAAGGCAACTCTTTAAATTATTTGCATCTTTCTGGGCCCCCTTGTGTGTAACATACCTCTGTGTAGTGGGGCAGAGCTCAAACAGGACTTTTTTCGAGGCCTCAATCCACTCAGAGTCAAAAGTTCTTGAGGCCAATAGGACGATCTCATCCTGACTCAGAGTCTTAATTTTCACTGCAAGGAAATTTAGCAGCTCATCCTCAACAATTATTTTCCCCTCAGCAGTTTTATATACTTCAGGTTTTAAACGAGACCGTTTTACCTCAGGGGCTTCCATAGAGCCATTCCAGCCAGGACGTGTGGATTCCGCCATCTTGTGCCAGCTTGTTTCACCGTCCTTTTAATCCACTTTGTGACCAGAAACGGAATCAGGGCCTTCTCCGGTCAGCTTAGTTGTCTCACAAATATTCCTCACATTTGCTGGTGTCCAACAGAAGACTTTAGAGCAGTTTTACCAGGAAGTCTCAGTTCAGGTCTCAGAGCTCCTCAAAGCACCTCTGGTCTCGTCGCCATCTTGCTTGTCATCTGTTACAACAGTTCCTAAGATTTTTCAACTTCTACCACAGATTTATCCATAATTACAGCTCTGTGGTTTCTCCTTAGACCTGCCTGACCTCCACCAAGTCCCAGTTTGTCTGGTCAGATGAATCCAATGCTGCATTCATTCACCACGTTAAAAAACAAATTCACCAACGCTCCTATCCTCACCCAGCCAGACCCTGAGCGACAGCTCACTGTGGAGGTGGACACCTTGGACAGTGGGGTGGGGGCAGTCCTCTCACAGTGCTCAGTCACCGACGACAAGGTCCACACCTGTGTGTTTTTAAGCGATTTTAAGAAGAGTGAATTTGTATGATCTTTCTTACCAGTTTTATGAATTATCCTTTTTGCGGTTTTTTGCAGTAGCGATAGTGGCTGTAGTGCACATTTATATGCATTGCCACAAACCTTCCCGCAGTAATTTAAATATGGTAAAATGAGTGAACAGCAGAGAATGTGGAGTGATTCCAGAATAGGCTTTGCTTTACTCAGTACTGAAATGTTTCTTCACAGTTTGTTTGTGTATGTTTTATGTGAGATTTCTAGCTTCTCTGACCAGCTATTGCCACACGAAGAAAGTTGTTTTCCTAAACTCTTTCAATGTCCATATCACCTACCTGTATCTGTACATGAGCGTCCCTTTTACATAACCAGATACCATGAATTTAGTTTTACTTAAGTTTAATGATAATTTATTTCGCTTGAACCCCCTTTTCAATTTGCACATTTCAGAACCGATAATCCCTAATAGCTCCTGCAAATCACCCCAGAACAAAAGATAGTTGTGTCATCAGCAAATAGAACTAATTTTGGTATATTTGATATTTTGAGAATGTCCATCCATCCATCTATCCATCTTCTTCCGCTTAATCCTTTTCGGGTTGTGGGGGGGGGGGGGGCTGGAGCCTATCCCAGAATCTTTGGCCAAGAGGCAGGGTCCACCCTGGACCGATCACCAGTCCATCACAGGGCCAACACAGAGAGACAGACAACCATTCACTCTCACAGTCATACCTGAGGACAGTTTAGAATCCCCAGTTTTGATGCCAGTTAACCTAACTTGCATGTTTTTGGCATGTGGGAGGAAACCAGAGAAATCCCGGAGTAAACTCACGCAGACACGGGGAGAACATGCAAACTCCACACAGATCACTGTTGGTCGGGGGCTGGGATAGAACCCACGATCCCCTGGCCAAGGGTGAGTTGCTGTGCTGCCGCAGTGCTAACCACTTCTCCACTGTGCTGCCCTATTTTTGAGAGTCATTTATATATATATATACTATATATACAGTATATATACCCCTGGACCCCTACTGGTTATATGTGTTTTACATTTGGATTTACACTAAATCACTGAATTAAAGACATTTTACAGGAAAACACAATCATGAAAACCTGCTTTTTGTTGCAAATTTGCAAAAAGTTCCAAATTTCCAAGAAAAAAAATGCAAATTTATCAGAAAAAGTTGCAAATATTGTAGAAAAAAAGGTAAAAAATGTACAGGAAAAAAGTTTAAAATTTTTAAGAAACATTTTGCAAATTTATTGGAAAGACTTGTAAATATATGAGAAAAAGTTTCAAAATTACAAGAAAAAAGTTTCAAATTGAGGAGAAAAAAGTTGGGAATTTTTGAAGAAAAAAATTGCAAATTTATAGAAAAAAGTAGCAAATTTGCAAGAAAAAAAAACGCAAATTGAGGAATACAAAGTTGCAAACTTTTAAGAAAAAGGTTGCAAAACTATCCTCCGTATTCCTAGGTCCCATGATGCATTGCGTGAATTATGGGCGCAACTTCCGGTACTAGTTTAGAACGTATTGTCACTGAAATGGGACATTTTTCCTTGTTAAAAAACAATGACTTCAGCATCAAAAATGTGAGAACACAGCATTTTTCACCTCAAAAAGAGTAATATAATCATAGCACATCCCACGACTATGGAGGGATGAGAAGATGAGCTTAAGAGGCCAGCAGCTCCGTTAGTTAGCTCCGCTGCTAACATGCTAACGCTGTAAACAAATAAAAGCTCTGACATCATTGTTTCCATCGCAATAAAGTCGGCTGCATTTTGTTAAAATATGCTGGACATAATCAAATATACCTCAGAGCAGACGTAAAGTCTAGTCAGAGCCCCAAAGAACCACAACAGCGTGCTCGGGCGTTTTAAATTCGGGGTAAAACGTCAGATCTGTGACATTCATACCAGTGAAAACACACCTGGCGCTGCTGTGTCTGCACCACCGATCTCACGAGCAATTCTTTAGTTTTCAGGGCATGATCTACTCATTGCTGTTGAAGCCATAGAATTTGCAGATTTTGTTCCACAAAATACTTCAAGGAGGCAAGATGGCGCCAGTGTGTGGCTGATCGTCTACCTCTTTCATTTCTGTGTTTATTTTTGTGTCTAATCCTTTTCACTCAACAAATCAAGTCACTGCTGGTGTATGAGCACCAATCTCTCCTGGATCTCCGGTCTTCTGTTAAAGACCTAGCTTCAACTGATTTTAATGGACAGAAAACTTTGCCCCCAGTGTTATCGGGAGTTCCCACTCACCTGTACCGGGTTTCGGTTCCATCCTCCTGCTGGAAGCGTCACTGTCGCCACGATAAATGTGGCGGCCAGCTGGTAAAGCTCAAACTCTGCCTGGCGTGCTCCTCTTCTGTTTCCCGAGCAGAGTATGGATTATCTTCTCCCTTGTTTTTGCCTTGGCGCTCCTTGGACCTGTGACTGGCTTGGATGATGTGCTCCAGCCCCGCTGTCCCTGCTCTCCCCGGCTTCACCAGCGCAGCGTGAACCTTGGGAACCTGCAGCCGCTGCGTTGGGCTCCCCGGTCCGCTTTACCACCCGCCCCAGCTCCTGCCAGGATTGGCCTGGTAAACGCCAGATCACTGGTAAACGAAACTTTTATCCTCAGGGATTTCTTCACCTCCCGTGGTCTGGATTTCCTCTGCATATGTGAGACTTGGTTGAGTGTCAGTGACTGTAGTATTCCTTCTAAACTTTTACCGGCTGATTGTTCTTATTTTAACTTCTCGTGAATGTTGGGTCGCGGGGGAGGAACGGCAACTATTTATAGAAGTGATTTTAAATGTAAGCAGTATTTTTTATCATTGTTGTTCCCCAGTTTTGAAATGACTTTATTTGAGGTGGGTCGCTCTGACCCGGTGCTGGTTGCTGTCATTTACCGACCCCCCAAATACAATAAGGATTTTATGAATGACTCTGCAGATTTTCTGGCAGAAATTATGCCAATGTATGACCAAGTTCTTATTGTTGGAGATTTTAATATCCATGTGTGCTGTCCGGATAAGCCACTGGTGAAGGACTTTTTAAATCTCATTTATTCTTTTAGCCTGGAACAGTTTTTACCTGGTGGACCCACACATGAACACGGACACACATCAGACCTCGTTCTCTCTCATGGTTTGTCTGTGTCTAACCTGGAGATTGGTGATGCTGTATTTTCTGACCGTATGCCGATTTTATTTGATGTTGGTCTATCCTGCACCAGAGTTCAAACCTGCGCTCCTGCTCGCCGCTGTAGAATTGTTAACCCCTCCACTGCTGGCCAGTTTTCTGCTGCTTTTACCCAGCTCTGTGCTCCCCCGGATTTGACTTTTTTGATACAAAGGACCTCAGTTCCTGGTTTTATTCCTCTTGCCAAACCATCCTGGACTCTGTGGCTCCATTAAAAATCAAGCAGTTCAGAACCAAGCATGAACCGTGGTTTAATGACAGAACTCTTGCAGCCAGACGGGAACGCCACAAAGCTGAGCGCAGGTGGAAGAAGGACAAGTTGCAGGCATCATTTCACATCTTAAAGGACTGTTGGCATCTCTACCAAAATTGTGTTAAAGAGGCGAAAAGGGAACACCTATCTAATATTAGTGCAGCAAACTGTCATGATCCACGTGTGTTATTTAAAACTATTGATTTTGTTCTTAATGCCTCACAATCTGTCAGTATGGAAGTGTCTTCTGTAACATGAAATGACTTTTTACATTTTTTTATTGATAAGGTCACCACCATGAGGGCTCTTATTCCAGCTCCTGCCTCTGACCCCTCTGTGTCTGTCCCTTGCTCTGCTGTTTTTAATCAGTTTGAGCCTGTGACCTTGCAACAATGACAGGATGTGGTTGATCATATTAAGCCCTCAGGTTCTCCCTGTGATGCCCTCCCTCCTCGATTTTTTTTAAGGAAGTCTTTCCTAGCATAGATCAATCAGTTTTAACCATTTTAAACAACAGTTTAACGTCTGGTGTGGTTCCTGCAAATTTTAAGCATGCAGTAGTTAAACCCCTAATTAAGAAATCTGGTCTTGATCACACTGTGTTGGCTAATTTTCGCCCAATCTCCAAGCTGCCTTTTACTTCAAAAACATTGGAGAAAATAGTTTATTTCCAGTTGAAGGATTTGTTGGATGAGCATGATATTCTGGAGGTGTTCCAATCTGGTTTTAAAACCCTACATAGCACAGAGTCAGCACTATTAAGGGTTTTTAATGACATCCTTTTGATGTCTGATTCTGGTGATCATGTGGTTCTTGTTCTGCTAGACCTAACCGCTGCTTTTGATACAGCAGACCATGAAATTTTAATTTCTCACCTGCACTATCTTGTGGGTATTTCTGGTACTGCATTGGAATGGTTTAGGTCCTATTTAACTGATAGAACCATGTGTGTAAGTCTTGCTGGCTCTGAATCCTCCCCTGCTTCCCTGTCATGTGGGGTTCCACAGGGCTCAATTTTAGGGCCTCTGCTCTTTTCACTTTATCTGCTTCCACTGGGTTCAATTCTTAGAAAGCATGGCATCTCCTTCCACTGCCATGCTGATGACTGTCAGGTTTATGTTCCAATAGGGCAGAAGGAGGCTTTGTCAATCAAATCACTTCTTGAACACCTCAGTGACATTAAAGATTGGATGGCAGTGAACTTCTTAAGTTTTAATGAAAAGAAAACAGAAGTGATTGTGTTTGGACCCAGTGGCTCCTGTGAGTCCTCCCCTGTTGACTTGGGTCCCTTGACAGGGTTTGTCCAACCAACTGTCAGTAATCTGGGTTTTAAGATGGACAGTGATTTTAAACCAGATCGTCAAATTGCTGCAGTAGTGAAGTGCAGCTTTTTTCATTTAAGCCAACTGGCAAAGGTTAAACCCATTCTCTCTAAACAGCACTTTGAGACAGTAATCCATGCCTTTGTGACAGAGATCATCCTGCGCAGTTCGCCCCACACGGGACACGAACCCGCGACCTCTCAGTCAACTAACACACAGTTCGAGCATGGGAGACACAGCACGATCGCGCTGAGCTAAAGGTCCGACCGGTAGCTCAGCGCTACCATCTGGGGCTCACAGCACCAGTTTGTAACTGAGGTCATCAGCGCAGTTCGCCCTACACAGGACACGAACCCGCGACCTCACAGTTAACTGGTCAGAGACACGCACAGCACGATCGTGCTGAGCTAAAGGTCCGACCGATAGCTCAGCGCTACCGATACTGTATAAGGCTTTGGGAGGGAGGTTTACTAACGTTCTACGCCGTACAGTACTAGTTGGCATCCGTTACACTCTCCCCCTTAAACCTCACTCCCATGCCGGGTTCACGGCACCAGTGTGACAGAGATCATCCTGCGCAGTTCGCCCCACACGGGACACGAACCCGCGACCTCTCAGTCAACTAACACACAGTTCGAGCATGGGAGACACAGCACGATCGCGCTGAGCTAAAGGTCCGACCGGTAGCTCAGCGCTACCATCTGGGGCTCACAGCACCAGTTTGTAACTGAGGTCATCAGCGCAGTTCGCCCTACACAGGACACGAACCCGCGACCTCACAGTTAACTGGTCAGAGACACGCACAGCACGATCGTGCTGAGCTAAAGGTCCGACCGATAGCTCAGCGCTACCGATACTGTATAAGGCTTTGGGAGGGAGGTTTACTAACGTTCTACGCCGTACAGTACTAGTTGGCATCCGTTACACCTTCATCACATCTTGGCTGGATTACTGTAATGCACTTTATTTTGGAGTCAGCCAGTCTTCCCTCGCACGTCTCCAGTTGGTTCAGAATGCTGCTGCACGCCTTTTAAGTGGAACACGTAAGAGGGATCACATTACACCTATTAGACAGGTGCCTTAACTGTCCACTTTTAAAACTTATCCAAAAACTCATTTTTACTCCTTGGCCTTCAACCCAGCATGAAACATCGATTTTACTTGTTTCATTGCTTTATTATATGATTGTCATTTTTACTTGTTTTGTTTTATACCTTTTTAGTTGCATTTTACTGTCTTTTATGTCCTTTTCACTTTATCTATTCCTGATGTACAGCACTTTGTATCAGCTGTAGTTGTTTTTAAAGTCCTTTAGAAATAAAGTTTGATTGATTGACAGATTCATCTGTGCTGATCTGTGAGGGGCCTCACACCACGAACAGCAGCAAGGACCAGAACTACGCAAAAATATTCAAAAAATACAAAAACTACAAGTGCTGAAAATAGCTGCCACTTGAGTGCAAAACACATATGTGGACTATACATTAAAATGAATTTGAAAAACTTTCAAAAACACTATGTAAAATGCCCCACTACTCCACTCTGATGACTGATTTAACACGAGGTCAGCCCAAACAGGAAGCTCCGCCCATAATCGTTCCTACAGCGCCACCCCCAGGAATAAGGTGGATAAGAAGAAGTGGCAAATATTGGAGAAAAAAGTTTAAATTTTACAGGAAAAAAGCTACAAATTTTTGGGAAAAAAAGTGCAAATTTATAGGAAAAAATTGCAAATATTCGAGAAAAAAGTTTTTAAAAAATTACAAGAAAAAAGTTGCAAATTGAGGAGAAAAAACTGCAAATTTACTGGAAAAAAGTTGCTAATGTTTGAGATAAGGGTTGTAAATTTATAGGGAAAAACTTGCAACTTTTTTAAAGATTTGAAACATTTTTCTTGCAAACTTGCAACTCATTTCCTCATAAATTTATGATTTTTCTCTAGTCAACCTTTTTCTCGTAACTCTGCAACGCTGATGTGCATGCTGGTTCCTTTTTTAACTCAATTCGATTGTTATTTTGAGACATTTTCCATGAAAAACACAATCATGAAAACCTGCTTCTTTTGTTGCAGTCTCTGAATAGTAAATTTAGACACTTGACATTTTTCTTGGTAGATTGTTGAGGAATGCTGCGATCATGAGCATGGTACAGCATGGTGGCTGTAAAAAAAAAAGTGGCACGCTGACCTCTACTGGCCCGGCATAGTTATTACAAGACCTTTTTTTTCATGGCTCCACTGGCAGAAATGGTGAGTTGAACTTGTGTTTATTTTGGAAACAAAGCTTTATCTTGAAATTCTGGCAAATTCAAAGTTGAGAAAATATGGCGATACAAGCCTTTAGTTCCGCATGATTGTGACTGGGCGAGCAGAAAAGCTGGAAACAGACAGACAGACAGACACAAGCACACACAGACACATCTACAGACTAGTGTAAGCCTCTGAGGCATAGCAATGATGAAGAGGACTCAGTGGAGGTGGAGGATCAGGGTGAGACAGCAGTTCCAGACACACACACACACACACACACCACCTGTTCTCCACCTTTCTACGGTGGTCCGACACGTCATACAGGCATTAGAAACCATCAGCTCCAGACTCCCCACAGACTCATTCTACAGCCGGGGTCTCTGCTGTGGCCGTGTCTAACATCATGCAGGTCTTGGCTCGGCATGCTTTTCCTGCTTCTGGCCTCACCTGGCTGATGTCACTGTGCAGAAGACGGCTCACATGTTCTCTGCGGAGCTCCTTTTCACACCTGGCCGCCTCACTCAACCACGAGACGCTGAGAGCCTCCAGAGAATGCAGTCGAGCCTCCACCTGCTTCACCTGGAAGGCCGTCCGGTCCTGACAAAGCAACGACACGCAGCAGATGACTACAGCACAGACCTGAGCACCAGCAGCGGTGGCCGGGTGAGTGAGCATGTTCATACGCTGTGGGAGATGGCGCTGCAGATGTCCGTCTTCAGCGCCGAGACGGCTTTCAGCAGGCGACGGACGCGCCAGCTCATCTCAGCCTCCGTGGATCCACATGGAGCAGACGGACCAGGCGGCAGTCTGGAAGGTCCGGAGACCAGAACCTCCAGCTGGCAGACATGAATGGAAACATGGTGATTTAGTCGGAGTAGAAAAGAGCAGCCTGTCGCCGTGGACTAGTTTTTAAATTCAGGGATGGCAACAGGAAATTCTGATTTCAGCTGAAATCTAATTTGGTTGATTGACTTCTGGGGGGCCGGGGGGGCGCAGCCCCCCTGAAGCTGGGAGGTTTTCAGTAAAACAGAAGTAATTTAGACTGAAAAAAATGATAAAAAAATGAAATACTAGACTTAGATAAATCATTAAATTTAATGAAAAGTTACTTTTTCTTCAATGTTGTCTCACTGTCTTTAGTCCAACATATTTAACAGTTCTATAAGAGTTTATTACACTATTTACACTATTTACACTGGTCACCAAGTCACTTCTAATGTGAAACTTTCTTCCTTTTGGCAGCAAGCTGTGTCAGTCTCTGAACTTTGAACTTCATCTCCTTTTCTGGTTTCTTCAGAAACTGTCCGAGTGTTTCTGTTACCTCGTCGAACTTTGAGCCAATTTTCACCTTTACCGTCACTTTTCTCTCAAGCCAATTCCATCGGAACTTATTTTTGACACTTTTGTCTATTTCTAGCACTGATGACTCCTGATCCTTCGATAAAAATCTCATAATTCCGCTGAAAACAATAACGAAAGCTCAGAATTCCAACACGAACCAGGGATGTGATTTGGGGTTGGGGAAATTATCTGAAAATTTAGCAGGGGGTCTGGGGGACACAGTCCCCCAGCGGGGTCAGGGGCAAGGGGGGCGAAGCCCCCCGAAGCTCCTGGGTTTTTATGATTTTTAAGTACCAGAACTGTGCTTAAATGACATAAAACAAACAGCTGAATGCCACTTATTACTGTATAATATTGACTTATGTTCCAAGAAGATAGCATTCCTAAAATATTCCAACAAGCATTATCCATCACATGCTTTAACACTTGATCAAATCAAAATCAGTTAATTTTATCTATTCCATAATAGAAATAAAATTCCAACATACCATTACTTTTTATAATTTCAGCATTCATTTCAGATCACCAGTTTCAATCTCCATTGAGTCTTGAGCAGTTCATTTTGCACAATCACTGATGTAGCCAAGTCTTAGAAATATTCAAAAGTTATGAGTCAATATCCACTGTGCACTGTCAATTTCAAACTGTTTGGAATCATAAAAGTAATGTAACTAAATTGTTTTGCTATTTTTTTCTCTTCACCATCAATGTCAGGGCGCTGCAGGAGTTTTGGGGGATGGTTAACTTTTATAAGCGTTTCCTCCCCCACGCAGCCCAGCTCATACAGCCGTTGTACGCCGCACTCAAGAAATGGAAACCGGCGGACAGAGTCGACTGGACTTCTGAACGGCAGCAGGCGTTCTGAGGTTAAAACAGCTCTGGCAAATACTGGCGCACCCAGACCCGGCGGCTCGGATAGCGCTCACTACCGACGCCTCGGACATGGGCATAGCGGCCGTCGTGGAGCAATGCGTTGCCGGTTCTTGGCAGCCGCTCACCTTTTTTTTTTAGCAGGTCTTTGCACGACAGTGAGCGTAAATACAGCGTGTTCAACAGAGAGTTAATGGCTCTCCACCTAGCCATACGCCACTTCCAGTTCTGCCTGAAAGGGCGCACCTTCACTGCGTTCGTGGACCACAAGCCACTAACGTACTTAACGTACTTTATCTTCCTGGAAGATAAAATAAAGCAGAATTTGGCGAATTACTGGAAAAATCACATCCCTGAGAACAAGCTGCCATGAATTTTTGACAAAGCATACAACGAGCCATTTGATTGGTCCAACCGTTTGCAACTATCCAATCGCAGGGCTGTTTACAATACAGCAGTAGCTTGAGTACATCCGGGTTATCGCAGGAGACTTGACCCGGGAAAGCGCCGAGCGCTTATGTAATCATGTTGATTTTCGCTAAAATCTGTAACAATAAGGTACCTTATTCCCCCTAAAATTTTCTCAACGGATTTAGATGATTCACAGAAATGATCAATTTGAAAATAAATCGGCGGAAATCCGCGGGTCGGCGGAAAATTGCCATCCCTGAAATTACAGTTAATTGTAATAAACAGTTAACCCACCTGGTGCGATTAACTGCGATTCAAGTGAGCCCACTAGTTATTTCTTTTCTTTTCATTACTGTACTGCTGCTGATTGCTGGGAGCTACCACTAAGTTTCGTTGTCCTTTGCACAAAGCCAATAAAGCCTCTAATCTGATTTACAGATGCTTTTATTGTGACACGCTGCGGTCCCTGCGCCACTGACCTCTCTGGCTGTGAGGTGGAACGTGGTCGTCAGGCCCAGGATGAACTGGCTCTCCCTGATCTTCTCCTTCACCGTCCTCTGGAGCTCCAGCAGACGTGACACGTCCCCCTCCTTAACCTCCGTCACCTTCAGCCTGTCCTGGACCCCCCTCACATGCTTCCAGTTCATCTCTATGTACGCCACCTCCTCGTCTAGTTGCTGAGGGAGAGACGCAGAGAGACGCCTTACTGATGCTGAGGGAAATTCAAACATGGAGTCACAGCGTAGAAAACACAAGGCAGCCGTAATGGTGATTCCGGAATTATCCCCCTACTTGATCTGAAAAAAAGGCATCAGTCACAGCGTTTCATGCGTCACCTTTTTTTGCTGTAACACTTTACAATGAGGGTACAATAATAAACATTAATTCATGCAGTAATACGCATTAGATAAGAATTATCCATTAACAGTTATTCATGTTTTTCATAATCATTTATTTATGTTATGTCTGTTAATTCAGGTATAATCAATGTTATATAATGAATTAATAAGGCTTTATTCAAACGTAAACAACAGTTTGTGCAGTAATAAACATGAATTAACCATTAATTAAAAGTTAATTTATGGCTGACAATCACTCACTAATGTGTTTTCCTGTAAGTTCAGGTATTAACTGATGATTTATTAAAGCTTATCAAAACAGAAATAAACAGTCATTCATGCAGTAATAAGCAGGAGTTAACCCAGGGGTGTCAAACTCATTTTAGCTCGGGGGTCACATACCGCCGGATTTAAGGTCCAGTGAGGTGTAGCGTGGAGCATGACTGACACACTGATTTAGGCAGATCCACTCAGCAAAATGGCCTAATATAGCTGTGATAAAGCTATGATTCAAGATGCAAAGATTATATTGTCAATACTACTATGCATACAGGACATACAGGAGAACTGAAATGACGTTTCTCTCTCTCTTCATTGGTGTGCAGAGTATAGAAAGAAAAGGAATAAGACTGGAGAGAAGAAAAGAAACTCCTTCCCCATATAGAGACTATAGAGTGAATGTTCAGCCAACGGAGCAGAGAGAGAAGAGCTTCACATCATAAACTACCTTAAGGCATTTATATTTAATAATTCAGCAAAGACAACTTGATTTAATACAGATTTACTACAAACTACATGCAGGTATTCATTTTTTTAACCACCGTTAGTCTGCTACATTTTACTCTCACATGATGACGTGCCGCGAAAACAAGCCCAGTAGTGTCCGAAAGCTGCTAATTTTATTGTTATGTTGAGTTTACTGTATAATCCACTATATCTAAATTCACCGTATAGTGAGCAGGGAGGGAGTGAACATTCCGACCACAGCCAGGGAAATCAGTCAGAGCGAGCAGACCGGGAAGGCAGCCATGATGAGTCATTGTGACCCAAATACCAAGCGCTGATTTGCCCTGTGGAGTTATCTGGTTTGTAAAAAAAACGCTCCCGGTGTTTATCGGCTTTTGAAAAAAACAAAAACAAAAAACAAACATGAATTTGTGGCATCCATAACATAGGACATATCGGCTTTTGAGACAAAACGATTTGATAAGTAGGTAATGTTAACAGTTGTTTGATGTAAAGAGTGAAATTTTCATGGAAGTGGCGTTTATCGGCTTTTGCAAACACACTCTTCAAATGTGGAAGGACAGACGGTTGTGCATTTTGCTAAAAGGATGGACATGGCTGTGGTGAACACTCTTTCAGTGAGAGCTCAATAATTACCAAGGTCACCCAAAGATCTCTAAAGTTCACATGAAACTTGACAAAAATTGCCTGTCTTCCTTATCAGAAGAACTTCTCCAAGCCCAGTTTGAATTCACTTACAGTAAAATGAGGTCCGGCCTGGCTGAAGCTCTCCAGTAGCAGGGAGGTCTGCTTCTCCAAACCCAGATCGGTCAGAGTGCAGGAGTCCAGCAACGCCGACACACCGCTCAGGTCTTTCAGCGTCTGAAAAGACACAGATTAACACCCTAAACCAGTCAGGGTTGTCACACGTCCATGCTCTCTGGTGGTCGGTGTAATGTCCATAACTGATACTCCAATGATGAGGCCGGAGGTGCAGTATAATGTAACTTTATTGTTTCAACTCACACAACACAAAGGCGCTCCCGTCAAGGCAGAGGTGCTGGTTGTAAAGAGACCGTACCTCTTCCGGGTAGGCCTTTTTATACTCTGGGTGGCGGCGGAACTGGAAGGGTGTAGCCATCACTCATAACACACAATAATAATAATCATAATTAATTCACTACAGTCGGTACCTTGAGCAGCCTCTCCTGGTACTTCCTGCAGTTCTTCAGCTCCTCCTCCTGCTGCTTCATCAGTACATGCCGGTGACTCCGCATGTCCTCCACTTCCTGTTTAGCTCTGTCGAGTCGCTGCATCGTCTGTTCCACCACCGGTACCACAGACTGGAGGTTCAGTCCTGATTCTAACACCTGGCATGCACACAAACAAGCAATTTACAGTTTGAAAGGCAATATGTTGTCATACTACAGTGGACAGTGTAGTGATGTACCCTATCTCCCTGTGTATAAGGTGGGTGAGCCAGAGCGCTCTCCAAATATACAAGAACGGACCTGTGACCCAGCTTCTGACTGAGAATCTTTATTTCACCCCACCATAAGTGGTCCTTCAAGCTGGATTCCTCATGCTGGTCCTCCAGCCTCCGCCTCCTTCCTATCGCAATTGTACTTCACTTTGTTTATCATCCATATGGATAAGGGTTTGTAAACATGCAACTCTAATTAAAATCCTCATAATAAATAATCTGACGGTAAGGTTACCGTGGCAACATAGTGGACATATTTCTGTCCCAGTTCTTTAGCTGTAAGGAGCTTCTGCAGGGTTTCCGACCAGCAGGCGTCTTCCTCCTCCCACTTCTCCTTCACTGCTGCTGACATGTTCTGCTGCTCTCTTTCCTCATCTGGTCTCCAGCTGTAGACCTCTCTCAGTTCATCCATCTTCTTCTCCACCTGAAGAACAGGAAGCACCATCAGGAACCAGCAGTTCAAGTTACATTCATCTGCTTCTTGGACCTCTCTCCAAAAAGCATCTAAAATTTGTAGCTGCTGTGGAAACTTGACCTGCTGTGCCATCCTGAGAAAAGTCACGTATGGTTGAAGCATTTGCAGATTTGATTCAATCTTTTTGTTCAGAATCTTAAACCTGTCCAGGACCAGATCAGCCTCATCAGGGAGTCCAGAACTGCTAGATCTGACCGGTCTGCCCGTCTTCAGCTGCTGTGTCAGGGCCTTCAGAGAGGAGAGCTTCCTGTTGGTCTGACGGGGAGCGTGGATCTTCTGCAGGAGCTGCTTCAGGCTGTCTGCATCATCACCCTTCACCACAGACTGAATAAAGACAAGAGAAACTCTGTTATGGAACAGATAAAAAAACCACATTCCATCACACATTTTCATCCAGTGCCATGTCTTTAAACTTGGGCTCACTGTAAGATTAATGGCTAGATGTTTTTTATTATAATAATTTCAACAATCCTTAATTACACAAAAAGTTTAAAATGTTATCATTGACTTATTTTTGCTGACTTTGATCAGTTTAGATTATTTCCTTTATAAACTGTTACTAATGACACTGATAAGAAGATCTGGTCACACTTTCCCATAAGTGTATATGAACAATCATTAATTCATGTGGGTTCCAAGGTTGTCATAGCCAGGAGCGGCACTGGGGTTAAGCTCCCAGTGCTCATAAAATGCTCCTTATGGCGTGCGTCTCAAAAAGCCTCTGACAACTAAGTCCAACTCCTAGCCTGCCCGTGTGGTTTAGCCTCTAAGCCCGGCGGAACTGCTTTTACTAATAGGAGAAGGGGCGAGGGCGGATCTCTGGCGCCTTAAAACCAGATGCTTCGGGTAGATGGTGGCTCGTCAACCTGGGAAGGTAGCCCATCTAGGGGAAGGTAAACCCTGATTTCAAACCTCCGCTGCCTTGCGGCACACCCGGTCACAGGAAAGGCTTCGGGAGTCAACCCTGAGGAAAAATCCAGAGTCGGAGCCCCTAAGGCAGTTCTCTGTTGTGCTCAACATCGTTCTGGCAGCTCCTGCGACGGCGCTGGTGCCAAACTATAGCAGCCCTGCTGTTCCTTTGGATTCAACAGTGAAGTGGAGAGGTGGGACATGCTGCATGGGCAACATCTTGTCCTCCATATCTTCCTGCCCAGGCTTGAATCCTACCAACGCCCAACGCTGGAAGGTAGAACACCGGTGTGCATCGGCTTGTTCAGCCACAGGCGGTGCTGTTCCAGCAGAGTAGATGTCTAGGATTCTCTTCCATGGTCATCATAGACCGACGGAGGCCGACGAATTCATGTGGTAATAAACATGAATTAACCATTAATTAACAGTTAATTCATGTTTCTTTTGAGCACTGATGTTTTGTGAGTTATACTATTAATGTTATACAATGGGTAATTAAAGTGCTGATGACACGTTTTTGACTTCCTCTAATTTTTCAACACATAATACAATATGACAAAATAGGTTGGTCTGTGCAGTTCTAAGTCAAACAAGCTTTTCATGAGCGCCACGTCACCAATTACATCAGTGGCTGGAAAACCCCGCTGCCATGTTGTAACGTCATCGACAGAACAGAGTGCTTGGCTGCCATTTGTACACACAGGATGGAAGCGGTTGAAAACATCGATGATGGTTCCAGCACATGTAGTCTGGAATTGGTTTGTGTTGTCCAGTCTTCAGATGATTATAGTTCAGAAGAATGGGATGATAATGAAGAATCTGGGGGCATCAGACCATATAGGTTTGAGCCATGCTGAGCAGGCATCGTGCCAAGCGAATCACACTCAGAGAGTGACGGTGGAGAGGCACACATGCCCGCTGCAGCAGCAGTGACAAACACATGGCAGGGGAACACCCAGTGTTATTCTTTTGTTACAGATATTGCAATAAATTATTTGTTCATAGATATAATTTATTTTAACCCAATTTTTCCATAAAATCATAGCAGTGTATTCTCTGTGGCTCAGGCACCGGGTTTATTATGGATTATATTTTGAGTTCTTGTTGTCTTTGTTTTGTACATGTGTTTTATGTGCATTTTGAGCCACTTTCAGGTGGGCACTGTCCAAGATTCGCTGGTCCGAACACACGTGCCCCCTCTCTTTGACAGTCAGCTGTTCATGGTTTGTGTGCATCATCTGCCGTGTTGTCAGCCAGCCGGTATTGCCAACACTATCACGACGTGTTAGCCACTCCACACAGCCGTGGTTCTGTTGCTCCCCTTGAAGCACTGTTGACCCTGGGGCGCAACCATGGTTAACCGGAGTGGTGGCTCAGTTGGTAGAGCATCCGCCCTACACCCGGGAGGCAGGGGTTCAAATCCCGGCCGGGTCATGCCGAAGATCATATAAAAGTGGAACTTCCTGCCGTCCAGCTTGGTGCTCAGCAATAAATGGAATGGAGGAGGGAAATCTGTGGCGGCGCCTTGCATGGCAGCGGCCCTCTGATTCTGCACATGGGGTGTGTGTGATTTACACTGTAGATAGGTAAAGCACAATCTCGTTCTGCTGTACATGATTGGTTGTACGGCTGAATGACAATAAGGGTGATTTAATTTAACATGTCTCCTCTCCATGTTTGCTGGGTGTTGTTGACCCCGAATGCCAACTGTAAGTTTTTCTGTTTATTTTTGTAATTCTTCACCTTTTTGGGAACTGTTGTCATCATTCTTATGTTCAATACATGTTCTGTGGTGAATTCTGCATGTAAATACATTCATTATAACCCTCTGTGCGCTCTTACGCAGGGCCGACATCGCTTCAAGGAAGCATGAGAACCACAGCGAACATGGAGTGACTAACATATCGTGAGAGTGCTGAAAATACTGGCAGACAAACAGCACAGATGACTAGCAAACGGCCGTTAAATATATGCACTGCTGGTGATGGTGTGATTAGAAGCACCTGGGCGAGGACCGGGAAACATGATCAGCAGGAGGGGAATCAGCTGGTGATGATGAGAGAGGGGACGTGGCCTGACCGGCGTGTGATCAGAGAAAGTACGTCAAAGCTGCGCATAAATCCATTAATCCTTCCCCTTCTCGTGCCCTCCTCTTGCGTAAAAGTGCACGAGGAGTGCACAGGAGGCTTATGACAGTTGGAGCTGAAGCGTGTGATGTGGTCTTTCACGCCTGCTGTTTATCTAAGCCTGCGACACAACACGAAGGCATAGCCGTAAAATTAAAACAAGAAACCAGAGAAACCGTGAGCTACAGAGCTGCTGCAACAACACCGGAGTCAGTTCTGTCGCTGACGTCATGGGGGTGCCGCTCTTCATTTGGTGGGCGGCACCACAGTCCAGTCAGCGGCTGCGGTTTTTTGATGATAACTAGTTTATGCAGGCGCTGTTGTAAATATTATATTGATCATAGACAATGACTTTTGGGTTTACACAACATGTTAAAAAATGTCAAAAACGTGTCATCAGCACTTTAAAGCTTTATTAAATACCCACCTTATTCCTCGTCCCCATGATGCCTTGCGTGAACTATGTGTGCAACTTCCAGTACTAGTTTAGAATGTGGATTTGTCATTGAAATGGGACACTTTTAATTGTTAAAAAACAATGACTTGGGCATCAGAAATGTGGGAACACGATGTTTTACACCTCAGAAACAGTAATATATAGTCATACCACTTCCCACGACTATTGGGGGCTGGGAAGATGACCTTAAAAAGTAGCCTGGCAGACAGCAGCTCGGTTAGTTAGCTCCAGTGCTAAGATGCTAACGCTGTTAACAAATAAAAGCTCTGAGATATATCAATATCTCCACCGCAATACAGTTGATCACATTTTGTTAAAAGGTGCTGGACATAACACAGCCACAAAGAACCACGACACCATGTTTGGATGTGGTGGTAGCTGTCCATTTTACCATGACGCAGACTACATCATCCCAGGTGCACAACCGAGAGGTTTCGTAGGTCCTTCCTACCAACGGCTGTCAGACTGTGCAACCTAAGCAGGGCTGCTCGCAGAGATAGCAAAAAGACGTAACAAACTAATAGTTTTTAAATGCAAAAGATGCAATAGACTTACACAATGGTCCCCTCCGGCATACAACTAGGAACATACCGGTCGCTATGGAGGGTGAGAATATGTATGGGCACATAATCATACCATGTAGGATAACTAAGTAGACGGTTATGCTGTTTCATCCCACCTAGCAACAATGCTCTGCACTGTGTGTGTTTATATATTTACATATTTATTCCATCTAGCTACAATGCTCAGCACTGGGTGTGTTCATATTTATATATCTATATATTTATTCCATCTAGCTACATTGCTCCGCACTGTGTGTGTTTATATACTTACATATTTATTCCACCTAGCTGCAATGCTCCGTACTGTGGGTGTTTATATATTTACATATTTATTCCATCTAGCTACAATGCTCTGCACTGTGTGTTTATATATTCATATATTTATTCCATCCAGCTACAATGCTCTGCACTGTGTGTCTGTATATATATATTTTATAGTAATATGTACATATGTATATTAGCTGCTCTTGCTTGCTTGTTTTTTTTTTCTTGCCTTCTGATTGTTGCTCTGAGTGTTGCTATCCCTGTGCTGTTGCAATCCTGGAATTTCCCCGTTGTGGGACTAATAAAGGCTTATCTTATCTTATCTTATCTTAAATGCTCTTGCTGCTGCCATGCCATGAATGCTTGTTATTTAACGTAACATCTACAGGCCAATTGTTGAAAATGTTATTGATCTATATTTTGTGATAATTTAAAATTAATTAATGCATTCTGAAGCAGCTAATATCAAGTCCACATTTGCAGTGCAAAGAGTGCAACAAAAAACTATTTGATGTCTTTCCTTAATCATTAAGCCTTAGGAAACAAACTGATAACTATTTTTATTTATTCATTATTTCACTTCATGCAGCCTTGTGTAACCCAGCTGAGAAAATGACTCTTTTTCTCAGATTCCATTTGCATTAATGAAAGTGTGTGATTTTATTTTGAAAACCGACTATCTTGGGGAAGAGGAAGTGCGATCCTCGTCATCCAACTTTTAAATTTCCGTTTCATGGTCACGTTGGGTGATCTGGGTCTTTCCATTCGTTAAGAGTGATATTAGCCCCGCCTTCCGAGTAGAGGCAGCAAGCGCACACTTGGAATTCAGTCTTTCACGATATGAGCGCGGACGAGAGAGGTTGTGAAGCGGTCTGATTCACACAGATACCTCTTCTTGTTGACGGGAGCACGAGCTTGAGAGGCTGTGAAGCGGTGACTTTTGCTGTGTTCACACTGAAACCTCATCTTGGCTAGGTTTTTTTGGTTGCCGATCAAGAACCTTCTGGATCCTGGATTCTCTCCGAATGGAGATGGCAAGCCTGACCTGAGACTGAACCGAGATTGACCTGAGATCTAACCAGGATCTCGATTGAAGAGCATCCCTCCTCTCTCCAGTGCCCAGGATTCAAAGTGGTAACAACTCAAGCTGCCGCTTTAGAAAAAGGAAAAGAAACCTGAGTCTGGAGATACAAGATATCTTGACTGGTCAAACGACTAACCCGAAAGGACAAACAAACACTGAGCTCAGTAGGACACTTTTGGGGTTTTATTTCATGCTGGCCGTTGTTATATTTGTATATTTGTACATTGTTTGTATATTTTGCTCCTTCTATATTTATTAATAACAGACATGAATTGCTCATTTCTTGCCTCCAGCTATTTCATTCCACACTCACTCTAATTCCCTATTGTAACCCTTACGAACCTAGCAACTGGTCTACACTTAATTATTTCCCATACCTAATTAACATAAGGCAAGGGTTACACTTGCAGGAAGTAAAATATCTGCACAATCTGTGACATTCATACAAGTGAAAACGTAGCTGGTGCTCTTGTGTCTGTCCTGTGTCTGTACCAGAAATCACTATCAACCAAGAGTCCTTTTTAATTTTCGGTGCATGATCTAGCATTGCTGTTGAAGCTACAGATTTAGCTGTTCCTGTCTGTCAGGAGCCTCCATGTATCCAGTCTATGGCAGCAACAGCAGCAAGTACCAGAACTATGCAAAAACATTTAAAAAATACAAAAACGACAAGCGTGGAAATTAGCTGCCACTTGACTGCAAAACACATATGTGGACTTTACATTAAAACAAATTTAAATTAAAAAAAACCCTGCTATTTTAAATACCCTGCTACGCCACTATTGCTGACTGGCTTAACACTACTTCTGGCTGGAAGTGGAAGTTACACACCTAATCATTTCTACAGCAGCTCCTTTTGTGCCACTTAGTGTTGTTAAAATTATGCCTAAATGTACAGTATATCCATGTGTTTAACGTCTGTATATTATGCTGCGCACAAGCTACAGTCACCACAGCCTTGTGGAGATAAGGAATACAACCAAACATTACGTCTTGGATCAGAGCATTGCAGAAGTACTCCGTGGCCTAGGTCTTCTCCACCAGATCTCCACACCCCCGGACTCGACTACCGTGTCTCATCCTAAATGGAGATGCCGTAGACGGTGGGAGCGGCCACAAAAGAGAGGTAGACATGGAGGTATCTGACATAACGCACGGCTCAGGAGACGCACACACACAGGCTTAGAGTAGTTCAAAGAGTTTATTAACAGCAGGAGTGAATGAGTGCGTGTCTGCGGGATGTAAATGTGTTGGTGATGGTGTCTGCTCCAGGCACAGAGGCAGGTGACCGTACAGCCGAGCAACCCTATGGAGAGAGCACAGGGAGAGGGTGACGGGCATACACCAACACAGGAGGAATTTATGGCGAGAGAAGGACTTACTTGGTGGGTCAGGACAGCTGGCACAACAAGGGGGCGAAGCCCGGAAGACAGCCACCTGAAGAGCTCCGTACAGCAGCGAGGATTGGGCGATGGAGTGGAGATGTCCGCCGCTGGGGAATCCACCTGTGCACAGGGGAGAAGACTGAAGAAAAGAGGTAAGCGATCTTCTTACCAAAATGGTGACGCTGAAGGGAAGTATGCTCACAACGGTGAGGGACGAAGTCTGACGGCTTCAGGCCGAGCCTCCGGGCGAGACGGCCTTTATCCCTCGCCGCTGATGATTGTCAGGTGCGTGAGCAGGTGGCGCCGTTGATGAATGGCGCGGCGTGACAGTACTCCCCCCTCTAGCAGCGCCTCCTGGCGATGGCTTATCCGGGTGCGCTCGGTGGAAGTCCGCGATGAGCGATGGGTCCAACACAAACGACGGGGGCACCCATTGTCGATGCTCGGGCCCATAGCCCTCCCAGTCCACCAAGTATTGCAACCCACGACCTCGGCGCCGGGAGTCCAGGATGGAGGAGACGGACCAGGCCGGATGGCCACCAATCATCCGGGGCGCGGGTTGCGCTGCAGGAGGAGGGCAAAGGGGGTCAGTGACTGCCAGTTTCACCTTCGACACATGAAAAGTGGAATGGATGCGGAGGGAGGGGGGAATAGCCACGCGCACAGCCACCGGGTTGATGATCCGGGTGATGGGAAAGGGACCCATGAAACGCTGTGCCAGCTTCCTCCTCTCGCCTTTTAATGTGACGTCCTGGGTAGACACATACACGAGTTGCCCAACTCTGTACGCCGGGGCAGGTCTTCTGTGCCGGTCCGCCACGGTCCTGTTGCGCTCCGCTGTGCGTAAAAGCGCATGACGCGCGGCAGCCCAGGTGGAGCGGAACTGCCTAAGGTGCGCCCTAACGGAGGGGACAGTCACCTCGTTCTCCTGCGCTGGAAACAGCGGGGGGTCGTAACCCAGGGACGCCTTGAAGGGGGACATCCCCGTTGCAGAAGAGCGGGCGGTGTTGTGGGCATACTCCACCCAGGCGAGATGGTTGCTCCAGGACGTCGGCTTGGATCTAGTAACACAGCGGAGCGCAGCCTCCAGCTCCTGATTGGTCCTCTCACACTGCCCGTTAGACTGGGGGTGATGGCCGGAGGAGAGGCTCACCTTGGCTCCGATGGCGTTACAAAAGGATCTCCAAACCTCGGATGAAAATTGGGGGCCCCGGTCCGAGACCACGTCCACCGGAATCCCGTGCAGCCTGACCACGTGTTGGACGAGGAGGCCCGCCGTCTCCAGGGCAGTAGGGAGACCTCGCAGGGGAACGAAGTGCGCCGCCTTGGAGAAACGGTCCACAATGGTCAGGACGGTGTCAAAGGAGTTGGAAACGGGGAGTCCGGTGACGAAGTCCAGTGCGATGTGCGACCAGGGCCTGCCGGGGACGGGCAGAGGCTGGAGCAGACCCGCTGGGGGGGCATTTCCCGACTTGCTGGTGGCACAGATTGGGCAAGCCCGGGCGTAGCGGGCTGCATCCCTCCGCAGGCCTGGCCACCAAAAGGACCGCTGGAGGAGGCTGATCATCCGAGAGGTGCCGGGATGACAGGTGAGCCGGGAGGTGTGGAGCCAGTGGATGACCTCTCCTCGGACCGCAGATGGGACGAACAGTCTTCCCTCCGGTCCGCCGCCAGGATCAGGTTCCACCTCCTGCGCCTTCCGGATCTTGTCTTCAATGTCCCAAGAGATGGCACCGAGGACGCACGACCTGGGCAGGATAGTGTGGGGCGTCTCCTCAGCCTCCACGGGGGTGAACTGCCTAGAGAGGGCGTCAGGCAGGCCGTTTTTGGAGCCCGGCCTGAAGGTGATCGAGAAGCGGAACCTGGCGAAGAACAAAGACCAGCGCGCCTGGCGGGCATTCAGGCGCTTGGCAGATCGTAAATACTCTAAGTTCTTGTGGTCCGTCAGGACCACAAACGGCAGGTCCGCCCCCTCTAGCCAGTGGCGCCACTCCTGTAAGGCGAGTTTAATGGCCAGGAGCTCTCTGTCCCCCACATCGTAGTTCCTCTCCGCCGGGGACAGGCGCCGGGAGAAGAAGGCGCACGGCCGTTTGGCGCCATCGTCAGGTGACCGCTGGGATAACACTGCTCCCACTCCCGTGTCCGATGCGTCCACCTCCACAATGCACTGCAGCGCGGGGTCGACCTGGCGAAGGACCCGGGAGGAGGAGAACTCCGCCTTCAGCGCCCTAAAGGCAGCAGCGACCTCTTCAGTCCACCGGAACGGGACCTTCGGGGACGTGAGGCGGGTCAGCGGTCCGACGATCGAGCTGAAATTTGGGACAAAGCGGCGGTAAAAATTGGCGAAGCCAACAAACTGTTGCACCTGCTTCCGGGATGCGGGAGTAGGCCACTCCACCACCGCCTTCACCTTCTCTGGGTCTGGGAGCACCTGATCTTGAGCGATGATGAATCCCAGGAAGGATGTGGTCCTAGCGTAGAATTCGCATTTCTCAGCCTTCACGTACAGACGATTCTCCAGCAGTCTTTGGAGGACCCGCCTCACATGGACCTGGTGCTCGTCCCTGGACCTGGAGAAGATAAGGATGTCATCCAGGTAGACGAACACAAAAAGGCCAATGAAATCCCGGAGGACGTCATTAATGAGGCGCTGAAAGACGGCAGGAGCGTTGGTCAGCCCGAACGGCATGACGAGATACTCAAAGTGGCCGTTCGGGGTACGGAAGGCTGTCTTCCATTCATCTCCCTCCCGGATCCGGACGAGGTGGTAAGCGCTGCGTAAATCCAGCTTGGTAAACCAGGTCGCCCCCTGGAGGGAGTGAAAGGCAGTGTCCATGAGGGGCAGGGTGTAACGGTCCCTCTCAGTGATGTCATTCAGCGCTCGGTAGTCTATGCAGGGGCGGAGGGATCCGTCCTTCTTCCCGACAAAGAAAAACCCTGCCCCCACGGGTGACGACGATGGGCGAATAATCCCAGCGCTCAGAGATTCCTTCAGGTATGTATTCATGGTCTCCTTCTCCGGTGCCGACAGGCTGTAGAGCCGACCAGATGGCAGGGGAGCCCCCTGGCGGAGGTTGATGGCACAGTCATATGGTCGATGCGGGGGAAGAGACATAGCTTTAGATTTGCTAAATACCATACCCAGGTCGTGAAATTCTGGAGGCACCAGTGACAGGTCCGGAGGTGCTGTATCCGCCACAGGGGGAGCCGCGGACGGGGAGCAGGCGGCGGACTGAAGGCAGGTGCCCATACAGAAGGTACTCCATGCCGATACCCCAGCGGACCTCCAGTCCAGGACAGGGTTGTGGAGGCGTAGCCAGGGATACCCCAGGATGACGGGCGACACAGAGTTGGGCAGGACGTAAAATACCATCTCCTCCCGGTGGTTCCCTGAGATGATGACTGGGACAGGCATGGTTTGGTGAGAAACTCTCCCAAGGGAGGCACGGGAGAGATGGACCAGGGAGATGGGGTGTTTTAATGCCTGACAGCGGATGCCCAATCGGGTTGCCAGGCCTTGTGAAATGAAGCTGCCCTCTGCGCCCGAATCCACCAGTGCGTGGGTGAGGTGCCCAGTGGGATTGTGGCAAAAACGGATGGGCAGCTTTAATTGAGTGAGAGAGTCTAACCGGTTGGGACCCGCGAGGCTCCCTACAGCGATTCGCGGACCCCGCCGACTGGCTTTCCGCGGGCAACGCTCCACAGTGTGTTGGTCACCTCCGCAATACATGCAGAGGCCCAACTCACGGCGGCGTTGTTTCTCCGCAGGGGAAAGCTTGGTCCAGCCCGTCACCATCGGCTCCGACTCCTCGGGGCACAATGCTGGCGGCGCCGCCAGGGGGCGAGCTTGGAACAGGTGCGGCGAGACTCCACGAGGGCGAGAAGAAGAAGACTTCCGCCCCGAGGAGCGCTCGCGCAGCCTGTTATCCAAACTTATCGCTAAGGATGTCAGCTCCGCTAGCGTCCCAGGGATATCCCGTCCAGCCAGTTCATCCCTCAGATCACTATTGAGGCTGCGGAGGAACAGGCCACAGAGGGAGCGTTCCTCCCAGCCCAATTCCTCCGCCGCTACCCGGAAGTCGACCGAGTAGTCCGCTGCCGACCGGCCTCCCTGCTGGAGAGCGAGGAGCCGATCGACCTGGACCGTCTCGGTTTGAGAATGGTCAAAGACCTCCAGAAAGCGCCTCACGAACTGGTCATAGGTGAGGGTGGCATAACTGGGCCTCGCCATTACGGCGTAGGTCCAAGTTAACGCACGCCCCTCCAGAAGATTCCCTATGTAACCAATCCGACTGTGATCCGAGGGAAAATCTCCGGGCACACGGTGGAACACGGACTCACACTGCATAATGAACCCCCGCGCTCCGCCGAGCTTACCGCTAAAGCGGGCGGGGGTCGGAATCGGTGTGAGCCGAACCGGTGCCACTGGAGCCGGCTGGACGGCCGCTGGAACAGCAGGAGCCGCGCCACCCTGACGAGCCGGGGGGAACGGCTGTTGAGGATCCAAGCGGCCCAACCGGTTAGTTAAATTCAATAATTGATTAAAGATCACCTGTTGTTGATAAGCTATTTGATCCACTCTAGCCTCGAGAGTGGAAAACCGGTGTGCGAGCCCGCCGTCCGCCGAGCCGCTCTGCTGAAGCCGTACTGACATAACGCACGGCTCAGGAGACGCACACACACAGGCTTAGAGTAGTTCAAAGAGTTTATTAACAGCAGGAGTGAATGAGTGCGTGTCTGCGGGATGTAAATGTGTTGGTGATGGTGTCTGCTCCAGGCACAGAGGCAGGTGACCGTACAGCCGAGCAACCCTATGGAGAGAGCACAGGGAGAGGGTGACGGGCATACACCAACACAGGAGGAATTTATGGCGAGAGAAGGACTTACTTGGTGGGTCAGGACAGCTGGCACAACAAGGGGGCGAAGCCCGGAAGACAGCCACCTGAAGAGCTCCGTACAGCAGCGAGGATTGGGCGATGGAGTGGAGATGTCCGCCGCTGGGGAATCCACCTGTGCACAGGGGAGAAGACTGAAGAAAAGAGGTAAGCGATCTTCTTACCAAAATGGTGACGCTGAAGGGAAGTATGCTCACAACGGTGAGGGACGAAGTCTGACGGCTTCAGGCCGAGCCTCCGGGCGAGACGGCCTTTATCCCTCGCCGCTGATGATTGTCAGGTGCGTGAGCAGGTGGCGCCGTTGATGAATGGCGCGGCGTGACAGTATCTGAATGATGCTAACCGCAAGCCCACACAGACTCCTGATTCCTTCCCTCATTCTGGCCAACGTACACTCATTAGACAACAAAATAGACCACATACAGCTCCTGAGAACTACGCAACATGATGCACGGAACTGCTGTGTTTTTTATCTTTACGGAAATGTAGTTAAATGACAATATACCGGACTCTGCCATTCAGTTAGCAGGGCTAAAATGCTACCGCAGTGACAGAAAGCTTATGGAAGGAGGGAAAACCCACGGGTGTGTGTGTGTGTGTGTACACATCAGTGACACTTGGTGCCACGATGCAACTGTTGTACACAAACACTGCTCTCTATTGGTGGATTTTCCATCCATCTTCTTCCGCTTAATCATTTTCGGGTCGCGGAGGGACTGGAGCCTATCCCAGCATCTTTGGGCGAGAGGTAGGGTACACCCTGGACAGATCGCCAGTCCATCACAGGGCCAACACAGAGAGACAGACAACCATTCACTCTCACAGTCATACCTAAGGACAATTTAGAATCCCCAGTTGATGCCAATTAACCTACATTCCAAAACAATTTTCACCTGACACAGGTCACCGTGTATCCCCCGCCCACTGGTATCGGCGAGAGGAGCAAAGCACTAAATGAACTCTATCAGGCCATCAGTGAGACACAAACAGCACATCGAGAGGGATTCCTCGTCGCAGCCGGAGACTTCAACCATGCAGATTTAAAGGCCCTCCTACAAAAATTACACCAAAATGTGGACAAAATGTGGACTTTCCAACATGAGGAGACAATTTGCTGGACCTGGTGTACATAACTCAAAAGAAAGCATACAGAGCCTCCCCCCTTCCTCACCTGGGTCTCTCTGATCAAATCACCATCTTGTTAAGGCCGGCATACAAACCGAGAGTGAAAAAAATCAGACCAACAAAAAAGCAGGTACTTGTGTGGCCAGAGGGGGCCTATGATGCTCTGAAAGACTGCTTCAGCACTACAGACTTGGGCACTTTCAAACATGCAGCCACTCACAATGGACACACAAACCTAGAGCAGTACACTGAGGTTGTTGTAGCATACATAGAAAAATCCATTGATGATGTCACTCACTGCAAAACCATCATTATTTGTGCCAACCAAAAGCCATGGATGACAGCAGAGGTCCACAGGCTCCTGAGGGCTTGAGACGCAGCCTTCAGGGCCACCGGCACTGCAGGATTAACAACAGCTAGGGCCAACCTGTCCCGTGGCATCAAGGAGGCAAAACGACAGTCCAGCAAGAAAATACCTGGCCACTTCAGCAACACCAGAGATGCACGTTCTCTCTGGCGTGGCATACAGACCCCCACCAACTACAAACCTCCACCTCAGACTAGTGCGAGTGACATCACATTGCTTAACAACCAAGCACAAAACAGCACATCAGCACAGAAGACCACTCCTCCAGACGAGCAAGCCATGAGTCTGGATCTGGCTAGTGTGAAGAGGACCCTCTCCAGGATCAACCCATGCAAGGCAGGTGGACCAGACAACATACCGGGTTCCTGGTATGGTTCCTGAAACCTGGTTCCTGGAACATACAACATTCCTGAAGGACTGTGCAGAGGAGCTCAAGATTGTCCTGGCCAAATTCTTCAACATCTCCCTGACTCAAGCTGTTGTCCCCACATGTTTCAAAGCTACCATCATAATACCAGTCCCAAAGAAGCCCGTCCCATCCAGCTATAATGATTACCGGCCCGTAGCACTGACCCCCATCATAATGAAGTGCTTCGAGCGGCTCATCATGCAGAACATCAACTCCATCCTCCCTCCCTCCCACGATCCATCTCAGTTTGTATACAGGTCAACCTGATCCAGAGAAGATGGCATCTCTGCTGCGCTCCATCCAGCCCTCACCCACCTGGACTCAAAGAACTTCTACGTGTGAATGCTGTTCTTGGACTTCAGTTCAGCATTCAACACAATCATTCCCCAGCACCTGATACAAAAACTCAGACACTTGGGACTCAAAACCTCTCTCTGTAACTGAGTGCTGGACTTTCTCACAGGGAGGCCACAGAATGTGCGAGTTGGCAGCAACACCTCCAAGACCATCGCTCTGAGCACAGGGTCCCCACAAGGCTGCGCGCTCAGCCCGCTGCTCTTCACCCTGCTGACCCATGACTGTGTACCAGCCTACAACACCAACCACATCATCAAGTTTGCGGATGACATGATGGTGGTGGGCCTCATCACCAACAACGAGGAGGCCAACTACAGAAATGAGGTGAGCCAACTAGTCCACTGGTGTAAAGACAATAACCTCTTCCTGAACGTGGGAAAAACCAAGGAGATTGTGGTCGACTTCAGGAGGGGACACACACACAGTTCCCCCATCTGTTCATCGATGGTACAACTATGGAGATGGTGAGCAGCACCAAGTTTCTGGCGGTGAACATCTCTGACGACCTCTCCTGGTCCAACAACACCACATCACTGGCCCAGAAGGCCCAAACTCACCTCCATTTCCTCTGCAAAATCAGGAGAGCACGAGTCAAGCCCCCCATCATGTGCTCTTTCTACCGGGGCACCACTGAGAGCATCCTGGACCTGAACTCCTACACCGAATCTGCCCTTTTCTACATCAAATGCTGTGTAAAAAATGTGACAGTCACCAAAAAGATCCAGGTATTTTGAAACCGCAAACCCTGGATGACCAGTGAAGCCCAGGCTCTGATCAAAGCCCGCAACTCAGCCTTCAGACAGAAGGACAGCTCTCTATAGAGCACTGCTAGAGCTAACCTTAAGAGAGGCATAAAACTTTTTTTTTTTTGTACTTATTTTGTACCCGTAGGTAGATTTGTTTTGCAGTCTGGTGACAAGCCACCAGCTGCCGGTCGCTGTGTGCGCAAGCGCCCCGTATCCCCAACCTGCATGTTTTTAGTATGTGGGAGGAAACCAGAGAAATCCTGGAGTAAACCCATGCAACATGGGGAGAACATGCAAACTCCACACAGATCACTGTTGGCCGGGGCAGGGATCGAACCCACGATCTCATGATCCCTGCGATCCCCCGGCCGAGGGTAAAACTGTGCTGCCGCAGTGCTAACCACTGCGCCACCGTGCAGTCCAACTTGCTCACAACACTTATAGGAGGAAGGCGGAGGGCTTCAACAACAACCCCCAAAAGATGTGGAGAGGCATCCATGCCCTCACCAACTATAGGGGTCAGGGCTGATGCTGATCAGACAACAGCCTCACTCTGGCAGAGGAGATTAACAGCTTCTTTGCCCGGTTTGAGCACACCTCCCCCCCAAACTCACCCCCCCCTCCATCCCTCTCTCCCTCTCCCTCCCCACTCTCTCTACAGGTGCAGGAGGTGAGGAGGTAACTGAGAGCAGTGAACCCCCGCAGAGCTGCTGGTCCAGATGGTCCAGCGGTGGTCAAAACACGTGCAGACCAGCTGGCAGGGATCCTCATCAAGCTCTTCAACCCCCTCCTGACTCATGCCACCATTCCCTCCTGCATCAAGGCCTCCACCATCATCCTAATCCCCCAAAAGGCCATAATAGACAGCCTGAATGACTACAGACCCACAGCAATCACGTCTGTAGTCATGAAATGTTTTGAGCGACTAGTGTCCCAGCACATCAGGGACTGTCTTCCCCCCTCTTTCGACCCCCATCAGTTTGCCTACCAGTCTATGGAAGACGTCATTGCCACCACTCTCCACAGAGTGCTGAGCCACCTGGAGAACCCAATGAGCTACGTGAGGATGCTCTTTGTGGACTACAGCTCAGCTTCTAACACCATCATCCTGGACATCCTGATCAACAATCTGCACCTCCTCCAGATCCCCCCCCCCCCCCGCTCCTGGATAAAGAACTCTCATCAATCACCCACAAACAGTCAGACTTGGCCCCCACCACTCCTCCACACTGACCCTCAGCACTGGGTCCCCCGAAGGCTACGTGCTAAGCACTCTACTGTACTCCCTGTACACCTTTGACTGCATTCAACCCACCCAACCACCATCATCATGTAATATGCAGATGACACCACCTTGGTTGGGCTCATCACCGACGACGATGAGAAGGCATACAGGGCGGAGGTAGAGAATCTGGTGCTGTGGTGCCAAGCAAACAACCTGGAACTGAATGTCCAAAAAACCAAAAGACCCATTCTGGACTTCAGGAAGAACGGACAGATCCCCCCCATCCCCCCATAAATGGTGACCGCATAGAAAATGTCCCCGCTTTCAGGTTCCTGGGCACCCACATCTCCTCTGACCTCTCCTGGACTGTCAACACCAAGGCCCTGTTGGAGAAAGCCCAGCAGTGGCTGCACTTCCTTTGTGTCCTGAGGAAGAACAACCTGGACCAGAAGTTGCTGCTGGCCTTCTATCGCTGTTCAGTGGAGAGCGTGCTCACCTACTGAGTGTGTGGTATGCTGGCTACGCGGCCGAGAAAAGGAAGGCTGTGCAGAGGGTCATCAACACTGCCCAAAAAATTATCGACAACCCTCTGCCCTCCCTGGAGGACATTTCCAGATCCTCCTGTCTCAGAAGGACCAAGGCCATCACAGGAGACCCCTCACATCCTGCCCACCACCTGTTTGACCTGCTTCCCTCTGGACGACTATTCAGATCGATCAGGTCCCACACCTCCAGACTGACAGTTTCTTCCCCTGGGCCATCCAGACTGCAAACAGTCAGAGGCCCCACTGCCTCTCCCTCTGAATGCTCACATGCACAGAACTCATCATCATCATCATAGCAGTCTGTCGGGGAGCGACAATGACCTTTTAATTATCACTATAACTCACCTGTCATTACACTTCTCACTTTCATGTACAGTGGTGTGAAAAAGTGTTTGCCCCCTTCCTGATTTCTCATTTTTTTGTATGGTTGTCACACTTAAAATGTTTCAGATCATCAAACAAATTTAAATATTAGACAAAGATAACACAAGTAAACACAAAATGCAGTTTTTAAATGAAGGGGTTTATTATTAAGGGGAAAAAAATCCAAACCACCATGGCCCTGTGTGAAAACGTGACCCCCCCCCCCCCCATTAAAACATAAACTAACTGTGGTTTATCTCATCTTTGGAAAGCTGAGTTCAATTTCTCGAGCCACACCCAGGCCTGATTACTGCCACACCTGTTCTCAATCAAGAAATCACTTAAATAGGACCTGCCTGATAAAGTGAAGTAGACCAAAAGATCCTCAAAAGCTAGACATCATGCTGCGATCCAAAGAAATTCAGAAACGAATGAGAAACAAAGTAATTGAGATCTATCAGTCTGGAAAAGGTGAAAAAGCCATTTCTAAAGCTTTGGGACTCCAGTGAACCACAGTGAGAGCCATTATCCACAAATGGAGAAAACATGGAACAGTGGTGAACCTTCCCAGGAGTGGCCGGCCGACCAAAATTACCCCAAGGGCACAGCCACGACTTATCCAAGACGTCACAGAAGACCCCACAACAACATCCAAACAACTGCAGGCCTCACTTGCCTCATTTAAGGTCAGTGTTCATGACTCCACCAGAGACTGGGCAAAAATGGCCTGCATGGCAGAGTTCCACGGCAAAAACCCCTGTTGAGCAAAAAAGAACATAAAGGCTTGTCTCAGTTTTGCCAGAAAACATCCTGATGATCCCCAAGACTTTTGGGAAAATACTCTGTGGACTGACGAGACAAAAGTTGAACTTTTTGGAAGGTGTGTGTGTGTCCCATTACATCTGGTGTAAAAGTAACACAGCATTTCAGAAAAGGAACATCATACCAACAGTAAAATATGGGGGTGGTAGTGTGATGGTCTGGGGCTGTTTTGTTTCTTCAGGACCTGGAAGACTTGCTGTGGTAAATGGAACCATGAATTCTGCTGTCTACCAAAAAATCCTGAAGGAGAATGTCTGGCCATCTGTTTGTGACCTCAAGCTGAAGCCCACTTGGGTTCTGCAGCAGGACAATGATTTAACACACACCAGCAAGTCCACCTCTGAATGGCTTAAGAAAAACAAAATGAAAACTTTGGAGTGGCCTAGTCAAAGCCCTGACCTGAATCTGATTGAGATGCTGTGGCATGACCTTAAAATTGTCATGCTGCGGTCCTTGCGGACTGCAAATAACACACCATAGGCCACCGATGAGCTTGCATAATTTATTAAGGAACACAAATCTTCACCCGGATCTTTAACAGATCACTGGAGCTGCGTGAAGTGCCTTCCTGCTTCAAACGCTCCATCATCATTCCAGTTCCCAAGAAACCCTCTATTACAGGATTAAACGACTACAGACCTGTTGCCCTGACCTCTGTGGTCATGAAATCCTTGGAGAGATTGGTGCTGAACCACCTGAAGGTCATCACAGGCCCCCTGATGGACCCACTGCAGTTTGCCTACCGGTCAAACAGGTCAGTGGATGATGCAGTGAATATGGGACTACATTACATCCTGCAACACCTCGACTCCCCAGGGACGTACGCCAGGATCCTGTTTGTTGACTTCAGCTCAGCGTTCAACACCATCATCCCAGGCATTCTTCATCAGAAACTCCTCCAGCTCAAGGTGCCCCCCTCCACCTGCCAGTGGATCTCCAGCTTTCTGACTGACAGGTGGCAACAGGTGAAGCTAGGGAGATTTACATCCAGCTCCCGAAAAATTAGTACTGGCGCCCCCCAAGGATGTGTCCTTTCCCCACTGCTCTTCTCCCTCTACTCCAACGACTGCACCTCAGAGGACCCTTCGGTGAAGCTCCTGAAGTTTGCGGACGACACCACAGTCATCGGTTTGATCCGGGATGATGATGAGTCTGCATACAGGCGGGAGGTGGAGCAGCTGATCCTCTGGTGCAGCCAGAACCATCTTGAACTTAACCCAGCCAAAACGGTGGAGATGACTGTGGATTTCAGGCGACACCCCCCTTCATTCCCCCCACTCACCATCCTCAACAGCACAGTGTCCACTGTGGACTCCTTCAAGTTTCTGGGTACCACAATCTCCCGGAACCTGAAGTGGTCCTCCCATATTGACACTGTCCGGAAAAAGGCCCAGCAGAGGTTGTTTTTTCTGCGTCAGCTCAAGAAGTTTGATTTGCCTCAGGAGCTGCTGGTTGTCTTCTACACCGCCATCATCCAATCTGTCCTCTGCTTTTCCATCACTGTCTGGTTTGGATCTGCCACTAAACAGGACAAGACCAGACTGCAGCGGATCATTAAGTCTGCGGAGAGGATCATTGGTACCGACCTACCCTCCATTGAGAACTTATATCGGTCCATAACCAGGAAACGGGCGGGAAACATCTGTGCTGACCCATCACACCCCGGCCACAAACTGTTTGAACTTCTATCTTCTGGTCGTCGTTACAGATCACTGAAGGTCAAAACCACCCGTCACAGGAACAGTTTCTTTCCTCAAGCCATCACTCTGATGAACTCCTAACATTCACCTAGTCCTACCTGTTGCTGTACTCATGACTTTTCATCCATTATTACATTGCACATAACTCTCACACTGCTTTTTACTTCATTCACATTATATCACTGAATCTGAGTCCACATTGAAATACTGTGTGATTGTATATTTTTTCATATATTTCTGCAAAGTGTGGTTAGTCCGAGTAAATAACTGCATATATTCCTGTATATATTTGCATCCTTTTATAGAAACGTGGACAGACTGTAATTTACTGTACATACTGTGGTTGTCATTGAATCCTTATTTAAATCCTTCACCTGAACAACGAGAGCAAGTTTTTAGCCAAAGTCAAATTCCTTGTATGTGTTGTGCATACTTGGCCAATAAAGCTGATTCTGATTCTGATTCTGATTCTGAAATGACAAAATATGGAGCCACGGGGGACAAAAACACAACTAAGGTTATAACTAGACATGGGCTACAGAGTCCCAGGGAAAACACTTACTGTGATGAATATAGACGATGAATATCAGACGAGGATTGTCAGACGATGTCAGACGAGGTCGCAGCCCGGAGTAACCAACACTGCTCCCTTAAATAGGGCCAGGAATGAAACAGCTGATGAGGCAGTCATCAACTCCATTGATTCCAGCTGTCACAACCAGCTCCACTCTGACAGCCGGAAGCCCCGCAGAGACGCTGTCAGAATAAGAGCCCTGCGGGACCATAAGAAATACTACCGAATGGGAGGAAAATACTGCATGACCTCAGCGCGGACGAGATCGGCGCTCAGGCCATGACAAAAATGCTTGAAAACCTTCCATTGTGGCTGAATTACAACACTTCTGCAAAGATGAGTGTGCCAACCTCGACTCCGTGTGGTTTTGACCTTCCATGGGTGAGGGTTCTGGAACACTGGTCCCTCAGGTGGCACGGCGCACGGTTTAGTAGCCAGTGACCACTCATTTTAGGCTCATTGGTAGAAACTTTACTAGAAAATAAGGGTATGTTTGCACATGTGTGGCACATTACATAATCACCATGCCACCCTAGACTCCATGGGCTGAGGGTTCTGGAGGACTAGTGTCTAGAATTGCACAGCGCATGGTTTGACAGCCACGAATATTGCTCCCACACCATCAGCCCCGTATTCCAATGTGAATACCGAACCTGATGCCAACTTCACAGTGATCATTATACTTTGTTTTTGTCCAAAGAAGAACATAAATTAGTGGCTCAGAAAGCTGGATTTGTGTGTGTTGCAGCTCCACAATTTACACTCATTTCTTACAAATTTAAGTATTTACATCAATGATGCATGGTTGGCCCTGTGATAGACTGGTGATCTGTCCAGGGTGGACCCTGCCTCTCGCCCAAAGATGCTGGGATAGGCTCCAGTCCCCCCCCCCCCCCGCCCCACGACCTGAAAAGGATTAAGTGGAAGAAGATGAATGAATGAATGCATGAATGGTATTACCTTTACTTGTAAATGAAATCCATCCTCCTATTCTTCTGGACAAAATTCTCACTTTGCTGTAAAAGTCCTCCTTGTCTTCTTTTAGTTTCAAAAGTCTCTCTGTCCCAATCCAGACTGCTGACAGTTTTGAATTAAAGTCCAATTTTGAGAATTTTTTAAGTTTAGCTGTAAAATCTTCCATTTTTCAGTCTGTATAATATAGAAGCACAAACGGAATCGTTGGTACACTTGGCTTTCTGATTTTATCTTTAGCTAATTTGGCGTTTAGCCTCTGCGTAGAAGAAGAACAAGAAGTAAACTGCTGTGCCTACGGTGCTCCAGCAGGCCTCCCCTCACTGAGGCAACATTACTGCGCAGCCTCTGAACAGGATTTTTATCTAAAGTTATATGTCAGATTCAAAGAGTAAATATGTTATACATACATGTTAAGTACATTACATAGACTATGGAAAAAGACACACAATAAAAGCTACTACAAACATTACCATTTGCGACATACACAGAGCTATCACCAGGAACGGCCGTCTTGTACGAGCTCTAACCGGGCTGTGAAGGATGGCGTAATCCTTGTGAAGCTGTGTTTGTTGCTCCTTCTCTCCCTTGTATTTGAGTAGGAAATGTGCAGATTTGCTCATTTTAATTATATAAATATTGCTGAAATGATTGGAAACATTCAGAAATTACATTTAGACCTCCAAGACAGATTAGGGGACAAATAATATATTTACTGTATAATTATTATTTTTTACTTTTTCATAAGAGGTGAGGCTCTGCCTCCCCTGAGCACGACAAGGCCTGTCCACTGTCCGGGGTGCTGACCAACTTTTCATCCCACACAGCATCATCCTGTACTCTCGGAACCAGCCCATCCCACAATCCACAGCCCGGCCACTCTTCCCCACTGCCTCTGTTAATGGTGAAACCAAGGCCGTAGAAGAGGTTGCAGCCCACGATGTTTGTGCCACGGGCCATCACGACAAACTCCACAGCCATCTCCGCCGACTTGTACTGAGCCATCAGTCTGATTGTTCCCACCGTCCTCCTCCATAGCCGCAAAGCGGAGCTGTGTCACCTCTAATCCTAAAGTGTGGAAAAAATTGCTTCACTGTAGCCCAGTTCAGCAAAGAACTCTCCGTCCCCGTCGATCAGCATCGGCACCTCCATTCCATTAAAACTCCACCATGCAATATACGCGCCCACTGGTGCTCGGTGACACAGTATGGATCACTGTCGGGACGGGGGGGAGGTGAACTCCTCTGCGGGCTCCCTTGCTCAGCCAACTGGCACACCCTCACATAGTTATGTAAACGGTCACACCTGCCGTTGTCAAATGTTATGTCGGCGGTTGGAGCCAAAGGAGGAGACCAGGTGTAGAACTGAACACGTGTTTATTAAACAGGGCAGTGCCACCTAACCACACAAAACCACTATGCAGAGAAGACGGCCAAGAGACCGTCCCTCCTACATCCAGCCCTTTTATAGTCATGGGTGGTGGCGTGACTGAAAAGGCGAAGCCACCTCCCTCTGCCACACAAACTGGAACACAGAATATTTCCTCTCCACCGTCGCCAAGTGCTTGCTCACAGGGGATCGCCTGATTGCTGGGGTCTTTCTGCAACTGTGGGGGTTCCCCCTACAGTTGATAGTGCTATGAGATGACTGTTGTTGTGAAATGGCGTTATATAAATAAAGTTGAATTGAATTGAATTGAACATAAACCATAGAAATAACTATATAGCAGTCAGTTTAAATGAATCAACTCCCTCTGGTTATTTAAACTGTCAAAATCACAGAAGTTCTGGTCATGGAGGAGGAGTAGCAATAATTTATCATTCCAAGTAGTAGTAGTAGAACATGATGCACTGCTAATACTGCTGCATGGTGTCTACTCCCACCTTGACAAGCCAAAGTGACATCTCAGGCTAGTATTTGTGATTTTTTCCAGCACCTTTGACACTGTGCAACCTCATCTGATAGGCCAAAAACTACTACACATGGATGTCAATCCACATCTGGGGCCTCATGTACAAAAACTTGCGTGGATTTCCTACTGAAAGATGACATATGTTTAAATCAAGAAAATACCATAAGCAAAAAAAAAAAAAATCCAGATGTATAAAACAATGTGAACGCAGGAATCCAAGCACATTTCCTTTGTACATCCCAATCTACTTGAAACTGAACGCACGTGAGGAAATACCAGACTCCTCCCTTGACACGCCTCCATTTAAATACGCAATTAGATATGAAAATAGATATATACAAGCCCTGCATGTTTGATTCTCCTGTGTCCACAATCAAAGATAATGGATTTAATGGAATTTCATGGACTATGAGTTGGAGGGGCCCCTGAATGAGGTAGGGTCATGTAACAACGTTATGTTTGGCACGCTGTCCTCCAGCATTAGTGCCAGATACAGATAAGTCAATAGGCCGCTCACAGCCCTATAAGATTAGTTTATCGTTTCCTTTATTCAGACAGGGATGAGAAGGAATGTTTATTTAACCTTTACATGTTTCCACTGACATCTGCAGTCATCCTCAGAAGCATCAGCTGATCGCTGTGATTTGTGATCAGCTGGGTGGATCAGCTGGTTGAATTAAAGGAAAACAGTCACGAAAAAGAAGACAATATGGACCTATTTAGCAGGTAGCCACGGTCATCTGTCAGTTGAAATTAGATCATATTAGACTCCACAAGTACATATTTTACGTCCAAAATACAAATCTTTTCCTTTATAGTTATATACAGCTTACATGGATTATACACACTACTACTGTAGATGAATGAAGTGCACTGGGGAAAGGGTGACACTGTTGCTATTCAAAGTTTACACATGTGTTTATTGGCATAACTACTGTACACACAGAGGCAATTGGGGGCTTGGTAAAATGCTGTGACACTGTAGTTTAATCAGCAAAAAATGAAAGTCACTTACCCGACCAACTGACTTGTAATGAAGCCTTGAAGACATGGTGATATGCACAGGCTCATTGCGCATCAGGTGGGTTATTATTAGGACAATTACATGAATTTACTCACCAAGAAGCCACCCATCCACACAGTGCCAGCTTGTAGTTTGTTCCCAACAATGCTGTTCATTAGAATCATTAGGAAAACCGCCTCTCGCTGCAAATTGTGCTTTGATGTTGGCCTGTTCATCTGCATTGTATGGGAATATGATGTACCTGAATGACAGGCGAATAATGCCATTCCACACAGCTGGCATAGCTTGGCTCAGGGTCGACTGGGAAATTCCTGATTGGTCTGCCAGCTCCCTCTGGAATGCCCCTGTTTCCAGGAACCCCAGTGTTGTCAGCACCTGCATTGGGACGGGCAGCACACGGCTTCTCACCATGTCATGCTCCAAGAGCAGATGTAGCGCTGAGCACAGTTCCACAGGGACTGCCCACGGAAACCTAAACTAGCTGAGAAGCCAGTCATCATCCTGACCCAGAAAATCTTCTGTCTCTAAATACCCTTTCTCTTCTCACTGCACGATTTGCAATATTCTCTAATAATGCTAGCACCATTGTTGTTAGAGACATTTTCTGCACTTCTCTGTGCTTGCTTTTATATAAACTCATCTAATTGTGCACACTTGGATGTTTGTTCATCATGTGTGGATGTGTTCATGATTTGGTCTGTACAATCATTTTCATGTCATTATCAGTCTCCCAACATCACCTCTAAGTGTCACCAATGGACCAATAAGAGTAGAAACGTATGTACGCCAGCCATGAAGTTGGCGTGGGGCTGCACATATTTCCATAGTCATTTCATTCTTGATATATCTGAAATTTTCCATGGAAAAAGACATATGCCATGTTTTTGTGCACAAGTACCCTTTGTACATGAGGCCCCTGGTCCGTTGGATCCTTTCATTCCTATCTGACCAGCCACAGAGGGTCAGAGTCAATGGTCACATTGGCTCATCCATGACAATCTCCACAGTTCCACAGGGTTGTGTAATATCACCGGTTCTTTACACACTATACATAAATGACTGTTGAAGCACGCACCCCGACATAACATACAATAACTAGAAAAGCACTCAGAGAGCGCAGACCTCCGCCAAGTGCCACAATTCCCCCCATACAGTGTTTGTGTGTACGTTTTCAGATTCCTTGAGCATGTAAACATATGACTAGCAATTGGATTCACAATGATTATTTGTTTATTTGACAGGGACAGTGCAATAAACACACAATTAATCAATGACAATCAATGTGATAGTGATAGGATTAGTGGTTCAGTAGTAAAAGCATTGCCTCCTTGGCGGAGGTAATAAACTGAAGTGTTGCTGTTGTGTCCATCTCCTCCACTGACGGATGCAAATTGGGTAGACAGGTTGCCGTGGGTTTTATATTATATTATGTTGGGGTTTCGCTCCGCGGCAAACGAGAATTTAGAAGCTTCGCCGGCAGAGAGCTCGTTATTGCGCAGCTCCTATGGCTGGCCGGGGAATTTCTGGCAAATGCGCAGCTCCTATGGCTGGCCGGGGAATTTCTGCCAAATGCGCAGCTCCTATGGCTGGCCGGGGAATTTCTGCCATCACTTTTAGCATTAGAGTGACACATATCAGGCGCAGCATTACTGGCGCCAGGATTCCTCTCTGTTCCGGAGCCGCAGGACAAAAGAAGGTGCGATAATGGTTGCCGTGGGTTTTATTGGGTTTGCGGTCCGCGGAAAAAAGAGGATTTGGAAGCCTCCCCCGGCAGAGAGCTGGTTTTTGCGCAGCCCCTATGGCTGGCCGGGGAATTTCTGCCAAATAATCCGGCGCCGGACAGCTGCCCGTGTCAGCTTTTGCAGCGTAGTGCAAACACAGGCAGTCTGGCAAGCCTTGTTTTCTGTGTGCTTTTGTGCCTAAAACTTTGAAGAAGGCGGAGTTTGTGTTCATCAGACACGACGACCAGCGCCCTCTATTGCGCCTGCGCACATGTTGAAAATGGCTGTATGTCACAGTGTTGAAAAATGCTTTAAAAAATTCCTGTATCCAGACGGTGAACCGGATCACCCCCAAAATTTAATCAGTTCTTCCTTGTACCATTTCCAACAACGCCTGAAAGTTTCATGGAAATCCGTCCAAGACTTTTTGAGTTATCTTGCTAACCAACAGACAAACAGACAGACAGACAGACAGACAGACAAACACACAAACTCCGGCAAAAACATAACCTCCTCCTGGCCTTTTCGGCCTGGCGGAGGTAAATATTCTGATGACACGGTGATCATGGACACCACCGACTCACAACACTTAAGGCTGAAATGAACACCTTCATAGAATGGTGCAAGCTCAACCACCTAGATCTCAAAACCTCAAAAACAAAAGAAAAGGTTGTTTATTTCCACAACGCACCTTCTGCTATCCCCACTCTGTCAGTAAACAATCAACAAATTGAAAGAGTGGAGTCACATAAGTATCATGGTGTCATGACCCGAGCACTATGCCTTGGTGCTCGGGTTAATCTTGTCAGGGTTTGACAGCGGCGTTATGATTCTAGCTCTCCGAGCTCTTATTGTGATAGTGCTCGGGGAGGCTTCCGCTCAGCTGTCAAACTCTGAACAGCTGTGCTGCATTTGTGGTCGTTAGTGCCAGTGTGACAGAGATCATCCTGCGCAGTTCGCCCCACACGGGACACGAACCCGCAACCTCTCAGTCATCTACACAGTTCGAGCATGGGAGACACAGCACGATCGCGCTGAGCTAAAGGTCTGACCGATAGCTCAGCGCTACCGATACTGTAGGAGGCTTTCGGGAGGGAGGTTTACTAACGTTCTACGCCGAACAGTACTAGTTGGCATCCGTTACACTTTCCCCCTTAAACCTCACTCCCATCCCGGGTTCACGGCACCATTGTGACAGAGATCATCCTGCGCAGTTCGCCCCACACGGGACACGAACCCGCAACCTCTCAGTCAACTACACAGTTCGAGCATGGGAGACACAGCACGATCGCGCTGAGCTAAAGGTCCGACCGATAGCTCAGCGCTACCGATACTGTATGAGGCTTTCGGGAGGAAGGTTTACTAACGTTCTACGCCGAACAGTACTAGTTGGCATCCGTTACACCAGGTCTATTTCTACCCTCGTTAGCGATCACATCTTTGCAGCAGTGTCTGTTAACTCTCCGTCACGCTACGGATGCTTAGGATTTATTCCTACCACGTCTGCTTGGTTAGACCGTCATGCCCCTGGACCGGTAAGTGTGCTGTATAGCCTTACCCCTCCCGGTGTGTATCGATCTCTGTGTGTCTCTGCCTTAGCAGCTGGTGTAATTATTATTTTCACCAACCTTGCCTGCCTAGTGTATGACTGTCTCCTGCTATGGACCTGTAGAGCTGTTTAGCCTATGCCTCCTGTTGTGAGTAGACTCAAGAATCATTGTCTCTGCAGCTTGTGTTGTCACTTTTCTCACCGTAAATAAAACTCACTGAACTCACTGGTGACTGTGTGGCGTCTTATGGTGGCTCGCGAGAGCCACCCATGACACATGGGACCATGATTGACAACAGACTCACCTTTCAACAGAACATGTAAATTGTTTTCTCTAAATGTCAACAGTGCCTCCTTTTTTAAGGAAACTCCGCAGACTGAAGGTGCATCAGTCAGTGTTAACAGCCTTTTACAAATGTTTTATTGAATCCATAATCACTTTCAATATCACAGCCTGGTTCGAAGCACTGCCCAACATCCATCGCAAAGCAATACTTAAGATCATCACACTGAGCAGCAAGATAATCGGAAAGGAAAAGGAACAAATCACTAGCATTTACAACAGAAGGACTAAAACAAAAGGAACACAAATAGCTTCAGACTCCGCTCACACTCCACATCCAGCACACTCTTTTACCTTCAGGCCACAGATACAGATCACTCGCCTTCAAGACCAATAGAGCAATGTCGAGCTATGTACCAACTTCCATTAAACTCATGAACAGCTGACTCACTCACTCATTCATTTTCATATTTAATATTACTATTTTTAATCCTTTTAATATGTAGTTTTATCCTACCTATTGTATGTTTTTATGTCGTATGGCTTGCACGTGTATTTTGCTGCATTTTCGTGTATGTGGCTAATATGTGTGTGCACTGTTGCTTTTTACACAAATGAAGTTCCTCGTGGAATAATAAAGTAATTTGTATTGAATTCCAAATTACTAGTGAATGTAAAGCAAAAACATGTTGTAATTCTTTTGAGGGCCTGGTCCTCAGTATTGAGCATGTTAGGAATTTTAGGTTAAAGCCAATTTTATTTGCCATAGTTGATCATCCTCCCTCAGCTTACTAAGAGTTTTTATCTGATTTTGCTGAATTCTTAGCTGATTTAGCGCTGAAATCGGATAGAATAATTATAGTAGGGGACTTTAAAATACATGCAGATGTAGATAGTGATTGCCTTAATATGGCATTTAATTCAATATTAGACTATTAATTGTTGATATTAGACTATTAATTGACATGAGCTGAGCACAGGAGGTTTCCGCCTTGATCAGTCTCATGGCTTTTTCTCTATATTTACATATTTGTTGTATTTTGTGCTTTTGGTTTCTTTATTCTCATACTGGTTTTTATTTTCCTGTTTATGTTATAGTTTTGTTACTCTCTAATTTTGTATTAGGTTGTATTTATTTATCTGTGTGCATTTGTTGATATTTTATTCTTTATATTCCTTACTGCTGTGTTCGAGGTTGACAGCTGTCAGTACGTTTCCAGGTTTCTGCTCCATGTGGGTGTCACCCCTCTCAGCTGTCGGCTCCGGTCGCTCCCCTCTCACTGCTCCCAGCTGGTCTGTGTTAGGAATCACTGTTACCTTCTGCCCACTCATGTGACCCACACCTGTCATTACTTTTGTGATTTGTTTCTGACCCTGTTTAAGGGCGGTTGTTTTCATTTCTTGTTGCCGCAGTCTTAAGTTTCTCCTGCTTTGTCTCCACCAGAGCCAGCCCTTGCTCTGGTGTGCCTTAGTTGTAAGTTTGCTCATTTTCTTGGATTTTTGTGTTTGTGCACTTGTCGGGACTTTGTGTTTTTTGTAAATAAATACCATAAACTGCAGTTCAGCGCGTGGGTCTCATTTCTCCAAATGAGAGTTGACATGCAAATGAGAGCAGTCTCCAAATAACAATGGAAAGGACACGTATTCTAGCATTGGTAGAAGCTCTGGATGCAAAATATGATGACACAGAAAACAGGAGTCTGGGTACAGACTACCAGTGTCCTATGTCCCACCCTTCCTTAATTCTGATTGGCTGCTTAGAAAGGTCTGACATTGACAAGCTCAGTTGTAGTCTGAAAAGTTGAACTTTTTTCAGCCCTGAGCGCTCCGACAAAAAGCGGCCACTGTTGAGAGCATTTCAGCACCGAGGGTACTAAGCGCTGTAAACGCTGGACTACATACAGAATGAATAGAAAATAGTCACCCACAGCGGAAAAAAACACATTTGGTGGACACGCAGCCTTAAGCAGGTTGTTTCCTCAATGCCATGTGTCAACACAACAGAGATAAGCTATGGAGATTTTACTCCTTCTGTAATTGACTGCATGATAGATAGTGTTACAGCTTCTCTGCATCAGACTCTAGACATGGTGGCTCCTTTAAAAAAGATAAAGCCTAATGAGAGATTTTTAACTCCTTGATTCAACACAGAAACTCATAGCTTAAAACAGAAGACTGGTCAATTAGAAAGAAAATGGTGCTCCACTAAATTAGATGAAATCTATCTATGAGATCTTGGAGAAATCATCTTCTAATTTATAAAAAAAATCTCTTAGAAAAGCGAGAACAAGTTATTATTCTGCATTAATAGAAGAGAACAAGAATAATCCCAGGTTTCTTTTCAGCACTGTAGCCAGGCTGACAAAGAGTCAGGACTCTGTCAATCCTAGCATTCCCTTAGAGTTTACTAATCAGGACTTTATGAACTTTTTCAATAATAAAATTTCATCTCTCAGAGATAAAATCAGTCAGATTCTTCCCACTCTTAATTTAAATCCATTAACTATGACCACTCCTTCAACTGATATCTGTTTGGATCAGTTTACTCCAATTGACCTTTTAGAGTTAGACAAAATAGTTTCCTCATCCAAGCCTTCAACTTGTCTTTTAGACCCTATTCCTACCAGGTTATTTAAAGAAGTCTTCCCATTTATTGGTAGCTTTATTCTTCAAATAATCAATTCTTCATTAACATTAGGCCATGTACCACAGGCTTTTAAAACTGCTGTAATTAAACCCTTACTTAAAAAGCCAACGCTGGATCCAGGATTTCTAGCTAACTATAGACCAATCTCTAATCTGCCTTTCATTTCAAAATTCTTAGAAATAATTGTTGCTGCACAATTATTTGACTGCTTGTAGGGAAATGGTTTATTTGAAGAGTTTCGATCAGGGTTTAGAATTTATCATAGTACTGAAACAGCCTTAGTGAAGGTCACTAATGACCTCCTTATCGCATCTGATAATGGACTTGTTTCTGGACTTGTCCTTTTAGACCTTAGTGCAGCTTTTAATACTATCGATCATAATATTCTACTTGATAGACTAGAACATCTAGAACATTTTTTGGTAATATTACCCAAAAAATTTTTTTTTTTTTTGGTAATATTACAGGTTGATCGTCACTTCCTTGTGGTAACGTATCGTCACTTCCTGTTTTGCTGTCTGCCTGTGTGGTTTGCTCTCCAGCTCTCGAGCCACTAGCTATGGCGACTACCTCTCTTTCCTCTCCTCCTCTGGTGTGCTCTCTCTGTCAGATGTTTAGCTACACCTCTGCCTCTTTTAGTGATAACGGTAAATGTAATAAATGTTGTCTTTTTGAGGCGCTCCAGGCGAGGTTGTCTGATTTGGAATCCCGGCTCCGCTGCATTGAAACACCATCTGCGCCAGTTAACACTAGAAGACCCAGAGAGGGGCCATTTGGCCTTTTTGGCTAGAAAACCCATAGGGGGACCATCAAGTGGCCACAAGAGGGCTAATGTCTGGGTCTTCTAGTGTTAATCTCGACGGACGCCCATTAGCTGCAGCGGAGCTAGCTAGCTTAGGTCCCACTGTCAGCGGTTCCCCGGCTCTCCTCAGCAGCGAGGAGACTGGGTGGGTGATGGTGAGAAGGAAGCCTAGTCGCAAAGCCCCGGTTCTCCACCAACCTGTTCACGTTTCTAATCGTTTTTCCCCGCTCAGCGACACACCCGCTGAGGAAAAAACTCTGATCATTGGCGACTCTGTAGTCAGAAACGTGAACCTAGAGACTCCAGCAGCCATAGTCACGTGCATTCCTGGGGCCAGAGCAGGCGACATCGAGTCAAATTTGAAAATGCTGGCTAAAAGTAACTGTAAATACTCCACAATTGTTATTCACGCCGGCATTAATGACATCCGTCTCCGGCAGTCGGAAGTCACGAAACTTAATATAGAATCGGTGTGTGACTTTGCAAAAACGATGTCTGCCACTGTAATATTCTCTGGACCCCTCCCCAATCTGACCAGTGATGACATGTTTAGCCGCTCGTCATCCTTCAACCGCTGGCTGTCTGTGTGGTGTCCTGCAAATGACGTGGGCTACATTGACAATTAGAGCTCATTTTGGGGAAAACCTGGTCTTATGAGACGAGACAGCATTCATCCCACTTTGGATGGTGCTTCTCATTTATCTAACAATCTGGCATCATTTTTCCAAATTTCAAAAAACCTTGACTACTCAGAGTTGGGACCAGGAAGCAGAGTCGCAGTCTTACACGCCTCTCTGCAGCTCCTCTTCATCCGCCACCCCTCAGCTTAGCCCCTGTCTTCCCCATCAGAGAATCGTTGTCTGCTCCCTCCAAAGTAAATAAAAATATAATATATAAGCATCCCAAAGTGATAAAGCAAAATATTGGTAAAACTCAAATTAAACATAAAGCCTCTAAATTGAATGATTTGGCCTCTGTTCCTCCTCATAATTTAAAAATTAAATGTGGTTTATTAAATATTAGGTCTCTAACTCCCAAGTCTCTGTTAGTCCATGATCTGTTAATTGATCATCAGATTGATTTAATTTCCCTTACAGAGACTTGGTTAGGGCAAGAGGATTATGTTGGTTTAAATGAATCAACTCCCTCTGGTTATTTAAACTGTCAAAATCCCAGAAGTTCTGGTCGTGGAGGAGGAGTAGCATCAATTTACCATTCCAAATTACTAGTTAATGTAAAGCAACAAACATGTTATAATTCCTTTGAGGGCCTGGTCCTCAGTGTTGGGCACTTTAGCAATTCCAGGTTAAACCCAATTTTATTTGCCATAGTTTATCGTCCCCCATCAACCTATTCAGAATTTTTATCCGAATTTGCTGATTTCTTAGCTGATTTAGTGCTGAAATCTGATAGAATAATTATAGTAGGGGACTTTAATATACATGTGGATGTAGATAGTGACTGCCTTAATGTGGCTTTTAATTCAATATTAGACTCGATTGGGTTTTCTCAGAAAGTAGGAAATTCTACTCATTACCTCCACCATACATTGGACCTTGTTCTGACATATGGCATAGAAATAGAAAATCTTGTAGTGTCTCCTCATAACCCTGTACTGTCAGATCATTGTCTGTTAACCTTTGATTTTACTATTTCTGACTATTTGGCTCCTAAAGAAAAATATTATCACAGTAGATGCCTCTCAGATGATGCTGTTTCCAAATTTATGCAGATTGTTTCCTCTATGCCATGTGTCAACACAACGGAAATAAGCTATAGACAGCTTGCTCCTTCTGTAATTGATAACATGGTGGATAGTGTTTCAGCTTCTCTGCATCAGGCTCTAGACTTGGTGGCCCCCTTAAAAAAGAAAAAGTCTAATCAGAGATTTTTAACTCCTTGGTTCAACACAGAAACTCGTAGCTTAAAACAGAAGACTCGTCAATTAGAAAGAAAATGGCGCTCTACTAATTTAGATGAAATCTATTTAGCTTGGAGAAATCATCTTTTAATTTATAAAAAATCTCTTAGAAAAGCTAGAACGAGTTATTACTCTGCATTAATAGAAGAGAACAAGAATAATCCCAGGTTTCTTTTCAGTACTGTAGCCAGGTTGACAAAGAATCAGAATCAGAATCAGAATCAGAATCAGAATCAGAATCAGGTTTATTGCCATTGTTCATGTAGTACACAAACTAGGAATTTGTCTCGGTACAATGCTGCAACATTAAACATGATAAGATAAGAGAAATAAACTATACATGTAATAAAGTGTAGGATAAGATTAAGTGATACTGGTCAACAGTTAAAATATATATTAGCCAGCAGCAGATACTGTGGAGAACTATATAGTGCAGTCGGTAATGCAGGAAGAAAACAGTGATGATTGACATGAGTCTGGTTGAGCTGCTGTACATGGTGCACGAGAGTCACTTAGTGTTCAGCAGTCTAATGGCAGAGGGGAAGAAGCTGTTCATGTGACGGGAGGTTTTAGTCTGGATGGACCGAAGTCTTCTACCAGAGGGGAGGGGGGCAAACAGTACGTGACCAGGGTGTGAGGGATCGGCTATGATCCGGCCAGCACGCCTCCGGGTCCTGGAGATGTACAGATCCTGGAGAGATGGGAGCTTGCAGCCGATCACCTTCTCAGCAGTGCGCACGACGCGCTGAATGACAAAGAGTCAGGACTCTGTCAATCCTAGCATCCCCTTAGAGCTTACTAGTCAGGACTTTATGAACTTTTTCAATAATAAAATTTCATCCATCAGAGATAAAATCAATCAGATTCTTCCCACAGTTAACTTAAATACTGTAACTACTACAACTCCTTCTATTGATGTCTGTCTTGATGAGTTTACTCCAATCGACCTTTGTGAGTTAGACAAAATAGTTTCCTCATCCAAACCTTCAACTTGTCTTTTAGACCCTATTCCTACCAGGTTATTTAAAGAAGTCTTCCCACTTATTGGTAGCTTTATTCTTCATATAATCAATTCTTCATTAACTTTAGGCCATGTACCGCAGGCTTTTAAAACGGCTGTAATTAAACCCTTACTCAAAAAGCCAACGCTAGATCCAGGAGCTTTAGCTAACTATAGACCAATCTCTAATCTCCCTTTCATTTCAAAAATCTTAGAAAGAGTTGTTGCTACGCAATTATTTGACCACCTGCAGGGAAATGGTTTATTTGAGGAGTTTCAATCTGGGTTTAGAATCCATCATAGCACTGAAACAGCCTTAGCGAAGGTCACTAACGACCTCCTCATTGCATCTGATAATGGACTAGTTTCTGTACTTGTCCTTTTAGATCTTAGTGCAGCTTTTGATACTATTGATCATAATATTCTACTTGATAGATTAGAACACTATGTTGGACTTAATGGAACTTCGTTGCAGTGGTTTAGATCTTATTTATCTGATAGGTTCCAGTTTGTTCATGTAAATGATGAGTTTTCTCTCAGCTCAAAGCTTAGTCATGGAGTTCCACAGGGATCTGTGCTTGGCCCTACTCTTTTTAGTTTATATATGCTTCCGTTAGGCAACATTATTAGAAAGCACTGTATACATTTTCACTGTTATGCAGATGACACACAATTATACCTGTCAATGAAGCCAGATGATACTAATCAATTGGCCAAGTTAGAAGCCTGTCTTAAGGAAATCAAAGTTTGGATGACTTGTAATTTCCTGCTATTAAATTCAGATAAGACTGAAGTCATTCTTGTTGGTCCAAAAAACCTTAGAAATTCCTTTCCAAATCAAACTTTCAGTTTGGATGCAGTTACTCTTTCTCTTAATAGCTCTGTGAGGAACCTTGGAGTTATTTTTGATCAGGATTTGTCCTTCAATTCACATATTAAATTTGTTTCTAAGACTGCCTTCTATCATTTGCGTAATATTGCCAAGATTAGGAGCATCTTGTCTCAGAGTGATGCTGAGAAGCTGATCCACGCTTTTGTTAGCTCGAGATTAGATTATTGTAATTCTTTATTATCAGGCTGTCCTAAAACATCTTTAAAAAGTCTTCAGCTGATCCAAAATGCTGCAGCAAGAGTTTTAACAGGTACTAGAAAGAGAGATCATATCTCTCCGGTTCTGGCCTCCCTTCATTGGCTTCCCATAGAGTTTAGAATTAAGTTTAAAATCCTTCTTCTTACTTACAAAGCTCTAAACAATCAGGCTCCTTTTTATTTAAAAGATCTGATACTACCGTATCATCCTAACAGAGCACTACGCTCCCAAAATGCAGGTTTACTTGTAATACCTAGAATCTCCAAAAGTACAATGGGAGGCAGAGCCTTCAGTTATCAAGCTCCTCTCCTGTGGAATCAGCTGCCAATCTGGATTCGGGAGTCAGACTCGATCTCTGTTTTTAAGAATAGGGCTAAAACCTACCTTTTTGATATAGCCTACAATTAGGGAGGGATCATGTGTTTCTGAACCCTCCCTTAGTTATGCTGCTAATAGGTTTAGTCAGCCGGGGGACCTCCAGTAATGCACTGGGCCTCACTCCTTTCCTCACTCTCTATGAAATATTTTTTTTTTGCTGGTCATTAACATTTGTTTGTTCTCTCCCATAGATTGAGTCCCCATCGTGCTGTTTGCTCTCTACATGTCTGTTCTTTTCTTCTTCTCTGTCCCCTCACCCCCCAGCCAGTCGCAGCAGATGACTGCCCCTCCCTGAGCCTGGTTCTGCTGGAGGTTTCTTCCTGTTAAAAGGGAGTTTTTCCTCTCCACCGTCGCCAAGTGCTTGCTCACAGGGGATCGCCTGATTGCTGGGGTCTTTCTGCAACTGTGGGGGTCCTCCCTACAGTTGATAGTGCTATGAGATGACTGTTGTTGTGAAATGGCGCTATATAAATAAAGTTGAATTGAATTGAATTGAATTGAATTGAACACCTTGTTGGACTAAATGGAACTTCATTGCAGTCATTTAACTCTTACTTATCTGCTAGGTTACAGTTTGTTCATGTCAGTAATGAGTTTTCTTCCAACTCAAAGCTCAGTCACGGAGTTCCACAGGGATCTGTGCTAGGCCCTATTCTTTTTAGTTTATATATATTTCTGTCAAACGTCGACAGCTGATCCCTGCTCCTTGATTACCCATCCTGTTTCCCTGCTCAGGTGTATCTTATCACTGTCTCATTAGTCTGTGTATTTAGTCCGCTCGTTGTCATCTTCTCACTGCTGGACTATTGTATTGTCAAGTATTTCTGTCTTGGCCACGGTCAGCTGTGGTTTGCCCTCGCCACTGTACACTGTGGTTTGCCTGCAACATGTCCCGCCATGTTAGCCTGTAAGTGTACCCTGCTTGTTGCCTTTTTTGTATGTCTGCACTTTTTGGGGACTGTTTGTCTTTCTTTTAATAAATGTGTTTGTGGTGTAACCCTGCACGTGAATGTGTCTCTCTCCTTCTCCGTGCGCTGTGTAAAAGCGCACGGGGAGAATGGTGGCAGCAGACTATTGAATTACCTGTATCCAGCACTAATGCCGGAGGTCAGCATGCCAAACAAAATATTTTTACGTGCCTCTACCTCATTCAGAAGTGCCTCCAACTCACAGACCGTGGAATTCCATTAAATCCATTATTTTTGATCATGGATGCAAGAGAATCAAACATGCTGGGCTTGTATTTATCTATTTGCATACTCATTTGCATATAATTGCATACTCAAATGGAAGCGTGTCAAGGGTGGAGTCCAGTATTTCCTCACGTGTGTTCAATTTCAAGTAGATTGGTATGTACAAAAGACATGCGCTTGGATTCTTGCGTACGGTTTCATACATCTGGATTTTTTTTTTTGTTTTTGCTTACGGCATTCTCTTGATTTTAACGCACGTCATCTTTCAGTAGGAAATCCATGCAAGTCTTTGTACATGAGGCCTCTGTTCTTTAATTCACATATTAAACTTGTTTCTAAGACTGCCTTCTATCATTTGCATAATATTGCCAAGATTAGCAGCATCTTGTCTCAGAGTGATGCTGAGAAACTGATCCACACTTTTGTTAGCTCTAGATTCGATTATTGTAACTCTTTATCAAGGCTGTCCTAAAACATCTTTAAAAAGTCTTCAGCTGATCCAAAATGCTGCACCAAGAGTTTTAACAGGTCCTAGAAAGAGAGATCATATCTTTTCAGTTTTGGCCTCCCTTCATTGGCTTCCCATAAAATTTAGAATTAAGTTTGAAATCCTTCTTCTCACTTACAAAGCTCTAAATAAATCAGGCCCCTTGTTGTTTAAAAGATGTGATAGTACCTTATCATCCTAACAGAGCACTACACTCCCAATATGCAGGATTACTTACAGTATAATACCTAGAATCTCCAGAACTGCAACGGGAAGCAGATGTTTCAGTTATCAAGCTCCTCTCCTGTGGAACCAGCTGCCAATCTGGATTCGGGAGTCAGACTCGATCTCTGTTTTTAAGAATAGGGTTAAAACCTTCCTTTTTGATATAGCCTATAATTAGGGAGGGATCATGTGTTTCTGAATCCTCCCTTAGTTATGCTGCTATTAGGTTTAGACAGCTGGGGGACCTCCAACAATTGCACTGGGCTTCACTCCTTTCTTCACTCTCAATGAGATATTTTTGCTGGTCAATTACATCTGTTTGTTCTCTCCCATAGATTGAGTCCCCATCGTGCTGTTTGCTCTCTACGTGTCTGTTCTTTTCATCTTCTCTGTCCCCTCACCCTCCAGCCAGTCACAGCAGATGACTGCCCCTCCCTGAGCCTGGTTCTGCTGGAGGTTTCTTCCTGTTAAAAGGGAGTTTTTCCTCTCCACCGTCGCTAAGTGCTGCTCACAGGGGATCGCCTGATTGCTGGGGTCTTTCTGCAACTGTGGGGGTTCCCCCTACAGTTGATAGTGCTATGAGATGACTGTTGTTGTGAAATGGCGCTATATAAATAAAGTTGAATTGAATTGAATTAATTGTTAGTTCATGGTTAATGCTCATTCCTGCATGAACTAATGGAAGTCATTTTCGTTAATGTTTAGTTTTTGTATGAAAATGTTTTATTTTTGATCAGTGTTTACGCTTTGAACCAATCCTGTGTTTTTTGTTTTTTTTTTGGGGGGGGGGGGTCACTTGCATGTGTGTGTGCGCGTACCTGTGCCTGTGTGTGTAGCTGCAGGAGTGTGTTCAGGCAGCGTTCAGCCTCAGAGAGCTGATTTCCTGGTTCAGAGCTGCTACACAGCACAGTGCTGCTCTCTTGCAGCCAGCTACACACCTGCAAAAAACACACACACACACACACACACACACACACACACACACACACACACAGTTCAATTACTTCACAATGATCTCCAGTGTAGCAACGTGAACTGATTAATGCCTAATCATGGAGTCTTTGGGGGTTATAATGAAGACGTCAACGAAGCACTTTCCATAACCTCTGAAAATTCCGGTGTTCTGGCAGCAGGATGTTTCAAATTTTCTGCTGCCACTCACTGAAAAAAACAAGTTCATTTTTTTTTTAATGTAAACTAAATTTAGGGAAATTGGCCAGAATGTTAGGGGGTGAAAGAGCCACTATCATGCCTTTGTTTCTCCCACATGTTGAAGACTCACAGAGGTGTTCGTGAAATGTCTGTAGCATGTTTGGGTCAAATCAACACAGGGTTTAACTACTGCAGTACCATTTTACAGACCTGGAGGAAGCCTTCCTAACAATGGCCTCTTTTATTGGCCTCATGCTTTCAATGCCAAAGTTAACTGCACAGCCTTGCAATCGTCGTTATGTAGGCAGATGATTTTCTTCTGTTCTTCCCTCTTCAAGATTCAAGATTTTTATTTGTCTTTACTATTTTATGTACCAGACATACAAGAGAATGGAAATGGCACTTCTTGTCATGGCGGCCTCTGGGCCGTCATTGGCTTCATCAGTCCCAGCTGCGCACAGACCAACAGGTGCCAATCAGCGACTGTTAAAAGCCAGCGTTGCTGACAGCCTGTCACGGAGTCGTCTGTCCTCCTCATCGGAGCATGAACCAGAGCTTCGTCTTCGAGCTACGTCAAGAACGTCTCGTCAAGAACAACCACGTAAGAGAACTGTGTGTTACTCAACTCCTTGCCTTTACCCCTGTGCACAGGTGGACCTCCCAGGCGGCGGACCAGCTTCCCCAGCCGATGGGGCGTTGCCACTTCAGCCACGTAGCTCCTCGCTACCACCTCTGCTCCGGGTACGTCTGACTCCTCAGCTGCAGGAGCTGCTATTGTCTCAGCTGCAGGAGCTATCATCACCATGATCAGTGGAATCTCTGTCTTTGCCAACATCACCTTCATAACTGTCATCAACACGGTCAGTGGAATCACTGCTGTCATCGTCACAGGAACTGCCATCGCCACAGCAACAGGTGGTTTCACTACCACAGCCACGAGCACCTTCACCTTCACGTTGCACGGCCACTGGAAGTCAGCAGGACGCTCCCTGTGGATCACCCAAGTAAGCCCTTTCACCTACTGTTACTCACGAGTGCTGAACAGCGGTAATTGTGTTTGCTTGTATGTTACAGGGTGGCCAGGTCTCCATCCGGACTGCTCAGCTCCAGCGACCAGGACACTATTCTTGCACTCACTCACGCACTACACACTCTCACTCTCCAATAAAGGATTATTGTCACTATCTACCCGTGTCAGTGTCTGTCTCCTGGGTCCTAAACATGTCAGTACGACTCCGTCACGTTGACCCAGCGGACAGTTCACTGTCACGCAAATTCAACACTCTTAGCGCTCGGGTAGATTTGTTAGCACACCAGCAGACAGTAATCCTGAATCAATTGACCTTAATTAACAGTCGGCTGGATCGTCTGGAAGGACACCAGACGTTCCCCCCGACCGCAAATATTTCAGCCCCTGCAGGCTCAGCGTCAGGTCTAGCAAACACCTCTTCGACCCCTCGCCTCACCCCTGTTCCCACTCCTGCCCGGTTCAGCGGAAAACTCGGGGAAGCCCGAGGATTCATATTACAATGTGAATCAGTTTTTCTCCGTGTTCCGGGAGACTTCATCTTGGACTCAAACAGGATTGGATATGTCATTAATTTGTTGGCAGGTAGAGCTTTAGATTGGGCATATTCCATCATGGCTAAACCAAGCTACTCAATGCTGACTTACCAGGAGTTTGTGACAGAATTCATGTCCGTGTTTGATCATACTGATAGGGGTGAGGTGTTGACAGAACGGCTGTTGAGCCTACAGCAGGGAAAGAGATCAGCTGCTGACTACGCTACTGACTTCCGGGTCCTGGCCGCAGAGATTGGGTGGGGGGAGCCATCACTGTGTGGTATTTTCCTGCGCAGTCTAAATGATGAGTTAAAGGATGAATTAGCGGCACGGGATAAACCGGACAACTTGCGTGATTTGATTGCCCTAACGGTTAGCCTAGACAGCAGAATAAAGGAGCGGGCGGCCGAACGGCGAGCTACTCCCCGTTTGGTTAAACCCCGCCCTCGCGTCACTAACTCTCCTCTTCTCGCTCTACCAGCGTCAGAGGAATCCCCGGATCAAGAGGCTATGGTAATAGGCCAGTCTAAAGTGTCAGCAGCTGAGAGACAGCGCCGCAGGGATCTGGGCCTCTGTTTCTACTGTGGGAAAGAGTCACACGGGGTTTTCGAGTGTCCCAGTAGGTTAAGAGGGAAGGCCCGTGGATCGCAGTAGGGGGATTCACGGGCAAGAATTCAGAAGAACCCCTTACTAGTTGCCGTCTACCCATCAGACTGATCCATGCACATACAGAACATTTCACACTGGCATTAATAGACTCAGGAGCTGAGCAGAATTTTATTTCTAGAGACCTGGCAACCCGGATGAGCCTTAGCTGTCAGACTCTAGATCCCCCTGTCAAACTCATCACCCTGTCCAAGGCGTCCCTGACCACTGTCGCCCATCAGACGGCCCCAGTTTCGATAATTGTGTCAGGAAATCACAGGGAGGAGGTTAGGTTCCTTGTCCTGCCCGTCTCTTCTTCGCCCGTCATCCTGGGTTACCCCTGGCTTCGATTGCATAACCCCACCATTGACTGGCAAGCAGGGAGTATTTCAGCGTGGAGTACGTTCTGTCTGAGTGTCTGTCTCCAATCTGCGGCGTGCGCCCCGATGGTCAAGGTGCCTCCGCCCCATTCGTCACCACCAGACCTGTCCAAGGTACCTGAAGTTTACCATGACCTGGGGTTAGTTTTTAGCAAGTCTCGGGCGTTGTCTCTACCCCCCCATCGCCCGTACGACTGCACAATTAATCTGAAGGCTGGGGCCCCTCTTCCTGCTAGCCGCCTATACAGCCTATCAGCCCCGGAGCGCGAGGCTATGGACACATACATCAAGGAGTCCCTGGCCTCTGGAATCATCCGCCCGTCGTCTTCGGCTGTGGGAGCTGGGTTCTTCTTCGTTGGGAAGAAGGACGGCTCCTTACGCCCCTGCATCGACTTCCGGGGTCTCAATGAAATAACGGTAAAAGACAAATACACTCTGCCCTTGATGAACACTGCCTTTGACTCCCTCCAGGGGGCATCCTGGTTTTCTAAGTTAGACCTCAGGAATGTTTACCACCTAGTGCGCATAAGAGAAGGTGACGAGTGGAAGACGGCTTTCCGGACCCCAAGCGGGCATTTTGAGTATCTTGTAATGCCGTTTGGGTTAACCAACGCTCCGGCCGTCTTCCAGCGTTTAATAAACGACGTTTTGCGGGACTTCCTGAACTCGTTTGTGTTTGTATATCTTGACGACATTCTGATCTTCTCTCGCACACTAGAAGAGCATCAGGTGCATGTCCGTAAGGTACTACAGCGCCTCCTGGAGAATCAACTGTTTGTCAAGGCCGAGAAATGTGAGTTCCATACTGACCAAACCTCCTTCCTAGGGTTCATAATAGCCCGGAACCAGGTGCTCCCTGACCCAGCCAAGGTCAAGGCAGTAGTGGATTGGCCTGCACCCACCTCCAGGAAGCAGCTTCAAGGATTCCTGGGTTTTGCTAATTTCTATAGGAGGTTTGTGCCCAATTTTGGTAATATTGCTCGCCCTCTGACTGCGCTCACCTCCCCTAAGACCCCGTTTTGCTGGAGTGAGGAGGCAGCCGGAGCATTTGAAAAACTGAAGAGGGAGTTCGCTTCGGCCCGGGTCCTAACCCAGGTGGACCCGAAGCTGCAGTGCTTGGTGGAAGTGGATGCCTCTGACTCAGGGGTAGGAGCGGTACTCTCCCAACGCTCTCCCGAGGATGGTAAGATTCGCCCATGTGCTTACTTCTCTCATCGTCTATCTCCAGCAGAGAGAAATTACAGCATAGGAGACAGGGAGCTGCTGGCAGTGAAGCTCGCTTTGGAGGAGTGGAGACACTGGCTGGAGGGGGCTGCTCAACCGTTCGTGGTATGGACTGATCATCGTAACCTGGAATACCTCAGGACGGCGAAGCGCCTGAACGCACGCCAGGCTCGTTGGTCCCTTTTTTTCGGCCGGTTCAATTTCTCCATCACTTACCGGCCGGGAAGCAAGAACGGTAAGCCGGATGCCCTCTCGCGGCAGTTTGACGCACCATCCTCTGAGGACCAGGAAACTCCTATCCTGCCGCCCTCCTGCGTCATGGGCGCTCTGTCCTGGGGTATCTGCAAGACGGTTCGCCGGGCTCAGAGGACTGAGCCGGACCCGGGGGGGGGGGGGTCACCTGTTTGTTCCACGTGCCTTTTGGGGCCAAGTGATTGAGTGGGGTCACGCCTCCAAGTTGGCTTGTCATCCAGGGGTGGGCCGGACTGTGGACCTTCTCCAGAGGACCTTCTGGTGGCCAGGGCTATGGAAAGACGTTGAAGGTTACATCCGGGCTTGCGCTCAGTGCGCCACCGGGAAAACGACATCATCCCCCCCGGCGGGCCTGTTACACTCGTTGCCGGTCCCTTCCCGCCCCTGGTCCCACGTTGCTATGGATTTTGTGACTGGTTTGCCCACCTCGGACAATTTCACCACAGTTTTAACCATTGTGGACCATTTCTCGAAGGCAGCCCATTTTGTGCCTCTGCGGTGTTTGCCTTCAGCCCAGGAAACAGCGGATCTCCTCGTCCAACATGTGGTCCGTCTCCACGGCATCCCTGCCGACATAGTGTCGGACCGGGGACCACAGTTTGTCTCGCAGGTCTGGAAGGCTTTCTGCGCGGCGCTGGGAGCCACAGCCAGCCTCTCCTCTGGTTATCACCCCCAGAGCAATGGCCAGTGTGAGCGGGCTAACCAGGAGCTTGAGGCCGCATTGCGCTGTGTCATCTCCTCCTGCTCATCCTCCTGGAGCAAGCATCTTCCTTGGATCGAGTACGCCCATAACACCACGGTCTCTATGGCTACGGGCGTCTCCCCCTTCAGGGCGTCATCTGGGTTTGATCCACCGCTGTTCCCGGAGGAGGAGAGGGAGGTAGCGGTTCCCTCGGTCCAAGCCCACATCAAGCACTGTCGGCGAGTTTGGCTCATCGCCCGCCAAGCCCTGTTGAAGACTACAAGACGCAACATCCAGGTGGCCAACCGGCATAGGAGACCCGCCCCGGACTACAAGGTGGGTCAGAAGGTTTGGTTGTCAACCCGGAATATTGGTGTACCGGCTGAGAAGCGTAAGCTTACCAAGCGCTTCATTGGTCCCTACACCATCACTCGTATTATTAATCCTGTGTCTGTGCACCTGTCTCTCCCCTCTTCGATGCGCATCTGCCCCACCTTTCATGTCTCCCAGGTCAAACTGTACGTCTCTGACCCCCTGTGCCCGCCTCCCGCGGCCCCCGCCCCCCTGAGGATGATCGATGGCCATCCGGCCTGGGGGGTGACTGCCATCCTGGACGTTCGCAGGCGAGGTCGTGGTCTTCAGTATTTGGTGAACTGGGAGGGCTTTGGACCGGAGGATCGTTCTTGGATTCACCCAGCGTTGATCCTGGATAAACAGCTGATCCGTGACTTCCATCGGGCGAATCCAGGTAGAATTGGGCAGGTGCCTGGAGGCACTGCTAGAGGGGGGAGTACTGTCATGGCGGCCTCTGGGCCGTCATTGGCTTCATCAGTCCCAGCTGCGCACAGACCAACAGGTGCCAATCAGCGGCTGTTAAAAGCCAGCGTTGCTGACAGCCTGTCACGGAGTCGTCTGTTCTCCTCATCGGAGCATGAACCAGAGCTTCGTCTTCGAGCTACGTCAAGAACGTCTCGTCAAGAACAACCACGTAAGAGAACTGTGTGTTACTCAACTCCTTGCCTTTACCCCTGTGCACAGGTGGACCTCCCAGGCGGCGGACCAGCTTCCCCAGCCGATGGGGCGTTGCCACTTCAGCCACGTAGCTCCTCGCTACCACCTCTGCTCCGGGTACGTCTGACTCCTCAGCTGCAGGAGCTGCTATTGTCTCAGCTGCAGGAGCTATCATCACCATGATCAGTGGAATCTCTGTCTTTGCCAACATCACCTTCATAACTGTCATCAACACGGTCAGTGGAATCACTGCTGTCATCGTCACAGGAACTGCCATCGCCACAGCAACAGGTGGTTTCACTACCACAGCCACGAGCACCTTCACCTTCACGTTGCACGGCCACTGGAAGTCAGCAGGACGCTCCCTGTGGATCACCCAAGTAAGCCCTTTCACCTACTGTTACTCACGAGTGCTGAACAGCGGTAATTGTGTCTGCTTGTATGTTACAGGGTGGCCAGGTCTCCATCCGGACTGCTCAGCTCCAGCGACCAGGACACTATTCTTGCACTCACTCACGCACTACACACTCTCACTCTCCAATAAAGGATTATTGTCACTATCTACCCATGTCAGTGTCTGTCTCCTGGGTCCTAAACATGTCACTTCTCTCTCTTCAGTGGTGTGCGCAATCCAAAAAAACAAAAGTGAAGGCTGGAAAAACAACAGCAGTCTATGTACAGCAGGGGTCTCAAACTCATTCCATGGAAGGCCAAGACCCTGCAGGTTTTACCTCCACCCAGTGTCTTCAGCAGGTGTTTTCACTGATCAGCAATCAGTTGGAAGAAATTTGGTGAATCACCTGTTGAAGACACTGGGTGAAGGTAAAACCTGCAGGGTCTTGGCCCTCCATGGAATGAGTTTGAGACCCCTGATGTACAGTAATGCTACCTGTAGTGCAAATAGCAACAAAAGATAGACCCAGACATCCCATAGTGCAAATAAAGATGAATGATAAAACCCAGCAATCCTATATTCAGAAAAAGTAGAGCAGTAATACTTGTAGTTGCAAGTTCACTACAGTAGTGTAGGTGCAGACAGTGACAGGACCGCACATGATCAATATTGCAATAGCCATGGTTACACGTGCAAAATTTCTTCGATCTGATTACAATTCAGATCAGAACTTTACTGTTTACATGGATCCTGAAAAAGTTGATTCAATTAGGATGTGTGTTTCCATGTGTCACATGTTTGAACGGACTAAATCATTTTGACATGCGCACAATTGTCTGACATTCCAGAAACAGAAGAAGAAGCAACTTCCGATGTAAACAAACCCCGCTTTGTGTCTTTCTCTTTTTGAAATGGACCTGCATTGTGTTATTCAGACTGTACATTTGCTTCTGCTGGTCTCCGTAATGAAGCTACAAGTCCAGCAGTACAAACTTCTGCATACGACGAACAGAGGGAGACAGCAGGACAATACAGACCAGATTTGTTTTACTCCCTCCATGTCTTCCACTAGCTGCTGTAAAGGCGGAAATACATCATGTTGACTTGTGGCTGACATATAGACATGCACAGTAAACATATTTTCTACCCAAACTTCGGATTAAGTGTTTATTTATTTTACCGGAGTGGTGGCTCAGTTGGTAGAGCATCCGCCCCACACCAGGGAGGCAGGGGTTCAAATCCCGGCCGGGTCATGCCGAAGACCATATAAAAGTGGAACTTCCTGCCGTCCAGCTTGGTACTCAGCAAAAATGGAATGGAGGAGGGAAATCTGTGGCAGCGCCTTGCATGGCAGCGGCCCTCTGATTCTACACTTGGGGTGTGTGTGATTAACACAGTAGATAGGTAAAGCACAATCTCGTTCTACTGTACATGATTGGTTGTACAGTTGAATGACAATAAAGGGTGATTTAATTTAGTTCATTTAATTATATGCACACCAATCAGATTAACAATCGGCATAACCCACCCATCTCAATCGAAAGGAAATTTTGATCCGAATGAGTGTGATCAGGTCAGAATATTCAGAATGGCGAGTTTACATGAAGCATTTTTATTGCAACCAGGCTTTTAATCTGGTTACTTGTGTCCATGTAAATAAGGCTAGTGACAGATGGCAACAGATATGGCATTTGAGCAAATGGTTGCAGTAAGGTGCAGAGACATACAGCAGCAGATGTATTACTGTTGGAGTGCCAGTCTTTCTGTGCAAACAGCTGAAGTAGTTATTGTGCGGGTGAGTGCGTTATGGTCCGGTGGTGGGGGTGGGGGGGTGGACAGAGTTCAGGGTCCTGATATCCTGATGAACAAAGCTGATTAGCAGTCTTGTAGAGTGTCCCCGGAGGCTCCAGTACCTTTTCCCCAAGGGCAGGGGCCTGAAGAGGGAGTGTGAGGGGTGTGAGGTGTCACCTGCGATGTTGATGGCTCTGCGGGTGAGGGTCCGAGAATGGGGGTAGAGGGGCACCGATGATCTTGCTGGCTGCTTTCACTGTACGTCGTAGTGTCTTCCGGCAGGATGTGGTGCAGCTTCCATACCACACCATGATGCAGCTGGTGAGGATGTTCTCAATTGTGCCATGGAAGAATGAGCACATGATGGGGGTAGGACTCCTGCTCTCCTCAGTTTGCGGAGGAAATGGAGCCTTCTTGGCCAGTGATGTGGTGTTGTTGGACCAGAAGAGGTCTTCAGAGATGTGCACCCCCTGGAACTTGGTGCTGCTCACCATCTCCACAACTGCACCATCAATGATCAGAGAGGGATGCTGTGTGTGTCCTCTCCTGAAGTCAATCACAATCTTCTTGGTTTTTCCCACATTCAGGAAAAGATTATTGTCTTTTCACGTGTGGACCAGTTAGCTCACCTCATTTCTGTAGTTGGCCTCCTCATTGTTGGTGATGAGGCCCACCACCGTTGTGTCATCCGCAAACTTTATGATGTGGTTGTGCTGTAGGCTGGTTCACAGTCATGGGTCAGCAGGGTGAAGAGCACCGAGCTGAGTACGCACCCTTGTGGGGCCCTTGTGCTCAGTGTGATGGTCTTGAAGGTGTTGCTGCCAACCCGCACATTCTGTGGCCTCCCTGTGAGAAAGTCCAGCATCCAGTTACAGAGAAAGGTTTTGAGACCCAAGTGTCTGAGTTTTTGTATCAGGTGCTGGGGAATGATTGTGTTGAATGCTGAACTGAAGTCCAAGAACAGCATTCGCACATAGGAGTTCTTTGAGTCCAGGTGGGTTAGGGCTGGATGGAGAGCAGCAGCAATGGCATCTTCTCTGGATCTGTTTGACCTGTATGCAAACTGAGATGGGTTGTGGGAGGGAGTGAGGATGGAGTTGATGTTCTGTAGGACCAGCCGCTCGAAGCACTTCATTATGATGGGGGTCAGTGCTATGGGCTGGTAATTGTTGGAGCTGGATGGGATGGGCTTCTTTGGGACTGGTGTTATGGTGGCAGTTTTGAAACATGTGGGGACATCAGCTTGACTCAGGGAGATGTGGAAGATCTCAGCCAGGACATTCTTGAGCTCCTCTGCACAGTTCTTCAGAACGCGACCCGGTATGTTGTCTGGTCCTGCTGCCTTGTGTGGGTTGATCCTGGAGAGAGTCCTCTTCATGCTAGCCAGATCCAGTCTTATGGCCTGCTCATCTGGAGGAGGAGTGGTCTTTTGTGCGATGTGCTGTTTTGTGCTTCAAAGCGGCCAAAGAAGTCATATAGGCTGTTAAGCAGTGTGATGTCACTTGCACAGGTCTGACATGGAGGTTTGTAGTTGGTGAGGGTCTGTATGCAATGCCAGAGAGAACATGCATCTCTGATGTTGCTGAAGTCACTGGATATTTTCTTGCTGTACTGTCATTGTCATAAATCGCCCTGGCAGGGGCGGACTGAAGACTTCAAATGCCAGCTGTGAGTTTGCCAAGTTTTTTTTTTCCACAATATCTTTATTGAACCTTTTTTTTTTTTTTAACAAACATGATACAAACAAACACTAACACTAAAGTACTACAAAAAAAAAAAAAAAATGCCCTAAAAACACCAACAACCACCAACAAAATCAAGTCTTCAACAATGCTCCTCTGTTTAGTCTAGACAATCCAATACATTAGTATACATATTATGTTCACCAGTTTGGAATTTACAAGGTCCACACACATCATTCACCTTCTTCTTCAAGAGTTATGTTTAAATTTTTTACATAATCAATAAAAGGTCTCCATATATTCTCAAACACAATTTCCTTTGATTTCAGTATATATGTTATTCTTTCTAATGGAAGGTTTGTTAACATCTGTCTTAACCACTGAGTCACATCTGGTCTATGAGTCTTTTTCCATAATAGTGCAATACATTTTTTGGCATTAAGCAAACTGAGGTCTATGAATGTTCTTTCACTTTTATTGAAATTATGCTTTTCTGGGTACAGACCCAACAAAAACAGTTTAGGATTCAATATGATTTGTTTTGAGATTATTTTTTCAATTGTTACCCTCACCTCCTCCCAAAACATTCTTATTAATCTACATTCCCATAAACAATGAAATAGGGTTCCTTTACTTTCCATGCATTTTGTGCATGTATCTGGTATATTTTTGTTATATCTATTTAACTCCTCCGGTGTAACATACATCCGCATTAACCATTTGAAATGTATCAATTTAAGGCGTGCATTTATTGATTTGGTTTGAGCTTCTGTACAAGCCAATTCCCATTGTTCCTCTGAAATTTCAATTTGCAGATCTTCTTTCCAGTAGTTTAATCTTTTCAGTGAATTTTCACTTGAAGATAGTGTCAATGAGTTATAAAACTCTGAAATAATACCCTTTCTTTTACTATCTTTCATCATCATTTTTTCCAAGGATGAATAAATAGGTCGAGTGAGAGCTTTATTTTGATTTGATCGAATAAAGTTTCTAAGTTGAAGATATTTAAAAAAATGTGTTCTATTGAGATTAAATTTGATCCTCAGCTCTTCAAAAGACATTATGTTGTCTGCACATGGCAAATATAAATCCTGAATCTTTTGTATCCCTTTTAAATTCCATACTTTAAATACAGCGTCCGCTCTCCCTGGTTTAAAATATTGATTACCCCATATTGGACTAAATTGTGACAATAACTGTGGTTCTTTTAAATAGTTTTTAGCTTCACACCATATTTTGATCATATGCTTTACAAATGGATTTTTAACTTGTTTTTGTAATTTTTTTTGCCGAATCTGAGTATATGAATATGGGAAGAGGTAAAGGTAAATTGTATGATTCCATTTCAGTCCAGTGAGGGAGATCATTTGATGAAAAATAATATGTCATAGACCTCAGTTGTGCCGACCAATAATACAACATAAAATTTGGACATTTCAGACCTCCACGATCAAATGGTAAATATAATAAAGACAAACGTAATCTAGCCCTCCTGTTGTTCCATATAAATTCCACTAACTTTTTTTTTATTCTTGAGAATAGATCTAAAGGTGGTGATAAGGGAATGTATTGAAATAAATAAAGTATTTTAGGTAAAATATTACTTTTAAGTATATTGATTCTCCCGATCATCGACATTGGTAGTGACATCCATCTCTGAGTTAACTCATTGATATCTGACATTAAGGCTTCATAGTTGACACTGGCGACTGATTCTAGCTTAGGCATAATTTGGATTCCTAAATATTTAAACTGATTTACAACATTGAATTGATTTACCTCAGGGGCTGGGTAATTTCTCTGGGTCTCATTTAGCATTAATATTGAAGATTTAGTTTTATTTATTTTATATCCTGATATTTCCCCAAAATTCTTTATTAAATTCAACAAGGTTGGAATTGATTTTTTTAGATTCGACATAAACAAAATTATATCATCGGCGTACAGGGAGATTTTATGTTCTGTTGGTCCAACTTTAATTCCATATATTTGTGAATGTAAACGTATCGCTATCGCTAAAGGTTCAATTGCCATAGTAAACAGTAAAGGTGAAAGTGGACAGCCTTGTCGACATCCTCTATTGATTTTTATTGGTTTTGAAATATTGTTATTTGTTAGGATTTCTGCTGTAGCATTATTGTATATTATTTGAACCCATTTTATGAAATTATTTCCAAGTCCAAACCTTTGTAGGACTTCAAAAAGAAAGGGCCATTCAACTCTATCAAAGGCCTTTTCGGCGTCCAATGATAGGAGAGCTGTATCCGGTGCTTCTTTATTAAAATAAATAATATTAAATAGTCTTCTTACATTATGGAAGCCTTGTCTACCCTTTATAAAGCCATTCTGATCTCGATTAATAATATTTGGTAAAATTTCTTGTATTCGTCTTGCTAAAATTTTACAGATTATCTTAAGGTCGGCGTTTAATAGGCTTATTGGTCTCATATTTTCACATTTATTAGAGGGCTTACCTGGTTTTGGCAGCAGTATAATTAAGGCATTATTTATGTATGATGGTAAATTATTATTTTGAAATGCTTCTAAAACCATTTCCAAAAAAGGTTTTATTAATTTATTCTTAAATTTTTTATAAAGGTCAACTGGAAGACCATCTGGTCCTGCACTTTTTCCTGATTTCATATTATCAATGGCTAGCCCAACTTCTTCTTGACTAATTTTAGACTCCAATATCTCCCTGTTTTCATTTGGAATACACGGAATAGATAGTTCGTTCAAAAACCCATTTAGTTTTGTTAAATCAGGTTCATTTTTGGTATCATATAATTTTTCATAGTAATCTCTAAAGGCTCTATTAATTTCTAAAGGATCTATAACTACCTGTCCATTACTTATAATACTGGTAATTGGTGTTTTAATTTCCAATTGTTTAATCTGCCATGCTAATAATTTTCCTGATTTTTCACCTTGTTCATAAAAAGATTGTTTCAATCTTAGAAGACTCGAGGCAGCTCTATTCGCTGATTTTTTGTCGTATTCAGCTCTCAAAATCAGTAATTCATTCTCCAACCTTGGGTCACTTCCTGCATACACTTTTTCCTGAAGACTTTTTATTTTATGTTCCAATTTAGCTCTCTCCTCTCGAGTCTTCTTAGATTTTGATCCTGTAAAACTAATAATATGTCCCCTAATAAAAGCTTTGAAAGCCTCCCACTTTACACATGCTGATGTTTGTGTAGTATTGATGTCAAAGAACTCGTCTATCTGTTTTTCTATATACTTGACAAATTCCTCATCCTGAAGCCATTTATGCTGAAATTGCCATCTACCTGATTCCTTTATCAATTTTTTATCTACATATATTAGACAACAGGGTGCATGATCAGAAATCACGATGTTATCATAAAAGCAGTTTTGAATCTTGGACCTTAATTCTGTGGAAATCAAAAAATAATCAATACGTGAGAATGTCTTGTAGGTACTGGAATAACAAGAATAGGCTTTAACTTGTGGTTTCATTTCTCTCCATATATCTAACAATCTCAATTCTTTCATAAAATGATTAATAGTCATCCTACATCCAATGTGCGTACAATCCAGTCCTGTTGATCTATCCACACCTGGATTCAATGTACAATTAAAATCCCCTGCTATTATATGTTGCCCTGTAAGTGATGATAAGATGAGAAATAAATTAGCAAAGAACTTCTGATCATCTATATTGGGACCATATAAGTTCACAAGATTTATATTTTCTAATAGCAAAGAACCTTGAATGATTACATATCTTCCAAATTTGTCTCCAATTACATTTTTCACCTGAAAAGGAACTGATTTATGTATGAGAGTCATAACTCCCCTGGCTCGGGATGAAAATGAAGAGGTGAATACACTTCCCTGCCATCTACTCCTAATTCTTTTAACATCCTCCTCTATCAGATGAGTTTCTTGTAAAAACACAATTCTTGAACCCATGTCCTTTATTTTATTCATAACTTGTTTAAGTTTTTTTAAATTTTGTAGACCTCTGCAATTCCATGAAGTTAAATTAAGATTAACACTTTGGTCCATGATCAATAGAGAGTTTGGGATTACCTTGCAGTGTAAACATGCTCATACAGAGAAGCAAAAACATGAGTGGTTGAACATTCATCCTACAAACTACACACAAACAAATTTCCCCTTCCCACACTTGTGGCAAACCCCCCAAAATCAAAAGAAAAATTCTGTCTCCCGATATAGCCATCGACCGTTCCACACCCACGGGGAACAGCCTAAACCACTCCTTCTTCATCCTCCCAATCACCCTAACTCTACTGCTTTTAATGACGTAACATTAACTCTCCTCTGTAGTTTTCCAACTTAACTCCAAAATTTTTAACAACTTTGTACATCATAGTTTTTTTTTTTGTTTGTTTTGTTTTTGTTTTGTTTTTTTAATATATAATACAATCTATATTTTGTAAACTTACTATTTACTTCAAGTCAGTCAGATGCCTGTGCAAATGCTTAATTATTCTACCTTATATTTTGTTCATGCTTAGCTCCCACCAGTCTCTTCTTCTTCTTTGATCTTCTTGATGAACTCCTGTGCCTCCTCTGGGGTCTTGAAGATGTGGGTTCTGCCCTCATACGTGGTCAGCAGTCTCGCAGGATAGATTACACCATGACGAATCCCAAGGTTGCGCAGCTCCTTACGTATGGGATCAAACTGCTTCCTCAATTGTTGGATTCCTGTGGCCAAATCTGGGTAGAACCGCACCTGCTGGTCCTGGTGTTTAATCTCTCCTTTAGCACGTGCAGCGTTGAAGATCTTCATCCTGTCTCTGTTGCTAAGAAACTTCATAATTAAGGTCCTCGGCGGTCCCTTATCTCTCCGTGGGCCAATACGATGTACTTTTTCCAGAACCACTGCTGATTGCAACTCCTCGCTGCCCAGCACCTCCGGAATCCACTTTTCCAGAAAGGAACATACGTCCCGACCTTCTGATTCCTCTGGAAGACCCACCAGCCTCAAATTATTCTGTCTCGACCGAGATTCCAAATCCAAAATATTATCTTCCAGAGATTTATTTTTTTTTTCCAAAGTGCGCACCTTTAATTGAAGACGGGTGACGTCATCTTCAGCACTAGCGAGACGGAGCTCCATCTGCGCCGTTCGTTCTACACAGTCACCCAATTCCTTTCTTATTCCTTCCAACGCTGTCATAATCCCATCAAATCTAGAGGAAAAGTCCGCTCTCATTGAACTCATGGCAGCCATCAGCGCATCTGCGCCATTCCCCGCAGACATCGCACCGCCGCCAGCCTCCTCCGCCATATATGGAGTTTTGTTTGCTGCGTCACAGACCTGAAAGTCCGTTAATTTGGACTGTTTCGGCGGCTCGCTTTTTCCTTTTCCTGGTTTTCCAGCCTTAGGCTTCGCCGACATATCCTCGCCCAAATGCTGGGATACGTTCTGTCCCAAATGAGAGAGTTATTTGCCGATTTTTTTTCTCCAGGAGCAGAGCAGAGCGAGACACGTCCGTCCTACGTGGCAGCCATAACCGGAAGTCGAGTTTGCCAAGTTTAATTACAAAAAAACACAATATAAACAAAAACACACTTAATGATGGAAGAATACAAAAGATAAACATCACAGAGGCTGAGGTGATGGAACGCCGGCGAAATGGGAAGCACCCACAGAAAGGAGACGGGGAACAAAATGAAACACAGACCGACTAATACACACCGAGGAATATCCATCCATCTTCTACCACTTCTCTGGAGGTCCAGGTCGTGGAGGCAGCAGTTCAAGCAGAGAAGCCCAGACTTCCCTCTCCCCAGCCACCTGCTCTAGCTCTTCAGAGAGGATACCAAGGCGTTCCCAGACCAGCTGGGAGACATAGTCTCTCCAGCGAGTCCTGAGCCTGTGCCGGGGTCTCCTCCCAGTGGGACGTGCCTGAAACACCTCAAGCGGGGGGCGTCCAGGAGGCATCCTGATCTGATGCCCATACCACCTCAGCTGGCTCCTTTCAATGTGGAGGAGCAGCGGTTCTACTTCAAGCCTCTCCTGGATGACTGAGCTCCTCACCCTATCTCTGAGGGTGAGTCCAGCAATCCTACAAACAAAGCTCATTTCAGCCGCTTGTATCCACGATCTTGTTCTTTCGGTTATTACCCAAAGCTCGTCACCATAGGTGAGGGTAGGAACGTAGACTGACTGGTAAATTGACAGCTTTGCCTTAGAGCTCAGCTCCCTCTTCACCACAACAGACCGGTACAACGTCCGCATCACTGCAGATGCTGCTCTGAACAATCTGTCAATCTCTTGATCCATTCTCCCCTCACCTTCCCAGGGAGGCTGAGGAGTAGGATCCCTCTAAAGTTGGAGCACACCCTGCGGTCCCCTTTTTTGAAGAGAGGAACCACCACCCCAGTTTGCCATGCCAAAGGCACTGCCCTTGACCTCCACGCAATGTTGTAGAGGCGTGTCAATCATGACAGCCCTACAACATCTAGGGCCTTGAGGTACTCAGGACAAATCTCGTCCACCCCCGGGGCCTGGCTACTAAAGAGATTTTTAACCACCTTGGCGACCTCAGCCCCTGTTATAGGCGAGTTGTTCCCCTTGTCCACAAGCCCCGCTTCCTCTGTGGAAGGCGTATCAGTGGGATTGAGGAGATCCTCGAAGTATTCCTTTCACCACCAAACAATATCCCCAGTTGAAGTCAGCAGCGCCCCATCTGCACCATACACAGTGTGGACAGGGAGCTGCTTTCCATTCCTGAGCCGCCAGACAGTTTGCCAGAATCTCTTCGAGGCCGACCGAAAGTCTTGTTCCATGGCCTTACCGAACTCCTTCCATACCCGTGTTTTTGCTTCAGCAACCACACGAGCTGCACTCCGCTTGGCCTGCCGGTACACCTCAGCTGCTTCGGGAGTCCCACAAGCCAACCAAGCTTGATAGGACTCCTTCTTCAGCTTAATGGCCCCCCCTCACCACTGGTGTCCACCACTTGATTTGGGGGTTGCCACCACGAGATGCCCCAACGACCTTGCGGCCGCAGCTCTGGGCAGCCGCTTCAATGATGGAGGTGGGGAACATGGCCCATTCAGACTCCATGTCCCCAGATTCCCTCAGAATATAGTTGAATTTCTTCCGGAAATGGGAGTTGAAGACCTCCCGAACGGGGGCCTCAGCCAGACGTTCCCAGCACGCCCTCACTATACGTTTGTGTCTACCAGGTCTGAATGGCATCCTCCCCTGCCATCGGCTCCAACTCACCACCAGGTGGTGATCAGTTGACAGCTCTGCACCTCTCTTTACCCGAGTGTCCAAGACATACGGTCGCAGGTACTGATGACACGATAACAAAATCGATCATTGACCTGCGACCTAGAGTGTCCTGGTGCCAGGTGCACATATGGACACCCTTATGCTTGAACATGGTGTTCGTTATGGACAAACTATGGCTAGCACAGAAGTCCAATAACTGAACACCACTCAGGTTCAGATTGGGCAGGCCATTCCTCCCAATCACCCCCCTCCAGGTTTCACTGTCATTGCCCATGTGCGCATTGAAGTCCCCCAGTAGGACAACGGAGTCTACAAGAGGAGCACCCTCCAGCACCCCAGTCAGAGATTCCAAAAAGGGTGGGTACTCTGAACCATCACTTGGTGCATAGGCACAAATGATGGTCAGGACCCGTTTCCAAACCCGAAGGTGCAGTGAAACAACCCTTTCGTCCACCATGGAAAACTCCAATATAGAGGCAGCAAGGTAGGGGGATACAAGAATATCCACCCCTGCTCGTCGCCTCTCACCCGGGGCAACTCCAGAGTGGGCCAAGCTCCAGCCCCTCTCCAGGAGACTGGTTCCGGAACCGGAGCTGTGTGTTGAGGTGAGGGTGACTATATCTAGCCGGTATCTCTCAACCTCATGCACCAGTTCAGGCTCCTTCCCCACCACAGAGGTGACATTCCACGTCCCAAAAGCCAGTTTAGGAAGCCTGGGATCAAACCGCCATGGTCTCTGCCTTTGACTGCCACCTGACCCACACAGCACCCCAATGGTCTCTCCTGCAGGTGGTGAGTCCGCTGGAGGGCGGACCCATGTAACTCCTTCGGGCTGAGCCCGGCCGGGTCCCAAGGGCAGAAACCCGGGCACCAGACACAAGCCATCGAGCCCCTCCCCCAGACCTGGCTCCAGGGTTGTGCCCCGGTAACCCCATACTGGGCAGGGTAATCTGGATCCCTGTTCTAACGTTCATCATGAGAGTCTATTGGATCGTTCGTAGGCCCTTCACCCAAGACCGGTTTGTCTTGGGTGACCCTACCAGAGGCAAATTGCCCCGGACAACATAGCTCTGGGATCACTAGGGCACGCAAACTCCCCACCACGATAAGGTGATGATCCATGAGGGGAAACTGAGGAACATAACCCATAAAAGTGAAGACAAGATAAATATAAACAAGAGATGCAAATAATATAGTTTACATGAATATTGAGGTACCAGAAGACAGCTGAGGTCAAGGACCGTGGAGGCTCCAATATATACACATAGGATGATAAATACAAATGCAAGACAATACAAAAATAAATAAATGCCCACAACTCATAACCAAACTAAGATAACAGGAAACTAAAAACAGAAACAAAGGACAAACTCAGATTACAAAATACAACCAACCATTCTCAATACCAAATCACCCGAAATGAAAAAATAGAGAAAATAATCCACACAAACTGGAAGCAAGAGCATGGGCTCTCCCCGTGCTCAGCATCATGACAGAGCCCCTCCCTCAATGGGTGGATTCTAGCAACCCCCAAAGCAACATCAAAAGGAAAAAAGAAAACACAGAAGACCCCCCCCCCCCCCCCACAGGAATAGAAAAAAAATCACCCACCCCGGCAGGGTGGTGGGGGAACCTTGGATCAGAGGGACCAAAACAAAAGCAAACACTCATGACCCACAACAAGAACAGCTATAGGGACAACAGAGCTCTAGGGATACTGACTGAAAAAATAAGACAGTTCAGGTGTCTTATAATAAGACAGTTCTGCCAAAGTTCCAGAACAACCCGATCCCATAGTAGAATAAATGGGGTGGCCTCCCAGAATTCCAGAGCCTTCTGAGGAAACGGAATAGTCAATCTGGTGATCTCCCAGAATCCCTGAGCCAACGGATCATGGGGCACAACATGCCTCATCCTGGAGGCAGTAGCTGGAACTACTGCGTTTCGCGGACTGCAGGAGCTGAGGGGTGGAAACCCAATGAGGAGGATAACTGACCAGCGAGAAAACTAGGCGAAGGGAATGACTGGTCTGCGGGGAAACCAGACAAGGAGGATGACTGAGCAGCAAGGAAACCAGGTGATGATGACGGCTGATCAGCGGTGACCTCAGGTGACGACTGATTACCAGTGACAACCTCGGGTGGAGACGGATGACTCTTGGTGACCTTGGGCGGAGACAGAGGACCCACGGTGACCTTGGGCGGAGATGGAGGATCTACAGTGACCTCGGGTGGAGGAGGACCCACAGTGACCTCAGGTGGAGATGGACGACCCATAGCAACCTCAGGCAGAGAAGGAGGACCCACAGTGACCTCAAGCAGAGAAGGAGGACCCACAGCGACCTTGGGCAGAGAAGAAGGACTCACAGCAACAAGTGGAGATGGAGGACCCACGGTGACCTACAGTGACCTCAGGCAGAGGCTTGGGCAAAAGAACAGAGACAAATACCGGGTCAGAATCATGGGCAGCAGTGGAGCCCGGTGAGGAAAGCTCAGTAGCAGCTGGCCGTTGCAACTGGCTGTCCCCACCAAGAGCCAAACAAGATTTCTCCAGTACTAACATAGTGAAGACAAAAAAGAGGACAAGCTTCATCACTGTCCAGGACTCCGATGATCCAAGCTGGGGTGTCAATTTATGTTTTAATGACAAAGATGAAGGAGCCCTGCAGGGATACAAATATACAAATATAAAATGACCGCGGCAACTAAATGTGGAGATATGTAATAAAGAAACCAACATAACTGAATATAACTAACAGAATAAGTAATGAAGCAGAGAAACTTACAGTAACAAAGTCGGTAACTTGATGCAGAGGTTGTGTCATGAACAATGGGGAAGCATGAGACAGAACAACAAACAAAATGGATGACTATCCCCTATTGTTCCATAATATATTCCTTTGTGGCCCCTAGTGGCCGGAGGTAAACTCTACATCCCCCCCAGTCCAGAAACCAACAAACTGGAAGAGGTAGACGGACTCAATCCTATACCCAATGGCCCGTCTCAGGTTCATAGCGCTTGGGCGGCCTCCTCGGGCGGCACAGCTGACGGGGTCGGGGCGATGCTGACGGTGGCCATGACGCAGGAGATGGAACGGTCGGGGTTGAGACCGTCGGGGCAGGCGCCACTTGGGTGTCGGTTGCAGGGGCAGCCTCATCGCAGGGTTCCGGCACAGATGTGTCCCGAGCCGAGTTAGGGTGCTCATCCGCTGACAGCTGAGAGCCCGGGCGGATATGTGGATACTCTCCCACCAGGGCATAGGGTGTCGGCAATGGAGCAGCCGGTTGCACATGGGAATGGGGGGTCGCTGGTGTGAAGGCACGAAGGAACTGCCGGTTGCGTAAAGTGAGACGTCCCGATCCGTCAACCTTGACGCAATACTGATCATGACCCAGAGACTCCACCACCACTCCTGATCTGTCCCACTTGTTAGGGCTTGGACCCAACTGATTCTGGAGGAACACCGACTCGCCAAGTGCCAGTGGTCGGAGTGGTCTCGAGTGTGTCCGTAGGGACTCAGTCGTACGGGACAGGCGGGTCCGGAGGGCATCCTCCTTTGCCATCCACGCCTGGCGCCAGAGTGGTCGGACATACGGGTTAGAGAACTTCTCCAGCCGGTTGACAAAGGGGAAGGAATTGCGAAGGGGGTGACCAAAAATGATTTGCGCCGGGGAGAGGTGGCAGTCAGGGTCGGGCGTGTTGCGCAATTGCAATATACCACGCAGAAAGCGGGCGTGATCGAGGCTGCCTGTCGGGCCAGTATTGGACATCAAAAGACGCTTAGCAGTCTTCACAGCAACCTCCGCTCTCCCATTCGACTGTGGAAAACCAACTGAAGAGACACGATGCCTGACATGCCATAAGCGCAGGAAGTTCTCTGTGTGGCCTGCCATAAACTCTGGACTACCGTCGCTGGAAAGTTCCTCAGGAACGCCAAAGGTAGCGAAGAAGGAGCGGAGGTGGCGAACTAAGCCTGCCGAGCCTCCCAGGTCTGTGCCAGCTGAAGAACTAAGAACTTCCATCCAGCCTTACAGTCGGTCGCCAACAACCAAGTAGTGGCGGCCCCCATAGTCAAAAAAGTCAGCGAACACCGCCTCAAAAGGTGTAGATGGAGGTGGGGATGGCAGGGGGGGCGTAGCTGCCTGCAAAGGGGCATTCCGATTGCAGTCAGCACATCCATATCTGGTGGCCTGAATGTCTTTGGACATTCCAGGCCAATAGACTACAGCACGGGCACGGTTTTCCATAGCAGAAACGCCTTGGTGAGCCGCATGGAGGTGCCGAAGGATTCTGTCCCGGAGGGACGGAGGGACCACCACATGGTCACGATACAGCAGCACACCATCCTGAGCATAGATGGCCTCACACACTGGAGATAGGTCCGCCAGGGCAGGGTCATTTGCATCGACCACACCATCGTGTTCAATGAGGTGTAGTAGCCGGGCAAAGCATGTGTCCGCCGCCGTCTCTTGTGCTAGGAGATGCCAGGAGATTGCTCCAAGTTCCTGAGCGTCATCACGGATGGAAGCCATCAACGCTGATTCCACGGCATCGGGCACGCTCCATGACCCTAACGAGAGCACGTCCGCCGATCCTGAGGGCGAGGGATGCCTTGAGGTGGCATCAGCAGCATGGTTACTCTTGCCAGGCAGGTGCACTATGTCGAAGCGCCACGGAAGGGTACGTTGCTTGAGTCTGAAGAGACGAGAGTTTGTGATCTCATCCAGCGTACGGTCACCGAAAATCTTCACTAGCGGCTTGTGGTCAGTGACCACAACGAGGTTGTCACAGCCCTGTGTGAAGTACCTTGTCTGCTCAAGGCCCCAGGCCACCGCCAGGGCCTCACCCTCGATGGCAGCATAACGTTGTTCCGCTGAGGACAGAAATCGGGAACCAGCCAGGGTAATCCTCCAACCCCCCAAGCAACAGTCCGGTGTGCCAGAGGTACAGTTACAATGTTGTTGTAGAAGGAAGTAACCGATACCTCGCCTGGACCAGTCTGGGCGGAGACAGGTACGTTTCTCCATGTCGTAGATCTCCACGCCCTTGCAGATGGCACCAACAATGGCTTCTTTGGATTTCTGGAAAGCCTCCTCCAGTTCAGACGACCATGAAAACTTACAACGTAGGCTGAGGAACGGTTTGAATGGCGCCATCATGTCACGTAGCTGAGCATAGTTGGTCACTTGGTTGACGAGGCCAAACCAGCTCCTAATATCTGTCGTGGATTCCGGGGTGGGGAAGTCTCTGATAGCATCCAAATACTTCGGGAGCGGCTCGATAGTGGTGTCTGAGACCCTGAAACCTGCAAAGTCGACGGCCCTCTCCGCAAACTGGAACTTGTCTGAATTCAAAATGATGCCTGATCGGCCAACACGTGTGAGAAAGTCAATGGTCCTCCACCAGTGCTGCGCTAGGTCAGTGTCATAGTGGACAGTATCATCCACACAACGTTCTTTGCGCTCAAAGTCCGAGAGGACAGCATCGAAACGCCGGTTGTACCCATCCCCCGATGACAGGAAACCTTGTGGTGCCCTGGTGTACCGCCATCGTCCGAAGGGTGTGATAAAGGTGGTAAGGTGACGGTCAGATTCCCGTAGGGGTACACTGTGGTAGTCATTCCAGGCGTCGGTGACAGTCTTCCAGGTGTCTTTCGGGATACGTCGCGCGAGGTGGAATGGGGATTCAGTGGCAAAGGTCTCCCGTTGACAAAACTTGTTAAGAGGCGAGAGGTCCACCGTTCTCCGCGGGGAGCCGTCATGTTTACGAGTGACTACCATACGATGGCACCAAGTCACCGGCTCACCGTATGGGACACGCTCAATGACACCAAGGGCCTCATCCCGAAGGAGGTCATCATAGACCCTCTGCTGCCACTGTATGGGGACGACGGCAGCTGTGTGGCACGCTCTCGGTGTGGCAGCCAGGTCCACATGCATTTCGATGGGTGGCCCTTCCATGCACGGCAACGCTTGATGAGGGCATGTATTGAATGTAGATGAAGCATATCTTTTGAGCAGCCATTCTTTCATCCGACCATTATTCTCTGGGGTGCAGGGGAACGGTAGCTCTGTAGGGCGTGGTGGGGGTACCGTACGCTGGGGACACGAACACTGAGCGCTCTGAGGACTAGCCGGACCCATACAGCCACTGATCGTGGACCATGTAGCATTAGAGGACGAGGGCTGGTCACACGTGCTAGGGTTGTCAGAACTCCGTGTACCGTCGTGTTTCACCCCACGGCTACCTAACGGGAAGTCCAAAGGCAAGAGGCCAAGGTTGAGTAATGACTCATGGGAGAGGTACATGGCTTGGACAGAGCTACTCACATATATCATGGAGTGGCAGGACGATCCCACACCACAGCTGGGGGCTGTTGAGAGCCTTGCAAAAAATGCCCCTTCAATGGTGATAGGGGACTGGTTGGCAGCAGACAGGCTAAGATTGACAGGGTGCAAGACATTGCGTGGGAATCCACAAGCCAGGAACTCCTGCAGGGACCAGAGGTCGGACTGCGCGCCAGTGTCCGCGATGGCAGATATCCTTGCCTCGTTAACTGAATCACGGGTGCTGGTGCCACTGCCCTGTCCATCCGACTCATCAACAGCGACAATGATCGACACACGGGGGTGGTCTCTCAGCCTGGCACGCCGCCACTCACCCCTCGAAAAAATGTGGTGCCCGAGTTTAACGGGTGAGGGTTCGGGGACACTGACACGGGTCTTCGGGATAGGGCGTCGGTCGGTACGGGCCCCAGCATGAACCGAAGAAATCTGGGAGATTGGCTCACACTCGACGGCGGCGTGCTGACTGTCTATAGCAGGTGTGTTACGATTCCTACGCCGGCGGGCCTTGTAGCAGTCAATACAAACTCGGTGGGGCTTAGTGTTCCATCCGCGGGATCCCTCAGTAAAGGCCTTGAAGGAGCATTTGCAGTCCAGGCACACGGCTTGTCTGGCCTTGTTAACTGGGGATGGGGCGGCACCCAATGGTGGACTTTTCCTCAGGCGCTGGAATGAAGACACAGCTGATAGGGTAGGTGATGGAAGAGCGTTGCGGGCCATTTCCTTGTTTTTGACAAGCGCAATCACATCATTAACTGGCTTGCACAGTACGTCTGGTGTCCCCAGTGTCTCGCGGCGTATGTCCGAGTCATATATACCATTAACCAAAACATCGCGGATGACGTGGTCGGTGTAGTTCACATTTTTGCCACACTCACATACCGCGTTGTAGGCGCACGTCTCCGCCTTGCCCCGCACCCTGGCAGAGAACGCTCGAAACGCTTCATCACGTTCCTGGTGTAACTGAGGCAGCTCAGTGCGTAGGACAGAGGTGGCTACTGGAATGACAGCCAGGGAGCGCATGGCGGCGAAAAGATCTGGCAGGGGTCCGGAAGCTGCGTTGGGATTGGCTTTCAACAGGTTGTCCCCAAGCTCTGGACCGGCGCACTGGAACAGCTGGAAAGGAGCTTGTGCATCCTCTATGCTCGAACCGGTGCGGAAAACATCCCAACGACGAGTGAATATATTCCATTCCTCTGCCGATATGCCCACGTCAACTCTAGGGCGATCTAACTTCGGACCATGAAAAGATGGGGGTTGGACGGGCGCCTGGATAGAAGGGCTCTGATGATTAAATCCATGATTTGTCAGCAAAGCAATGGCGAGGGCTTCAGACACGTCGCCCGTCTTGAAATCACAACCAGGGACAGTGCATTCAACGACGACCATGGCTCCTTCATGAAGAAATACACTCCTCGATGTCAATTTATGTTTTAATGACAAAGATGAAGGAGCCCTGCAGGAATACAAATATACAAATATAAAATGACCGCGGCAACTAAATGTGGAGATATGTAATAAAGAAACCAACATAACTGAATATAACTAACAGAATAAGTAATGAAGCAGAGAAACTTACAGTAACAAAGTCGATAACTTGATGCAGAGGTTGTGTCATGAACAATGGGGAAGCATGAGACAGAACAACAAACAAAATGGATGACTATCCCCTATTGTTCCATAATATATTCCTTTGTGGCCCCTAGTGGCCGGAGGTAAACTCTACACTGGGCATCTTGAATCCCCTCGTCCAAAGATCCAACCCTGACATGGCCACCTCAGACAGGGAGGAATGAGAAAACACTGGAAAATTATTACAGGCAGCAGTGGAGCCTAGTGAGGGGAACTCAGGAGCAGAGGAAATCTGCAGCTGATTCTCCCCACCACAAGCTAGACAAGGTTTCTCTTGATCTGAAGGTGTAAAAACAGAACAGAGTACTTGCCTAGACTCGAGCTCCACTGCCATCCAGGACTCCGGCAACTCTGGCAGCAGGTAGGATGGCGGTTGCAGCTGAAGAACCCCCAGACATGGCAGCCAACGCTGGTGGAACTTCCAGCGTGGTGGCTGATGCTGGAGATTGCCTCACCAATGGTGCTGGGTCCCATGCAACTGAAATCAAGGGACACTCTCCTGTCGGCTCAGGCTTCAGAGCACAGAGGGCATTCTCCTCCCATCCAGGACGTGGCTGCAGGGCTGGAACAGGTCTATCTAGTGCTGCAGGTCCCTCCGTTATCTGGCGGCTCTCTCCCAGGACTGGTGGACATTCAGGGGAAACGGGAGAGGACACGGGAGAAGCAGGTGAGGAAAAAGATACAGCAGCAGATGGTGAGGGCTGAGCTAAATTGGGCTGCGGCTGCTGCTGAGCCTCACCACCGGGAATAAGGCAAGACCATTCATTTTTAATAATCGGGAAAAAAAAGAAACTTGCCTTTATGCCCTGGGCATGATAGTAGCTGCTGCTGCGGATCCAGATGATGTCCCTCTGGAAACAGTGGAGGTCATCCCATTATCCTCTTCATTCCCTTGGCATGCTCCGTGAGCCGAGGATGACACTGCACAGCTTCCTCAGCGAGACCCAAGTACTAAAGAGCATCTTTCGTGGTGGAATATAAATGAGCCGAGGCAATAAGTCTGTCTATTTCCATTAAAACCTGGCAGAGCTCCCACCCCAGGCTCATTGAGTACTTTTTCCTTTTTTTTTTTTTTTTTTTTTTTCCTTTGAAAGACAAAAGTAAAATAGAAAGATGTCTTTACCTTCTTTACATGTTTCAACTGCACTGCAGCCTTCATCAGAAGAGTCAGCTGATTGCTGCCAGGTGACATTTATCAGCTGATTTTCGTAGGCGGGGCCAGCTCAGCAGATCTGTCAGATCCACCGAGCCGGCCCCGCCTCCCGCCGTCAGATGGTCTCTGGAGAATGTGGTCCCAGGTGTGAGAAAGCATAAAGGCCCCCTCATCTCGGTTCATGGTGTCTTTTCCCCGCTTTCTGATCTCTATTGCCTCCTTGATCCAACGTTTGTGTCTGTTGCTCTCCGATCCAATAATTTTTGTGTTGTCCCAGTCCATGATGTGATTATTTCTTTTGCAGTGGTCCGATATAGCTGATTTTAATGTTTCTTGTTCTGCTTTTTCTTTTTGTGATCTTGTGAGTCGTCCTTGCGTTTCCTTCTCACATTCCTTTTGGTGTTCTTTTTTTCTTGTGGTGAATAATCTTCCGGTTTCTCCAATGTAGGTTTTGTTACATGATCTGCATGATATTTCATATAATACATTGCATTTATTGTCTTGTTCTATTCTGTCCTTGGGGTGTACTAATAACTGTCTTAATTTTTTGTGTGGTTTGACTGCTGTGTTTATTTTGTATTTTTTCATGATCCTTTGAATTGGTTCCGTGATCCCTCGTATGTATGGTATAGTTATGGTTTCCTTGTTTTTGATTTCAGCTTTTGTTCTGTGTCTTGTGTCCTGTTTATTTTCTTTGTTTTTGACTTGCTGTTTCCCTTTGTTTATGGCCCATACTGGATATTGGCAGCGTATAAGTGCATGTTTTATGTGGTTTTCCTCTTCCTGTCTGTCTTCTTGTTCCGTGATGATGGTGGCTCGTTCATATAATGTCCTGACGACTGATAGCTTGTGTGCTGTGGGGTGTTCCGATGTCCAAAGTAGGTATTGATCTGTGTGGGTTGGTTTCCTGTAGACTGTGATTTTTATGCTGCCGTCCTCGTTGTGGTGGATTTTCATGTCCAGAAAGGCTATGGTGCCAATTTCCTCCTCTTCGTGTGTGAATTTTATGTTCCCCGTACTGTCTGTACTGTTCAGATGGTCAGTGAGTTCTTGTGTATGTCCTTTCCTTATTTTTTCCAGAATGTCATCTACGTATCTCTTCCAAAGGGTGGGTTTGCATATTGTGGGTGCTGTGTTGATGGCTTTATTTTCCAGATCCTCCATATCCCGCCGCCTCCCGCCGGCGGGAGGCGGGGCCGGCTCGGTGGATCTGACAGATCTGCTGAGCTGGCCCCGCCTACGAAAATCAGCTGATAAATGTCACCTGGCAGCAATCAGCTGACTCTTCTGATGAAGGCTGCAGTGCAGTTGAAACATGTAAAGAAGGTAAAGACATCTTTCTATTTTACTTTTGTCTTTCAAAGGAAAAAAAAAAAGGAAAAATAATTGAAAGAAGACAAAATGAACCTGTTTGACGTATTACGTGGAAGTTATGGACAAGTCTGCATTAAAGACTTCCGCCGGCTGGAGAAATTGGAGAAAACACGGGCACGCTTCAGAAACCACCTACGATTCAACCTCCGTTGCAGAGATGAGGAGGTCACACCCCAAAGCCTCAATATAAGAAATCCAATCCCGACCAAGAACGCAGAAAAAATCATCAACAAAGCACGGAAAGACCTTATAAAAGAACGTATAAGAATAACGGCAAATAAAGTAGACAAAATAAACAACCAAATCAAAGAGGAAACGGACATGTTTAAGCAACGCTACCCGACGGACCAGAAAACGCAGGAGCAGATAAAAGCACAACTGAAACACGCACACGAACAAGAATTCATCACAACGAAAAACCGCCAATTGAAAAAATTAAAAAAACTCACAGAAAGAAAGAACGGACGAAGACAAACACACACGGAAAAGAACGATAAGTGGGTCAAAAACCTATCACAACGCACACTCACGGACACGGAGAAAACAGTGCTGAACAGAGGACTGAACTTCGCCATCACACCAGCCAGAATCCCCCATGAAAAATACATCCTCGCAACAGAACTGGCATGTGAAAAAATCCAGGACCAAGGAGAAAAAGCAGCACTCCGGAACGCAGTCGCAGGAATCCTCAAAACGGCCAAATTACCACAAAGCAACGTTACAAGAAAAGAAGAAAAAGCATTAAACTCACTCAAGACAGATAAAACGATCACAATACTCCCAGCAGATAAAGGCAGAACAACAGTAATTTTGGACACGGAAACATACGAAAAACAGATGGAAACCATGTTGGCAGACAGTAACACATACGAAATCATTAAAACAAACCCGACAGAAGAAAAGAAAAAAATGCTCAAAGCCCTTCTAAAACCTCTATTAGAAAGCAATAAAATCACAAAGGACGCATATGATCACCTGATCCCCACAGCCAGCATCACCCCTCGGATTTATGGAACACCGAAAATACATAAAAAGGATATCCCACTGCGGCCAATAATAGACAGCATTGGATCAGTCACATACAACTTATCAAAAGCCCTAGCTGAAATCATCAAACCCCTCCTTGGACTATCAGACTTTCACTGTAAAAATTCAAAAGAGCTGGCACAAGAACTCAAAGACATAAAAATAGAATCAGACGAGATCCTCATCTCACATGACGTCATCTCTTTATTCACAAAGACTCCTATTGACGTCACACTACATATAGTGCAAGAACGCCTCAACAAGGACAGTACCCTAAAAAGACGCACCAACCTCACAGTCCATGACATATCCAAATTACTACAGTTTGTTGCAAAATCCACTTATTTTCAATTCAGAGGAAAAATCTACAAACAAAAAGAAGGATTTGCAATGGGAGACCCACTATCAGCCATCATGAGCAGTTTTTTTATGGAGGATCTGGAAAATAAAGCCATCAACACAGCACCCACAATATGCAAACCCACCCTTTGGAAGAGATACGTAGATGACATTCTGGAAAAAATAAGGAAAGGACATACACAAGAACTCACTGATCATCTGAACAGTACAGACAGTACGGGGAACATAAAATTCACACACGAAGAGGAGGAAAATGGCACCATAGCCTTTCTGGACATGAAAATCCACCACAACGAGGACGGCAGCATAAAAATCACAGTCTACAGGAAACCAACCCACACAGATCAATACCTACTTTGGACATCGGAACACCCCACAGCACACAAGCTATCAGTCGTCAGGACATTATATGAACGAGCCACCATCATCACGGAACAAGAAGACAGACAGGAAGAGGAAAACCACATAAAACATGCACTTATACACTGCCAACATCCAGTATGGGCCATAAACAAAGGGAAACAGCAAGTCAAAAACAAAGAAAATAAACAGGACACAAGACACAGAACAAAAGCTGAAATCAAAAACAAGGAAACCATAACTATACCATACATACGAGGGATCACGGAACCAATTCAAAGGATCATGAAAAAATACAAAATAAACACAGCAGTCAAACCACACAAAAAATTAAGACAGTTATTAGTACACCCCAAGGACAGAATAGAACAAGACAATAAATGCAATGTATTATATGAAATATCATGCAGATCATGTAACAAAACCTACATTGGAGAAACCGGAAGATTATTCACCACAAGAAAAAAAGAACACCAAAAGGAATGTGAGAAGGAAACGCAAGGACGACTCACAAGATCACAAAAAGAAAAAGCAGAACAAGAAACATTAAAATCAGCTATATCGGACCACTGCAAAAGAAATAATCACATCATGGACTGGGACAACACAAAAATTATTGGATCGGAGAGCAACAGACACAAACGTTGGATCAAGGAGGCAATAGAGATCAGAAAGCGGGGAAAAGACACCATGAACCGAGATGAGGGGGCCTTTATGCTTTCTCACACCTGGGACCACATTCTCCAGAGACCATCTGACGGCGGGAGGCGGGGCCGGCTCGGTGGATCTGACAGATCTGCTGAGCTGGCCCCGCCTACGAAAATCAGCTGATAAATGTCACCTGGCAGCAATCAGCTGACTCTTCTGATGAAGGCTGCAGTGCAGTTGAAACATGTAAAGAAGGTAAAGACATCTTTCTATTTTACTTTTGTCTTTCAAAGGAAAAAAAAAAGGAAAAATAATTGAAAGAAGACAAAATGAACCTGTTTGACGTACTCATTGAGTACTGTCTCCCGCTCGCTGACATCTCAGCAGGAGAGGAGCAACAGAAAGGGAAAATATAAAAAGGGAAAAAGGAAAAAGGGCAATCCCACAGTGGCTGAAGTCTGCAGTGGAAGCGTCCTTCTGTCATAAATTGCCCTGACAGGGGTGGATTGAGGACTCCAAAAGCCAGCTGTGAGTTTGCCAAATTTAATAACAAAAAACCACAATATATACAAAAACAAAAACACTTATGAATAATGGCAGGATACAAAAGATAAACAGCATGGAGCCTGAGGCGATGGAACGCCGACGGAATGGGGAACACCCACAGAAAGGAGATGGGGGATGCCCGTCTCAACAATGAGAAGGACGCTGCGAGAAGTTATCCAAGCAGCAGTCCTTAAATAGGCAAGTAGGGAAAATTACAAATGAGGATCAGGTGTAGGTGACATGAGCAAAGAGAACACTGGTCAACACCAAATTAGGACAATTTTGATGTGCTGAGTCCAAAAATCTCATTGGTTTTGCACAATCAGGTCAACTTTTTGAACTATGGCTACATGTTTTTTTTACATATTTGTTTACACGTACGGGTATTTTCGCTTTATATGATGCAAAATTCTTTTTTATTTCTTGAAATTCTCTGAATTTTGAACAATGATGACATAGCATTCAATCTACATGTACTTACCTTTATCAATGTCTACTATTAAATTTACAGTACAACTGTACAACTGCTGTACAACTGCTTATAACTTAACATAAAATCCTGACCTGCGAGAGAAACGGATGTCATTTTCGGATTCAGCGGTGCAAAATTGTCTTAAATCAGTTGAAAAAACAGACAACTTGCAAAATTTATTTTTGTTATGTTGTGTAATCAAAACCAACCAATAACAGGTATGACAGCCCGCGAACAGAGTTTGACACAAGGAAGAACACACAGACAACTGTCAAAGTAAAAGCACCGGCAAAACACAAAGGTAACTGTCTGTGAATAAAAAATGACACAAAATGAAACACAGACCGACTAATACACACCGAGGAACATAACCCATAAAAGTGAAGAAAAGATAAATATAAAGAAGAGATGCATATAATATAGCATACATGAATACTGAGGTACCAGAAGGGAGCTGAGGACAAAGACTGAGGAGGCTCCAATATACACATAGGAAGATAAATAGAAATGCAAGATAATACAAAAATAAATAACTACCCACGACTCATAACCAAACTAAGATAACAGGAAACTCAAAACAGAAACAAAGGGCAAACTCAGATAACAAAATACAACCAACCATTCTCAATACCAAATCACCCGAAATGAAAAAAATAGAGAAAATAATCCACACAAACTGGAAGCATGAGCACAGGCTCTCCCCATGCTCAGCATCATGACAGTCGTTTTGCCTCCTTGATGCCAAGGACTCTGTCTAGATATGCTGTTTGTGTCTCGCTGTTTGTGTCTCACTGATGGCCCAATAGAGTTCCTTTAGTGCTTTACTCCTTTCGCTGATGGTGGTGGGTGGGACATACACAGTGACTAGTTGGACAGATAAAAATTCTCTTGGAATGTAAAAGGGTCAGTACTTGATGATAATAAACTCCACCAATGGAGAACAGTGTTCGTGTACAACAGTTGGATCACTGCACCAAGCGTCACTGATGTAAACACACACGCCCCCACCACGGGTCTTCCCTCCTTCCATGAGCAACCTTTCAGCCCAGGAGCATGTTAGCCCTGCTAACTGAATGGCAGAGTCCGGTATATTGTCATTTATCCTCGATTCCGTAAAGACAAAAACATAGCAGTTCCGTGCATCACGTTGCATAGTTCTCAGGAGCTGTATGTGGTCCATTTTGTTGTCTAGTGAGCGTACGTTGGCCAGAATGAGGGAAGGAATCGGGAGTCTGTGTGGGCTAACAGCTAGCTTCATTTGGTTCCGTGTTTACCTCTCTTCTGTTGCCACTCACAATGTCTACGGCATCTCCATTTGGGATGAGACGCAGCAGTCGAGTCAAGGGGTATGGTGGTCTGGTGGAGAAGACCTAGGTCATGGAGTACCTCTGTAATGCTGTGATCCAAAATGTAATGTTTGGACATTTTCCTTATCTCCAGAAGGCTGTGACAACTGTAGCTTGTGCACAGCATCATATATGGACATTAAACACTTGAATATACACTTAGGCATAATTTAAACAACACTTAACGGCACAAAACACAAAGAGAGAAGGGAGGCTGCTGCGTGTTCATGCACCACCTCTTTTAAGCTCTCCTATGCAACAAAAAATGTCAGGAAACTCCTGCAAACTAAAGTTGTCATATCTCAATCTAAGCAGAGGCTGCTCAATGTTGTGTCCATAATGCTGGGAATGACGAGTGAGACTAGACTCGGTTAACAAGGTTTATTCAGGATAAACAACTATATACAAAAGGCTTACGACACTCGCCTGCATGCCAGCTGGCTCCACGACGAAAGAGGCAAAGCCTCCTCCGCCCACTCCCTTTATACTCTGGGTGGTATCACTACCGTAAACTGGCAATCAGCCACCCCGATCCACCCACGTCCAACCCGGCCGCCATCTTATTAGTACCAGCCTGTTTCTATACATAACACTCACACTATCAAAGTGAATGCAGAAATTAAAGGACAATACCACAGAATGGAAGCTGTGCAGTTGTGCAAAAGAGAGAAGGAAATAAAATGATGCTGCTTAGAAAATTAAACATTTACCTTCTCCATGAGGTGTTCCAGTGTGGACTGAAGCTTTTGGCTCTCAGAGTGGACGGATTCTTCTCCACAAGTTGGCTTCTTTCTTTGGTTCTGCAGCTCTTCACTGTAATTAGACAAGAAAACAATGCAGAATCCATGTCCTCTGTATACAAATGTCCCACTTTAATGGTGATATTCTAAAATGTTCTTAAATGCTGCAGGAAGCCAAAGTGATGATGCCTTTCTTTACTTACCTGATAGTTGGAGCAGGTCTAAGCTGGTTGGTCATTGCCTGTTTGATACTTTCTTCAGACAAAGTGAGTTCTTCAGCCTGAAAGTTAAACAAAACAACAGAGTTTACAAAATCAGAACTAGTGCTGGGAGATTCATTAACATAACCAAAATGGACATAATTGTGTCCTTTTAATTGTTTTCTGTGAATAGTTTCCCCAGTGTGTGTTCATGAGTCATGGGCTGCCTCCCGAAAACAGCGAATGCCTCCTTAAGATGGGTATGGTGTAGAGTAGTGATGGGAAGGCAGGCTCCAGAGTTTCCAGGGTGTTCCAAGCTTTTCCAGGAAATATTTGGCAAAGCGCCTTTCGAGGCATGTATTGCTGATGTACAGTATGTGTTGACATCGGACCACGTGACTGGGTCAGGAGGCCATTCATGATTTTGCAGGCAACATGAAATAAAGTGAGCAGTGATACACAACGGAAATCCCCGTCCCTCACATTTTGTGTTGTCGATGTTTGACTGTGTAAGGGATTTGTCACAGCCAATTTTCAGATGGAGTCAGCACCAAAAACACAGACTTCTCCTGTTTGGAAACAGCTTGAACTCATTTCTCCCATTGTTACATTTTTTTTTCTTACAAATAGTGGATATTTATTGCAACTTAAGTGACAGCCTAGCGGTAAAGCATCTGCCCTACAACTGTGAGGCTAGGGTTCCAGTCCTAGCTAGCAAAGCGCCAGTGCAAAGACTTGCTTAAGCTGCTGCAATATACTGTATCAGTTTAAATATAACCGCTGTTTTTCCACCCACAATGGTTGACAGGGGAGATGAAAATGATTTGGTCGCTGATATTTAAAAAAAATCAATTTTCCAGACCGACATTTCAAGAAAAGCTGGTCATTGTGAAGAGAGGTCGGCCAACCCTGAAGCTAGCAGGCCTGTCTCAGCCGGGGAAAGGATTTGTCCATCACTTCCATATTAACAACCATCAGTATCCTTGGAGTACAGGTTCCAAGGAGTGCTGCAAATTATCTTGCTGGGAATGCCTGTTGTTTGAACTGATGGAGTAGATACTTGGAGCCAGACAGGGTTTGCAAACTTGAGCTGTCTACTGTCACACCGTGACGATTTAGGCAACGTTCACCAAACATATAAAAATTGGTCTAAAACGCTGGGATTTGCTGAAATTTCAACTTTTGGCCATATGCATCGTGTATCCATAACAACTTGGACATATAATTAATAGTAACTTAAACCAACATTAATGCTTTGCGTGTTGCCGACATTCACAACTTACACGCAACAACAGTATAACTTCTCCATAGTGCAGTCATGCCAAACTGCCTTTGCCTTCCGATCCATGAATCCTAGTTTTGGGAGAGATAATCTCTATTCCATCCAGATGGTTCTCCCCTCCAGAGACCACAGTGAGGGGGGCGTGACCGACCTGGCAGAGCTGTCACATCTGTCAGGTCAGTCACACCTAAAACAGCTGATGTGACACGTCAGGAACATCAGATAACAGTTTTCACAACCTGGCTCAAAGGCACGCAAACTGACGGTGATAAAAAAAAGTTTATTTTCAATAAAGTAAAAAAAAATAAAACCAAGATAATACATAGTGTGCTTTTGCTGGGAGGCGCAGCCAACAGCAAACAGCTGAGCTCTGCCCTTCAGGTGATCAACTAATTGAATCCTCCTCCGATGTTCTGACAGTTTGGCATATCTATCAGAACAACACAGGACAGATGATCATAAAGATGACAATTAAATATAAAACCCCCCGACAGGTCCCGTGTGTTTAGCGCTGTGTGTGTGTGTGTGTGTGTGTGTGTGTGTGTGTGTGTGCGTATGCACTGCAGGCAGAGAGCTTACGGGTTTTTTCCTGTGAACCAACGCTGCAAATACACCATTCGGTCTGTGAATGTGGATATTATCAGCCATACGCTGGATTTGTCAGAAAATTTTCAGCATGCTGAAAATTAATTTTCAGAGGAGCTCTGCAAACAACACCATATAGTACCAGCGTGCTTCAGTGTGCTCTTGAACAAAACTGAGCCATAACTGATTCACATACTCCAGCGTATTCTCCAAATTTTTTATACGTTTTGCAAGCACTGCTTAAATCATCTAGGTGTGACAGGGCCTTAACCAAGGCAGCAGTAAGGCACCAAAGCACAGCCACCAACTGGACAAGCAACAGTACTTTTAAACCTCTGGGGAAACAAGAGGGGATCTGCAGTTCAACGAATGACTGCACAGAGAAAAAGAGCTCTACAATAAAAGTAAAGATTTTTAAAAGTATAATTTTAGAGTTAAAGTTATCTTTAACATGCTTTGTGTGGACTGCCCAATGGCTATTTTTATGGTGTTTGGGATGAATGGCACTTAAATTGGGTAGATCACGACTGATGGCCTAGTTGTAAAATGTTGTTCATCTGTCGTTCTCGGCGATAACCAAGGACATCACAGGGAAGAGGACTGGGTGTGGTGTGTCCGACTGTGGCTTATCAGCCCAATGCAGGCACGGAAGGCTCTGCCACAGATTGGGCCCAGGTGGTTTTCACAGGCAGAAGATACAGGGGTGGCTCTGGACTTGCAAAGCTCACTTTTTCTCTGGGCCTTGGTAAACCTGTTTAGCTCAAAGGACTCAAAGCACTTTTGCTGGTATGGCTACACCAAACTTGTCGACAGCCTTGAGGGTCTCCCCATTTACAGTGATGGCTGGTTCCACTTAAATCTTCTGCGGTGCGGGTTGGTGCAGGACCTCGGTTTTCTTCGTACTGATTGTGAACCCAAAGTTGTTGCAAGCAGCCAAGAAGCAGTTCATGCTCTGCTGCATCTGGACCTCTGTAGCGATGTTGAGTGTGCAGTCGTCTGCAAACAGGAAGTCACGCACTGATCCCCCTTCCACCTTGGGTTTGGCTTGGAGCCTCCGCAGGTTGAAGAGCCTGCCGTCCATCCTGTACCTGATCCTGATGGCGCTTTCTTCATTGTCGCAGAAGGCATCAGAAAGCATGGCTGTGAACATCATTCTGAAAAGTGTGGGCATGAGTACACAGCCCTGCTTGATCCCGCTGGTGACTGGCAAAGCTTCGGAGGAGTCTACACCATCCAGTACTCGAGCAAGCATGCCATCGTGGAAATGGCGCACTATGCTGATGAACTTGTCAAGGCAGCAAAACTTCACCATGATCTTCACAGCCCCTCACGACTAATGGTATCAAAAGCCTTGGTCAGATCTACAAATGTTGTGTAGAGGTCCCTGTTCTGCTCTTGACACTTCTCCTGAAGTTGGCTTGTGGTGAAGATCATGTCAGCAGTTCCACGACCCTCTCTGAAGCAAAACTGGCTCTCCGGCACATGACCGCCTTCCATGTGCTGAATGAGGTGGTTGAAAAGGACTCTTGCGAGGATCTTGCCGGCGACGACGAGGAGAGAGATCCAACGGTGGTTGTCGCAGGACTGCCTGTTTCCTTTTCTCTTGTAGACATGGACAATGGAGGCGTCCTTGAGCTCTGGGGGATAACTTCCTGCTGCCACATGGTCTGAAAGAGCTTGGTGAGTTTCTGTATTAGAACTGCTCCTCCTACCTTGTAGATTTCAGCTGGGATGGAGTCAGAGCCTGGTGCTTTGCCATTCGAAAGGAGTTTGATCGCTTTTTGGACTTCTGATTCCGTTGGAGGTTCTGCCAGAGATGTGTTCACCTCTACTTGGGGCATGTTAGTGATGGCTTCTGCACTGATGAACGAAGATCTGTTCAGGACGCTGCTGAAATGTTCTGCTCATCTTTCCAGAATTCTGTTCTCCCGTAGATGGTCTTAAGGGCATTGTAGAAGCATTTGGAGTTGTTGCTGTCAGCGTACTGCTGCATTTCATCTGCCTTTTTGCTGAGCCAGAAGTCCTGCATGTCTCTGAGCTTTGCCTGCACCTTTCCTTTGATGGAGTTAAAGGCTGCCTTCTTAGAGGCAGATCTGCTGTCTTGCTGGTGTGCTCTGTGGACTTCACGCTTCTTATCAAGCAGCTTTTGGATGTCCTCATCGTTATCATCAAACCAGTCTTGGTGTTTGTGCATGTACTGGCCCAGATGAGTGAGTGAGGTGTTGTACACCATGTCTGAAAGCTGCCCAGTCTTCTTCTGCTCTGTATGCCCTGAGGTCAAGGTGACTAAGCTTGCTGTCCAGGTCCTCACTGAGGTTCTGATGCACAGAGTGCTGTTCCAGCTTGCTGACATTGAGTCACTTGTTTGCCTTTTTACCCTGTGTACGCTGTTGGGGCTGGATGTGCATGTTGAGCTTTGAGAGAATGAGTCTATGATCTGTCCAGCAGTCTGCGCCACACATCGCCTTTGTCACTCTAATGTCCTGCCTGTCTCTCCTTCTCACAATGATGTAATCGTTCAGATGCCAATGCTTGCTGTGTGGATGCATCCAGGAGGTCTTGTTGTGACTTGGCAAGTGGTAGATGGTATTAGTGATCAGAAGGTCATGAGAGGTGCACATCTTCAACAGGAGAAGACCACTGCTGTTACACTTTCCAACTCAATTTCTCCCAAGGACTCCCTCCCATGTCTGGTAGTCTGTACCAACTCTGGCGTTAAGTCCCCAAGAACAATGAGTTTGTCTTCCCTCGGTACACCTTCAATGAGAGTCTCAAAGTCCTTGTAAAACTTGTCTTTGATCTCATCTGGGTTTGTCATGGTGGGGGCATATGCACTGATGAGTGTGGCATGGCGTTTTCCTCGGAGGGGGAGCCGCAGGGTCATGAGGTGGTAGTTGGTTCTTTTGGGGAGGCTGGTAAGCTTGCTGATCAGATTGGGTCTGATCACAAAACCCACAGCGTTCTTTGCTGCCTCGGCCGCTCCAGACAAAGGTGTAGCCGGCTTTGACTTCTGTCAGCTGACCTTCGCCTGCAAACCTGGTCTCGCTCAGAGCTGCGATGTGGATGTTGTACCTGTTGAGTTCTCTTGCGGAAGTGTTGTCCGTCTCTCGGGTCTGTCTGCTTTGGAGCTGTCCATGAGCGTTCGAACATTACAAGTGCCAGTGGTGAGTGTTGTCACTTTTGTTGAGTTCTTCTGAGAATTTTGACCGCTAGGGTGGGATCTCCGCCAGCCGCGGCTTGCTGGCTAGGGTGTAGCGAAGCAGGCTATGTTTAGGGCACCTTTTATAGCCCCTTCCTCAGGCCATGGAGGTGAGCAGAGCGAATCCTACAGAGGGCTGCTCCAACACCCAGGGGGCTGCCAAACACCACTGCTGCTTTGGTCCAGTAGAAAGCGGCCCTATGCCCTGAGACGACTGTGTGTGGGATTGTGGCTACAGCTTCCAGTTAATCCTCACCTGCTGCTTTGTCCCTTGTCCATTGCCACAGGACTTGGAGGGAGAGTTGGGAATGAGAAGGAAATTTTGGGAGGGGTGATGTCTTGACTTGTGCATGAATTTAATTTAAGTGAGGGAGAGTTGCACAGGGTCGTCAGCCTCACTCTCTCGTCCCTGCCTATCTGGATCCAGTGGCAAGACGTAGTCAAGATGGCTGGAGATAGGCTAGGATGCAGTGGATGGCCAGCAGTGTCCTACGTGTCTCACTGTGCCCTAGTTGCGCTCCAAAACGCTTTGCTGGGTCTGCCTTCCTGCCCCTCACCTGGTTTCACTTGCCAGTCAAAATGGTTTACCGGGGTGTGGCCGCTGTTGCATGCAAACAGCTACTTGGAGCCACAGGTGAGAGTTGAGTGCCAAGTGGGAACCAAAGCAGACAGACCACCCGGAGGTCCGACTGTTGCCCAGTCAGAGGTACTATCCCTCCCTGACACTGCATACACCCCACTGGTCAGTAATCATTTTTCTTAAATCCACACCCTTTTTTCAGTAACTTTTGGTTTATTTCATTTCACAACTCCATAGGGGTGTCATAACCCCAATTTCATAATTCATATTCCCTTCTATGGTCCTACATGAGTCCACGCTGTAATTTCTCAGAAATTCGAATGTGTTGTTTGATACTTGTTGATCATTTCACACACATTGCCTTAAAAGTCCCTTGAATGTAATACCTTATCTAAGCTGAGGTTCATTATTAAACCGTTAAAAGGTACAATGAAGTTTCTGTTTGATTTTTTTGTGTCCGTTCTCTCGGTTAACATGGAGAACTCACGAATGTTTGAGACTGATTCAGTGCTGGTACAAATACTGAATTACTAATAAAATTGTCCATTCTTTCTGGACTGGTGCCCCAAAGATTATGTATGCTGGTAATAGTAAGAAATATTCATTCCCTCTCACATATACTGTATATTTATTTTAATAGTTGTACCCATATAACCACTACAAATGAATGTGTACCGTGTTTGGTGGTGATACTAACCCATCGTCACACAACAACCTGTGATATCTCATGTCACCATGAGCTAATCTGTTGTTGTGATCCATCAGAAAAAAAAACAAAACAACAAACTTTCCAATAAGGTTCAATAACACCTGATTCTGTCAAAAATTGCTCTTTCCAAGGGCTAAGCAGGACACCAAATGCTCTCTGTGAGTTTGCACGTGTATTAAAGTAAACACGCACATAACAAGCAACACAACACTAATAAATAAAAGGGGAAACACCCGTACCGGAGGAGAGCGGAGCTCGTGACCAGGGGGAACAGAACAGTCCGGGGAATAACAGCTGAGGCGCTCAGAGACACCGGGGAAACAGAAACAAATACAGCTGGAGCAAACCCGAAGAACAGTGGGGCTCACGGCTGAGGGAATTTAGGGGAAGGATAAATTACCTGGTCAGAGCTCAACACAATCTCCTCAACAGCTACGGCAGACAACACACTCAGATTCCTAATGATAATCCAAGGATATCTCAGTAGGGCACAACAACGGGAAAAGATTGGCATGCCCTTAAATACCATCTCTAGATGGGTAGCAGGTGTGGACGCATGAGTGGAGAAAATAACAGAATGAATAATAGCTGTGCAGCTCCGAACAGTTTGACAGCCGGAAGCTGCACAGCGCTGTCAAAATAAAACACAAACTGGAAGCCAGAATGAATTGACAACAACACAACCCCAAAATGTAAACATTACTACAACTACAAAATGACACAATACCAAACAATGTAATTAACATAACTGACACACAATAAATAAGCAGGACTAAAGGCAGAACTAAGAATACAAACACTTCATAAATAGACAAGAAGGAAAAGGACAAAACTAAAACTGGAGACTGGGCACGGCCCCCACCCATGCCCAGGATCATGATAGATTCCATCTACTGCATGGTGCTTACCTTCAGTCTGGATCCTGACACTGGAACTTGGCTCCTCTCTGATATGGATTTAGACCTCACTTCAGATCTAGTCATTTGGTGGATGTCTGATTTGAATCCAGGCTTCAAGGCTTTGGTCTCTTCTGGTTGAGATCCTGTTTGGAGTTTTGTAGGACTCTTCGATCCAGATTCAGACATCAGAGCCAAAATACATCTTGGGTGAACATCTGAACTGGATCTGGGCTTTAGACCTGATCTGGAACCAAACTGAAAGTCTTTATTCTCCTGTGATCTGGAGTCTGACTCATGTTGTAGGTCTTCTTTGGTCTCTGATGTGGATTCAGAAGGTACAGTTTTGGTCTCTTCTAATCTGGGTCCAAAATGATGGTCTCTGGTTTCCACTGGACTGTACTGGAATTGATGTTCTAGGTCCTCCCCTGATAGGGACTCAGGGTTCACGTGTAGTCTGAATCCTGGCTCTGAGAGTTTCATCTTCTCCAGTGGCTGGAATCCAGTCTGCTGACTTTTGGACTCTTCTGAGTCAGATTCTGTTTCCAGACTTTGCTTTGATCTTAAATCAGTGTTCAGACCTAACACAGAGTCCAACTGAACATCTGAACATCCTAATTCTGATTGAAGCACTACCTTCTCTTTTAGAGGACATCTGAACTGAAAGGCTGATTGAGACAAAGGCTGCAGATTAGTGGTGCCTTTAGAGCCTAGCTTAAGGTAGTGGAGTTCCTTTGGCCTATCTCCATGATCCATTTTTCTGGTTCCTTCTAATCTAGATCCAGACTTCATATTTAATTTGGATTCAAGATTTGAGCTCAATCCAGGCTTCAACTTTGTGGTCTCCTCCATCACAGAATCTTTTAAATCTTCCTTCAGCTCTGATCCTGACTTAGCTTTAAAACTCAACTTCAGACTGGGCTGCATGTCCCTGGTCTCTGGTGTAGATCTGAGTTTTAAAGTTATTTTTGATTCTGTCTTCATGTCTGAACTAAATTCTGGCAGCTCTAGATTGCTCATCTCCTGTAGTTTGGACGTGGGTTTCAATTTCTTCTTGAGTCCACCCTGTAGTACTGAAGTGAGTCCAGACTTAAAGTTTCTAGATTCATTCAAAGTGGTCCCAGGTTCCGTCTCTCTCAAATTCTCTGAACCAGATCCCAAACTCTCACATGGTTTAGATCCAATCTTCAGATCTGAAGTATTTTCAGGTTGAAGGTCTATGGCTCCGTTTGTTCTTGGCTTTGACTGCAGTTCTGTGTTCTCCATACACTCCTCTGATCTGGAGCCAAGCTGCAGGTTTTCTTCCAGTTTCTGTTCTTCTGTGATACTTGAGTCCTGTTGAATAACAAACAGAAGGCCATTTATCAGTGGAAAATATCTGCATTCATTTTCACAGATGCATAACATGAAAATATACAGTGCTGTGAAAAAGTAATTGTCCCCTTCCTGATTTCTTAGATTTTTGCATATTTGTCACACTTACATGTTTCAGATCATCAAACAAATTGCTAATGTTAGACAAAGATAACCTGAGTAAATTGGGGAATTTTGGCCCACTCTCCTTTGAAGAATTGTTTTAATTCAGACATACTGGAGGGCTTGAGCTTGAGGTCATGGACTGATGGCCGGACATTCTCCTTCAGGATTTTCTGGTAGAGAGCAGAATTCATGGTTCCATCAATTACGTCAAGTCGTTCAGGTCCCGAAGCAGCAAAGCAGCCCTAGACCATGACACTGCCACAACCATGTTTGACTGTTGGTATGATGCTCTTTTGATGACATGCTGTGTTAGTTTCACACCACACCTTCAAAAAAGTTCAACTTTTGTCTTGTCAGTCCACAGAATATTTTCCAAAAATGTCTTGAGGGTCATCAAGATGTTTATGTCAAATGTGAGACGGGCCTTCAATCATGACTGTCAGATTCATACAGAGAAGGATGGTGAAGGGTTTCAGTCTTACAGTCTTTTGAACATTTTTGAAGCTACTCCTCATTGTCTGGGCTAAACTATAGTTCCAGTCTATTGTCAGCTGAGACAGAAGCCCTTTGCCTGCATCTGTGTGGTGCTTCTAGCATCTGGTGCTGAGGAGATCCACATTTGGTATGTTTTTAGTCTTGGATCATATATACTCACCGGCCACTTTATTAGGTACACTATGCTAGTAACGGGTTGGACCCCCTTTTGCCTTCAGAACTGCCTCAATTCTTCGTGGCATAGATTCAGCAAGGTGCTGGAAGCATTCCTCAGAGAGTTTGGTCCATATTGACATGATGGCATCACACAGTTGGCGCAGATTTGTCGGCTGCACATCCATGATGCGAATCTCCCGTTCCACCACATCCCAAAGATGCTCTATTGGATTGAGATCTGGTGACTGTGGAGGCCATTTGAGTACAGTGAACTCATTGTCATGTTCAAGAAACCAGTCTGAGATGATTCCAGCTTTATGACATGGCGCATTATCCTGCTGAAAGTAGCCATCAGAAGTTGGGTACATTGTGGTCATAAAGGGATGGACATGGTCAGTAACAATACTCAGGTAGGCTGTAGCGTTGCAACGATGCTCAATTGGTACCAAGGGGCCCAAAGAGTGCCAAGAAAATATTCCCCACACCATTACACCACCACCACCAGCCTGAACCATTGATACAAGGCAGGATGGATCCATGCTTTCATGTTGTTGACGCCAAATTCTGACCCTACCATCCGAATGTCGCAGCAGAAATCGAGACTCATCAGACCAGGCAACGTTTTTCCAATCTTCTATTGTCCAATTTCGATGAGCTTGTGCAAATTGTAGCCTCAGTTTCCTGTTCTTAGCTGAAAGGAGTGGCACCCGGCGTGGTCTTCTGCTGCTGTAGCCCATCTGCCTCAAAGTTCGACGTACTGTGCGTTCAGAGATGCTCTTCTGCCTACCTTGGTTGTAACGGGTGGTTATTTGAGTCACTGTTGCCTTTCTATCAGCTCGAACCAGTCTGGCCATTCTCCTCTGACCTCTGGCATCAACAAGGCATTTCCGCCCACAGAACTGCCGCTCACTGGATATTTTTTCTTTTTCGGACCATTCTCTGTAAACCCTAGAGATGGTTGTGCGTGAAAATCCCAGTAGATCAGCAGTTTCTGAAATACTCAGACCAGCCCTTCTGGCACCAACAACCATGCCACGTTCAAAGTCACTCAAATCACCTTTCTTCCCCATACTAATGCTCGGTTTGAACTGCAGGAGATTGTCTTGACCATGTCTACATGCCTAAATGCACTGAGTTGCCGCCATGTGATTGGCTGATTAGAAATGAAGTGTTAACGAGCAGTTGGACAGGTGTACCTAATAAAGTGGCCGGTGAGTGTATATTAGCATAAGAAGATGATGGGTTTAAAGGTCAAAACTGGATCATGTGCATTCAGAAACGTTCAGAAATTCAGAAATGAAGTCCTGAAGCAAATGAAAATTAAAAGCTGACAAGCCATATTTTTTTTTTTTATCCCTACAGATTTTAGAGGTTCACAACAGACTTTAAACCACCAACAGTGTCAAGTATTTTTTTTTAAACTCTTCTTGGCCAGCCACCCACGACTTCCACCAGACAGAATATTTTTAAATACTGCCATCTGATATTTGAGAATATATCTGATGGAAGACTTATTTATTTATACCATGAACACTAGATGGATGCCGACAGGTCAGACTGATGAGACTCACTGCTGCTACATCAGTTCATATGAGCTCATCTCCAGGATTTACCCAGTGAGGATGTGGTCTGAGCATCTCTGAGGGGACAATAGTGGTGAGGATCACCTGACACTGACTTAAGATCAACAGAGCATGAAAGAACATCTTCTGCTATACCATTGTGAGATACTTCAGAAATTCAAGTGTTAAAGAGTCTGGGCTGTTGGGCTAATACAACTTTAATCCTTTATTTGAATTGTAGAAAGTTAATTGTAGAACTGTCATCATAGGTGCCTTCATGGAGTTATCCACATTTGGCGAACTACCCGACACTTTGATCTGTGTTTTGCGTTGTTCCAAATGCTCCTAATGGTACCAAGATTGAAGTTACTGAGGAAGGTTCTTCTCTATCCACTGGGAGCACATTTTCCATTGAATTTTCTACTTAGGCTCAGGTCTTCGAGCAAGTCTTTTCAAATTGGGTGACCAAGAAACTTCAGTTGTCTATGTTGGATTGTCTGTAGCAGGTCTCTCTCCATTCCAACTTGTTGAACTTCTTTGTTTATGACCTGATCCATGTGTGAGAGCCTGAGCATGCAGCAGTAAAACCAAATTTCTGCCACATCAACATTTTTGCCGAGCTTCCACAGTGAAGGTCCAAGATTCCCTTGTGTAAGCAAGAGTCAACTAGACAAAGGTTTTGATTTGTCAGATGTTGACAGAGAATTTCACAGACAGTGAGTATTGGCTGAAGTTTGTTGAAGATGTCTCTTGCTAGACTGATCCTTCTTTGGATTTCCTTTTTACAATGGGCATCTGAGGTGACTAGAGCTCCAAAGTAATTGAAGAAGGAGACCCGATCTATCATCCCCTGCTGTAGATGACATGCCGGTGGAAACTCATATTTTGAAATGATCATGCATTTGGTCTCCTGGGTATTGACATGTAACCCAAGACATTCATTCATTGTCATAAACCTCCCCGTGCGCTACTCCATGGTGTACGGAGGAAGAGAAGGAGGAATGAGGATTTAAACGCAGGGGTTACCACACACACATTTATTGAACACAAGTTGAGGGGAAAACATACAAAATGGCAGGGCAGCTCGGGCCAGCAAAGAGTTCTCTAAGACGCTAGGCTGCACAGGGAGAAAGCGTAGCAGTTGTGCCGTGCAAGGAAATGCTACCAGTGTAGCGGCACAACCGCACAAAGAAACGCTATAGTTACTCAAAGCCATTAGCAATCCAAGTCGTCCCAGTAGAACAGCGAGCACAAACCTTCAATGACTGACGGTCACATGACGGAGAACGGTAGTGTGACTCATGTAATGACCCAGCGGCGTTTGTCTAGTGAAGAGCCACTTAAATACAAATGCTGCTGGTCACACAAATTGTGCACACCTGAGCGAGGCATGGGAAAGATAATCACTGGGGCTGGGAACAGCTGATGGAATTAAGGAGAGCGAGTGGGCGTGGTTGGACCGACAGACTGTCAGCAGTGTGAGAAAAAGTAAGTCACCGAGGCTGACTAACAGCTGCCGGTCAGGCAGTGGCTATGGTAATAGAATAAGTACATGAATACACAAAATGGACATAAACATCCATCCATCCATCCATCCATCTTCTTCCGCTTAATCCTTTTCGGGTCGCGGGGTGGGGGTGGGGGGGGCTGGAGCCTATTCCAGCATCTTTGGGCGAGAGGCAGGGTATACCTTGGGCAGATCGCCAGTCCATTGCAGGGCCAACACAGAGAGACAGACAACCATTCACTCTCACAGTCATACCTAAAGACAATTTAGAATCCCCAATTTGATGCCAATTAACCTAACTTGCATGTTTTTGGCATGTGGGAGGAAACCGGAGAAATCCTGGAGTAAACCCACACAGACACGGGAAGAACATGCAAACTCCACACAGATCACTGTTGGTCGGCGGCTGGGATCAAACCCAGGATCCCCCGGCCAAGGGTGAGTTGCTGTGCTGCCGTAGTGCTAACCACTCCGCCACCGCACTGTGAAACCAAAACCCACAGAGAGATCGAGGCCGAGTTGGGGAAAGCCAAGCTGGTTCAGCTCGGGACACTCATGGCTACTACAGTGTCAAAAACCCTTTGGAGCTGTTCAGCAGACAGTGCGAGAAGAAACGTATTGTCAGATCTGATGTTGTTGATGTCAATGTCTTTTTATGCCTTGTAATTTCTTCATTCACTTCATTTATTTATTTATAAGGACATCAGACAGGGACATTATTCATACACTGAAAAAATTTGGAGTGGCAGTTACTTAAAAAAAACCTTGTCAAATATTTTCACTTAGCATTTCTGATAAAAGTTACTCAGATTTTGCTTAAGTAAAGTTTACTTGGTATCAAAAGTCCATCCATCTATCCATCCATCCATCTTCTACAGTTTTTTCAGCGGTCTAGGTCATGGAGGCAGCAGCTCAAGCAGAGAAGCCCAGACCTCCCTCTCCCTCCCATGTACAGCAGCTCAACCAGACTCATGTCAATCATCACTGTTTTCTTCCTGCATTACCGACTGCACTATATAGTTCTCCACAGTATCTGCTGCTGGCTAATATATATATATATTTTAACTGTTGACCAGTATCACTTAATCTTATCCTACACTTTATTACATGTATAGTTTATTTCTCTTATCTTATCATGTTTAATGTTGCAGCATTGTACCGAGACAAATTCCTAGTTTGTGTACTACATGAACAATGGCAATAAACCTGATTCTGATTCTGATTCTGATTCTGATTCCCCGGCCACCTGCTCCAGCTCTTCAGAAATGATACCAAGGCGTTCCCAGACCAGCTGGGAGACATAGTCTCTCCACCGAGTCCTGGGTCTTCCCCAGGGTCTCCTCCCTGTAGAATGTGCCTGAAACACCTCACGTGGGAGGCATCAATTAGGCATCCTAATCAGATGCTCAGACCACCTCAACTGCCTCCTTTCAATGTGGAGGAGCAGCGGTTCTACTCTGAGCCTCTCCTGGATGACAAGATTCCTGACCATGTCTTTAAGGTTGAGTCCAGCAATCATACAGAGAAAGCTCATTTCAGCCGCCTGTATTTGGGATCTCATTCTTTCGGTCATTATCCAAAGCTCATGACCATAGGTGAGGGGAGGGACGTAGATTGACTGGTAAATTGACAGCTTTGCCTGAGAGTTCGGCTCCCTCTTCACCACAACAGACCGGTACAACATCCGCATCACTGCAGCTGCTGCTCTGATCTGTCTGTCTCCCGCTCCATTCTCCCCTCACTCGTGAATGAGACCCCAAGATACTTAAAATCCTAAATTTGGGGCAGGACGTTGTCCCCCACCCAGAGAGGACAATCCACCCTTTTCCGGCTGAGGACCATGGACTTGGAGGTGCCGATTCTCATCCCAGCCATCCCAGTAAGACCTGCAGGTTATTGCTTGATGAAGCCAACAGGACAACATCAACTGCAGACAACAGAGGCAAGATTCTGTGGTCACTGAACATGACACCCTCCGTTCCTTGGCTATGCCTAGAAATCCTGTCCATGAAAATTATGAACAGGATCGGTGATAAAGGGCAGCCGTGGTGGAGTCCAAGTCTCACTGGAAAAGAATTCAATTGGGTGTTGGTAATATGAACCAAACTCTTGCAACGGTAGTATTTGTTATTGTCTGGGCTTGATCTTAGGATCAAGCCCACACTTTGTGTTTTCTGTATGCGTCCCTGATTTGGTTATTGTGATTATTTGCATTTTTTGCCCTCTGCGTCTCCCCTGGGTCCTCTGTGATTGATATTGTTTTCCCCAGTCCTCAGCCTGTCACGTGGTCCCCATTACCAGTCGTTGTTGTTTTGTGTCCACCTCTGGTTGCCTGTGCAAGTCTTGTGTGTGTGTGTGTTTCCCGTATTCCTTTTTCTATCATCCTCAGTCCCTCATGTCTTCCTTGGTCATAGCCACTTCTCCTCGTGCTTCTGTTTAATCCCTGATTACTATTCCCAGCTGTCCCGTATTTCCCCTGATCATCTGACTCCCTATATATATCCTGTCGTGCGTTCATTTTGTGTGGCATCGTCATCTAAAATTCCCTGCCAGTAACCCAGTATCCCAAGTGCACTTACAAGTTTATTCAGTAATCGTGTCCTGAGTGATTTTCCAGCCCATGTGCTGTATTTTGTTTGTTCATTTGTGTTCTTTGAGTTTTCTGTAATAAATCAACATGTTATGGTGGAGTTCTGTCTGCACATCTGAGTCCTTTCCTCCCGTCTAACGGGAGGTGCACCATGACAGTATAGGGACCAGATAGCTCTTAACAACAAGCCCGATACCCCATACTCACGTGGCACCCCCCACAAGAGACCACAAGGAGTGCAGTCAAATGCTTTCTCCAAGTCCACAAATTATGTGGACTGGTTGATCCGATATGCCATGGCCAGGACGAAAACCACATTGCTCCTGCTGAGTCCGAGGTTTCACCAACGGCAGACTCTCCTCTCCAATACCTTGGCATAGACCTTCCCAGGAAAGCTGAGAAGTGTGAGCTCTGAAGTTGGAACACACCCTCTTGTCCCCCTTCTTAAAGAGAGGAATGACTACCCCAGTTTGCCATGCCAAAGGCACCGTCTACGACCTCCACGCAATGTTGCAGAGGCGTGTCAGCCATGAAAGCCTTGCAACATCAAGAGCCTTGAGGTACTCGCCCTGAGTACTCAGGGCGAGTACCTCAAGGGGCGAATCTCATCCTGGGCGAGTACTCAGGGCGAATCTCATCCACCCCTTGGGCTCGACCACCAGAGTTTTTTTTAATCACTTTGGTGACCTCAGTTCCTATGCTGAGCGAGTCATCCCCATCATCCTCTAGCCCTGCTTCTCTGTGGAAGGCATATCAGTGGGATTGACGAGCTCCTCAAAGTATTCCTTCCACTGCCCGACAATGTCCCCAGAGTCAGCAGTTCCTAATCCGCACCATACACAGTGTGGACAGGGAGCTACTTCCCCCTTCTAAGCTGCCGGACAATTTACCAGAATGTCTTTGAGGCTGACTGAATGTCTTGTTCCATGGCCTCACCAAACTCCTCCCACACCTGAGTTCCTGCTTCAGCAACCACTCGAGCTGCCCTCCGCTTGACCTGTCAATGCACCTCAGCTGCTTCGGGAATCCCACAAGTCAACCAATCTCGATAGGACTCCTTCTTCAGCTTAATGGCTGCCCTCACCACTGGTGTCCACCATTTGGTTCCGGGGTTGCCACCACGGGATGCACCGATGACCTTGTGGCAACAGCTCTGGGCAGCTGCAACAATGGATGTGGAGAACATGGCCTGTTCAGACTCCATGTCTCCAGACTCCCTCGGAATGTGGTCAAAGTTCTTTCGGAGGTGGGAGTTGAAGAGCTCTCAGACAGGGACCTCAGCCAGATGTTCCCAGCACACACTCCCTATATGTTTACTCCTACTGGGTGGCAGTGATTCGGGAGGTAGAGCTGGTCATCCAATAATCGGAGGGTTGGCAATTCGAATCCCACTCTCCCCAGCCATCCTGCCATTGTGTCCCTTGGAAAGACACTTTATCCACCTTCCCTCCAGTGTCCATGACACTGGGTATTGTTGTATAATTCATTGATGTTCAAAGATGCTGTTATTTGTGAAGTGTGGTGTAGTGGCACCCACTTCCGTTTCTGCTACTACACCACTCCTATAAATATCAGTAGGCAGGGAAGTCTGGCCTCTTTGCCAACGCCCCTGCCTGGCGGTTGTATTGTGGAGCTCACAGATTCAATAAAGCTAAGTTCAATCGTGCACCTGGCATCATTCTTAAAGGAGTATTTTCAGACATAGCGTTTTGGCGATGAGGATAGAGCACGGAAGTGTGTATTTCTCCAATTTGGCCCTTTCTTGAGCTCCTGGGTGAGCCACCCATCCCCTGGCCGAGATGGTATGCAGCCTTCGAGACATACATCATGGCGCTCAATCTGGGTGAGATGGACAAGCTAAGGGCATGTGCACTCCTGGTGCACAATTTGGGAATTGAGGGCCAGTGGATCCTAAGCACACTCGGTGATTCGGGCAGATTTGAAGAAATAGTCAGGCTGATGGTGTGCTATTTTCGCACCCCAGACAGCGTCATTGTCCAGAGGATCAGGTTTCGGCAGTGCCACCAGTGGTCGGGAGAACCTATCCAGCGGTTCATCACCAACCTGAAACTACTGGCTAGTGAATGTTGTTTTGGGACGCTGGAGGAGGAGATGGTTCATGACCAGCTGGCGGAGCACACCAACAACGCTGCGATATGGACGAAACTGCTCACGGTACCAGGTAACTTGACTCTAACTAGAGTCATCATGTTAGCTCTCCAATTGGAGAGCGCGGACATGTTAGCTTCAGAACTAAGTGGGCGCCAGTCACGTAAGCAGCTGAAGTTTCCCGCCACAGCACAAGTAACGGGACCCAGACAGCGATGGCAGCATGGAGGATGACGCTGTGGAAACCAACGCTGTGAAACTTGGGTCTGCCCTGGGAAAACCCAGTTGTGGGTCCGTGAAACACCGCTTCAAGGCCAGGGACTTCCCGGCGAGAAGAAAGCGCTACAGCAAATGTGAACGCTTGAACCACTCTGCCAGGGTGTGCCATATGTCCAAGCTGGAGTGCTCACAGGGGAAATTGACCCCCCCCCCCCCCCCGCCCGCCACGACAATTGTTCACCCAGTGTCGCCAAGTACCAAAGTCAAGAACTTATTTATTTGCTTTAGAGGTGGAAGAATAAGCCATCATACTGTGTGGGGTAGGACGGTAGTCCACCCGTCCCTCCAAAGTAGGTTTGCAGTGTGGGTGTGACAGGCCCTTTAGTGTTTTCAGTTTTAGTTTTCTTAGTGTGTGATTTGGGCCCAAAATTGGGGAGGGTCTTAAATGTGCGTGTGTTTTCGACTTTTCTATGGTGGGACGGGATGTTGTATAGTTCAATGATGTTCAAAGATGCTGTTATTTGTATTGTGCCATGTAGTGGCGCTCACTTTTGTTTCTGCCACTACACCGCTCATATAAATATCAGCAGGCAGGGAAGTCTGGCCTCTTTGCCAATGCCCCTGCCTGGAGGTTGTACTATGGAGCTTGCAGCATCAGTAAAGGTAAGTTCAATCGTGCACCGGGCCTCATTCTTAAAGGACTATTTTCAGACATACCAGGTATTAATGTGTATAAAATTTGGTAGTTGTTGGAGAGGCCATTGTCACAGATTGGCAGCCACATTTCTGTCAGTCTGCCCTAGGGCAGGTGTGGCTGCAGAAGTAGCTTACCACTACATTGTCTGTCTGTGGAGTGAATGAATACTGGACTTATTGTAAAGCACTTTGGGTGTCATGAAAGGCACAATATAAATACAATCCATTATTATTATTATTACAGGGTCTGAGTTTCATCCACCCCTAACATTGGATCCAACTCATTACCAGGTGGTGATCAGCTGACAGCTTTGCTTCTGTCTTTACCCAATTGTCCAAGGCATGATCGGAGGTCTGATGACATGATAACAAAATAGATCATCGACCTGCGACCTAGCGTGTCCTGGTGCCAGGTGCACATATGAACACCCTGATGCTTGAACATAGTGTTCATTATGGACAATCTGTGGTTGGCACAGAAGCCCAATAACTGAACACCACTCAGGTTCAGATCAGGCAGGCTGTTCCTTAAAATCACAAGCCTCCAGGTTTCACTGTCATTGCCCACGTTTGCATTGAAGTCCCCCAGTAGGACAATGGAGTCTCCAAAGGCACTTTTCCACTAGCCCCACTTGGCCCAACATGTTACGCCTTGGCCCGTGCTTGTAGCCTTTTCCATTAGCCCCAGCACCGGTTAACAGGCGCTAACAGGAGCTATTTTCGTGCCTGTTCGAGGCCAGGGTACAGCCGCGCTGAGTCGAGCCGAGATGTGATGTCAACAGACTGCGAGCCACTGATTGGTAAGGGCGTAACGTCACGAAAGCGTCCGTCGTCTGTGTAAGCTACACGACCGCCATTTGCAATATTTCACGGACTAACTCGATCACCGAGTAAATACGATATTAATACAGACAGCATTTGTGGAAATCTACACCGTGGTCCAACGAAGAGGTGCGGGGTTTTCTGTGCTTGGTGGCAGATCCACAGTGAGAGGAGCGACCCGCACCGATACAGATGCAGCCTAGCATAGAACCGGACTATGGACAAGCTGAAGACGAACGTGAGAGAACCATCGATGGTGAGTGATTTGTAATATTGTGCATCTATTCGCTTATTTATCCTGTAGGTGGTAAGCTCACTTTTTTTGAGCCATACAGCGCCGTCCTGTGCTGGCTAACGAGTTTTAGCTAGTAGCTAGCTAGCTAGCTAGTAGCCAACTCTGCTGATTCGTGCTTGTTTTGTCCTAAGTATTCGCTTGTGAGAGCAAAACGATGAAATATGTTAATCCTGGTTAAAGTCCTGGTTTGTATATGTGCTGCACTTTGGTGCTGCACATTAAATTGTATGTAATTTAATGCTAGAATGTGTTTCCACATGCCAGGGTTTAGCCTCCCTCAGTGTTTATATTGTGGATGCAGGTGAAGTTGAGCTCAGGAGCCAAAATCTCAAAATATTAAAAGTGCTTTTTCAAACCAGTGATTTATAAAGTCATTCATATAATTTTCTAAAGCGTCAGAATAGACCCACACACCTATTCTGTGGATTTTCCGTAAAAGGTGTTGGAACATCTGTGGTGTTGTGCTGTTCCACCATAAATCCCTGGATTGATAATGTACTTGTAGATGTACAGAGTGGATCCTGCGGTGCTGGTCAGGGAAACGGAGCATTTTTGTCACATTCACAGGTGTATTTCCCAAATACAGGTACATCTCCAAAAATTAGAACGTCATGAAAAAATTCAATATTTTTTGTCACTCATTTCAGAAAGTGAAATCCGTATATTATATAGATTCATTACACAGACAGTGATATATTTCAAGCATTTATTTATTTTAATTTGAATGATTATGGCTTACAGCCCCTGAAAACCCCAAATTCAATTTGGCAAAAAATTAGAATATTACATAAAATTAACTTTGAAAAATAGTTTTTAAATATAAATGTTGGCCACTGAGGTGTTGGTTAATATGGGCTGTAGCCATAATCATCAAAATTAAAATAAACACTTGCAATATATCACTGTCCCTGTAATGAATCTATATATGGGTTTCACTTTCTGAAATGAGTGACAAAAATAAAAGTTCAATATTGTATTCAATATTGTACCTACGGGTACAAATAAAGTAACTTGAACCTGAATATTGAACTTTTTCATGATATTCTAATTTTTGAGATGTGCCTGTATATGTGTTGAACTTGCTTGAAACTAACCACCATCCATTTCTGTCGTTCGTAGTAGTCTAGGCAAGAGGAAAGCAGCTGCCCCACAACGGGCCTCGCCACTGTGGAACGTACTGAAATCCTTTGCTTTCATAGGTAAAGTGTCAAAACCAAAGTAGCACAATTTCCACTTAATATAAAAGGGACTGAACTGAGATTTATTTGATTGTGTGAATATTAATTACAGAATAACTGAGAATGAATGGCACATCAACTGTAAAATAAACCGCTTGTTAATGTATTTATTTTTTTGTCAGATCACTTGCGTGATCCTTTGTGAGTTATGTTCATAACTGTATCTTTTGTGGAATGGGAGTTGCTCAGTCATCAATATAATTTAGTTTATATGTGTAGTTTATAGTCTATCATCAATAAACTCATCCAGTAACAGGACACATTACAAATATTTGAGACCCATTGTAGTGCTTCCTTTTATATTTTAGCAATACAAGTACAAAACACCACCCACACATGAAAAAATGTGTGGGTGGTCTTAAAATCCAAGATGGCGCCGCGGATGGCAGCCACTGGCTTCTGCTCTCTGATGTTTTTGATAATTTTGTGTGTATTTTTGGACTTCTGCTCTTCTGTCCGAGTCACCTATTCAAGGGAGGAACTACTTTCACTCAGACTATCTTCCAGTGCAACTTCTCCGCCAGTTTCTGCTGCTGATCTGAAGCTTTTTCAGTCGATCTTAGCTGTGGGAGCAGCGGCTATTGGCGCTGGCTGGAAACGAAGGCAGCGTGGTAAACGTGCCGGTGCGCTAGTCAGGTTGAAGAAACGAGGATTTCGCACGCCGTTCCCATCGATCCATCTGGCAAATATCCGCTTTTTGGCGAACAAAATGGATGAACTGCTGCTCCTGACTCACAAAAACCGGGATTTTAGCAGATCTGGTGCCCTTTGTTTCACGGAGTCCTGGCTGAGTGAACACATCCCGGACAGCGCGGTGCGCCTGGACGGATTCCAGCTGTTTTGCGCTGATCGCAGCCGAGAATTCTCTGGAAAGACTAAGGGTGGTGGAATCTGCTTCTACATAAACGAAGGTTGGTGTACTGATGTCACAGTGTTGAAGAAGTTTTGTAGCCCTAACCTAGAGTCACTGTTCATAAACTGTAAACCCTTTTATTCACCGCGAGAGTTCTCCTCGTTTATTCTGGTCGGAATTTATATCCCACCTGCTGCTTGTACAACGGAGGCACTGCAGCACCTCGCTGACCAGATAGTAGACGTGGAGGAAAAACATCCAGACTCTCTGCTTATCATTCTGGGTGATTTCAAAAGAGCTAATCTCACAAATGAGCTTCCTAAATACAGACAGCATATTAAATGTCCCACCAGGGACACAAATACACTTGACCACTGTTACACAGTTTTAAGAAACACCTATCATGCCATCCCCCATGCAGCTCTGGGTTTTTCTGACCACTGTCTGCTCCATCTTATTCCAACATACAGACAGAAACTAAAAACTTCCAAGTCTGTTGTAAGGACTGTGAAGAAATGGACTGAGGAATCAAAGCTGGAGTTACAAGCCTGCTTTGACTGTACAGATTGGAGTGTTTTTGAAGCTGCAGCCATTAACCTAAATGAACTCACTGACACTGTGACGTCATACATCTGTTTCTGCGAGGACATGTGTGTGCAGACCAAGACCTTCTGCACATACAACAACAATAAACCCTGGTTCATTCCTAAACTGAAGCAGCTACGTCAGACCAAGGAGGAGGCCTACAGGACTGGTGACTGTACTCTGTACAAGCGGGCCAGAAACATGTTGACGAAGGAGATCAGGCTTGCTAAGAGGAGCTACAGTGTGAAGTTACAAAAAAACTTCTCAACCAACAACTCTGCTTCTGTCTGGAGAGGCCTACGGAATATCACCAACTACAGGAGACCATCCCCCCACCCTGTGGAAAACCTCCAGCTGGCTAACGACCTAAACAGCTTTTACTGCAGGTTTGAAAAGAACCTACAGTTCTCACCTCCCACCCACACAAAAGGATTATCTGCAGCCCCAGGAACTCCATCCCTCCTCCACTCTGACCTCCCACCAGCACTAACGATCTGTGAAGAGGAGGTGCGCCGGGTCTTTCAGAGACAAAAGATCAAGAAGGCTGCAGGACCTGATGGTGTATCTCCGTCCTGCCTGAGAGTCTGCTCCAACGAGTTGGCCCCCATCTTCACCCGGATCTTTAACAGATCACTGGAGCTGCGTGAAGTGCCTTCCTGCTTCAAACGCTCCATCATCATCCCAGTTCCCAAGAAACCCTCTGTTACAGGATTAAACGACTACAGACCTGTTGCCCTGACCTCTGTGGTCATGAAATCCTTGGAGAGATTGGTGCTGAACCACCTGAACGTCATCACAGGCCCCCTGATGGACCCACTGCAGTTTGCCTACCGGTCAAACAGGTCAGTGGATGATGCAGTGAATATGGGACTACACTACACCCTGCAACACCTCGACTCCCCAGGGACGTACGCCAGGATCCTGTTTGTCGACTTCAGCTCAGCGTTCAACACCATCATCCCAGGCATTCTTCATCAGAAACTCCTCCAGCTCAAGGTGCCCCCCTCCACCTGCCAGTGGATCTCCAGCTTTCTGACTGACAGGTGGCAACAGGTGAAGCTAGGGAGATTTACATCCAGCTCCCGAAAAATTAGTACTGGCGCCCCCCAAGGATGTGTCCTTTCCCCACTGCTCTTCTCCCTCTACTCCAACGACTGCACCTCAGAGGACCCTTCGGTGAAGCTCCTGAAGTTTGCGGACGACACCACAGTCATCGGTTTGATCCGGGATGATGATGAGTCTGCATACAGGCGGGAGGTGGAGCAGCTGATCCTCTGGTGCAGCCAGAACCATCTTGAACTTAACCCAGCCAAAACGGTGGAGATGACTGTGGATTTCAGGCGACACCCCCCTTCATTCCCCCCACTCACCATCCTCAACAGCACAGTGTCCACTGTGGACTCCTTCAAGTTTCTGGGTACCACAATCTCCCGGAACCTGAAGTGGTCCTCCCATATAGACACCGTCCGGAAAAAGGCCCAGCAGAGGTTGTTTTTTCTGCGTCAGCTCAAGAAGTTTGATTTGCCTCAGGAGCTGCTGGTTGTCTTCTACACCGCCATCATCCAATCTGTCCTCTGCTTTTCCATCACTGTCTGGTTTGGATCTGCCACTAAACAGGACAAGACCAGACTGCAGTGGATCGTTAAGTCTGCGGAGAGGATCATTGGTACCGACCTACCCTCCATTGAGAACTTATATCGGTCCATAACCAGGAAACGGGCGGGAAACATCTGTGCTGACCCATCACACCCCGGCCACAAACTGTTTGAACTTCTATCTTCTGGTCGTCGTTACAGATCACTGAAGGTCAAAACCACCCGTCACAGGAACAGTTTCTTTCCTCAAGCCATCACTCTGATGAACTCCTAACATTCACCTAGTCCTACCTGTTGCTGTACTCATGACTTTTCATCCATTATTACATTACATTACATTGCACATAACTCTCACACTGCTTTTTACTTCATTCACATTATATCACTGAATCTGAGTTCACACTGAAATACTGTGTGACTGTATATTTTTTCATATATTTCTGCAAAGTGTGGTTAGTCTGAGTAAATAACTGCATATATTCCTGTATATATTTGCATCCTTTTATAGAAACGTGGACAGACTGTAATTTACTGTACATACTCTGTTGTCATTGAATCCTTATTTAAATCCTCCACCTGAACAACGAGAGCAAGTTTTTAGCCAAAGTCACATTCCTTGTATGTGTTGTGCATACTTGACCAATAAAACTGATTCTGATTTTGATTCTGATTCTGATTCTGAAGCCAGGGCAACAAGTAACACTTTTACAGACAAGACAAACTTTTATTGATAAAAACTCCATATTTTGACTGAGCGACTCCACACTCGGTGATGCACACCTTCAGTTAAAGTACTAGATTCGAAGTACTTTATTGTCACATTCAAATTGTAATCGCTCCTGTTTTGTTTTTCTTTTGAATTCTTGGATGGAATATGGGTGGGCAATATAAGCTGCAGCTTCAGCCATCACCCATTTCAGAAAACCTATGTTGAACTGTATAATCAGAGGAGTTATTGTTTAATTTGACCTTGTTGGTTGGTTCCAAGGTTGTCATAGCCAGGAGCGGCACTGGGGTTAAGCTCCCAGTACTCATAAAATGCTCCTTACGGTGTGCGTCTCGAAAAGCCTCTGACAACTAAGTCCAACTCCTAGCCTGCCCGTGTGGTTTAGTCTCTAAGCCCGGCGGAACTGCTTTTACTAATAGGAGAAGGGGCGAGGGCGGATCTCTGGCGCCTTAAAACCAGATGCTTCGGGTAGATGGTGGCTTGTCAACCTGGGAAGGTAGCCCATCTAGAGGAAGGTAAACCCTGATTTCAAACCTCCGCTGCCTTGTGGCACACCCGGACACGGGAAAAGCTTCGGGAGTCAACCCTGAGGAAAAATCCGGAGTCGGAGCCCCTAAGGCAGTTCTCTGTTGTGCTCAACATCATTCTGGCAGCTCCTGCGACAGCGCTTGTGCCAAACTATAGCAGCCCTGCTGTTCCTTTGGATCCATCAGTGAAGTGGAGAGGGGGGACATGCTGCATGGGTAACATCTTGTCCTCCATATCTTCCTGCCCAGGCTTGAATCCTACCAACGCCCAACGCTGGAAGGTAGAACACCGGTGCACATCGGCCTGTTCAGCCACAGGCGGTGCTGTTCCAGCAGAGTAGATGTTTAGGATTCTCTTCCATGGTCATCATAGACCGACGGAGGCCAACGACGACGACGACGACCTTGTTAGATTTTTTCCCCTTTGTTATATTATTCTATTTTCTTTTAATCTTTACTTTTAATCTATCCAAAATAAAGATTCATTCACATTCCACCACTGGCTTTTTGCAACAAGTGTATTTCCCAAATATGTTTTAAACTTGCTTTAATTAACCACCACCCATTTCTGTCTTTTGTCTAGGCAAGAGGGAAACGATCCACTCAAACCGGACCTTTCCTCACTATTTACAGAGATGCAGGCTGAAGATCTGCTGAACCAGGACCAGTATGAGGGGCCGATCCAGTTGCTTCTCAGTGAGGCAGCGTGGCTGGCGTGTGTGACCCATTCCAGTTTCATTTTTTTTTTTTTTACAGTTTGAATTTTGCACATTCTGAATAATCTGGGATTTGCTGCTGATTGTAATAAACATTTTAGTGACTTATGTGTTTGCATCATGATTTTCTATTTTGTCTGTTAAGACACCGGTGGGAAAAGCGTCAACAGTACAAAGCATTTATTGGTGACCTTGAAAATAATGTCTCATTTTTAAGAAAAAAGTAACCAAAACAATTATTTTATTAACTGAAGACCGTATTGTTGGATGTGCCACCGTAGAAGACCCTGCATACTTTAGTGACAGTACCAGTATATGGAGGAATTCTGGGTTATATTAGCATCTGCTCTTCATCATAATGGGTTTGGGTGGGGGTGTCCAATCATGTGCCATGGAGGGCCAAGACCCTGCAGGCTTTACCTCCCACCAGTGTCTTCAACAGCAGATTCCACTGAACTTCTTCCACTGACTGCTGATCAGTGAGAACACCTGCTGAAGAGACTGGGTAGAGGAGAGAACCTGCAAGGTCTTGGCCCTCCATGACACATGATTGGAACCCCCCGGGTTAGGGTTTAATGGGATTTAACATTTTAACACAAACTGTTTTATGGTTCATAAATCTGTTGACAGACTTACACCAAACCAAAAGTGATTTCTCAAACTGCTTGATTGTTCTTAGACAACTTTTCCAATCTGTTAGTATTTCATTTGTGCCACATGGTGGTAACCTTCACATATAAAAAAAGAGACATCTGCAAAAACTTCAGAGGTTTATTGTCAGTGCAATTCCCAGTGCAACATTACATGAATGCATGTATAGTACATTGTTGATGCAGAGAATATATATTTCTACAGTACATGTATCTAGTCAATCAAGTATTTTCCATGTAACCTTGTGACTGCATTATTTTAATTGCTTTTAATCCTAGATCGTTTGTTTTGGCCTAAAATGCATCATAATTGTCAAATATATCTTATTATACCTAACTCAGTACTGTTTACTTTTTGAACATATATTTTGTGGCTAATATAGTTATTAACCTGGCGATCAAGTTGTGTCAGCTGATCATTTTTTGCTATGACACCACCTCAGACTCAGTGCTGCTGGAGCAGGTACGTCCCATAATGTCTCAACAGTCTCTCCATGATTTTCACGCAGATCAGAGCAATTTGTTGCACAGGAAATAAACGTTACTACAAACATTCTTAAGCTCTACAACCACTGATCGTTGGTGAAGCTGGGGTGACATCAGTGACAGGCTGTGTTGAACGCCCAGAGCGACCGTTTGAAGTGGTAATTTTCCCACAACAGAGCCATCTGAAACACACACACAGAGCATACATATTTTAGTACCTAACAGCGATAACTTGCAGACGTTACAGTGTAGCACGACGTACTTAAAGCAAACTAGCATTAGCAACCATTAGCTTACCGTCATATATGATCTACTTTGTATCCTCACGTCTTCGGCTCTCCCAGAAGCTGCAGTACTATTCCAGAGTATTTCGTCTCGCTGCCTGTACCCTTGTCTGGCGGTCCTTTTTGGCATTTACAGTGACAAAAAGCCACAGACCGAGGAGTTGCCTTGTACAGCCGCCATGTTATGTTTGCTTGGGTCGCGCGCTTCATGTCACGAGAGTGTGGCACCGCCTTGCTGCTCAAGAAATCCCACCCACCGCAGGCGTATCAGCAGTAATGTGGAAATGCAATCGAGGCCGAAACGAGTCGTTGTGAGTCGTGTCGTGTTAGCCAATCGGGGCCAAGCGGGGCTAGTGGAAAAGAGCCTCAACAGAAGCACTTTCCAGCACCCCAGTCAGAGACTCCAAAAAGGGTGGGCACTCTGAACCATTATTTGGTGCAGAGGCACAAATGATGGTCAGGACCCATTTTCCAACCCGAAGAAGTAGGGAAACTACCCTTTCATCAACCAGGGAGAATTCCAATGTCAAGGCAGCAAAGCGGGCGGATACAAGAATACACACCCCTGCTCATCGCCTCTCACCCAGGGCAACTTTAGAGTATGCCAAGCTCCAGCCCCTCTCCAGTAAACTGGCTCCAGAACCAGAGCTGTGCATTGAGGTGAGACCAACTATATCTAGCCGGTATCTTTCAACCTCGCACACCAGCTCAAGCTCCTTCCCCAGCAGAGAGGTGACATTTAACATCCAAAAAGCCAGTTTAGAAAGCTGGGGATCAGACCACCTTATCCACATTGCACCAGACCCCTATGATCCCTCCTGCAGGTGGTGAGCCCACTAGAGGGCAGACTTCTGGCTGAGCCCAGCCATGTCCCATGGGCAGAAACCTGGCCACCAGATGCTAGCCATCAAGCCCCTCCCCCAGGGCTGGCTCCTGGACGAGGCCCCAGTAACCCCATATCGGGCAGGGTACACTGAATCCTTGATTTTTTTTTATTCATCATGGTATTCTATTGGATCGCTCTTAGTCTGGCCCTTCACCCAGGACCAGTTTGTCTTGGGAGACCCTACAAGAGGCAAATTGTCCCGGAAAGCATAGCTCCTGGGATCACGAGGGTACACAAACCCCCTCGCCACGATAAGGTGGCAATCCATGGTGGGTGGCACCAAAATAATATTTTACAAATTTATTCTAGAGAAGTTTATTACGAACTTTATTTTTCAGGCAAATCAACTTATGCTTTGGTAGCAAATTTTACTTAGTTCTCCTTTGTTTGTTACTCCAAAACCTTCATAAATGTTTATTTTCAGTGTTCATTTTCTAGGGTTTATCTGAAATAAATAATTTTTACTTCATGTATATCATATCATATACATGATACCTATACTGTACATAATATCATCATCATCATCATCATCATAGCAGTCTGTCGTGGGCGACAATGACTGTTTCATTTAGGTCTGATCAGATTCCTCCACGCAGCTCTGTCCTTAGTCTTTAGCTTCTTCAAGTTTCTTTTTACAGTGTCTTTAAATCTGAGCCTTGGTCTACCCTGTTTGCGTTTGCCCTCGCATAACTGTGAGTAGAGTAACTGCTGAGGGAGACACTGGTGGTCCATCCTCTTAACATGTCCGAGCCATCTCAGGTCCGTCTGTATTAGCATGTCCTCCATTGATGGTAGACCAGCTCGTTTCAACACTTCTATGTTGGTTATTTTGTCTTTCCATGAGATGTTCATTATGGCTCGAAGGTGTCTCATCATGTACGCGTGGAGTTTCTTCACCTGCACTCTGTAGACAGTCCAAGTTTCAGCACCGTACAATAGAGTAGCCAGTACTGTAGCTCTGTACACTTTGCATTTCACATGGATAGACACATGTTGATTGTTCCACAGTCTCTCCCTCAAGTTTCCAAACACAGCGCTCGCTCTTCCCATTTTGAGAGATAGTTCATCCTCCAGCCTAGCATTCTCTGAAACAGTACTCCCTAGATACTTGAGAGTCTTGCACTTGACTAGCGGCTCTGTACCAATGCTGATCTCTTCTGGTAGTGATGTTGATAACTGGAAGTTTGGTGGCTGATAAAGGCACTCTGTCTTCTTGATGTTGATTTGGAGGCTGAATTGGCTAGCTGCTCTTGCAAATTTCTCCACTAAAGATTGCACATCTTCCACACTGTGTGCAACTAGAGCACTGTCGATGGCAAAGAGCATTTCTCTTACTATCTTTATCGATGTCTTACTCTTGGCTTTAAACTGTGCCACATTGAACAAGTCTGCTTCTTTCCTTGTTTGAATGTATACTCCTTCTGAAGTGTCTTTGAAGGCCACCTCAAGCATGGCTGCCAGATATAGCAAGAAGAGTGTAGGCACCAGCACACACCCTTGTTTCACCCCGTTGCTTCCCGTCGTTGGCCTCCTTCGGTCTATGATGACCATGGAAGAGAATCCTAAACGTCTACTCTGCTGGAACAGCACCGCCTGTGGCTGAACAGGCCGATGCGCACCGGTGTTCTACCTTCCAGCGTTGGGCGTTGGTAGGATTCAAGCCTGGGCAGGAAGATATGGAGGACAAGATGTTACCCATGCAACATGTCCCCCCTCTCCACGTCACTGATGAATCCAAAGGAACAGCAAGGCTGCTATAGTTTGGCACCAGCGCCGTCACAGGAGCTGCCAGAACGATGTTGAGCACAACAGAGAACTGCCTTAGGGGCTCCGACTCCGGATTTTTCCTCAGGGTTGACTCCCGAAGCCTTTCCCGTGACCGGGTGTGCCGCAAGGCAGCGGAGGTTTGAAATCAGGGTTTACCTTCCCCTAGATGGGCTACCTTCCCAGGTTGACAAGCCACCATCTACCCGAAGCATCTGGTTTTAAGGCGCCAGAGATCCGCCCTCGCCCCTTCTCCTATTAGTAAAAGCAGTTCCGCCGGGCTTAGAGACTAAACCACATGGGCAGGCTAGGAGTTGGACTTAGTTGTCAGAGGCTTTTCAAGACGCACGCCGTAAGGAGCATTTTATGAGCACTGGGAGCTTAACCCCAGTACCGCTCCTGGCTATGACAACCTTGGAACCCCCCACCCCCCCGCTGCTTACTGAAAAGTCTTTAGATAGTGAACCACTCATTGCCAAATTTGCTTGCATACCTGTATGGAGTGCCTCGATCAGGCTGACAAACTTCTCTGTACAGCCATATTTCTTGAGTACCTGCCAAAGCCCTTGTCACGAAATAGTATCGAAGGCTTTACTGAAGTCTATGAAGACTACGTGAAGTGGCATGTTCTGGTCAATACACTTTTCTTGAACCTGTTTCAAGCAGAAAATCATGTCCATTGTGCTCCTCCCACTTCTAAAGCCGCACTGGGTTTCTGGTAGTACATTCTACGAGATGTGTTCATTGAGTCTTTTCAGTAGCACATGTAAGAGAATCTTACCAACAGTGGCTAGCAGTGATGTACCTTGGTGATTTCCACCATCTTTCTTGTCACCTTTCTTGAACAAAGGCACAATACTTGCATCCTTCCAGTCTTGAGGTACTTTCTGGGCATCCCATATCTCTTGGATGAGCTTGTGCAGGCAGTTGGTCAGCTGAACACCACCAAATTTCCACACTTCTGCTGGAATTCCATCCCTTCCTGGAGCTTTACCATCCTGTGTTGTCCTGATAGCTGCTATTAGTTCATCAAGATTTGGTGGTTCATCCAGACTTGATACAGCTGGTCACTGCAATAGAGTTTCTTTAGCCTCTTCAGTGAGATCTCCAGGGTTGTTTAGTAGTTGGCCAAAGTGGTCTGCAAATCTGTCCAGGATCTTGTCTTTCTCCTGCAAAACCGTTTCACCTTCCATAGCCTTTAGTTGGATCAATCCTCTTGGTTTAGGGCCGTAGATTTCTCTCAAACCTGTGAAGAATGTTTTCATGTCCTTTCTGTCTGCTGCAGTTTGAAGTTCCTCCACTTTTTCATCCCACCAGTTGGACTTCATCTCTCTGGTGTACTTCTGTAGCTCACTCTGAGCCTTTGAGTATTTTTTCTTCTTCGACCTTGTGTTACACTGTAGGTTTTCCTGCCTAGCTGTATTCCTCGCTTCTAGTAGTGTCTTCAGGTGTTCATCATGCTCATCAAATGAGTCTTGATGTTTCTTCTCAGGGTAGCCTAATACATCACTTGCAGTCTGATGCACTGTATCCTTCAGTGTTGCCCATTTGTCTTCTATGTCATTCTCTGAGTTGTTGCTGTCCCAGTCTTTCAAGTTTTCATCCATTTCCTGTGTAAGTTCTTCCTGCTTCTTTTGGCCTTTCAGTGCACTAGTGTTTAGCTTCCTTGGTGGCTTCGCACCCGTCCTGCAGTGCTGTTTTCGACTGCAAATCCTTAATCTAGATCTCAGCATAACATGATCAGTACCACAGTCTGCACCTCTCATTGCTCTGGTGTCCAATACATCCCTTATGTCTCTCTGCCTGACTATGATGTAGTCTAATAAGTGCCAGTGCTTTGATCTTGGGTGCATCCATGTCTTCTTGTGTGTGTCCTTGTGCTTAAATAGAGTGTTGGTTATCACAAGGCTGTACTCTGAACATAGTGCAAGTAGAAGTTCTCCATTAGCATTGCACTTGCCTACTCCATAACTGCCTAGCACTCCTTTCCATTTCTCAGTGTCCGAGCCAACTCTGGCATTAAAATCTCCAACGAGTATCTGTAGTGATCTGCGCTGACTGCCTGTTGCCCTAATTTCCTCCACAGTTGTGCGCACACCTGCTGTCCTCATTAGCCTTCCTATTTAAGCCGTGCTGCCCATGGGTCTGCACGGAGACATCAAGCTCCCTGGTCTGGTAAGACCTCTTTGCCTTCTCGTCGCCTTCATGATCCGGAGTTCCATCTCCTCTGATCCTTCCAGCCTCATCGTCCTTCTGGGAGTCCTAGCTCCCCAACGACAAGTAAGCCCTCATCATTCCCTCATCTCCATGCTTCGCTCTGCACGCTGCACAGGTGGAAATCCATTGGTTGCGGACCTCCTCCTTCTAGCAGTGGACTGAGCTCAACCTGCACCTCACCAGCTCACTGCACATCTCTTCACCCTCTCACCTCCTCAGCAGCTGGAGACGAAGACACTGTCCCAATGGCTGGAGCCTCCGGGATCTCACCTGTGCTACACACCAACTTGTCAGTAGTAAGACTGAACATTCTCTGAATCATTCCTCCCGATCCCAGTTACTAATCCACCTGTCTCTGCTCTTCCCTAGGGTTGCCAGTCTGAATGGTGCTCTGCTTACCCCGGCTGTTACATTCCTGCACTCGCACACATCCACACTCACACTGCATAATAAAACTATAGTTGAGTTTATTCTGGAGTCTGTGTCTGCCTTCTGGGTCATAAATCATGTCAGTATCAGCCTGTCATCAATCGGTACATGCCTAATATCCATCCATCCATCCATCTTCTACCGCTTTTCCGGAGGTCCGGGTCGCGGAGGCAGCAGTTCAAGCAGAGAAGCCCAGACTTCCCTCTCCCCAGCCACCTGCTCCAGCTCTTCAGAGGGGATACCAAGGCGTTCCCAGACTAGCTGGGAGACATAGTCTCTCCACCGAGTCCTGGGTCTGCCCCGGGGTCTCCTCCCAGTGGGACGTGCCTGAAACACCTCAAGTGGGAGACGTCCATGTCATGACTGTAGAACTCTTCCTTCACCTCCTCTGTGTTGGTCATTGTTGGGGCATATACACTGATGAGTGTGGCATACATCTTCCGCTGTAGTGGGAGTCTCATAGTCATTATCCTGTCGTTGATTGGCACCGGTTCCTCATCAAGCATTGATGCTATCTCCTTTCTAACTGCAAAGCTAACTCCTGCTTCTCTCCTTTCTTGAGTTGATCTCCCACTCCAAAAGAAGATGTACCCATTGTCTTCCAAGCTGTCATATCCAGGCAATCTTGTTTCACTAAGTGCAGCTATGTCTACATTGTACCTGTTCATTTCCAGGGCCACAAGCACGGTCTGTCTTTCTGGGCACTGTGATGTTGTTCTTTCCAACAGAGTGTGTACATTCCATTCTGCTACACACAAGGCTGCTGTTTTCCTCTTCTTTTGTCTTCCTGCTCCTAGCTTACTTTTGACTGCCTGTCAGAGTGTGAACAGATCAGTGCGGACCTTGTTAGCCCAGGCGACGTCCAAGCTGGTATGAGTTGCTTTCTGACTGACCATTTCATGAAACTGCATGCAAAGTATTTGAGTACCGCTAGCTTTTGCTGGACTAGCGGCACATTCTTGGCAGATAGATGTATTATCATTGGCAAGGACAGGCCAAGACAAACTGACTCCAGTATCTGTTGCAGTGACTGACCAGATGATAGGTTTGCTTATCTCTGCTCTTTGTGTAGTGCATGTCACGATGCACCGACTGGCACAGTCCACCACAGACCTTGCAACAGATGTGTTTATCTGCCAGGATGTCCAGTCTCACCCCGTGTAACTGGGAGTAGTCCACGACAGACCTATGGCAGATATTGTTTTTAGTTCTGCCAGGATGCCTTGTTTCACCCTCCACGCCCTCGGAAGTGCGGGGATGCCGGTTGAGTTGCCGGTGGCCCGACCCATGAGACAGGTAGTACTGGTTTTCATGGTTATCTGGTAGCAAGCAAGCCAATGCCTGACCTGACCACATGATATCATATACAGATAGATACCTCATATACTAGATTATATGTATAAGAAGATCCAGCAGCGTGTCTACTTTCTGCTTTCTACTTCAGCCTTAGATCTTTTGGAGCCAGCAGCAAGATAATGACTCTGTTTCACTCCTCAGTGATACTGAGTGTGCTGTTGTACTGGAGCACGGTCTGGTTCAGCAGCCTGACTGTCAAACTTAATACTAAACTCAGCAATCAAATAAAAATCTGGGCAAAGCTCATCGGTCAACCACTCATAAGTAATTTTCAGGAAGCACACAGGAAAAGCAAGATAAGGCTAACCAACTCCATCTCCTCTGACTCCTTCCATGTTCTAAACAGGGAAGACCAACTTCTTCCCTCAAACAGACCATTCAGAATCCCTACATTTCAACACAATAAACTCAAAAGTTAATTTATCCACCAATCTATTCTGCTGCTGAACCAGGATAAGTAAATGGCCAAATATCATCAAGCCCACGGTCTAACCATGTGCTGCTATGCCTGTCCTCACAGCTTTATTTTTACTTGTATGGTGTGTCGAACTGGTTTGTTTTATGTAACCTGTATGTTTGTCTAATCTATGTGTCTTGTTTTTCCTGTATGTTTGAAAACTGAGTGTCCCATGAACTACAAAACAAATTTCAGTAATAACTGACAATAAAGTTGTATTGTATCGTATCTGTTATGTATGGAAAGTGTAGAAGCGCTTTGAGTGGTCTTTGTGACTAAAAAAGCGCTATATAAGTGCAGGTTAGTTAGTTAGTTAGTTAGTTAGTTAGTTAGTTAGTTAGTTAGAAGGACCAACGGAGAGTGGAGTTTGCTGAGAACATGAACTTTATTAGAACAGGCTAATTATGGTGGTACAGAATAACGTTGGGTGGGAGGCTGAGTGCCAAAGAGAGCTGTAAAGAGAGTGTAAAATGGCTGTCCCTTACATTTATATGCTTGGTGTGATGACGTCACCGGGCGGCCGTGTCATCACGCTGACACTGACCAAACTTGTGGTTTCAAAACACCACATTCACCCTCTTCCCTTGGAAAAACAGAACAACACATATAGCTGAATTGACCATCCACAATTTGGTACAGTGAAACTCTCAAACTAGCTAGGGCCAGCGGGTAGACTACCGTGTGGCCCAGCGTGGCTGAGTGGTTTATAGTGCCACTATTTGCTGCTAGCTGCACCCCTATCTAAACAGTCCTTCTTTTCTTGAGGAAGGTAGTTCTGTTGGAGGGCCCTTGTGGCAAGCCTGTGTTGGATGCGCCCCTGGAGGTGCAGAGGCCCATGGACCTGGATCGTTGTCTTCAAAACCCCAGTCTGGGTCCCACACCATGCGAGTCGACTCCCACGTAGCTGTGTCATCCGGGGCAGCTGCTCGAACTTGGCGAAGATGGTTGGCGTGCCACACCGAACTATTTGCCAGCTGAAAGGTCGCTGGTCCAAGCTGCATGGTGATCTTGATGGGTGCCGGTAGTAGTGGAGATTGTGTTGAGGCTGACTGCGGGTCTGGGCATTCGGATTGGTGGACCCGAACCCAGTCCATCACTGCGAGTGGCACTCTGTTCGGCTGCACTCGCTGTCATGGCTGTGATGGGGTGGCTCTCACGTCTGCTATGGTGCGTCCACCAGGTTGTGGTGATTCTGCTGCATCCTGTTTGATCACGGACTCTTCATCCTGCAGCTCAGTGGTGGCTCCTGGAGGTTGATGCCAGGCACGGATTCGAAAGCCGTCTGGTGGCTGTACTGTGTTTTGTTGGATTGCGGACTCTTCATCCTGCAACTCAGCGGCGGCTCCTGGAGGGTGATGCCAGGCGTGGATTCTAAAAGAGTCAAGCTTCTTCTCCCCCTCTTCTGGTAAATCTGGTCATGGCAATGTGCTGCTGTCGCTGTTGATAGACAGTTGTTGTGTCCCGGGGTTCCCGATAGATGCGGGCTCCCTCTTCTGCAGTGGCTCCCTGAGGCTTATGCTGGGTGAGGATCTGAAGCAAGTCCAGTCGGTGCCCCTTCTCCAGGCGGTGCTCCTTCTTTGAGCACGGGATGGCAGTACCCTCGTTTTCGTCATCTGGGTGTGTTGTGTCCCAGGAACGCGCTCTCTCCCGGTGCGTCGAGGAGCCACAGTTGGCACATAGGAAGCACTTCGTAGCATTCATTCAATCCGCAGTGCTTACCTCAGCCTCTTCTTCCATATCACTGGGCTTTTCTATGGTTACCGCGTGTGCTAGCGATGTCTGGCTTGGCTGCTTGGCTAACTGGTCCTGCACCATTTCATTCTCCAACAAACCAAATTTGCACATGCTAGCTAAGTGGCGAAGGTCTGTGATGATCGTCTCTCCAGTCTTCTGTTGCTGCTGACAAAACCTAATATGTCGCATCAACAAGTTGTTGGGTGTGGCAAAGTAGCTAGCAGCTCGACTGACTTAGCAAACGTTTCTGTTGGTCCTGGCATGTAGAAAATAGGTTGGCCTTCTGTGCCCAGGCTGTATATGAGTAGAGCTCACGTCCATACCTTGTCTAGCTTGTCCAGGTCCAACACCAATATGTAGGTGGTGAAGAAATTGTACCAGCATGGCCACGGTATGAGTGGCTCTCCAGGGGTCTCCAAATATGGCTGTAGTGGCCTCAAACATGCTTCCACAATTTACTCTCATCAACAAATGTTGTGTCTGGAAAATGTGGAAGGACCAATGGAGAGTGGAGTTTGCTGGGAACACAAACTTCATTACAACAGGCTAATTATGGTGGTACATAATAACATTTGGTGGGTGGTTGAGCACCAAAGAGAGTATAAAATGGCCATCCCTTACATTTATACTGTATGTTCGGCATGATGACGCCACCGAGTGCCTGTGTCATCACGCCAACACTGACCAAACTTGTGGTTTCCAAACACCACAGTATTCTATATATCTATACTTCACCTCTTAATTATTACAGATTTAATGCATTTAGTACATTCATAGCTATTCCCTCCAGGACAATGTGCATAAGTGCTATCAAATCATCATCATCATCATCATCATCATAGCAGTCTGTCGGGGGCTCTGTCCTTCACCTTCCACTGCCAGGAACTCCTGACATTGTTAACCCAGGCGACGTCTGAGCCGGAATGAGTTGCTTTCTGACTGACCATTTTATGAACCTGCTTGCAAAGTATTTGAGTACTGCTAGCTTTTGCTGGACTAGCGGCACATTCTTGGCAGACAGAGGTATTATCAATAGCAAGGACAGGCCAAGACAAACTGACTCCAGTATCTGCTGCAGTGACTGACCAGATGATAGGTTTGTTTATCTCTGCTCTTTGTGTATTGCATGTCACGATGCACCGACTGGTAAAAGTCCATCACAGACCTTGCAACAGATGTGCTTATCTGCCTGGATGTCCAGTCTCACCCTATGTAACTGGGAGTAGTCCACCACAGAACTGTGACAGATATTGTTTTAAGTTCTGCCAAGATGCCCAGTATAAGGCTCCTTGCCCTCGGAAGGGTGGGGTTGCCGGTTGAGTCGCTGATGGCCCGACCCATGAGACAGGTAGTACCGGTTTTCATGGTTATCCGGTAGCAAGCAAACCAGCGCCTGACCTGACAAACCATATGAAACCATTTGAAATCATAAATGGCACTAAATATGGAGGGTGAGAATATGTATGGGCACATAATCATACCATGTAGGATAACTAAATAGACGGTTATGCTGTTTCATCCCACCTAGCAACAATGCTCTGCACTGTGTGTGTTTATATATTTACACATTTATTCCATCTAGCTACAATGCTCAGCACTGGGTGTGTTTATATTTATATATCTATATATTTATTCCATCTAGCTACAATGCTCCGCACTGTGTTTTTATATATCTACATATTATTCCATCTAGCTACATTGCTCCGCACTGTGTGTGTTTATATACTTGCATATTTATTCCACCTAGCTGCAATGCTCCGTACTGTGGGTGTTTATATATTTACATATTTATTCCATCTAGCTACAATGCTCTGCACTGTGTGTCTGTGTGTGTGTGTGTATATATATATTTTATAGTAATATGTACATATGTATATTAGCTGCTCTTGCTTGCTTGTTTTTTTTCCTTGCCTTCTGATTGTTGCTCTGAGTGTTGCTATCCCTGTGCTGTTGCAATCCTGGAATTTCCCCATTGTGGGACTAATAAAGGCTTATCTTATCTTATCTTATATCTTCCATTTGATTACCCATTCATTGGCAGACAATTTTTTTGCACTTTGCATGTCTTTCATGAGCCACCAGGGGGCACACAGGATGCAGTACGTGTTTTGCACAGCGCAACGGAAAGGGGGTCTACAGTGCACCCGGGCAGTATTCACAGCACTTCACTTTTCACATTTTGTTATGTTACAGCCTTATTCCAAAAGGGATTAAAACAATTTTTTCCTCAAAATTCTACACACAAAACCCCATAATGACAATGTGAATTTTTTTTTTAGATTTTTGCAAATTTATTAAAAATAAAAAAAAAACCCAACAACTCACAAATCGCATGTACATAAGTAATCACATCCTTTACGCAATACTTTGTTGATGCACCTTTGGCAGCAATTACAGCCTCAAGTCTTTTAAATATGATGCCACAAGCTTGGCACACCTATCTTTGGGCAGTTTGGTCCATTCCTCTTTGCAGCACCTCTCAAGCTCTATCAGGTTGGATGGGAAGCGTCGGTGCACAGTCATTTTCAGATCTCTCCAGAGATGTTCAATTGGATTCAAGTCTGGGCTCTGGCTGGGCCACTCAAGGACATTCACAGAGTTGTCCTGAAGCCACTCCTTTGATATCTTGGCTGTGTGCTTAGGGTTGTTGACCTGCTGAAAGATGAACTGTCGCCCCAGTCTGAGGTCAAGAGCACCCTGGAACAGCTTTTCATTCAGGATGTCTCTGTACATTGCTGCATTCATCTTTCCCTCCATCCTGACTAGGGTCCCAGTTCCTGCCACTGAAAAAACATCCCCACAGCATGATGCTGCCACCACCATGCTTCACTGTAGGGATGGTGTTGTTGTGGTGATGAGCGGTGCCTGGTTTCCTTCAAACATGACGCTTGGCATTCACACCAGAGAGTTCAATGTTTGACTCATCAGACCAAAGAATTGTGTTTCTCATGGTCTGAGAGTCCTTCAGGTGCTTTTTGGCAAACTCCAGGTGGGCTGCCATGTGCCTTTTACTAAGGAGTAGCTTCCGTCTGGCCACTCTACCATACAGGCCTGATTGGTGGATTGCTGCAGAGATGGTTGTCCTTCTGGAAGGTTTTCCTCTCTCCACAGAGGAACGCTGGAGCTCTGACAGAGTGACCATTGGATTCTTGGTCACCTCCCTGACTAAGGTCCTTCTCCCTCGATCGCTCAGTTTAGATGGCCGTCCAGCTCTAGGAAGAGTCCTGGTGGCTCTGAACTTCTTCCATTTATGGATGATGGAGGCCACTATGCTCACTGGGACCTTCAAAACAGCAGAATTTTTTTTCTGTACCCTTCCCCAGATTTGTGTCTCGAGACAATCCTGTCTCAGAGGTCTACAGACAATTCCTTTGACTTCATGCTTTGTTTGTGCTCTGACATGCACTGTCCACTGTGGGATCTTATATAGACAGGTGTGTGTCTTTCCAAATCATGTCCAATCAACTGAATTTACCACAGGTGGACTGCAATTAAACTGTAGAAACATCTCAAGGATGATCAGTGGAAACAGGATGAACCTGAACTCATGCAAAGGCTGTGAATACTTGTGTACATGTGATTTCTTAGTATTTTATTTGTAATAAATTTGCCAAAGTCTAAAAAAAAAAAAAAACTTTCACGTTGTCATTATGGGGTATTGTGTGTAGAATTTTGAGGAAAAAATGAATTTAATCCACTTTGGAATAAGGCTGTAACATAACAACATGTGGAAAAAGTGAAGGGCTGTGAAGACTTTCTGGATGCACTGTATATGATGTCCTATGTAATATTGTAAAAAAAGAAACAATGTGAAAATTACATGGTCAAAAAGTCATTTTTTTTCAGTGAGCACATGACGAGATGGCTGTACCAGATTCAGCGAGTCGCTAATTTTCATCTCTGGCATGTTCTTGAGCTTTCTGAGCATCTGGACAATATACCGAATACATCTGTTGTATCGGTACATTTATATGTTTGTGTATTTGTCAGTTAAACGCGATTGCCCTGCCCCCTACATGCTCACAGAGAAAGCACAGCAAACGGGGGAGGGAATGAACTTTCAAAATAAGAGCTCCTATCCGGTCTTACAACCCTTCACACCTTCACAATAACAGCAAGTGGCTTGCCAAATAAAGAACTGATGGAATGTAGACACATAAAAAAATGCAAAAATTAGTGAATAAGCTTATTTGCTCATTTGTCGCTTACTTGTAAGTGACAAATTATACTTCTGTCACTTATTAGACCACCATGTATTATCTATCCATGTAATGGTAAACGGCATTCACTTATATAGCACATTTTACTCATCTCAGGATGATCAAAGCACTGTACAGATCCTGCTGTCCACCCATTCACACACTGATGGTGGTGGAGCTGCCATGCACCGGCACTGGCCTGACCCACCAGGAGCAACTGGGGGTTCAGTGTCTGCTTAAGAAGACTTCGACACGCAGACTGCAGACAGAATGGGAATCGAACCACTCACCCTCTGATCAGTGGTTGGCCACACTACACCATCACCACAGCCACAGCTGGTAAATTGAAATATTTCTGCCCATGTGGATAAACTTGATGACTTGATAATGTGAGTTCTGTTAAGCAAAGGGAACAAGACACTTTGCTCAGTTACATATTGTGAAGAATTTTCTCTGACATGTTTTCATTTTATTTTATTGTTCAGCTTTTACAAGAGTAAAATGAATATATCATTTCTAATAAAAAGGTAAGTAAAATCAAATTTTAAAGGACATTCAGTACACAACACACACACACACACACACACACACACACATATGCATTGTGTATCGCGATATAGAGAAATTGCATCGTAATACATTTTTTGAGCTATATTGCCCAGTCCCACTTGGAGAAGTCCCCGTTTGATTGTGAACCAGTTTGCTGTGCCTCCAGAGCGACAAACTGTGGCGAGCTGATCATAGTTGACTGGTCTGACAATATGGAAGTCTTTGTTGTCCATTTGAATTTTGGTCAATATCTTGAACACTTCAATGTGACACACTTTGTCGAAGGCCTTTTCGTAGTCATTGAAGCACAGAAAGAGTTCTTGTGGGTGCTGAATGACCTGTTCTCCTAGCATTCTCAGGACAAACATTACACATCTTGTACCTTGGTCTTCATGAATCTGTGATGCATTAGATATAATATATTTCATATTGTTGTGTGTTATGGGTGGCAGCTCTACCTTTGTTGTTCCGCCGCCACCCTGGGCATAAAAGGTGGATGCTGAAGAAGCACAGTCTCTTTACGACCAGACCTCTGCCTACACACGACCGCCTTTGACACACTGTGAGTGCATCAATAAAGTTATGTTCTACTGCACCTCCGGCCTTGTTATCGGAGTACAGGTTATGGACATAACAGAATCCAAACTGAGTTTGCGAAATTTCTGAAAATAACTTCCATCTGATTCTTTGTAGGACAATCTTTAGGAGTCACTTGAGTGTATGTGACATAAAGCTTATGGTGTGGTGGTTTGCACAGTCAGGGGTTTGAGGGATTTTCAGAAGGGCAATTAAAACTGATGTCAGCATGTCCTGAAAGAACTTTCCCATCTCATAGATTGTTTTGTACAACTGGAGGTCACATTAAAGTTCAAAAAAGTTCAGGAGATATTTATCTTGGCTTCATTTTCTGCACCACAAAAACACAAAACATTTTAAAGTTACAGTACACCAAAGCAGCATGAGTACTTACGTATTTCTCTCTGAGATAAGAGCTAGCATTTCTGCTGTTCTCCAGATGCTGCAGCTGCAGCCTGACGGTGTGGTCCACCCTACGCCTCCTATCCTGCAGCTGCTCCACCAACTCCTCCAATCTCAACACCAAACCCCAGTTGCACTTGGAGCTCTGGAAGGATACATCCCATCATCAGCAGCATACACTTCTACAACAGCACCAAACAGTAACTTGAACCAGAGTAGTTATTCCAGAGGCGTATACTACAAACAACACTGAGGCTGAAAAGATACTCAACACTTTTACGTGAACATTGTCTTCACCAGATTTTAAAACCCTGAATTCATATGCCTGCTCTGGGTGTGATAGCTCAGCAGCAAGAGCTACAAGCTTCATCTCCCTGAAAGCTAAATGTCGGCCTCAACCAGGCTTTGTAATATGTTATGGATGGTAAAATACCTCTATAAAGGATGAGGCAAGGTGACTGGACAAACTCAGCTTTATTGAACTTTGGTAACACAGTGGACATACAGTAGACACCAGGCAGAGGGCACCGGTCGAAGAACCCACATAATGTATGCCCTCTGCTATTTATAGGGTGGTGCAGTGACGGAACAGGAAGTGCCCGCAACTACACACTACACCTCACTTCACAATAAAGGTGTCAAACACCAACACCACATTTCCTCCCCCCCCTTAGAAAAAAACAAAATCACTCACTCAGTTACCCCCCCCCCCCACACAATTTAGGACCTGAATCATGCACTAACAAAATGAAAACTGATGCATCTAAATGGCCCAACACATTCATACAACAAAACCTTAAATAGAGTAGACGGGTGGACTATCGTCCTGCCCACATGGCACGGTGGATTATTCTGCTACCTGAGAAGCTAAAGAAAAGTCCATCAATAAACTAAGATCATTGCTGTGTTCCTAAACTAATAAAAACCACACAAAACAATCCCATTTTACAACATACATAAACATATGAACATCAGAACTCTTACACAAAATTTACAGCACTGTCCCTTGGGCAGGAGGAGCAGAACTGGCATGGGGGGGGGGGGGGCAGGGCAGCCTCTCAGCAAATGCGCCCCTGGAAGCAGCAGGCCCCCAGGACAATGGCTGATCTCCCGGCCGAAAGTGCCTCTCCTCATCACCACCGACTCCCACTCTCGTCCAACCCCCATCACCAGAAGCCTCTTCACAGGCACGTCGAAGCTGATTGGCATGCCTCGTCGAGCCATCAGACAGCTGGAACTATGCTGCACCCAGTTTAGCCACTATGCGCACACAATCCTGATGTTTTGCTGACTGCTGTCTGGCCCATCTTTGCCGTGGATGTTCCTCTCCTCAAACCCAGACCAAGTCCATAGCCATAAGAGGGGCTCGGGTCGGCCTGACATGGTGTTGCTGAGCATGTGGTTTTCCCGTGCTAGTCGGTCTGGTGCCGTCCTCTTCTGAAGCTGTTGTAGCAATTGCCATTGTAGCTGCAGATCCTCCATCCCTCTTTGGCCAAGCTCTAGAGGAATGGTCAAGCTTTGGCCAAGCTCTAGAGCCTCGCTGCCACGCACAGTACCCCCCCTCTACCATTTCCCGAGAGCCGGCACTGAGACCCTCCTGAGCCCAACCTGAGTGAGCTCGGTCCTGCTTGACCGCCATGGTATCCGTTAGTTCGTCGTCCCACAAAACGTCATCATCGACCACTGGAACCAGAGGGTCCCTCTGGCCACAACCCGACCCTTCTTCCCCAGCGTCATGTTTAATGGCAAAACCCAGTCCGTAAAGCAAATCACAGCCCATGATGTTGTTGCCTCGGGCCGTCACGTGGAACGTGAAGTCAGCCATTGTCACAGATTTATACCAAACCGTGAACTCCAACATCCCAACTGTACACAGCCTGCCACCTCCATAACCATAAAGTGGCGCTGGGTTTTCTGTTACTCTGTAGTGGGGGAAAAACTTCTTCACCGTGGTCCAATACAGCAACGACCCCTCCGTCCCCACGTCAAGCAGCAGCGGTACCTCCATGCTGTCCAATGTCACTGCACAGAACATGTATCCGTTGGTAATGGGAGACACCGTATGGATGGTTGTCGGGGGCTGGTGGAGTGATCTCATCTGTGGGCTCTCCGGCTCAGATACACAGCACACTCTAGCATAATGGTTCAAGCTTCCACATCTGCTACAACGCTTCCCTCCAGCCGGGCAGTCCTTAGCCTTGTTTTGATGTTTCACAGACCAGCAACCTTTGCAAAGGGGTTTACCTGGGGCAGACCTTTGGCTGACAGCATTGGCTTCCGTAGTATCGTCGTCTAAGCTATCCTCGCTATTCAAGTCCGCTACTAATGCTGCGGCGGGGAGCTCAGGCGGCCGCTGTGACTGACCCAGTTTAGCTCTGAAGCTAGCTTGTCTGCGGCCTCCAAATGGAGAGCTAGCTCAACGGCCCTGGCTAACGTTAGGTCACTCGGCGCGATGAGTAGCCCAGCCCATATAGCGACACTACTTGTGTGCTCCGCAAGCTGGTCACGTACCAATTCATCCTCCAGCACCCAAAACAACACTTGCTAGCTAGCTGCTTCAAGTCGGTGACAAACTGATGAATAGGCTCACCCACACACTGATGTTGCTGCCGAAAGCGAATCTTCCGGACAGTCACGCTATCCAGGGTATGAAAGTGGCTTGCTAGCATCTCAATGACGTCTTCAAAAGAGTCAGAAGCCCCAAGTGTGTGCAGGACACACTGGCCCTCAATCCCGAGGTTTTGAACAAGTAGTGCACGTGCTCTTAACTTGTCAAGCTTACGCAGATCGAGCGTGGTGACGTAGGTCTGGAAAGCTTCAGACCATCACAACCACAAAATGGGTAGCTCCCCCTGGAGTTCGAGGAAGGGGCGAAGTGGTGTAATACATGCCTCCATTAGTTAATCCTCGATTGCCAAATGCTATATATGGTAAAATACCTCTATAAAGGATGAGGCCGGGTGACTGGATGAACTCAGCTTTATTGAATGTTGATAACACAGCGGATATACAGTAGACATCAGGCAGAGGGCACCGGTCGAAGAGCCCACATGATGGATGCCCTCTGCTATTTATAGGGAGGTGCAGTGACAGAACAGGAAGTGCCCGCCACCAGCGCACTTCACAGTAAAGGTGTCAAACACCAACACCACATAATGCAGGTCTCAGATGTCAAGACTGAGATGTGTACCTCTTCCTCGTCATTGTCCTGCAGCGCTCCTCCTCTCCTCTGGATGCATTCTGTTGTTTGCAGCTGCCTAAGTTTCTGCAGCAAAACAGTGCTGCTGATCAAAAGCTGCAGAGATTTCCGCAAAAGGTCTGTGGGTGAATAAAAAAGACAAAGTGAAAACCTCTTGATCTAAAGAAAATAACAATGTAAACCCCACTTGGTAAGCTAACTCCACAGTAGCATTGTTAGCTCTGAAGCTAATGCATTGGGCTGAGAAACCCTGGGCAGGGACTGGATCATCATAGCCAATAACATAGTAATGGTTGTAACTGAAGACGGGATCACTGTCAGTGATGTGGAAAAAAGATCCACAAGAAAGATGCAAAACCAGCTTCTGCTCATTCTACTGAAATGTTAAATATAAGTACATTTTATTGTAGTTATATGACAAAAGAAAGACATTTAGAAAGTTAAACCCACAAACACACCATGTTGGAGGGAACAGCCTTTAAAGTAAATGTCACACTGCTTTTACCTCGTCTCATGGAGTCGTATGTAAGCTGAACTTCAGCCAGTCTGTTGTCATCTGGTTCTATCTGGACGTTCTCTAGTCTGTCGATGCTTTCTGCAAACTGCAGAAGGATAACAGGTGTGGTGCTGAGATTTATCCAAGCTCCAAGATCACCAAACCACAGTCAGCAAAACCAACAACATATTCCAAAAACAAGCAGAGTTATGGGATTGTTTTACAGACATCTCATAATTACAGGTTCATTTGACAACCTGTGCTTTGGGATTTTCAGCATCCTGGTCCCAAGTCCCTCCCAAGACATGAAATGGGCCACAATATAGGGTGTCCCTTTTCTAGGGGTGTCTGAATGTCTATATAACCCCTATATAGTGCACTCAAAATATCCCACAATGTCAAACCCAGAGGTTGCACCAGACTTTTTTGTTATCATTTTGACAGACAGGGTTGTAAAAATTCTGTTGTAATCTATTATTATCTGGCATCACAACATAAATTGCATGAAAGTACACATGTAGCATTCACATTTAACAACATTAATGTGCTACACTGTGTCACTTTAATTACATAATTAATGCTGCTGAGGAAATAAGCGGTGTCAGAAAGCTAAAGTGTTCATTGTTCTGTTTAGTTCACTACATAGGCCCCTACATAGGAGCAGGCAGTAGGGAAGGAGGCCATATTTGGAAACAGGAATAGATGAGCTTTAAAAGATAGCTAAAGAGATGAAGACACTGCTGGAGGAGTCGAAAAGGATCTTCAGGTCAGGAAACAAGGAGGAGCTGAAGTCCGGACCGAGGGAGCTAAAGAGGAAGATTAGAGAAGGGAAAGACAGTTACAGGAAGAAGATGGAGGACAAGCTGCAGCAGAGTGATGTCAGCGGTGTCTGGAGGGGCCTCAAAACAGTCTCTGGCCACCAGAATACCTGCTCCCAGGCTGTGGGAAGTAGGGAGTGGGTGAATGACCTGAACCTGTTCATTAACAGGTTTGACCAACTGCCCTCTTCTTCGCCTGACCACTACCCACTGCTGCCTCCACCTTCACCTAGTCCCCCTGTCTACTGCCCCCATCCACCCCCGTTACACCCTCCAGATCTCAGTGCACATCTCCTGCTTTTTTTTTCCCCTCACAGACCCAACATCCCCCCCTCCCAGCACACAGTCCCCCTTCCCCAGTCTGTTCCTCACTAAGACCCAGGTGAGAGCTGAGCTGAAGAAGATCAAGGTGAGGAAGGCTGCAGGTCCAGACAGCATCAGCTTGAGGCTCCTCAAGCCCTGCGTAGAGCAGCTGTGCGGGATCATGGGGCACATCTTCATTCTGAGCCTGAAGCTGGGGAGGGAACCACAGCTGTGGAAAACATCTTGTGTGGTACCCGTACCAAAGACCCCTCACCCCAAGGACCTTTTTTTTTTTTTGACTTTTTTTGTACCCGTAGGTAGATTTGTTCTGCAGTCCGGTGACAAGCCACCAGCTGTCGGTCGCTGCGTGCGCAAGCGCCCCTTAACTCCCTAACCTGCATATTTTTGGCATGTGAGAGGAAACCGGAGAAATCCCGGAGTAAACCCACGCAAACACGGGGAGAACATGCAAACTCCACACAGATCACTGTTGGCCGGGGGCTAGGATCGAACCCACGATCTCATGATCCCCGCGATCCCCCGGCCGAGGGTAAACTGTGCTGCCACGGTGCTAACCACTGTGCCACCGTGCAGCCCAGGACCCGCCACCGTGCAGGACCTGAACAGCTACAGACTAGTGGCCCTCACATCACACCTAATAAAGACCCTGGAGAGGCTGATCCTTGCCCACCTCCACCGCCTGGTAGGACCAGCGATGGACCCACTTTGGAGGATGCAGTGATCTTACTCCTACATCATTCCCTGTCCCACCCAGAGAAGCCTGGAAGCACTGTGAGGACCATGTTCTTTGATTTCTCCAGTGCTTTCAACACCGTCCAACCAGTGATCCCGAGGGACAAGCTGCTGTGCGCAGGGGTGGACCAGCACCTGTCATCGTGGATCCTGGACTACCTCACAAACCACAGTTTGTGAGAACCCAGGACTGTGTGTCTGACACTATCATCTGCAGTACGGCGGCACCCCAGGGAACAGTTCTGCCTCCCTTCCTGTTCACCCTCTATACTGCTGGCTTTTCACACAACACTGCCATCTACAGAAGTTCTCTGATGACTCTGCGATTGTCAGCCTCATCTCTGACGGGAATGATGCGGAGTACAGAGGACTTATCCAGGACTTTGTGGACTGGCACCAATGGAACTGCCTCCAGATCAATGCGAGGAAAACCATGGAACTGGTGGTGGACTGCTGCAGGTGAGGATAACCCCCCACAGCAACGGTAAACATCCAGCGAACAGACATTGAGATGGTGACATCATACAAGTACCTGGGTGTTCATCTGAACAATAAACTTTGAAGCCACTGCCTGGAAGCAGCTCTGCGATCCACATGGTGAGGACATCGATGGCCTCATTCACACCTTCACGGGCTACCTCAGCTTCTGTGTGGACAAATCCGTTCCCACCAAGACCATACGGCGTCACTCAAACAACAAACCCTGGATCAACCCTGAGATAAAAACACTTCTGAGAGAGAAGAAGAGGATCTTCAGGTCGGGGAACAGGGAGATGCTGAAGTCCGTACAGAGGGAGCTGAGGAGAAAGATCAGAGAAGGCAAGGACAGCTTCAGGAAGAAGATGGAGGACAAGCTGCAACAGAGCGACATCAGCGGGGTCTGGAGAAACCTCAAAACCATCTCGGGGCTCCAGAATACCTCCCCCCAGGCCACGGGGGGCAGGGAGTGGGCGAACAACCTGAATCTGTTTTTCAATAGATTTGACCAACCGCCCTCCCCCCTGTCTGCACAACAACCACTGCTGCCTCTAAGAAATCAAGTCCTGCTACCCACTCCCCACTCCACCGACACCCCCCCCACTCCCAACACACAGCCCCCCATCCTGACCCTGACCAAGACCCAGGTGAGGACGGAGCTGAGGAAGATCAAGGCGAGGAAGGCGTCGGGACCGGACGGCATCAGCGCAAAGCTCCTCAAGTCCTGTGCAGACCAGCTGTGTGGGATTGTGACGTATATCTTCAACATGAGCCTGAAACTGGGGAGGGTACCACAGCTGTGGAAAACATCTTGTGTGGTACCTGTACCAAAAACTTCCCACCCCAAAGACCTGAACAGCTTCAGACCGGTGGCCTTGACGTCCCACTTGATGAAGACCCTGGAGAGACTGCTCCTTGCTCATCTCCGCCCCCTGGTGGAACCAGCGATGGATCCACTCCAGTTCGCCTACCAGCATGGCATTGGGGTGGAGGATGCGGTGATCTTCCTCCTTCACCGTTCTCTGTCCCACCTGGAGAAGCTCGGGAATATGGTGAGGATCATGTTCTTTGACTTCTCCAGTGCTTTCAACACCATCCAACCGATGATCCTGAAGGACAAGCTGCTGCGCGCAGGGGTGGACCAGCACCTGTCATCATGGATCCTGGACTACCTCACGAACCGGCCTCAGTTTGTGAGAACCCGGGACTGTGTTTCCGACACGATCATCAGTAGCACGGGGGCCCCCCAGGGAACGGTGCTGGCTCCCTTCTTGTTCACTCTTTATACTGCGGACTTCTCACACAACACAACACATTGCCATCTACAGAAGTTCTCTGATGACTCTGCGATCGTTGGTCTCATCTCCAGCGGAGATGAAGCTGAGTACAGAGGGCTTATCCAGGACTTTGTGGACTGGTGCCATCGGAACTGCCTCCAGATCAACGCGAGGAAAACTAAGGAGCTGGTGGTGGACTGCCGCAGGCATGGGCAGCCCCTCACAGCACCAGTAAATATACAGGGAACAGACATCGAGATGGTGACATCCTACAAGTACCTGGGTATTCATCTGAACAATAAACTAGACTGGTCACACAATACTGACGCACTCTACAAGAAGGGACAGCGCAGGCTGTTCCTGCTGAGGAGACTCAGGTCTTTTGGTGTACAAGGGGCGCTGCTGAAGTCATTCTATGACACGGTGGTGGCATCAGCCATCACTTTTGGAGTGGTCTGCTGGGGCAGTGGCATTACTGCAGCCGATAGGAAGAGACTGAACAAACTGATCAAGAAAGCTAGCTCTGTCCTGGGGCAACGCCTTGATCCGATGGAGGAGATAGGAGAGAGAAGGACGGTGGCTAAACTGTCATCTCTGCTGGAGTCCGAGTTCCACCCTATGCAGGACATACTGGATGCACTGAGGAGCTCATTTAGCAGCAGACTACATCATCCCAGGTGCACAACCGAGAGGTTTCGTAGGTCCTTCCTACCAACGGCTGTCAGACTGTACAACCTAAGCAGGGCTGCTCGCAGAGATAGCAAAAAGACGTAACAAACTAATAGTTTTTTTTGAATGCAAAAGATGCAATAGACTTACACAATGGTCCTCTCCGGCATACAACTAGGAACATACCGGTCGCTATGGAGGGTGAGAATATGTATGGGCACATAATCATACCATGTAGGATAACTAAATAGACGGTTATGCTGTTTCATCCCATCTAGCAACAATGCTCTGCACTGTGTGTGTTTATATATTTACATATTTATTCCATCTAGCTACAATGCTCAGCACTGTGTTTTTATATATCTACATATTATTCCATCTAGCTACATTGCTCCGCACTGTGTGTGTTTATATACTTGCATATTTATTCCACCTAGCTGCAATGCTCCATACTGTGGGTGTTTATATATTTACATATTTATTCCATCTAGCTACAATGCTCTGCACTGTGTGTCTGTGTGTGTGTGTGTGTATATATATATTTTATAGTAATATGTACATATGTATATTAGCTGCTCTTGCTTGCTTGTTTTTTCTTGCCTTCTGATTGTTGCTCTGAGTGTTGCTATCCCTGTGCTGTTGCAATCCTGGAATTTCCCCGTTGTGGGACTAATAAAGGCTTATCTTATCTTATCTTATCTTAAACTGGATTGGTCACACAACACCAACGCGCTCTACAAGAGGGGGCAGTGCAGGCTGTTCCTCCTGAGGAGACTCAGGTCTTTTGGAGTGCAAGGGGTGCTGCTGAAGACCTTCTACAGTTTGGTGGTGGCGTCAGCCATCACGTTTAGAGTGGTCTGCCGGGGCAGCGGCATCACGGCAGCCGACAGGAAAAGACTGAACAAACTGATTAAAAAAAAGCTAGCTCTGTTCTGGGGTGACGTCTCGACTCAGTGGAGGAGAGAGGAGGGTGGTGGCTAAGCTGTCATCTCTGCTGGAGTCCGAGTCCCAAGCCATGTGGGACACGCTGCGTGCACTGAGGAGCTCATTGAGCAGTAGGCTGTACCATCCTTGGTGCTCAAGAGAGAGGCTCCCCAGGTCCTTCCTGCCTACAGCTGTCAGACATTATAACCTAACCAGGGCTGCTCATAGAGGCTGTATTAAATGTCACAACTTTGCATAATAGAGATTGCCCCCTCCAATACACAACTAAGACAATTACAACTAGAAAAGCACTCTGAGAGCGCATACCTCCACCAAGGCTCCTTCCGTCTGCTGTAGATCACATCCAAAATGTAATGTATTTGTGTGTAGGCCTAGAGCCACTCATGGTGAAAACTGCATCAATGTCTGTCCATTAGTTTTGCAGTATTGCTGCTAACACACTGTGAGAAGATAAGAGCCTTGGCGGAGGTATGCATTCTCAGATCACCACCAAAATGTTATAGCTTCCTCTGTAGGCCAAGAACCACCTCTGGTAAAAAATCAATCCAAATTCATCCAGTAGTTTTTGTGTAATCCTGCTGCACAGATACAAACAAAGCCCTTGGTGGAGGTATGCAAATGCTAATCCTCGGTTCCCCGTGCCATTGCACACCTTTCCTGAAAATTTCATCAAAATCCATGCACAAGTTTTTGAGTTACTATATTGCTAACAGACAGACGGACAGACCAACCAACGCCACTGAAAACATTACCTCCTCCCTTGGCAGAGGTAATTATTATGGAGGCTGGCAACAACACTGTTCATTCACTGTGTACATATGTACTGCATATTTATTTACTGCTTTGGCTAACCAGTTCTTATCTTATTATCTTTTTAACTATTGCTCTGACTGCTGCCGTCCCTTTGCTGCTGTAATCCTGGAATTTCCCCATTGTAGGACTAATAAAGGCTTATTTTATCTTATCTTACAGTCTCTTATTTTTGTCTTGTCTTATCTTAAATGAAGGTAAACTGCTGATCTAAGAGAATAAACTGCCAAACAATAGAAATAAATGTTAAAAATTTCTATCATATTTTTTCTTGTATTAATTTTTAATTCACAACTTTTTCTAATTAATTTTGTAAGCATATCTTTTACTTTTGTGACTATGTTCTTGCAAATGTGCAACTTTTTGCTTACCGGGACTTCTTTGTTCGGTTTAGGTAATGTTGTACACATAACACTCATTTTGAATTGAATGCCACCGTCACTAGATGTGACTTTCTGGAGACAAAAGTATTGAATGAACTATTATTTCTCAGTTTTCTACCTCCACTGAGCAGCAGTAAAATTCCGAAGCAAACTTCAGTACTTCCAGTCTTCTCTGAAGAAGGTGGAGGAGCACTGACCATCCCTCACTCAGAGATGCCTCCATGGCCTTGTATACGTCCTCCTCTTTCCCGTTCCTCTTCCGCTCCACCATCTGTCCAGCCCTCCTCTTCTCCACCACAGCCAGAACTTCTGGTTCATGTCTCTGCAGGAACAACAGAACATAGCAAATATATTTCTTCAGATGATTTAGAGCAGGGGTGTCCAAACCTTTTGCAAAGAGGGCCAGATTTGGTCAGGTGAAAATGTATGGGGGGCGACCATTCAGCCTGACATTCCTCGAACCATTACCATTGTAAATTACCATGTAAATATGTAACTATATCACTTTGCTGTCTGCAGCTAGGTTGCCATTGCAAATGAGAATCTTGTCAGTTGCATTACCAGGATAGTTAAAGGTTAAAATAATAATGAATTACATACAAATAAACTATTTCATGAAATTTGACTCTGAATATTTTTAGAAACGTGTATTTATTGATTTTGTTTCAACAAATCACATCCCAGTGCATTTTGACAAAGAATAGTATAGTCAAATTAAAAAACAGAAATTTGAAAAAAACTGTGGTTTGATCATCACAAAAAATCAATTCACTGAGACTTTGGAATTTATTCTCCTCAGAAGAATAAAACAAAAATGTACCTGCATTAATGTGAAGGGTGACACTGGTGTTTCGACTGCAGTAAGCAGGCCAGGTCTGGCTCAAAAGCAGTGGTTTTGATGCGCAAGATGTCACGCAGGTGAGAGTCACTTAGTCTTGTCCTCACACGGTTCTTGTTAATGTTCATAACCAAGAACGTCTTCTCGCACAAGTATGTCGAGCCAAACAAGCTCAGCATTTTCTTAGCAAATGTTGGAATCTCTTGGAACCTGTCTTTGTCCAGCTGGCGGTAAAAGTCGACGAGAGGGAGTTGTTGGTGGCGACCGTGACACTCCGTGTCACACTGCAGCTCAATGAGCTCCAGCTGCAGGTGGTCTGGAGCGTCATTAGGATCCACGGAAAAAGGAGTGGAAAAAAGTGTGATCTCCTTTTCAATAGCTGCGAAATCCCTGAAACGCTGTTGAAACTCCTCAGTCAGAGATGAGATGTTTTCTGCATACCTCCTCATTTGCGCACTGATATTGTTTTCTGGAAAACTGGTCATCATTTCCTGCAGTGATGGGAAATGTGTGGTATTGGGCTGCGTTTGTGACAGGTGCCTTTGGAAAAGTAGCAGCTTTGTCCGAAAAGCTTTTATGTATGAATACAGTTGGCTCACCACTGCATTTTGCCCCTGAAGGCTCGTGTCCAGCGCGTTCAGATGTCGTGTTATGTCAACTAAAAATCCAAAATCAGCCAGCCAAACAGGATCGCAGAGTTCCAGCATTGGTTGTCCGATGCCGGAAAGTTCACACAGGGGTCACGCGACGAGAATGTGGCCATAGGTCTACTGCCACCCTCTGGTGAAATATAAAATTGCTGTTTTTGGTATGTGTGTATTGTTTACTGTGGGAAACTGTGCTGGCGGGCCACATATTATTGATTTTATGACAGGACGCTTCGGGCCGGTGGAAATTTGGACACGGGCCGGATTTGGCCCGGGGGCTGGACTTTTGGCATTCCTAATTTAGAGCAACTGTTCTGCAAGGTGTGCAATGGTAAAGTGTACCTGCAGAAATGGAATGTAGCAGTGAATGATGTAACAGAGTGAAAGTTCCAAACTGCTGCTTTGAGATCAAACAATGAGGAAAAAATTAAATTATAACCAAAAGCTGTGATTCCAGTCAGCTGTACACTTTAAGGTTTTACACTGTTTAACAAACAGCATTTAAAACCTAAAGTGTGCCACACTTTAGGTTTTAAAAAGAAGAGGCATGTTGTTCTTTAGTTGCTGTTCAGAAGAATAAGACTTCCGTTCAGACCATACCAGACGATCGGTTAAAACCCCTTGACGCCTGAATTTATTTCCAATTATGAAAGAAGCGGAAGCGGATCGATGCGAATTCGCGACAATCGACGTCAAGGGGTTAAACCAGCACACCACACACCTGCTTCAGCTTACAGTCTGACTTTCTCACACACTAACACAATGTTCCACTGACAAGACAAACACTGACATTAATTCTCATAAATGTTGACAGTACACCATCTAACTAGATTGGCAGCTTGAACACATCGTCAGTGAAGAATTCAGGGTCATTGAGTGTTTCGGGTCTTTGCTCTTCAGCCACCCCCACCTGAGCGACCCAGCCGGGGGTGATCGGTCCCCGGCTTGTCTTCATGCACCATGCTACACCAAGGGTCCCCCATCTTGATCCACAACTATCTGGAAGCTTTCTCTGCAGTTTCACTGATAAATATGATTTTGGGAACATGAACAGAATTCCATGAAATTTGGTGTTTTGCTGAAGAAAACTACTGTGACTGGGAGTGTGAAGTTTCACCAAGCCTGGATCACTACATCAGAAGATAAACCAGAAAATACATGACAGAGAGAAAATGGAGGAATTCACTGGCCTGTAAAATTGAAATGGACTGACATGTTCTGATGAATGAATGAATTTATTTCGGATAGTACAGTACAGGTTAAAAGAAACTGTATAATATAACAACAAGGTCAAATTAGACAAAGACTCTTTCTTCTATACAATTCCACGTGAGTTATCCGAAATGGGTGATGGCTGAAGCCGCAGCTTATATTGCCCACCCATATTCCATCCAAGAATTCAAAAGAGAAAAAAGAGAAAACAAGACAAGAGCGATTACAATTTAAAACAAAGCTAAGACAAAATGTGACTGAGAGAAAAAAAAGAAAACTAAGCTAAGTTAAGCGGTTACTATTCAAAACAAATCTAAGACAAAATGTCACAGAGAAAAAAAAGAAAAGAAAAAAAACAAAGAACAAAAAAACTAAGCTACAACACAACACAGGCTAGATATGTCAATCCTTATGTGAGTTTACATGTCGTCTTGTAAATATGTTTGGAGTATTTCTTCCTTTAGTTTTTGTTTAAATTGTCCAAGCGTTGTACATGATTTTAATTCAGGTCCAAAATCGTTCCATAATCTGACTCTTTGCACTGAAACACAGTGTTGCTTGGTGGTTGTTCTCACTGTAGGCTTTTGAAATATACATGTTCCTCTGAAGTGATATTGTTTCTCCCTTGTTTGGAACAACTTTTGGATATTTGCGGGCAGTGATAAATTCTTCACTTTGAACATTATTATTGTGGTTTTAAAGTCAACCAGATCTTTCAACTTGAGAGTTTTTTGTTTGAGAAAAAGTGGGTTTGTTGGTTCCCTGTAAGCTGCTTTGTTTATTATTCTAATAGCTCTCTTTTGAAGCATAAAGAGTGGATATATGTTTGTTTTATATGTATTTCCCCATACTTCAGTACAATATGTCATGTATGGGAGTATTAATGAATGATACAAGGTGTATAGTGTGGGTTGATTCAGCAAATATTTCACTCTGTGTAATATTGCAATTGATTTGGATACTTTACCTTTAATATAATTAATATGTGACTTCCAACACAGTTTGTTATCAATTATTACTCCAAGGAATTTAGTTTCAGATACCCTTTCAATCTCTACACCATTTACATTGTGTCACGCCGCGCCATTCATCAGCGGCACCACCTGCTCACGCACCTGATCATCATCAGCGGCGAGGGATAAAGGCCGCCTCGCCCGGAGCCTCGGCCTGAAGCCGTCAGACTTCGTCCCTCACCGTTGTGAGTCACTTCCAAAATCTTCAGCACAAACATTTGGGTAAGAAGCCCTTACCTTCTTTTTCTCCAGTCTGCTCCCCTGTGCACAGGTGGATTTCCCGGCGGCGGACGACGTCCTTCCAACGCCCATTCCTCGCTGCTGCACCGAGCTCTCCAGGTGGCTGTCTCCCGGGTCTCGCCCCTTGCTGTGCCAGCTATCCTGCCCATCCAAGTAAGTCCTTCTCTCGCCATAATCTCCTCTGTGTTGGTGTATGCCCGTCACCCTCTCCCTGTGCTTTTTCCCATAGGGTTGCTCGGCTGTACGGTCACCTGCCTCTGTGCCTGAAGCAGACGCCACCACCAACACATTGACATCCCACAGACACGCACTCATTCACGCCTGTTGTTAATAAACTATTTGAACTACTCTGAGCCTGTGTGTGCGTCTCCTGAGCCGTGCGTTATGTCACATTGAGTTTGGGTACTGGGTTGTTGTGATGGTTGTTAAAGACTATAAATTTTGTCTTACTTAAATTGAGCGTTAATTTGTTTGAATCAAACCACAGTTTAAGCTTTCCTAATTCCTTTCCGAGTGTATCCAGAAGTTGTTCCAAATTGTTTCCACTGCATAGCAGATTAGTGTCATCGGCAAACAATATTAAGTCCATTTTTTCTGAAACTTTACATATATCATTTATATACATATTGAATAATAATGGTCCCAAAACTGAACCCTGTGGGACTCCACAGGTGACCTTCAGCAACTCTGAGTTTTTGTTGTTAACACATACATACTGATATCTATTCTTTAAGTAACTACTTAACCAGGACAGTGCTACCCCTCTAATACCATAATTTTGTAGTTTCTTTAATAATAAATTATGATCTACTGTATCAAATGCTTTTTTAAGATCTAGGAATACTCCAACTGAATACTCTTTATTTTCAATGGCTGTTGATATTTTTTCTGTAAATTCCATTAGGGCATATGCAGTTGTCCTCTTGTGTCTGAACCCATATGGCTGCTCACATAATAAATCATTCTTCAGTATGAAGTTGTCAATTCTCTCATAGAATATTTTTTCAAGTATCTTGGAAAATTGCGGTAATAGTGAAATTGGTCTATAGTTTGAGAGTTCCCCTCTGTCGCCCGTCTTGTATATTGGAATTACTTTAGCTATTTTCATTGCATTGGGAAATATACCTGATTGGAGAGACAGGTTACAGATATACGTCAGTGGTTTCACTATGCATTCGATAACAGTTTTGACTAGTAGCATGTCAATACCATCACAGTCAGTAGATGTTTTACTTTTGAACGATTTAACAATCATCTTAACAACTTTTCATTATCAATATCTGCAGATGATTCATGCTTAATTTCAACTCTTTTGGATGAATGGAGGAGTTCATTTTGACTTCACTTGCACAGTTTTGAAAATATGGTGCAGAAAACTTCATTTTTAGTGCATAAGACCAGGGGAGAGAAGTTGTGGAAGATTTCAGAGAATGGAATGATGAAAGAATTTTGAGTCTCGGCCCAGCTGTTGCTGAGATATTACATAACGTAAAACTGATTACTGTAGTGCCACTTATGGACACAGTGCCTTCGTTTTGACATTTGTCACACCAAGCAGTAAAATAAATTGTCTTTTTTCATTAACTAATTATTTATTTAGCTACACCTGTTGTTGGTATGTTGACAAGGTTTAATGATGGAGTTGTACAGGATTTCTGGATTGAGTTTCTGTCTCCGTGTGTGGGGGGAGGGGGCCATGCTTGCAAGTGTACAGCTGAGAGTCGGTATGTCACAATATTAACCCTTTATCAGAATTTTGGTCAGTTTGCTGGTAAATAAATAGCACCTTTCAACACCGTGGCTGCACAGGAGCATCATTGGTGACAATCATGAAGGACTGTTGGATGAAAGATGGTGTGTGTTTTTCCATTTTTCTTTTTGTACCTTGAGCTTCTCCAACAGTTGCTGCTGTTCCTTGATGAGGGTCTGGGTTTCATCCTGGTTCCGTCCAATCTCACAGAGTCTAGGTTTAGTCTGGACCAGCTGGAGGTGGATGAGGGACCCACTCTGCACACAGACACACACAGACATGAGGAAAGAATTGCCAAGAAATCTAATAAACACATTTCTTCATATCAGAAAGAGTTCTTTTTAGTCATAATTTTACTGTAAAGCTACAGCAAATGTTGCCATTATTTCAGCATGAAATTAACCACTTTAAAGTTCCAATTCACAGGTATAACTTTTCACATTTTATATCTGCCATGTCAAGGTGTGTGCCCAGGCTGGACAGAAGAGAGGACCCTAACGCCATACTCAACATTTTCCTGTGTTTATTTGGAGTTGGTCAAACCCAGACCAGCTCGAGGGTGCAAAATAGTAAATCCAAAATGACAGAACTGACAGGCAAACAAGACATGAGCTAGGCTGAGCAGAAGCGTAGGCTCATGCCAGAGTTGAGAAGACGCAGTGTCCAGGTGAGGGGCGGCATCCCTTAAATAGGAACGGGCAGGTGAAGCAATAATTACTAACAGGTGTGTATGTTATGTCCACAAACCTGGTGATAAAGGAGGCTGACAGAGATGTAGCACTCCACACTTCATAATAAAAGCACATATAACATCCTCCCCCACCACCCTTTACAAAGTACAAAAACACACGCCAAATTAAACTCACCCTAATTTAGAAACATAAACAAAAATGCACACGAAACAAAACAGTCAAAAGTAAAATCAGAGCATAAAGCCACTAAAAAAATAAAATTGGACTGGTGGGTTGACTACCATACAGCTTGCACGGCACAGTGGGTTATTCTGCCACTTTTTTTTATTATAAAAAACAAACCAAAAACAGCCATGCTCCTAACTAACACAACACCAAGAACTATTAAACAACTTTGTGTCTTTTATGCACAGTCCTCCATGCAAATGGTGGGTCAGGTGGGGCGGGGGTGGGGGTGGGTTGTCCCTGCGGCAGCCCCACAGCAGACGAACCCCTGGAGGTGGCAGGCCCCCAGGGCAAGGACCAGTCTTCAACACACAGGAGCCTGGATCCCAAACCACCTTCTCCGACTCCTGCCCAGCCTTGCCACCTGGAGTGTCCCTCTGAACATGCCGTAGCTGGTTAGAATGCCTCATCAAACCATCCGACAGCCAGAAGCACGCCACTCCTAACTTTGCCAAAATCCTCAGCAGCGCCCAATGTTTCGTCAGCTGCTGTCTGGCCCAACATCACTTAGGTCTTTCATCAACCCAAAGCCAAACCCAGTCCATGACCTGGAGTGGGACCTTACTCGGCCTGATGTGCTGCTGAGCATGCGGTAACACCATGCTCCCATGTGGTCTTGCCCTGTTGTCTTCCTCTAGCGATGCAGCAGTCACTGTCGCTGCAGCGGACCCCTCACCCAACTGCGGCCGAGTACTGAAGGTGTCCGGTGCACCCCTGGTGTCGCTTGTCGGAGCAGGCACTGCACCCTCACGCTCGGCCCCCTTTTCTACATCCCACCGAGCACCGGCACTGAAACTGTCCTGCTCCAACACTGAGCAGGGACTGGGCGACATGATGGCAGGGCTGCTCATCAGTTCTTCATCCTAAACCACATTGTCGTCAATCACCGGAGCCTGCGAGCCCCCGAGACCACAACCAGACCATTCGTTCCTAGCGCTGTCGCTGACGGCAAAACCCAGTCCGTAGAACAGGTCACACCCTATGATGTTATCGCTGTGCGCTGCCACTTGGAATGTGAAGTCGTGCACTGCTTCAGACTTGTAGCAAAGTCAACTCCACAGTCCTGACATTGCACAGTCTGTTACTGCCATAGCCGTACAACGACGCTGGGTTACTCCTAATCCTGTGGTATGGGAAAAACTGCTTCACCGTGGCCCAATTTAGCGTTGACTGCACCGCCGCCGTGCCAAGCAGTAATAGTACATCAACACCATCCACTTCCATCATACAATATGAATACCAGTTGGTGTTGGGACTTACCGAGTGGATGGTTGTTGCAGGAGGGTGGGGAGTTTTCTTTGGCAGGCTCCACGGCTCTGGCAGACGGCACACCCTAGTGAAATGATTCAAGCGCCCACACTTGCTGTATCATTTCCCTCTTGCCGGGCACACTTTCACTTTGAAACAGTGTGCCGATGACCCACAACCCCCACACATGGGGCATCTCTGAGCAGACCTCCGGCTCGTTGCGTTAGCGTCATAGTTGTCATCCATGCTATCGTCGTCCTCTGGGTCCATAACATTCACTGAAGCGGGCATCTCTGGTGGCTTCTGCGACTGGCACCAGTTTAGCTACAAAGCTAGCTTATTGGCAGCCTCCAACTGCAGTGCTAGCTTGAAAACCCTAGCTAACGTCAAGTCATTAGGTGCCGTTAACAGCCTAGCACATAGCCCAGTGTTGCACGTGAGCTCAGGCAATTGGTCTTGCACCAGCTTCTCTTCCAGTGGCCCAAAACAGCACTTGATAGCTAGCTGCCTAAGGTCAGGGACGTACTGGTGAATTGGCTCACCGATCCTCTGGTGTATCTGGCGAAAGTGAATTCTCCATACCGTCATGCTGACCGGGGTGGTGAAATGGTTAGTCAGCAGCTCCACGACATCCTCGTATGAGTCCATCACGCCGAGCGTTCACAGAATCCTCTGGCCCTCAATACTCAGGTTGTGAACAAGGACCACAGGTACTCTCACTTTGTCTAGCTTTCTGAGGTCCAGCGCCGCAACGTACGTTGGGAAAGCCTCTAAAAAGCGAGGCCATGGCACCGGCGGCTCGCCGGGAAGCTCCTGGAAGGGTCTGAGTGGTGTAACGCACACCTCCATCCGTTAATCATCAGTTGCCAAATATTATGTCCACAAACCTGGTGATAAAGGAGGCTTACAGAGATGTAGCACTCAACACTGCTTTATTATACTGAGAGAACACACAGCACATGACACACTGTGGCGGAGTCATCCAGGGCAAGAGGAAGTTCTCACGGTGGATGCCCCGTAATATAGGGCGGTGTGATGACGGGACAGGAAAGCAGCATCATCACACTGCACTTCATAATAAAATTTAACGGTGTGCACTTAGCAAATTTACATGAGCAAATCAGGCAATGCAAAGATGGGATGTAAGGGGATAAGGGGATAAGGATCTATACTTATATAGCACTTTTTCTAGTCTCAAAGACCACTCAAAGCGCTTCACTAGTACTAACCCTCTATTCTAAGGGCCTATAGGAGACAGATATCTAGGGACAATTTAGAACAACCAATTAACCTAACATGCATGTCTTTGGATTGTGGGAGGAAACTGGAGCCCCCGGAGTAAACCCACGCAGCACAGGGAGAACATGTAAACTCAGGATAAACCAAAAAACAGAGGCAGGAATAAATGTACAAGACGTAATAATAATAGTGACAACCAAGGATATGAAACATAGACGCCAAGATATTAATACTAATGATAATAAACACAAGGATCAAATGACACTACAGCTCAGGCAGAAATCAATACAAACAAGAACATGATACTAATGGTACTAAGGATCAAAACTAAAGACAGAAAATCATACAATAAAGAGCTCAAGGTGAGGACATGGGCTGGGGCCCCATGTCCTGGAGACAAGGTAACCGTCATGCTCTGGACAGGGTCAGACCCCATGCATGCTTTATGTTCTTTTTGGACTTATTATTATCATCATCATCATCATCATCAGTATTCTCGCCCTCACTTCAGCAGATCCACTATTAGTTAGCTTCATCCGTTTTATTATTATTATTGCCATGATCCTGTCTTGCTTTGTATATTGCGTTTACGTTGTGACAGCACTCGCAGTTTATTCTTATTCTTCTTATTTTTGAATCTTGAATCTTATTCTTGAATCTTGACTCTTATTCAAGATTCAAATTTATTTATTTGATACTTATTATCATGTGCACAGTTAAAAAAATGCTGTGGAGAATGTGCACAAGTATGAGACTGAGTTATTCCTCAGGTTCAGCTTTATTCACAGATCACATACTCCAACAATCTCAAAGCAGGAAAAGAGGAAGAATAATCTCACAACTCCTTTTTTATACCCCGGACATCGAAACTGAAGTCACATGGTGTTTAAGCAAACATACAGTCACAATGTAACCCCTTTGATCTTCCACACCATTGTCCTTTAGTCTCTGGTGGTCCGGACATCTCCCCAGGTCATCTCCCTGAAACAAAGGCCAAATCTCGCACTCTCTCGTTGTCTCTTGGAGACTCAGACATTTTGTTCCCTGAGACGTGCAGCACACAATAAACACACAGCAATATATTTGTGGAGCACATATAACCAACATATGTGCCCACAATGCAACATTTCTTGAGCAATGAAATTCTTACTCTGCTCTCCGAACAAATGCCAAGGTAATAAGACACACATCAATACTAATAAAGGTAATAAACACACCTTAATACTAAATACGAATACTAATAAATACTAATAAATACACATTAGGCAATTAGGACAGTTAAAACAGTTAAACTAGAGCAAACAAGAAGAATGGAAATTGAAAATTCACTGGATGACTATAATGGACAATGGTATTTTAATGTCAGAGATGATATGAACCTGAGATGGCATGAGACTATGTACAATGTGCAAATGAGCAATGTACAAATTAGCACCCAGTGTGAGAATTTCTCTGTGTAAAGCCGTGTGCCCTGACAATACCCAGTAGACTGTACAATGATAATTTAGCAGCAGAGATGATATGGACATGAGACAGGGTGAGACTATGTACAATGTGCAAATGAGCAATGTGCAAATTTAACAACCAGTGTGTCCGGAGTTTGTTATTTATTCAGGAGTCTGATGGCAGTGGGAAAGAAGGAGTTTTTAGTCTGGTTGTCCTGAATTTCATGCCTCTGTACCTCCGGCCTGAGGGTAGAAGTGTGAACATTCTGTGCTGGGGGTGGGTGGGGTCCTGGAAGGTGGAGGCTGCTCTCCATTGGACTCTGTGGTGGTAGATGCTCTGCAGAGAGGGCAATGGAGTCCAGATGGTCTTCTCTGCTGTGTTCACCACTCTCTGCAGGCATTTGCAGTCCAAAGCAGTAGTGCTGCTGTACCACACAGTGATGCAGTTGGTCAGAATGCTCTCGGTAATGCAGCTGTAGAAGTTGTTGAGGATCTTGGGGGACATGCCAAACTTCCTCAGCCTCCTCAGAAAGTACAGCCGCTGTTGAGCTCTTTCAACCAGCTCTGTGGTGTTGAGAGCCCATTAAAGGTCCCCGCTGATGTGGATGCCCACGTATTTAAAGCTGCTCACCCTCTCCACCTCAAGTTCCCGGATGAACAATGGCCGATGAGGTCTCCTCCCCTTCCCCATGTCCACTATCATCTCCTTCGTCTTGTCCGTGTTGAGGGTGAGGTTGTTGTCCTCACACCATGACACTAGGCTGGCCACCTCCCTCCTCTAGAATGCTTCATCACCATCAGTGATGCGTCCTGTCACTGCTGTGTCATCCACAGACTTTAAGATGACATTGTCCTTGTGGGAAGCAACACAGTCATGGGTGAAGAGGCTGTAGAGGATGGGGCTGAGAACACAACCCTGTGGGACACCTGTGTTTGTGATGATGCTGGCTGGCAAGGTTCACAGTTGCGCCTCTTCCTCTAATTATTCCCTGCTCTACATATACTGCCCACACCCTACCGTCAGTACGATGCTCTCGTCATTCATTGCACCCTCCATGCTACTGCTTGTCAGTTGCTTTGTTGTTTTCTGCAATAAATTATGTTAAATGGTCACCCAGCATGTGAGTCCTTCTATCCACCCTGGAGTTCCAACCATGACAGAAGAACACCGTCAAAAATGGACTCAGGGGGTGACCGCAGAAGCAGGAGGAGAAGAGGGGGAGAGCTGCTGATCAAAGAGGTACTGCAGGACCTCACCGTTTCAGCTAACAGCTCACTCTTTCCAGAGGACACTGAAGACTGCTGGGGGGTGGTTGCTAACATCTTGGACGCCTGCCCTACCCTGTGTAGTGGAAAGTAGTTATAAGGTACAAAGATTATTTAATTTATACCGATAGGTGTGTGTGGAAACAAAGGTTTGCTTCAGGTCCATGCACACACAGGGAAAATAACTCATTTTTGGGGCACAAGTCCAAAACTTGGACAATTTATTAATAACTAATCTTTATACCTTCAATCTATCAGTCTCAAATATTCTTGAGTTTACCTGGGTGACTTCAGAAACAGACACAGGAAAAAGAAATCAACAGAAACTTCCATGTACCATTTACAGTTATAATGATCAGACTAAGATTAAAAGACATTAAATTCAACGGACTGGTTGGTAAAGTGAAATGATCAAGTATCACATCATATTCAACTTGTAACTGACTATTGAGCAAAAGAGTGTAATCACATTTGTGGAACCAAGAAAACCTTAGTGTGAATTTGTATCTGTGATGAAAATGGAGGCTGAAATAACTGTAATCAAAATATGGAGAAAATTGGATGCAAATTTTATGAAGAAAATTATAATAGCTGATTATATGGAAAAAGAAATTCTGGGTTACTCTAAAAAGTAAAAATGGAAGTTACTGAAAAGAAGAATATTATTTTTCCTTCAGCTTTATAGTTCCTATTGTATGAATGTATTGAATGGTATGTTAGAGTCCCGCTTGATTTTCCAGGGTGTCCTGAAAAAGAAAATAATTTGAATAGTGAGATTTTTTTTTTTTTTTTTTTTAAGGAAGTCATTTCAACTCAATAACCACTTGCAGCTTGCAGAGGCAACAGCGAACATATTCTGGAGTTGTTCACAAGGGCGTTATGTTGAGCTGTGGATAATTCCTAGAGACCTGTGGAATGCGCTCAAGGTATCTGGCATGTTTCAAACAGTTCTTGAAGCATAAAACTGCCTGGTTGGGGAGGAAGTTCCGAGATTTATGATTACAGACTAATCCGTTCCTGGCACGAAATGGGATCCGTATTGTCCCTTTTGCCATGGAATGTTTTGAAACTGTGGTTCCTAGGTGAAGGAAACAATTCTTGACCAGACTTTTGGGTGAAACAATTTCTTTAAGGTGAAGAGTGATTTTATAGATTGGAGCCAAAGGGATTGACGCTACACATGTGCTCACTTCGATGGGTGCAGGGGCATCCTCTTCCGGCCCTACCAGCACTGCTAGCCTCTTCCTCACTGGAGGCAGCCGACTGCCCACCTGTGTTTACTCCTGTTGAGCGGAGGGAGTTTTTCTACAGCAGTGGGCTGACACACGGGGGACCCCGGTGGAAGGAAGGCTCTGGGAGACGCCCCCTCCAGCCCCACCTCCAGCTCCTCTCCCATCTGGCTTCACCAGTCCCTGGAGAGCTCCACCGGCTGTACTTTCTCATTCCCGGAGATCTCCAGCAGCTGCATTCCCTCCTCTCCAGATAGCTCCATCTGCTGCTTTGCCTCCGGCCACCTCATCTACCAGCTGCTTCACTCACAGCTGCCTCACCTGCTGCTCCTCCCTCAACCTCCTTGCCTGCTTCCTCTCCTGCAGCTCATCTGCAGGCTGTAATTTCAGCAGCTCATCCTGAGGCCGACACGCCAGCAGCTCACCCCGAGGCTGTTATTTCTACCTCCAGCAGTAGCTCCAGCATCAACAAAGGACAGAGCAAGGCAAGTACCTTAATTTGTTTTAACACCTACTGTATTAACGAAGTGCACTGCCTTGCTCTGAGTGAGGGTTCCCAGTCACAGCCGCCTGCTGTTTCTAGTCCCTCACCACCTGTTAATGCTGCCACCTCCATATGTATTCCACCACTCACTTCTACTCTTTGTTTCCCCAAGGTCATCTCCAGTGTTGGGAGTAAGGCATTACTGTAATGCCACTACTTTTGCCATTATGTGCTGTGTAATCAAATTATTGTTTAAAAATTCAGTAACGTGTTACAGTTACTGAAATCTGATCAGATGTGTTACTTGTTACTCGTTTTATTAATATGGATATATATTTTTTGTGAAAATAAATACAAACTGACCCTACATAACTGATGCAGCCGTCAGTCAACAAGACCTGTTGCAAAGAGTCTCGTCACTGCTGCAGCCAGCAGCCACAAATGGAGCTTGCTCCTGCTGGGAAAAGATGGATCTACTTTGTTTTTGTGGAAATATTAATATTATTAATTATTTTTCCTTTGTCACCGTTAAGGGCAAAAACATATTGGTGGGTTGCAAACTAAAGTGTTGGTTGACACTTAAGCACCTGAAAACAGCAACAAGCTCCCACAAAGCCAGTGCTGCGTAATGGCTAGCTATGCTAAAACAGTGTGAAGTGGATCTACTATATCCTGAACAGCCACGTCTGGATTTCATGCTCAGGTATGCATCTGGACAGTTTGTGACTCAGCAAGAATTAGATTGACTGATTGCCAGGTACATCATTACAGAATGAAGACGTGATAAGAGTGACTTTCCATCAGACAGCTGAGACTGTGATCCACTGAAGTTAAAACATATTGCTACCTGGATAAAGATTATTCAAAAATGGATTTGATCTCCAAAAGGAATTTGAGGGACTGGATCATGTCTCTGTCACAGTAGATATTTGGACTGTGGATAATGGACATTTTCTTTGGATCACTGCACATCGGATTAAATCCACAATCATAAAGGTAAGATTAACATGGACAGCTTTCGGCTTTGGGACTGTGACTAGGATTCTTCTTTGACTTGGCACTGAGGCATTGTCTCTTGGAATTTAGTCTGCTGGTAGGATCATTAGCTTCCCTGGGCAAGCCCGGGTACTGGGTACTGCCGGAGCCCGGGTACTGGCAGAGGGCGTGACGAGAACGCTGATCCATTGCCCTCCAACAGGTCCCGGGCACCAACCTCCCAAGGAGACAGTGGTCTACACTCAATCGCTTCAGGACTGGACATGGCCCCTGCTTGGCCAGCCTTCACAAATGGGGCAGTAGCCCTAGCTCACTGTGCGCATGTGGAGAGGAGCATACAATGGAACACATCATACAGGCTTGCCCGCTCCAAAGACTGGAAGGAGGATTACACACCCTCCATACAGCAAACCAGGAGGCAACTGCTTGGCTTGAGGACTTTGCATTCGCTAAATAAATAAAACATGGACAGCTTTATGCAATGTTGCCAACTGACTCTTTTGGAGTGATTCTCACTCTTTCCCTCTCTCTCACTCCACAAACCATATTTCTCACTCAAAAATGAAGAAATTACTGGCAATTCTGTGTTGATTTTCTTTAGATTTTTCCCACAGTCAGAGCTCTGAAGGCAAGATAAAGCAGACTGAACATGCTCTAAAGCTCTGTCTGAAACAGTCTGTTTTCAGCCTGACATTAATAAGGCTGTAATGGAATCCATTCATTACATTATCTTGCTATGTGTGCACGATGATTTAAGTATGTATTTAAAAGTAACGTGAGTTACTTTTCCAAGTAACTAGTTACTTTCATCATGCAGTAAGTGGTAAAACAACTTTTGAAAAGAAGTAACTAGTAACTGTAATTAGTCACTATTTTTTAGTAACTTGCCCAACACTGGTCATCTCCACCTCAGCCGGATCCACAATGGAGGAGATAAGCTCAACCACTGCCACAGCCCCTCTTCACGTGCACACTTCTGCAGTGACTGCTCCTCCCCACATGCACGCTCCTGCAGACTGCTCGTCTTCACGTGCACACTCCAGCAGTGACTGCTCCTCCTCATGTGCACACTCTAGTAGTGACTGCTTCTCCTCACAAGCATGCTCCTGCAGAAACTGCTTCTCTCCACGAGATGCACGTTCCAGCAGCTCCTGCTCTTCACGGCGTGCATGCTCCTCAGCCCTCCTCTGCAGCAGCTACTCTCCAGATCTCCACACTGTCAGCACCTACTGCTTCATCGCAGACACCCTCGCTTGCAGCTCACCTCGAGATCATCGCCACTGTAACTCTACCTGAGGTCGTCAGGGCTGCTACAGCAGAGATGCCTGGGTCCTTGTCAGCAGTGGAGAAAGTGCTAAGGCAAGTCCTCTTCTTTGTATTTTTAACATCTGTACTAGAGAGGTCTTGTCTGGCTCTTGGTGGGGAGACCCAGTTGCAGCTGCCATCTGCTTCTGGGCTCTTCCCGCCGGGCTCCACTGCTGCTATTGGTAGTGACCCAGGATTTGTTTCTTCCTCCCTGTCCGAGATGGCTGCTTCGGGAACGGATCTCCAAGCATCTGGGAACGACACTCTTCCATTTTCACCATCTGGGCTTGATGCCACTCACCAGCCTTCACCCTCTTAGGATGCTGCTTGCCAGCCATCGCCTTCAGAGGACACACTCATCAAACATCGCCTCCTGTGACCCGGGGGGGGGGGGTCCAAACATCACCTCCTGTGCTCCAGGGGGTTCAACCTTCACCATCCATGTCACCACAGGAGGTCCACACCCTACCATCTGCCCCCCCAGGAGGGTAACATTGACACTTCTACCACTAAGATGCCATCAGATCAGCCTCCTGGGGTAGCCACCATGGTGGCCGAGTTGGCTTAGGACCTTGGTTGCCCTCCTGACTAGCATTTCTCTATTTGGTGGCCAACCTTGGACAGCAACCAGACAAACTGTCCTCCTTCACCAGGTGGCCCATGGACTTTGGCAGACCATCCGACTGTTCCCCTTCGCCAAGTGGTCCACAGACTGGGGTTGGCCACCCAACAAACTTTTTCTCCCACTATCAGGCCTGTGACTGTGTGCTTGGGGAGGAAGGGGGATGTTTCTGTGCTTGCTCTCATAAGGCCGTTTTATCATAGCTATGGTCTCCGGGCATATGGAGCACACAAATGCAAATTGCTCAGTCCATTCATCTTTGAATTGCCGATTTTCACTGTTTACTTCTCGTTTCGCAGCAAACTTGGACTATGCCATCTTTGTTCAGTCTCAGCTCCCACTGCTGGCTACCTCTCTGAAGTTGGCACTGCAGCCGCTTGCATGCTGATAGGCTGTCAGCACACCATTGGCATGGAGATAGCAGTTCACATTTACAGGTGCTGACCTGACTAAAACATGCAGTAAAACAATCACAGCTCTGCCTGCGGGCCACATATACAGTGGTGTGAAAAAGTATGTGCCCCCTTTCTGATTTCTCATTTTATTGTATGTTTGTCACACTTGAATGTTTCAGATCATCAAACAAATTTACATATCAGACAAAGATAACAACTAAACACAAAATGTAGTTTTTAAATGAAGGTGTTCACTATTAAGGGTAAAAAAAAAATCCAAACCTACATGGCCCTGTGTGAAAAAGTGATTGCCCCCAGTTAAAACATAAATTAACTGTAGTTTATCACATCTTTGGAAAGATGAGTTCAATTTCTCTAGCCACACCCAGGCCTGATTACTGCCACACCTGTTCTCAATCAAGAAATCACTGAAATAGGACCTGCCTGACAAAGTGAAGTAGAACAAAAGATCCTCAAAAGCTAGAGGTTTGCCAACAGGTAGGCGAACCCATCCAGCGGTTCATGTCGGACTTGAGGCAGTTCGCTGTTGAGTGTCGGTTCGGGCTGTTAGAGGAAAAAATGGTTTGCTTCCTGTTGGTGGAACACACCAACTCTGCTGTGGTCCAGTCCAAGCTGCTCACATTTCTGGGTGAGTTGATGCTGGCAAGGGCTGTTGAGTTGGCTCTCAAGCTGGAGGCAGCGGATAAGCTAACTTGGGAGCCATGTGAGCGTCTGTCACTACGAGAGTTGGGATCCTCCATGTTCACACAGGTAGTGGATCCGGACAGCGATGGGAGTGTCAAGGAGGACGCCGAGAGTGCCAACGCTGTATGGATGAGGTCTGCCCTGGGGAAGCCCAGGTGTATTGGCTGCGGGTCCACGAAACACCGCTACAAGGACAGAGAGTGAGTGGCAAGGGAAAGCGCTGTGGCAAATGTGGCTGTCTGCATCATTTCATGAGGGTGCACCAGACAGCGAAACAAGAGAGCCGGCGGAGAAATTTGACCCCTCCCGCCCCAACAGGAATTCATACTGTGTCCCCCAGTACCAGTGGGTGCACACATTGCATGGTAGAGTTGGATGGAGTACCAATACTGATGCTGACTGACACGGGGCCAGAGAGTTCTCTGCTGAACTGGGCTACAGTTAGGCAATGTTTTCCCCACTACAGAATGGAGGTGACTCAGCGCTGCTTTGCGGCTATGGAGGAGGACAGCTGGCCACGGTGGGTACCGTCACACTGACGGCTCGGTACAAGTCAACGGAGATGGCCAATGTGGAGTTCATTGTGACGGTGTGTGGCACCAACATCATGGGCTGCAACCTGTTCTATGGCCTCGGGTTTTAAATCAGGAGCAGCGCTGGGGAAGAGTGGTCGGGGTGCGGACTGTGGGACCAACCGGTTCCGAGAGTTTGGGACAATGCTGTGTGGGATGAACAATTGCTGGACACTCCGGAAAGTAGGCAGGCCTTGTCACGGTCAGGGTCGTCACGGGAGGACCCTGGTGCCAGTGTCTGAGTCGCCCTGGACGAGGGTACTGGGCGGCATGGGGGAGAGTCTGTGGCAGCGAGCAATGCCCAAAAGATGGTTCCATGTGTTCCTGGAGCTCGGCCATGGTGGGCCAGTGAACACAGGGCCACATCGGCAGAGTCCGCAGTCGGTCTACAAGCAGTCAGGGCAGGACCGAGTAGCATTGGGAGAGCGAGTGCCAGGCAGAGACACCACAGGCCGTGCAGGACCCTGCTTGGAGTCACGGACTGGGTTTGGGCTTGGGTGGAGGCGAGATCCAGGCGGGTGAGAGACAAGCGGAAGATGGAGCAGTACCAGGGCCGGCTGCAAGGTGACGGGCGAGTGGAAGCATGGTTACCTTCTGCTGTTGGATGGCTCGTGGCGTCGTCCTAATGAGTTACGGCGTGCCTCGAAGGAGGCGGTTGGGCATGGCCCCAGATGATTGGAGCATCCGGAGGTGTGGCAGAGAAGGCACGCCTGGATTGAAGCGACCGGCTGTGGCACAGGAAGCGAGCTACCTCCAGGGGCAGACTAAATAGTGAAGGGTCTGGGGGGGGGGGGGGGGCGCACGGGTCATCCTCACCGAGCTATGGATATGTATATGTTGTTAGTTGTTAATCTGTATTTATAGTTTGGAGATTATTTTGATGTTCTGTTCTAAGTAGGAAACACGGCAGTAGTTTTTATTTAGTTTCTGACTGGACTTTTATATATCATAAGTGGCAGAATAACCTGCCTCGCTGTGTGTGTGTGTGGGGGGGGGGGACAGCAGTCTACCCATCTCCCCTAATTTTTGTTATTTTGTGTGAATGCCAGAGGCCCTTTTTGTGATTTTAGTTTGGTTTTGTTTAGCGAATGATTCGGGTTCCAAATTGGGGTGGGCTGATTGTATGTGTGCTTTGGATTTTTCTACAGGGGGTGGGGGTGGGGGGGGTAGGGGTGGTGGTGGTGGTGATAATGTAGCCATTTATTGTTCATATATTGTAGTTCATATGGAGCTCGTATTTGTGTGGCACAGGGTTGTGGCTCCGCCTTCAAGTCCCGCCAACCCCATGGGTATAAGAAGGGCTGCAGGTAGGGGGGGGCGGTCTCTTCTGCCTTTACCTCTGCCAGTGGCTGTATGTGTGGTTAGATGCACTACACCCTGTGTAAGAATAAACGTGTGTTCAGCTCCACTGCTGGTCTCCTCCTTGACTCCAACTTCAGACAGCACTGACGAGAAAAAAGTCAAACTTTTTGGAAGGTGTGTGTCCCATTACATCTGGCATAAAAGTAACACAGCATTTCAGAAAAGGAACATAATACCCACAGTAAAATATGGTGGTGGTAGTGTAATGGACTGGGGCTGTTTTGCTGCTTCAGGACCTGGACCACTTGCTTCTGCCCTTCAGAGAGAACAGACGCCTTTTTCTTTGCTCCCTTTTACCCTCCTTCCCTCCCTAACTGAGAATCCCAGCTTGCTGTCTTGTCTGCGTCGCTGTCTTCTGGCTGAATCTTGAACCAAACGAAAAAAATGGATTTGGTGACCGGCTTTAATAAGATTAACAACATTTTATATAAATTCGGGCCAGGGGGAGCCCCTATGGAGAGACCCATGGATTGGAATGCATGTGTCTGCATGATTCGACTGAGGATGTGGAAACATCTACCTGGTTTGGCTAGGATCACAGGATTTTCTGCTGATTGGCTCTGGAGTTTTTCCTGGTGTATCGAAAAATTAACTGGAAGAGCTAATTAAAAGCGGTCCCGGCATAGCTGCTTCTCAACAATTCGACTAGACGGGGGAGTGCACTAACTATCGGCAATGATAACATGGAAATTACCATCTGCATGCACTGTAGAGGGATGGACTCTACCGGACATGTTTACCCATGTTCTAGAAGGGAAACATCTGGAGTCGTCTTTGGTGCCTCCAAGGAATGGATTTAAAGCCTATGTATGGAAATTATGAACACAGGATTGCTGGAGATGTAAAAATCTATGCTCTGAGTGATCTGTGTCTATCAGACCTTGAATTCGCCCTGTTGTCTATTTTCCTCCTGGATTAAGACAAAACAGAAGATTGTGCTTCTTTTTCATAAACATTCTGGGTCTGCATCTGAACTCTCATTGACATGTGACTGGCTCAGGAAATTTCCATCTGCCATGCCTCAAGGACATGCTTCCGAGTTTCAGACACTAAGACATAACATCTCGGCTGGGAGAGATTTTGCTGCCTCCAGTAACTGATAAACACCCACCTGCATTCAACATACACGAACACACTGATTCATATATACTGAATTACACCCATCCATTCACTGATTCTCTCTGACTTCTGGTCTTTTGGTTTTTTGTGGTTGATTGTTGCTCTGTGCTATTGAGAGATTTTTTTTCATTGTAATCATAATCTGCTTAAATATAAGCTGTATTCTGATAACGAAGTTTTTTTTTTCTCTCCTCCCCCCTTGTGTCGTTCCCTCCCCTCCCCTCCCTTTCTTATCTATCTCTGTTTGATGAGGCGCCTATTATGGCTGCCGTGTCGTTGTGTCGCGCGCATGCGCACCAATGTCAAGTCAAGTTCCTCGTGTGTTTTTTTACATGCTTGGCAATAAAGTTTATTCTGATTCTGATTCTGATTCTGATTCTGGAAGACTTGCTGGGGTAAATGGAACCATGAATTCTGCTGTCTGCCAAAAAAAATCCTGAAGGAGAATGTCTGGCCATCTGTTTGTGACCTCTTGCTGAAGCACACTTGGGTTCTGCAGCAGGACAATGATCCAAAACATATCAGCAAGTCCACCTCTGAATGGCTTAAGAAAAACAAAGTAAAGACTTTGGAGTGGCCTAGTCAAATTCCTGACCTGAATCCGATTGAGATGCTGTGGCATGACCTTAAAAAGGTGGTTAATGCTCGAGAACCCTCTAATGTGGCTGAATTACAGCAATTCTGCAAAGATGAGTGGGCCAAAATTCCTCCAAAAGCCAAAAGTAACACCAACAAAAGATACAAAAAAGGAGAAAAGCACCCTCCCAGGGTGGGTGGTTGGGGCACAAGGCCAGGTGGGCCAAAACAAACTGTAACACCCCCCCCCCACACACACACACACAGACACACACACAGAGTCCAAAACAAACAACAGAGTTTGTGGGGTGCACAAAGTCCACAACCCCAACACAACTCATGGCGGGTCAGGAGGCCTACCCAAGTCCAAAGGGCCTTGAACTGGAGCACAATATGGGTTGGGGGGGCCTACTCAAGTCCAAGGGACCCCAGACCAGAATACACTGTTGATCAGGCAGTCTGCCACTGTCTTCAGGCTACAGGTCCACAGAACACGACAGGTCAGGAGACCAACCCCAGTCCATGGTCCCCCAGACCAGAATGCAGGATAGGTCGGGTAGCCTGTCACTAACCTTAGGCCAATGAACAACAGACCAAGGTGGAACAGTGGCTGCACGGACACAGAGCTCATCAAACACAAACAAAGGAGCTCTATGCTTTGCAGCCAGTGACTGCAGCATGCTGACCTCAGAAGCCGATGGTGGAGGCGTACCAGCCTCTGGAACAGCAGGCGGATCGGACTGCTTTGATGGCCCAGGTGGAGCAGACGGGCTGGACAGTCCAGGAGGAGCGGCCTGTTCGGATGGCCCAGGTGGAGCAGACTGCTGAAATGGCCCAGGTGGAGCAAGCTGCTTGCATAGGGCAGCACGGTGGTGCAGTGGTTATCACTGTTGCCTTACAGCTAGAAGGTTCCTGGTTCAAATCCCCAGGCTGGCAGGGGTTGGAACCTTTCTGTGTGGAGTTTGCATGTTCTCCCTGTGCTGCGTGGGTTTACTCCAGGGGCTCCGGTTTCCTCCCACAATCCAAAGACATGCATGTTAGGTTAATTGGCTGTTCTAAATTGTCCCTAGATATCCGTTTCCTATAGGCCCTTAGAATAGAGGGTTAGTATTAGTGAAAGCGCTTTGAGTGGTCTTTGAGACTAGAAAAGCGCTATATAAGTGCAGGTTAGTTAGTTAGTTAGTTAGTTAGTTAGTTAGTTAGTTAGTTAGTTAGCATAGCCCAGGTGGAGCGGACTGCTTGGACGGCCCAAGTGGAGCGTGGTCCTCCTGCAACTCCTCTCTAGACATGGCCACCCCGGACAACAGAGGAGAACAGGAGGTCAGTGAGGTGACACCACAGTCATTAGCAGCAGAGACTGGTGGTGAGGGCCCAAAAACTGGAGGAATGTGCATTTGGGTCCCCGTATCAGAAGCAAGGCAAGTCTTAACTCCTGGTGTCCTACTGCTAGGGTGATGGCCTCAGGATGAGCTGTAACTATAAATCGAGGTGAGGACATGGGGCCACCTCCTGACATGCCCCATCTGCCTTGGCCCATGTTAAGGAGAAAACACTGCACACGCTGCTAAATTGCTTTCATCCAGATGTCTGCCCTGCTCAATCTTATATAACTTCTTGCTTGGTACCTTAACCATTTTTTTTTCTAAAACTGGATCTACTGGAAAAGAAATTGATATGATTTTTTTGTGCCTTATCTGTCACACTTTGCTTGGAATTTTACACATATCAGAGACAGTTTGTCTATAAAGTAATAATCATGCAAGTTGTGGCCACTCACACTGACTGTGTTATGGTGCGGTCCTCGCGGATCGCTACTGGGACACTATAGACCAGCTGATGAGTTTCTACATTTATGAAACAAAGACGTAAACTACAAAATAATGAGCCTCGTGGGGCAAAACATAAATAAAGGCGAGACACAACACTTGCATACAATTTTAGCGAGGATAGAACCGAACGCTGGAAAGAACTGGCCTTGGGCGTAGGGAAACCAGACTGACAAAGGCGAAGGTTCGCCGAAGGTAAGGTTCCAAGGTTGTCATAGCCAGGAGCGGCACTGGGGTTAAGCTCCCAGTGCTCATAAAATGCTCCTTACGGCGTGCGTCTCGAAAAGCCTCTGACAACTAAGTCCAACTCCTAGCCTGCCCATGTGGTTTAGTCTCTAAGCCCGGTGGAACTGCTTTTACTAATAGGAGAAGGGGCGAGGGCGGATCTCTGGCGCCTTAAAACCAGATGCTTCGGGTAGATGGTGGCTCGTCAACCTGGGAAGGTAGCCCATCTAGGGGAAGGTAAACCCTGATTTCAAACCTCCGCTGCCTTATGGCACACCCAGTCACGGGAAAGGCTTCGGGAGTCAACCCTGAGGAAAAATCCGGAGTCGGAGCCCCTAAGGCAGTTCTCTGTTGTGCTCAACATCATTCTGGCAGCTCCTGCGACGGCGCTGGTGCCAAACTATAGCAGCCCTGCTGTTCCTTTGGATTCATCAGTGACGTGGAGAGGTGGGACATGCTGCATGGGTAACATCTTGTCCTCCATATCTTCCTGCCCAGGCTTGAATCCTACCAACGTCCAACGCTGGAAGGTAGAACACCGGTGCGCATCGGCCTGTTCAGCCACAGGCGGTGCTGTTCCAGCAGAGTAGACGTTTAGGATTCTCTTCCATGGTCATCATAGACCGACGGAGGCTGGCGAAAGGCAAAGGTTGCAGCCCCGAGCAAACAGAGCTGCTCCCTTAAATAGGGCTTGATAGATTAATCAGCTGATGAAAGGTCATCAGCTGATAGGAATCCAGTTGTCTCGTGGAGCTTGGCTCTGACAGCCGGAAGCACAGCCGAGACGCTGTCATAATAAAAGCCTGGAGACCAAGAGGTGCACCAGAGGAGAGAACGGGGACCTACCGCACAACCCGAGTGCAGACAGAGTCAACACACGGACCATGACAGTTGCCCCTGTTCACGAGGCAGATTCCAGATGCTGTGTAACATTGAGCCCCCCCACCTGGAAGGTCAACAGGACCACCCCAGGGAGGGAGGAGGGGGGGGGGAAAGGCCAAGGAGGGCCAGAGTCCAACCTCATCATAGAGGAAGACATTAAAAAAAAATAAACAGAAAAAACAGGCTATAACAATGAAAACAGAGTAAGGACAACAGGGACCAAAAAAACTACAGGCACACACCCTGCACCCAAGCAAAACCTATGGGGAGAAGACAGAGAAACTCAAATGACTGCAGACAGATCGTAAACAGTCCAACAGAGTCACAGAAAAAAAAAAAATCTTCATAACCCACAGAGAAAACAAGGAACTCAAATACATGCACAAAATGCAGCATACACCCATAATACCAGGGAGGAGGGAAAAAAAAAACTCATGCTATAAAGCAGTGACCAATACAATATACAGTAGTCCAGGTAACGGGCAGCCAACAGAGAAACAACCCTCAGACTACAGAGGAGGGAGAGAAAAAAATGCGCTAAGGAGCGGTGAAATACACAATTCAATAACACCAGTGCATCCCTAAAATTACAGAAGAGCAGAAAAAAACCCCCCACAGGGATGACAGCAGGCAAAACACAATAGCATGGAATCAAATAGTTCGGGGGTCTTCCTGCATCTAGCGTCCAAATCGCTGGCAGGGGAAAAAGGATAAGTTCGGGCGGCCTACCCCAGTCCCAGGCCAGGAAAAACAGTACCTCTAGCGGCCGGACCAGGTCACCGAACAGAGAGTTAAAGGGCCTTTTCCACTAGCACGCTTTAGCGCGACACGGGACGGCTCAGCACGCTTTGTACGCTTTTCCACAAGCCCCAACACGGTTTAACAGCCGCAATTCTCAGCCCCGCTCCAGGGCAGGGTACAGCAGTGCTGAGCTGTGCCGTGTTGTGACGTTAACAGACTGGTCGCCGCTGATTGGTCAGGTCGTAACCGGCGCTGATTGGTCAGGTTGGAACCGCCCCTCTCCTCCTCCTCATCTACCAAATCTTCACGACCTTCTCAATAAAGTTTTTGAAAAAAAAAAAAAAAAATCTTCACGACCGCCTTTACTCAGCACGCAACCACTGTTGCCGGTTCCTTTTCAGTGTATTGCTGTGCTATTTTCATTTATTCTCTATCAAAAATGGCTTCGTGTAATAAGGGTGTTCCATGGACCAATAAGGAGGTGCAGTGTCTGCTCACTGCATTGTCAGACGAACGTATGCAGCGCGAGTTACACGGAGCCGCCCGGAATGAAAAAATATACCGGGAGGTCTCGACATCGGAGTCCTTTAACGGTGAGTTTTATTTTTTTTTTATTGTGCGTTTTTTTCGCAAATATATTCGGTAAGACGCTCAGTTTATTTATGCAATAAAAAAGCTGTTCATTTGTGGATGGATCGCTGCTTTATTGCAGCACACTGCGGACTAAAGCTTTTATTTTAATTATTCATGTGAACAATACGCTGAAATAAGCTTATGTATTCTTGTTAAAAACTATTGTCTTTTCTGTATATATTGCACTTTCATGCTGTATTTTATTGTGTGCATTTTCCTTGTAGAATCATCCCACGCGTCCGCCGCGACAGCCCGCACGGATTATTCAACCGAGCCATCCTGACCCACAGCTGGCAGAGACGCCTTCATTCATCCGAGTCGTGACCCAGTTTGGGAAGCTGGTGTAGACACTCAGTGGTCGGCGTGTATAAAATGTCGATTAACCTTCATGTTGTGTTGCAAAGTTTTTTTTTTCTTTTAATATTTTGTATATAATAAAATGGAATTGTTTTGGAAAGTGTGGTTTGTCTGTTATAACACTGAATTATAAAACAGTATAATTACATAGAAATTCCATTACCTAATCTGATCAAAATGATACTGATCTTCCTGTCAGGGGTCAACCATTGTAAAAGTAATGTAATTTTTAACTAGACCAAAAAACAAATGTTTTTGTAAGCTTTCTGTTCTTTTTATTGAAATATCATAAAAAATTAGCCCCACATGATCCAGTTTTAAACTTTGGGTAAATTTTTTATGTTAACTTATAAGAAGTTGCACAGTTGGACTTTAAAATGCAGCAGGAGAGACTGATCAAGCTTACAAGTCAAAGTAGGTAAAAAAGTAAGTATATGTAAATTGAATGTTCTATCGGCATTCCAAATTCAGAGAATTACAATACTTTAGAAGGAGTGTAGCATCATCTAAACGGAAAATAATAATACTGTTGTTCCAAACGTTGACCTGAAGGTGAAAAACATGATTTTTTTTAATTCAGTACATCCAAAATGCCCTAGGATGTAAAAAATAATAATTTGGTGTTGGGCAGTGTGCCACCGTCTCATTATTTAATACGAATAAAAACAAGTTTCAGCTCATTATTTCTAGGTCATTTGGCAGTTAATTCAAAACAAAAGTGACTTGTGTTGTTGCAGCTTAATTATGAGATAAAATTAATTGTGAGATAAATCCACAGAGCGAGCAAGGCAATAATCCTTGGATCCTTTTTTGTCTCGTGTAAATAAGGACTCAGTTGGGTGCGTAACGTCACGGGAGTGTGGCCCCGCCTCGCTGAGAATCTGCTGCTGCCCCGCTTCTAAAACCTCCTAACACAAACCATCACAGCACAAGCACAACACCGTGCTAATGGAGACAGAAGCATTCCGAGCCGTACTGAAGTGAATCGAGCCGTACCGAGGTGTGCTGGGCTAGTGGAAAACAGGCTTAAGTGTGTCAGGTGGCCGACCCAGAACGCCAAACAGGCAAAGCAATCTCCTAGGTGGCCGACCCACGTCGTTCAGCCACCAGGACCGCAGGGGAGAATTCGGAGACGGCTTCCCTGTAGAGAAGAATAGCGAGGGAGAGCTGAGACGATAACGGGAAATCCCAGCGGCCCCAGATGGAAGGGAAAAGGGAATGGGAAAAGGGAAAGGGACCAGTCCGGCGTCGATCAGCGAAGGATCTGCAACTCCTTCTCCGAACCCCACACGGACTGGCGCTGTGCTCCAGTTGGATCCCAAGCGGATCGGTGCAGCACCCATGACGGACCCCGATTGGGCCGGAACCACACCCATGACGGACCCCGACTGGGTAAGAGCTGCACCCACAACGGACCCTGACTGGGCCAGCGCAGCACCAGGGACCGCCTCCAAACCTGAACCCAGAACCTCCAGTACAGAGACCGGGATGGACTCCACACCAGTGACCCTGGGAGAAGGCTCAGGAGAAGAAAGAGAACCGGGATCAGGATCACCGGCAGCGACAGATCCCAGCGAGACAAGCTCAGATGCAGCAGACGACTGCACCCGGCTCGTCTCCCCGAGAGACAGGCAAAAATGCTCCAGAATTGAGAGGAGAAAGACAAAATAGAGCACTTGCCTGATCTCGAGTTCTGTCGCCGTCTAGGACTTGGACGATCCGGGTTCCGATGGAAGAAGGTTGTCTTCTGGTTCCCACTCGGCTACGGCGGGCTCTGCAGCCGGCATGGTGTCCACAGTCCAGAGATTCCCGAGTGCTGGAAAGGACTGGCCTCGGGCATAGGGAAACCAGACTGACAAAGGCGAAGGTCGCAGCCCCGCGCAAAAAGAGCTGCTCCCTTAGATAGGGCTTGACAGAATAATCAGCTGATGAAAGGTCATCAGCTGATAGGAATCCAGCCGTCCCGTGGAGCTTGGCTCTGGCAGCCGGAAGCACCGCCGAGACGCTGCCATAATAAAAGCCTGGAGACCAAGAGGTGCGCCAGAGGAGAGAACGGGGAACTACCGCACAACCCGAGTGCAGACAGAGTCAGCACACGGACCATGACGGACTGCCTGTCTTAATGAATGAACACAACTTGGCAGACAACTGACATTCAGGTATGAATGTTGTTTATTTACAGCCGTGGACAAAATTGTTGGTACCCCTCTGTTAGTGAAAGAAAAACCCACAATGGTCACAGAAATAACTTGAATCTGACAAAAGTGGTAATAAATAAAAAGTCTATGAAAATTAACCAATGAAAATCAGACAATGCTTTTGAATTGTGGTTCAACAGAATTACTTTAAAAAATGAACTCATGAAACAGGCCTGGACAAAAATGATGGTACCCCTAGAAAAGATAAATGAAATTATGAAATGAAAATATTGTGACCATAGGGACATGTTCAACCAAGATGTGTCCTCTAATTAACATCACAGGTGTCTACAAACTTGTAATCAGTCAGTCGGCCTATTTAAAGGGTGACAAGTAGTCACTCTGCTGTTTGGTGACATGGTGTGTACCTCACTAAACATGGACCAGAGGAAGCAAAGGAGAGAGTTGTCTCAGGAGATTAGAAAGAGAATTATAGACAAGCATGTAAAGGTAAAGGCTATAAGACCATCTCCAAGCAGCTTGATGTTCCTGTGACTACAGTTGCACATATTATTCAGAAATGTAAGATCCACGGGACTGTAGCCAATCTCCCTGGACGTGGCCGCAGGAGGAGACGGATAATACGGATGGTAACAAAAGAGCCCAGAACAACCTCTAAACACATTCATGGTGAACTCCAAGGTCAAGGTACATCAGTGTCAGATCGCACCATCCGTCGTTGTTTGAGCCAAAGTGGACTTCATGGGAGACGACCAAGGAGGACACCACTGTTGAAAACAAATCATAAAAAAGCCAGACTGGAATTTGCCAAACTGCATGTTGACAAGCCACAAAGCTTCTGGGAGAATGTCCTATGGACAGACGAGACAAAACTGCAACTTTTTGGCAAGGCACATCAGCTCTATGTTCACAGACGCAAAAATGAAGCATACCAAGAAAAGAACACTGTCCCTACTGTGAAACATGGAGGAGGTTCTGTTATATTCTGGGGCTGCTTTGCTGCATCTGGCACAGGGTGTCTTGAATCTGTACAGGGTACAATGAAATCTCAAGACTATCAAGGTATTCTAGAGAGAAATGTGCTGCCCAGTGTCAGACAGCTTGGTCTCAGTCGCAGGTCATGGGTCTTGCAACAGGATAATGACCCAAAACACACAGCTAAAAACACCCAAGAATGGCTAAGAGCCAAACATTGGACTATTCTAAAGTGGCCTTCTATGAGCCCTGATCTAAATCCTATTGAACATCTGTGGAAGGAGCTGAAACATACCGTCTTTAGAAGGTACCCTTCAAACCTGAGACAACTGGAGCAGTTTGCTCATGAGGAGTGGGCCACAATACCTGCTGAGAGGTGCAGGAGTCTCATTGACAGTTACAGAAATCGTTTGATTGCAGTGATTGCCACTTTTGTCAGATTCAAGTTATTTCTGTGACCATTGTGGGTTTTTCTTTCATTAACAGAGGGGTACCAACAATTTTGTCCATGTGTGTATTATATTTATATTCACTGCTCTTATTTTCTTATCTTCTAAATTACTGCTCTAAGTGTTGCTATCCCTGTGCTGTTGCAATCCTGGAATTTCCACATTGTGGGACTAATAAAGGTTTATCTTATCTTATATTAATTAGTTTATTTATAAATAATTGCTATTGCATTTATTTATAACCATCATGTACTGAACATGCTAAGTGCGGACTGTCGCAAATGATGACAGCCCGTTGACATAGAACTGACAGCAGGCAGGACCAGTAACAGGACGTCCCATTCGGAATGTGTTCAGAACGTTCCGTACTATACAAACCGTTCTATGTCTTAGCAGGCACTAGGTCCTGCTTCTCAATTACAGCTAATTTGTAATTAATTATAAAGACTTTCATGATAAGTTTTGGAGGTTTTTACACTTTTTTGCTCGTAAGTAAATAAACTCCTATTTATCACCTCCAATATGGCCGCCAACCCTATTTTGACCCTGTCGGAAGTCACAGGATCAAAAACTATCAACATTGAAACTAAGTTTAACATAGTCAAAAGTTAAATCAGTGACACTGACAGAACACTGGATCACAAGAGATTGAAATAAAGGAAGGCAAAACTCATAACTACTGAGGAAAAAATTCAAAAAATAAAGTGAAGGAAATTGATTTAAATTTCTAAAACAGACTGGAGCCTGGAAGGTTAGGCTATGATAGTTGACGTTAGATAAATTGGACTTGGATGTTTTGTTGTCTACACCACAATCTGTTGGCCTCTTGGTCAGAAAACCCTGAGTATATCTGTGAACATCTATGTTGATGCATTCCTGGAATGATACAGTACCTCTGGCATGTCGACCAAAAAAGAACCCCCCCCCCCCCCAAACACACACCTACACACACACACACACACACATGCACACACACAGCCCACTTCCATTTACAGCAGCATCAGTTAATAGTTTGTTCTATTACAGGAAACAGCACATGGACAGAACAGTGACAGAGACTGGAAATGACCTCCATGGGGACCGTCTCAGTTTCAGATGTCATCGTCAAAGTCAACACACTGTTAGCTGAATCAAACCTGGACAAAATCAGAAAAAATCTAGACTTAAACAATGAAAAAAAATTGTTATCCCATTCATATAAAGGCCACCACTCGTATTTGCAGATTTTGCTTCTTGTTTTAAATATATATTGATATGCTGACAACTCATATGCTAAAGCTGCCAATCAGAAATAAAGTCAGAGGCCATAATACATGTTGTAATATGAGGAATACCATGGGGAAAACACTAGCTGGTAACAGAAACTGGGGTTTGGCATTAATGGTAGCAAACAGGTGAATCTTCAAGATCTAGCTAACAAGCTAGCTCAATGTGGGTGCTTGCTACAAGCCTGTTTTTCTTGCAGCTCTAAGGCATAGAATGGAAGACCATAGCTAATGCACAGTTTCTCTGTTTACATCTCTAAATATTCTGAACATCTTAAAAAGCAAAACTGAAATATTCAGGTTTACAACTGATAACATTTTCATCTCTACCACTGTTTCCACTCTCACTGGCTGTCTCACTGAAATAAGAGCCTGGATGAGCCACACCTTCCTCAAACTAAAGTACAATAAATCTGTCATTCTCACCATCCTGCTTCCACTCCTCCAAGAACTTTGGACTCAACATTGATTGTTACACTGTCAGTCCATCCTCCTTCATCCATAACCTTGGGATCATCATGGACCCCATTCTGTCCTTCAGATCGCATATCAAAAATATCACTCAAACATCTTTTATTCACCTCTGGAACACTGTTCACCATCATCTCACCATTTCCTCATCTGCTGCCAAAGAGCTCATCCACACTTTATATCTTTTAGACTGGACTACTGCAACAGCATCCTGTATGGCCTGCCCTCCTCTGACCTTCAGAAACTCCAGTATATTCAGAACTCACCCACTCCCATTCCAGAGACCGCATCACACTAATCCTCCTGAAGCTACACTGGCTCCTATCACAGTACCAGTACCAGTGTTTTCCCTGGTACACTCAGATTTCTGTGGGGAATTGTGTCGCTTCACTTTTATTTGGCCCATAAAATTGCAAATAATTTGCCATTGTTGTGCCATTGTGGGTTGTGTAGGCACACATGCATCCATGAACAACAATATCAATTTTTTCCTTTGTTTTTGACCATTTAAGAAGTTAAATGATATAATTTCCCACAGAAACCTGAATGTACCAGGGTACCCTGGTTTAACAACAGTGCAGTACCAGTTTCGCTTCAAGAGTCTTCTCATAACCCTACAAAGCCCTCAATAACCTTGTGCCTCCATACCTCATTGACCTTGTCCAACGTCACTCCCAAACTCTCCGTCTCAGATCATCTGATTCTAACCTTCTGACCCTCATCACCAGAACCAAGCACCACTCCATGGGTGATAGACCCTTTGCCATTGCTGCCCCAGCCCTCTGGAGCATTCTCCCTTCAAACATCCACAACTCAGACTCACTACATTCATTCAAAATCCAACTGTTCAAGATAGCCAATAGCACCTGATTGCTATTGTTTATTGTGCCAGACTTTTGTAAAGCCTCTTTGAGTGCATAGAAAAGTGCCATACAAGTCTTGTGTATTATAATTATTATTATTGGTCCATTTACCTGAAGGACGGAGACAATAATCTGAGACCGACCAGCCTCAACGGCAATGGTGGTCAGAGTGGTAAAAGAAAGAAAAGGCTTCTCCATTCCTACTCTTCCAGTTTTACTTTCCTCTGTCCTCTGTTGTCCAATTTCTCAGTCTCTTCAGTATCTCCAGTTGTCATCAGAAAGCTTTAGATCCAGCAACAAGTTGAGGAAATATGTGAATAATATGGTATGTGAAACTGTGTGGTCTTGCTTCTACACTCCCACTCATTTATTTCCATTGTCTTTCTTCTGTCATCCAACATTGGTAGTTCCACAAACTCACAAACCACTCCATAAGAAGAGTATGAGGGTGAACCAGTCCAGATCAATGACTGTGCTCTAGCTCTGGCAGAGGAACCATCTACAGAAAACAAAGAATGTACATTACAGTGACATGAATGCCTGAGGTTCTACGGTATGTATAATTTTTTTTCCTGTTCAGAGCTTTCCATCTGTTCTACAAATTGTTTCCTTTGGTGTGTGCTGGTTTTGTGCCCAGTTGGTGATCAAAGGTTCCTAAGATATAAATCAGAGATGGACAACTTTGGTGGTAGTGAGGGCTACAAAATTTTTCCTCACTTAATGAGGGCTCCATTATCACTGAAGAACAGCTGGGATCTGTCTGGTCTCAGTCATAAAACGTCAGTTTGAAAACTGCAACTACCATCAAAAAGCTTCACGCCAAACACCTCAGAGTAAGTCTGAGAAGAAACAGAAGACTGTACCTGAGCGACGTTCCTGGAGATCAGGATGGTTCCCTGTTCAAAGTGGAGAGCCTGGAAAAGTCTGAGAGGAAACAGCTGAGTGGTGTGTGTGTGTGTGTGTGTGTGTGTATAAATAGATGTGGGTTCAAGTTGGATTATCACACAGCTGAAGGACAGGGAGGCATCTGACTTCCACAAACAAACACTCGTGTATTTTTCAGCAACATACACTGTAAAAACTCACAAATAATCACAAAACCACCTCAGTCATTTTTTTTTTGGGGGGGGGAGCAGGATTTCTGGTACAATGTTTCAGCTTTAACCATTCATACAGTACATTTTCTTTAGGAACTGCCAAAACTTCCTTGTCCTTTTGATTTATATGCCAAGACCTTCTCCTTTTTTCCATGGAATTTTAATGATAAAAACAAAATAAGTTAGAGGCAAATAATGTAATCTGTTTTGGTGATGCTGGTGTAGGATAAAATTAAGCTTGAAATTAAAAAACAAATGAAATTTCAACAGCAAATAATGATTACAGTACATTATGTGGAAAAAGACATGAACATGATGCATATGATTATGATGAACAATGAATTTAAACTCTACATTACACTGAAACTGCTTGGGAGCAGCTCTGCGATCCACATGGTGGGGACATCGATGGCCTCACTCACACCATCACGGACTACATCAGTTTCTGTGTGGACAACACCGTACCCACCAAAACCATACGATGCTGCTCGAACAACAAACCCTGGATCAAACCCTGGGGGTTTACCTTTCCGGTTCCGGTTCCGCCGGACCGGTGGCGCCACACGAGTCGGCTGCCTGTTGCAACAGCCTTTTTTTTTATCTTCCTTCTTCTTTCTACACCTTTCACTCTGTATATATATCACGGACGCACGGATCGCCCCGGGGGTCTCCCGGGTCGGCGGACGGAGCCACGGTTTGCAGCGGGAGACGTTACAGCGGGGAGGAGCTAGTGCTAGCTAGCACTTGGCCGCCGCCCGGTGCTAATGGGAAACTCGACATACCGGGAGCTGTAGCAAGAACGACGCGGGTGCCGGGCTGGAGTTTAGGCGGCGTGAAAGAAATATAAGACAGAATAATAAAGAGCGATGGCAAGAACCAAGCAGACCGCCCGTAAAATCTACTGGAGGAAGAAGCCCCCCAGGAGACAGCTAGCCACCAGGGCTGCTCGGAGAGGCGCTCTGGCCACCGGCAGAGTGAAGAGGCCTCGCCGTCACAGGCCCGTGGCTCTGAGAGAGATCCGTCGCTGCCAGAAATCTACGGAGCTGCTCATCCGTAAGCTGCCCGTCCAGCGCCTGGTGAGGGAGATCGCTCAGGACTTCAAGACCGTCCTGCGTTTCCTGAGCTTCGCCGTCATGGCTCTGCAGGAGACCTGCGAGGCCCACCTGGTGGTCTCTTCTTCGCTAAGGGGGTCACCATCATGCCCAAACACTTCCAGCTGGCCTGCTGCATCCGCGGAGAGAGAGCTTAGACTTTCTGCTGCACATTCACCAGCCATAATGCTCTGCACTGTGTGTCTATATATATACATTTATAGTAATATGGACATATGTTTACTAGATGTTGTTTTTTTCTTGCCTTCTGATTGTTGCTCTGAGTGTTGCTATCCCTGTGCTGTTGCAATCCTGGAATTTCCCCATTGTGGGACTAATAAAGGCTTATCTTATCTTGTCTTATCTTATCTTATCAACCCTGAGATTAAAACACTTCTGAGAGAGAAGAAGAGGATCTTCAGGTCGGGGAACAGGGAGATGCTGAAGTCCGTACAGAGGGAGCTGAGGAGGAAGATCAGAGAAGGCAAGGACAGGCTTCAGGAAGAAGATGGAGAACAAGCTGCAACAGAGCGACTTCGGTGGGGTCTGGAGAAAATTTCATCCAAATCCATCCAGTAGTTTTTGTGTAATCCTGCTACACAAATACAAACAAGGTCCTTGGTGGAGGTGTGTATTCTCAGATCATCACCCATGATTTGTGGCTGTAGCTTCCGATTTGTTGCTAATTGGTTCCAGCTGGTGGGTTGAGCCCTGAGCCTTGGCCCTCGCCAGTCTACAGCCACACCCCTCCCTCTGCTTGGTATTTATTGGGTGACAGTGGGGCATTCAGTGTTGTGGCATCAGTCTACACTGCACAGTCTAGTCTATGGTCACCTGCCTATGTTGATGTCCTAGAGCTGTTGGGTTCTCGTTTACCTTGGACTACTATGGTGTTGCTTTTCCCCAGAGCCTGCTGAGCTCCGACGCCCTATGTAAGTCTTCCCTTGTTTTTAACTGCCCTTCTTTTCCACTTCCCGGTTCCACCCTAGGAGTGGGTGGGGCTTCTCCTTCTTTCAACTGAGCTCAGACTCCCAGCGCTTGCGTGCCTAACTGTGTTTTCCCAATTGTACATTTTCTTGTACTTTGTGTGTTTTTGAGTTGTCCCATTCTGTTAATACATTCACTTCACCTGCATTTTGGGCTCGAACTAATTCAACTGTTCGCTGCGAGATTACGCAGCAGACATGACAATAAACAAGGTGCTTCACAGCAAAATTCACAACAGGTGTTTGATCCATTAATCGACCAATAAAGTTTCTGGTTCAATCAGAATTGGCATTTAACAGTCCTTTTCATCATGTTGTTCATCATTTTGACATCATGAGACCAAAACAACACCTCACAATTGATCAACATTACCTCGCCATTGTGTTGCTTCAAACAGGATGTTGTCAGAGGGGTGTGGCCACTGAGCTTAGAGTGTCACAGAGTGTAATCAGCTGGTTGCAACAGAGAGAGAGAGAGAGACTGGAGGAGTCCCAGAAAGGAATAGAAGTGGATGTCATTTGGCCACATACCTCACTGATGACTACTCCATTGTGAACAGTGCCCGGCAGGCCCTGCAGAACCAGATGATAAATACCACTCAACTCAGGCACAGTTGAGGGCGGTTAGAGGCACTCAAGTATCATGTCAGAGCATTCAAAACCGTTTATATCAGCGTGGTCTGATCCATGTTTTTATGATTGTTGCAGCCCAAAAAGCTTGAATTTGTGGGAAATTTTTAAAAAAATGTACGGTAAAAGTTTTGATGTTTAGCAAGGATTTTTTTGCATTAAAAGTTGTGGGAAGAATTACAATTTTTGAAGTAGATAATTTTTTCCATAGTTTACTGCAGTGATATTTTGTATAACACCACTAGAAAAGCACAGGATTGCCATAAATTTCCTATTAAACAGTGATTTGTAAATTCATAAGAAACTTCTGCTCTACAGAAAAACTATGTTGCAGCACAATTAAGTGAGAATGAAGTACTAGATCCTCATACATTTGTCATCAAAATGACCAACACTGTAGGCTACTCTTGCTGAGAACCTGAATAAAAAGGATGAAAAAATAATTATCCATTACAAGAGCTAAACTGCACTGAATGCATGTTAAAGGTTACAGATTTGGAAATCATGGCAGCAGCTTCATTTGAAAACTCCCTGACCACAGCGGTCCCCAACCACTCAGTCCCGAGCACAGAGAAAACAGAAATAATTTATTCTGTTGCTCTGTATTGTCAATCCAAGTCTGTGTTTTTCTGGAAAAAAAAATGACTGAATATTCTCTTTCTTTCTCTGCCTGACTCCTACCTGTCTGTCTGCTGCACGTCTTGACACACACCTGTCTCATCAGATATTCATCTTTCCTTTACCGGGAGGAGGGGCTCTCCTTGGGGGTTTGCCGGGTGTGTGTTGGTCCATGTTCAGACCGAAGATTCACAGCTTTAAAGCTGATTTGACCTCTAAAGATGGATAAAATGGTACAACACTGGCTGTTGTGTTAGATTTACTCATTTGTTTGTGGTTTTACGGTGTCTCTCCTCATGCATGCTCCAGCAACGGGGTGCTTCTCAGGCAGGTGGACTTTTAGCAACACAAACCCGGCACTTCATACACGTGGTCAAAACAGAGACGTGGGGAGATGTCCACCAGAGGGCCGGGAAAGACGAAGGAAGGGACAGTGTGGGAAAATTCCTGGGAAAGAGGTTTTTTTTTTTTAATCACACACTCTGTTTTTTTGCTAATGTTTTCCGTTAATACTCAATGTAAACATGGAAGTGAGAGCAGTGCAGTCACAAATTTGATTGCTTAAACGTGTCATGAACCCTCCCGTGTGCTTTTCCAATGCGCACGGCGAGGGGTGAAATGAGGATTTACATGCAGGGTTCCACCAACACACATTTATTAACATAAAGCCCTACAAAGAGGTATGATGAAAAACTTACAGTGGGCGTTCGGGGGCCGGCATCGCCCACGAACGCATGACATAAGGTGTGAATCATGCCGTAGTGGAGCTGACAGTACATTGATGCACGCACCAGCAGGCAGACGATCAGTAGACAAAGACCCAGCAGTGCGTGACTGACAAAAGGCGCTTAAGAACACGCACTGCTGGTTATGGTGTAATGAGGAGCACCTGGGCGAGGATCGGGAAAGATGATTAACGGGGCTGGGAACAGCTGATGGTAATGAGAGAGAGAGAGGGGGCGTCAGTCAGAGTCCGACAGTGGCTATGGATACGGAATGCAGATAGCAATACATAACATACACATAAGCTGCGGCTGGACATTCACCGGGAGGGTGGAGCAGGAGGTGGCCTGCCCACTGGGAAGCTCACTGGTGAGTTGCCAGACCGTAGGGAGGGGACTCCCACGGTGTCAGACTGGGAGGAGAAGGGGACCACACCAGCATCCGGCTGAGGAGTAATAGCCCCGGCATCCTCAGGCTGACCGGCAGTACCCTCGATGGTCCCAGCCTCAGACACAGCTGCACCCGTGGCGGACCCCGACCGGGCCAATGCTGCACCCGCGGTGGCTCCCAGCTGGAGCTCAGGCTGACCGGCAGCACTCTCGATAGTCCTGGTCTGGGACACAGCTGCATCCATGGCGGACCCCGACCGGGCCAATCCTGCACCCACGGCGGCTCCTGGCTGGAGCTCTGCAGCACCCACGGCGGCTCCCGGCTGGAGCTCTGCTGCACCCGCGGTGGCTCCTGGCTGGAGCTCTGTTGCACCCGCAGCGGACTCCAGCTGGGGCTCTACAACACCCGTGGCGGACCCTGACCGGGCCAACACTGCACCCTCGGTGAACTCCGGCTGGAGCTCTGTTGCACCCAAGGTGGCTCCCGACTGGAGCTCTGCAGCACCCGTGGTGGGCTCTGGCTGGAGCACCATTGTACCTGTGGTGGTCCCGTCGGGGGCCTCATTGCTCCCCTGGTGACTTCCTCAGCGAGGAGGGTAGGACTCTCCAGTGCTGAACCTGGATCCCAGCGGCCTCAGGTGGAGTTGGCTACTCTCCGACGACCCTGGCAAGGAGCTGCGAAACCAGATGGAGAGAGAAAGAGGCCGAGTCAGGGTTGCCGGTAGCGGCAGAGCCTGGTGAGGTGAGCCTGGGAGCTGCAGCGAGCTGTTCCTGGCCCTCCCCCCACGAGTCGGGCAGTGTGACTTCAACAAAGACACAGGAGACGTTATGGAGCACACTTGCCTGAACTCAGGCTCCACTACCGTCCAGGACTCCGACGATCTAGGGTGCGAAGGTTCTGTAGGTCCAGGGAGTGCTGCACCCACGTCGACCTCCACCGGGGTGGCTGGACTCATGTTGTAGTCATCTGCGGACGCCCCAGGTAGTGGCGGACCCTCTCCGGTGACCCTAGTAAGGAGCTCAGGGAGGACAGGAAGAAAGTGGTTAGGATCGCCGGCAGCGGTGGAGCCCAGCAAGGCAAAACCCGATGCAGCTGAGGGCTGCACCTGACTCTCCTCACCAAGAGCCAGACAAGATTGCTCTAATTTACAGAAAAGAGAAACAAATGAGAGCACTTGCCTGGAGTCAAGCTCCACCGCCATTTAGGACTCCGTCAATCCCATCTCATGAAGGTCTAGCTGGGTGGATGACTCTGCTGCAGTGGCCTCCGCAGCAGGCATGATCGTAGCCACATCCTCCAGGCCCCCAAGTGATGTTCCCCACGGTGACGACTCATCCAGCATGGCGGCTTGGGGCTGCCTCTCCGGTGAACCCGGGTCAGGATCCTCCAGGGCCTTGGGCTCCTCCTCCGCTTGGCAACTTGGTTCGAGAACCAATGAACTCACAGAGGCACACAAGGAAGACACGGAGAGGACAGGTGAGGGGTCATCACATGCCACGTGCGGTGAGAACTCAGGAAGCTGCAGAACCTGAGTCTCTTGGCCAGGGAACAGGAAAAATTGCTCATCAAAAACAGGGGTAGAATGAAAAGGAACTTCCCTGTTCTCCTGGTCTTTAATGTGTCCAGCGGTGTCAGAGGCAGTTTTATCTCCCTCCGTGTCTACAGCAGCTCTGGGCTCCTGGAAATATGTAGGAGAAACCTCCAAGGCAGGCACAGAAGTGGATGGATCTGAAGGAAAAACTGCAGCCCCCACATTGGCGGAAGTCCTAAAGGAGGTGGCTATCGGTAAGATAGCAGGCTGGTGTAATGGTCGCGTAACCAAGCTCTCCTCCCTGCTTGACGAGAGGCTCGCTGATGTGGGAACAACAGGGTGCTTCTGGCGAGCCCTCCGGTGTAAGCAGCAATGAGACGAAGGAGGCGGCGTGTTCTCCGGTTCCTCCAGTGAAGGCCCCTCCTCCGTCCGGGATTCTCCTCCTGGGAAGCACAAAGGCATTGGAGGAACTGGAGAAACAGGGGAACAAACAAGATCTGCAGCTGACAATTCATCAGCAATCAGGCAAGCAGCTTCAGGTGTCATTAACAGTGAATGAATAAACACTTGCCTGAATTCCTGGGGTTTGATGACATCAGCTGTTGTCTCCGTGGTCGGGGGCATGCTCGTCCTCCGGTTGAAGCTCCGACCTCCTCGGGGAATATTCCTCCAACCTCTCGGCCAAATCCAGAAGAAGCCATGGTTTCACCTCCAGGAGGAGGCCAGTCTCTGTCCTCTGTCCTGCGGGGACGGAGCAGACCACGGCTCAGGACAAGGAGGCAGGGCTGTCATCAGCGGGGCTGGAAGCTTCCTCCGACGAGTGTTCCTCTTCTTCTTCGCTGACGGTTCGGGCACTAGATAATCTGGGATTCTAGAAACTCTGTAGTGTCTGGGGAAGAAGGCGGAGAGGCTGCGGGGAGCACGAACGCTGGGAGATCCTCATCCGACCCCTTGCATGGCACAGTGAAGATGTCCTGGAGAATCGTCATCGCCTCTGGATGGTTCCAGTGGCTATCCCTATTCATTTCTCTCACCGCCGTGTCCCAAGCCTGACGAGCCGTTTCGGAGGAACAGGGCTCCAGTGTCCATGAAAGAATCTCCTCCAGGAAACATAGCAAGCGCAGCTCCCTCTCCAACAACTCAGTCATGGCGGCCGGACAACAGGTTAGTCCAATTAATGACACACAAAAATAAGAGAAAGGGATGTGTGGGTGAACCCGCAAAATCCTACTTTTTTGGCTGGGTCTTTCTGTCATGAACCCTCCCGTGCATTTTTCCAATGTGCACAGCGATGGGTGAAATGATGAGGATTTACATGCAGGGTTCCACCAACATACATTTATTAACATAAAGACCTACAAAGAGGTATGATGAAAAACTTACAGTGGGCGTTCGGGGGCTGGCATCGCCCACGAATGCATGAGGTGAGGCGTGAATCACGCCGTAGTGGAGCTGACAGTACACTGATGCATGCATGAACAGGCAGACGATCAGTAGACAAAGACCCAGCAGTGCGTGACTGACAAAAGGCGCTTAAGAACACGCACTGCTGGTTATGGTGTAATGAGGAGCACCTGGGCGAGGACCGGGAAAGATTATTAACTGGGCTGGGAACAGCTGATGGTAATGAGAGAGAGAGGGGGCGTGGCCGGACCAGCAGACAGTCAGCAGTGCTCACAGAAAGTAGGTCACAGGGGCTGTCTAACAGCTGCCAGTCCGACAATGGCTATGGATACGGAATGCAGAAAGCAATACATAACATACACATAAGCTGCGGCACCTAGACCCACAGAGAGGGCAGGACTGAGCCGGGGAAACCAAGCTGGATCGGTTCCTGACAGAACGGAGTGTTTGAGTGCTACTCAGAGACAAATTTGATTGGTGAAATTGGTGGAAGTTGACGAAGATTGGCCAAAATTGTGGGAAAGTTGCAGTGATTGGACAAAGTTGCAAGGAGGCTCAAAAGATGAGGCGATGGCCTGATTTGGTGTGAATTAGTGCGATCCCAGTATGGTGAAATCCTGGAGGGACTGGTAAGTGTGAAAAACCAACAGATCTTCCACGTGAATTGTTGTTGTTTTATAATAGACAAGAGTCTACAGTAAATTTGTTCAACTTTGTTTTTCTACAGATGTAATTCCTGATGCCTGAATGATGTCATCATTTGAAGACTTCTGAGGACAAGAAGTTTCAGGGAGGATTTCAATCAGGCCTGAAAAGAAAGTGGAGAACAAAGAAAAAGTAGGGCCCCATTTTTGTCTTTGCCTTGGGCCCCAAATTGACCAAGTCCACCCCTGAACATGGAACCAAGGAGGCTTCAATGTGTTTAATTTTCATTCATCTAATATTATTTCTAAGGTGACCTGGATTAAACTTTTCATTCAAACTAAGATAAACTGTTATTTGATCATCAATGTCATTTTGAATCAAACTGCTGTCGTCATTTTCTTGTTAAAATGCATTAATGACATCAACTAATGTCCTGTTCACTTCCCACATTTCTATCAACAGACTCTTCCATGTTGATTGTCATCTACAAACATCATTTTCTCCTCCTTTTCTAAATCAATAAGTGACGTTCAATGAAAAGAAGATGAAAGGAAAGTGTAGAGCTGTAGGACAGCTGGTGTCAAACTGGAGTTTCTCTTCACCACAGCAATGATGGCTGATCTGCTGCTGCTATTTGGACACATTGGTCTACAGAGACAGACAGTGTTGTCCAGCTGTTTCCTGTCAGCTGAAGGTCAGCAGTCTATGGAGGCTTTGAACCTTGAAGAAACTGAAGAGTTCAGCCCACTGAAAACCAGTGACTGATACTGTGAGAGAGGAAGGAGAAGACTGGAAACTGGACTGACACACAGGAGGAGACACATCATTACCTGAACAGGTGACAGTCTGGGTGGAGAAAGAGGACCATGATGATGATGTTACACAGTCTCTCAGAGAGGATCCAGACTGATCACAGTCTTGATAGATCCTCCACACATCTCTCTCTGAGGACTCCTTTCTCTCTTCTACAGAAACAGCAGAGCCACAGTCCAGATGTTCACAGGCAACAGCTGCTGTCTTCAGGAACCAGTCATCACCTTCTACTGGTCTCCAGTCTCCCAGATGTTTCACCTTCACAGTTCCTCCACAGCGACTGTCTCCTCCCACCAACCTGACAGGTTCTGAAGAGAAACCAGAGAGTGATCAGTCAAAGACCAAAGTGAGTTGGATCAGAACAGAAATGAACCAAATCAAAGCTGCAGCTCCTCTTCTACCTGAGCAGGTGAGTCCAACAGCTTCTCCAGGTGAGCAGCTCTTTCTAGCTGAGCCTGAGCTTCTACAGTCCAGGAGAGCAGACTCGTTACCTCCACACTGGAACTCTTTGGTCCCCACGGGAGCCTCCACGTCTTCATAGAGCGCCCCCCGGAGGAGCGAAGGAGGCCCACAGCCAAGCTCCCTACAGACCACCTCTGCATCCTGCTGGTCAAAGTCAGCTTGACAGACTGAGGACCAGCTCTGGTTAGACTTCACCTCCAGTCTGCCTGAACACACACTGGTCCCATTCAGCAGCCTGACAGAGTCTGGAGAGATGAGAGAAGATCAGATGGAGAGATCAAAAACAAAGATGGCAGCAAACAACAAGTCTCAAACACTTTAACACCATTTTACACTTTACATTTAGTTCCAGTCTCACACCACTTCTGATCATCTCCTCCAGAACATTTTCCTTCAGTCTGCTACATCTTCTCTCCCTGATTTAACTCCAAATTTTATATTGAATGAATGAATGAATCTTTATTCCGGCTAGATTAAAAGTAAAGATTAAAAAGAAACAGAATAATATAACAAAGGGGAAAAAAATCCAGCAAGGTCAAATTAGACAGTAACTCCTCTGATTATACAGTTCAACATAAGTTATCCAAAATGGGTGATGGCTGAAGCCGCAGCTTCTATTGCCCACCCATATTCCATCCAAGAATTCAAAAGAAAAACAAAACAAGAGTGATTACAAATCAGAACAAAGCAAAGACAAAATGTGACAAAAAACTAAGCTACAACACAACACAGGCTGGATATGACAATCCTTATGTTATTTTACATGTCATCTTGTATATATGTTTGGAGTATTTCTTCCTTTAGTTTTTGTTTAAATTGTCCAAGCGTTGTACATGATTTTAATTCAGGTCCAAAATCGTTCCATAATCTGACTCCTTGCGCTGAAACATAGTGTCGCTTGGTGGTAGTTCTCACTGAAGAATTTGGAAATATACATGTTCCTCTGAAATGATATTGTTTCTCCCTTATTTGGAACAACTTTTGGATATATGCGGGCAGTGATAGATTCTTCACTTTAAACATTATTACTGCAGTTTTAAAGTCAACCAGATCTTTCAACTTGAGAGCTTTTAATTGAAGAAAAAGTGGGTTTGTTGGTTCCCTGTGAGCAACTTTGTTTATTATTCTAATAGCTCTCTTCTGAAGCATAAAGACTGGATATATGTTTGTTTTATATGTATTTCCCCATACTTCAGTACAATATGTCATGTATGGGAGTATTAATGAATGATGCAAAGTATATAATGTGGGTTGATTCAGCAAATATTTCGCTCTGTGTATAATTGCGATTGATTTATTTAAAACAGCTAGACAGAAAATTTACAGCCATTGCAGTCTCTGAAACCTGGCTTAATGAAGAGCAGGCTCCTCCGATGGCAATAGAGGGATATCAGATGTTTCATATTAACAGATCTCAAAAAAGGGTGGTGGTGTTGCACTGTATATTGATGACCTGTATAGGTGTAAGCTTGTAAATGGAATGTCCTTTGCACTACCAGGGATCTTGGAATGTGTTACTGTTGAGATTGACCAAGATAAAACAAAAAATCTAATTATAAGTTGTATATATAGAACGCCGGGAACTTGCATTGAGACATTCAGAGATAAATTAGTCGAGCTGTACAATAATATTACTAGTAAGAAAATGATAGTAATTTGTGGAGATTTCAATATTGATTTACTAAATCCACATCAACAAAATGTAATTACAGAGTTCATGAATTCTATGTACAGCATGAGTCTATATCCCACAATAACACATCCCAGTAGAATCACAGTTCACACTGCTACACTTATTGACAACCTGTTTGTTAATATTATTGATAAGAAAATAGAAAGTGGATTATTGATAAATGATATAAGTGACCATTTGCCAACCTTTGCACTTATCCATGGCCACACGGGGGCCAGTACAGAAAAAATTTTAAAATCGTTCAGATACAAATCACAAAATGCAATCAGTTCTTTTAAAGAGGACTTGCTGAAGCAAGACTGGACAGAAGTCTATGTATCAGATGTAAATGAAGCCTATGACACATTTATAAACATTGTAACCACTCTTTATGAAAAAAAATTGTCCATTAGTAGAGAAAAAGCTTAAAAAAGGAAAAGTTTAAACATAAATCTGCCGATAAGCCATGGTTGACCAAAGGATTACAAAAGGCATGTTAAAAGAAAAATTTATTATATAAAGCTTTCCTAAAGAAATGGACAAAAGAAGCAGAGCAGTGGTATAAAACATACAAAAATAAGTTAACATGTATAATAAGATGTAGTAAGAGAGACTATTACAGTAAAGAACTGGAGAAAAACAGAGACAATATTAAAAATACATGGACAATACTTAACAGTATTCTTGGAAATAAAAGCAGAAATACAAGCTACCCAACCGATTTTTCAAAAAATAATAAAACGACTCAGAGTGCGAATGCAGTTTCACCTGCAGATGAATTTAATAACTTTTTTGTTAACATTGGTCCTAATTTGGCTCGAGAAATACCCATTACGGTGCCTACAGATGATACAATAAGCAAAAACACTGCTATAAAAAACTCCATTTTCATAAAGAACACAGACGAGAGAGAGGTCATTGAAATTGTTAAATCGTTTAAAAGTAAAACATCTACGGACTGTGATGGTATTGACATGCTCTTAGTCAAAACTATTATTGAATGCTGAGTGAAACCACTGACGTATATCTGTAACCTGTCTCTCCAATCAGGTATATTTCCCAATGCAATGAAAATAGCTAAAGTAATTCCGATATACAAGACGGGTGACAGAGGGGAATTCTCAAACTATAGACCAATTTCACTATTGCCGCAATTTTCCAAGATACTTGAAAAAATATTCTATGAGAGAATTGACAACTTCATACTGAAAAATAATTTATTGTGTGAGCAGCAATATGGGTTCAGACACAAGAGGACAACTGCATTTGCTCTAATGGAATTTATAGAAAAAATATCAACTGCCGTTGAAAATAAAGAGTATTCAGTTGGGGTATTCCTGGATCTTAAAAAAGCATTTGATACAGTAGATCACAATCTATTATTAAAGAAACTACAAAATTGTGGTATTAGAGGAGTAGCACTGCCCACTGTCCCCCCCACCCCCTCAAGGATCGTCACCTTATCGTGGTGGGGGGGTTTGCGTGCCCCACTGATCCCAGGAGCTATGTTGTCCGGGGCAATTTGCCTCTGATAGGGTCTCCCAAGACAAACTGGTCCTGGGTGAAGGGCCAGACTAAGAACGATCCAACAGACTCTCATGAATTGTATATCAAGGATCAAGGATTCAGTGTACCCCGCCCGGTATGGGGTTACCGGGGCCCCACCCTGGAGCCAGGCCTGGGGGAGGGGCTCGAAGGCTAGCGTCTGGTGGCTGGGTTTCCACCCATGGGACCCGGCCGGGCTCAGCCTGAAGGAGTTACATGGGTCCGCCCTCCAGTGGGCTCACCACTTGCAGGAGGGATCATGGGGGTCCGGTGCTATGTGGATCAGGTGGCGGTCAAAGGCGGAGACCTTGGCAGACTGATCCCAAGCTTTCTAAACTGGCTTTTGGTACGTGGAATGTCACCTCTCTGGTGGGGAAGGAGCCTGAGCTGGTGTACGAGGTTGAGAGATACCGGCTAGATATAGTCGGCCTCACTTCAACACACAGCTCCGGTTCCGGAACCAGTCTCCTGGAGAGGGGCTGGAGCTTGGCCTTTTCTGGAGTTGCCCCGGGCGAGAGGCGACGAGCAGGGGTGGGTATTCTTGTATCGCCCCACCTTGCTGCCTCTATATTGGAGTTTTCCCCGGTGGATGAAAGGGTTGCTTCCCTGCGCCTTCGGGTTGGGAAACGGGTCCTGACCATCATTTGTGCCTATGCACCAAATGATGTTTCAGAGTACGTATACGTATACGTATACGTATGTATTCTCTGTGTGTGTGTTTCAGTTTTGGCTGCACGGTGGCGCAGTGGTTAGCACTGCGGCAGCACAGTTTACCCTTGGCCGGGGGATTGTGGGGATCGTGGGATCGTGGGTTCGATCCCAGCCCCCGACCAACAGTGATCTGTGTGGAGTTTGCATGTTCTCCCTGTGTTGCGTGGGTTTACTCCGGGATTTCTCCGGTTTCCTCCCACATGCCAAAAACATGCATGTTAGGTTAACTGGCTGTTCTAAATTGTCCCTAGATATCTGTTTCCTATAGGCCCTTAGAATAGAGGGTTAGTATTAATGAAAGCGCTTTGAGTGGTCTTTGTGACTAGAAAAGCGCTATATAAGTGCAGGTTAGTTAGTTAGTTAGTTAGTTAGTACCCACCCTTTTTGGAGTCTGTGACTGGGGTGCTGGAGGGTGCTCCTCTTGGAGACTCCATTGTCCTACTGGGGGACTTCAATGCGCACGTGGGCAACGACAGTGAAACCTGGAGGGGGGTGATTGGGAGGAACGGCCTGCCCGATCTGAACTCGAGTGGTGTTCAGTTATTGGACTTCTGTGCTAACCACAGTCTGTCCATAACGAACACCATGTTCAAGCATAAGGGTGTCCATATGTGCACCTGGCACCAGGACACCCTAGGTCGCAGGTCGTTGATCGATTTTGTTATCGTATCATCAGACCTGCGACCGTATGTCTTGGACACCCGAGTAAAGAGAGGTGCAGAGCTGTCAACTGATCACCACCTGGTGGTGAGTTGGATCCGATGGCAGGGGAGGAAGCCATTCAGACCTGGTAGACCCAAACGTATAGTGAGGGTGTGCTGGGAGCGTCTGGCTGAGGCCCCTGTCCGAGAGGTCTTCAACTCCCACCTCCGGAAGAACTTCAACCACATTCCGAGGGAGTCTGGAGACATGGAGTCTGAATGGGCCATGTTCTCCACCTCTGTTGTTGAAGCGGCGGCCCAGAGCTGCGGCCGCAAGGTGGTCGGTGCATCTCGTGGTGGCAACCCCCGAACCAAGTGGTGGACACCAGTGGTGAGGGGGGCCATTAAGCTGAAGAAGGAGTCCTATCAAGCTTGGTTTGCTTGTAGGACTCCCGAAGCAGCTGAGGTGTACCGGCAGGCCAAGCGGAGTGCAGTTCGGGTGGTTGCTGAAGCAAAAACCCGGGTATGGGAGGAGTTCGGTGAGGCCATGGAACAAGACTTTCGGTCGGCCTCAAAGAGATTCTGGCAAACTGTCCGGCGGCTCAGGAGGGGAAAGCAGCTCCCCGTCCACACTGTGTATGGTGCGGATGGGACACTGTTGACTTCGACTGGGGATATCGTCGGGCGGTGGAAGGAATACTTCGAGGATCTCCTCAATCCCACTGATACGCCTTCCACAGTGGAAGCAGGGTTTGGGGACGAGGGGGATGACTCGCCTATCACAGGGGCTGAGGTCGCCAAGGTGGTTAAAAATCTCCTTGGTGGCCAGGCCCCGGGGGTGGACGAGATTCGCCCTGAGTACCTCAAGGCCCTAGATGTTGTTGGGTTGTCATGGTTGACACGCCTCTGCAACATTGCGTGGAGGTCGGGGGCAGTGCCTTTGGCATGGCAAACCGGGGTGGTGGTTCCTCTCTTTAAAAAAGGGGACCGGAGGATGTGCTCCAACTTTAGAGGGATCACACTCCTCAGCCTCCCTGGGAAGGTCTATGCCAAGGTACTGGAGAGGAGAGTCCGGCCGTTGGTCGAACCTCGGATTCAGGAGGAGCAATGTGGTTTTCGTCCTGGCCGTGGCACATCGGACCAGCTCTTTACCCTCTCGAGAATTCTCGAGGGTTCGTGGGAGTTTGCCCAACCAGTTTACATGTGTTTTGTGGACTTGGAGAAGGCATTTGACCGTGTCCCTCGTGGATTTTTGTGGGGGGTGCTTCGGGAGTATGGGGTATCGGGTTTTTTGTTGCAAGCTATCCGGTCTCTGTACGACCGTTGTGAGAGTTTGGTTCGTATTGCCAACACTCGGACGGAGTCATTCCCAGTGAGAGTTGGACTCCGCCAGGGCTGCCCTTTGTCACCGATCCTGTTCATAATTTTTATGGACAGGATTTCTAGGCGCAGCCAGGGAATGGAGGGTGTCATGCTTGGTGACCACAGGATCTCATCTCTGTTGTTTGCAGATGATGTTGTCCTGTTGGCTTCATCCAGCAATGACCTACAGCTCTTGCTGGGACGGTTTGCCGCTGAGTGTGAAGCGGCTGGGATGAGAATCAGCACCTCCAAGTCCGAGTCCATGGTCCTCAGCCGGAAAAAGGTGGATTGTCCTCTCCGGGTTGGGGACAGGCTCCTGCCCCAAGTGGAGGAGTTTAAGTATCTTGGGGTCTTGTTCACGAGTGAGGGGAGAATGGAGCGAGAGATCGACAGACGGATTGGAGCAGCATCTGCAGTGATGCGGACGTTGTACTGGTCTGTTGTGGTGAAGAGGGAGCTTAGTTCTAAGGCAAAGCTGTCGATTTACCAGTCAATCTACGTTCCGACTCTCACCTATGGTCACGACCTTTGGGTAATGACCGAAAGAACGAGATCGCGGATACAAGCGGCTGAAATGAGCTTTCTCCGTAGGATTGCTGGACTCACCCTCAGAGATAGGGTGAGGAGCTCAGTCATCCGGGAGAGGCTCAGAGTAGAACCGCTGCTCCTCCACATTGAAAGGAGTCAGTTGAGGTGGTACGGGCATCTGATTAGGATGCCTCCTGGACGCCTCCCACTTGAGGTGTTTCAGGCACGTCCCACTGGGAGGAGACCCCGGGGCAGACCCAGGACTCGGTGGAGAGACTATGTCTCCCAGCTGGTCTGGGAACGCCTTGGTATCCCCTCTGAAGAGCTGGAGCAGGTGGCTGGGGAGAGGGAAGTCTGGGCTTCTCTGCTTGAACTGATGCCTCCACGACCCGGACCTCCGGAAAAGCGGTAGAAGGTGGATGGATGGATGGATGGCACTGTCCTGATTAAGTAGTTACTTAAAGAATAGATATCAGTATGTATGTGTTGGTAACAAAAACTCACAGTTACTGAAGGTTACTTGTGGAGTCCCACAGGGTTCAGTTTTGGGGCCATTATTATTCAATATGTATATAAATGATATATGTAAAGTTTCAGAAAAAATGGACTTAATATTGTTTGCCGATAACACTATTATGCAGTGGAAGCAATCTGGAACAACTTCTGGATACACTCGGAAAGGAATTAGGAAAGCTTAAACTGTGGTTTGATTCAAACAAATTAACGCTCAATTTAAGTAAGACAAAATTTATAGTCTTTAACAACCATCACAACAACTCAGTATCTAAACTCAGTGTAAATGGTGTAGAGATTGAAAGGGTATCTGAAACTAAATTTCTTGGAGTAATAATTGATAATAAATTGTGTTGGAAGTCACATATTAATTATATTAAGGTAAAATATCCAAATCAATTGCAATATTACACAGAGTGAAATATTTGCTGAATCAACCCACACTATATACCTTGTATCATTCATTAATACTCCCATACATGACATATTGTAATGAAGTATGGGGAAATACATATAAAACAAACATATATCCACTCTTTATGCTTCAGAAGAGAGCTATTAGAATAATAAACAAAGCAGCTTACAGGGAACCAACAAACCCACTTTTTCTTAAATTAAAAGCTCTCAAGTTGAAAGATCTGGTTGACTTTAAAACTGCAATAATAATGTTTAGAGTGAAGAATCTATCACTGCCCACAAATATCCAAAAGTTGTTCCAAATAAGGGAGAAACAATATCATTTTAGAGGAACATGTATATTTCAAAAACCTTCAGTGAGAACAACCACCAAGCAACACTGTGTTTCAGTGCAAGGAGTCAGATTATGGAACGATTTTGGACCTGAATTAAAATCATGTACAACGCTTGGACAATTTAAACAAAAACTAAAGGAAGAAATACTCCAAACATATATACAAGATGACATGTAAAATCACATAAGGATTGTCATATCCAGCCTGTGTTGTGTTGTAGCTTAGTTTTTTTTTTTTTTTGTCACATTTTGTCTTAGCTTTGTTTTTGAATTGTAATCGCTCTTGTCTTGTTTTTTTTTTTTTTCTTTTTTTTTCTCTTTTGAATTCTTGGATGGAATATGGGTGGGCAATATAAGCTGCGGCTTCAGCCATCACCCATTTCGGATAACTTACGTTGAATTGTATAATCAGAGGAGTTATTGTCTAATTTGACCTTGTTGGATTTTCTTTCCCCCTTTGTTATATTATTCAGTTTCTTTTAACCTGTACTATCCCAAATAAAAAAGATTCATTCATTCATTTATTCATTCATTCATTTAGATATTTTACCTTTAATATAATTAATATGTGACTTCCAACACAGTTTATTATCAATTATTACTCCAAGAAATTTAGTTTCAGATACCCTTTCAATCTCTACACCATTTACACTGAGTTTAGATACTAAGTTGTTGTGATGGTTGTTAAAGACTATAAATTTTGTCTTACTTAAATTGAGCGTTAATTTGTTTGAATCAAACCACAGTTTAAGCTTTCCTAATTCCTTTCTGAGTGTATCCAGAAGTTGTTCCAAATTGCATCCACTGCATAATAGATTAGTGTCATCAGCAAACAATATTAAATCCATTTTTTCAGAGACTTTACATATATCATTTATATACATATTGAATAACAATGGCCCCAAAACTGAACTTTGTGGGACTCCAAAAGTAACCTTCAGTAACTGTGAGTTTTTGTTAACAACACATACATACTGATATGCATTCTTTAAGTAACTACATAACCAGGACAGTGCTACCCCTCTAATACCACAATTTTGTAGTTTCTTTAATAATAAATTGTGATCCACTGTATCAAATGCTTTTTTAAGATCCAGGAATACCCCAACTGAATACTCTTTATTTTCAGCGGCAGTTGATATTTTTTCTATAGATTCCATTAGAGTAAATGCAGTTGTCCTCTTGTGTCTGAACCCATATTGCTGCTCACACAATAAATTATTCTTCAGTATGAAGTTGTCAGTTCTCTCACAGAATATTTTTTCAAGTATCTTGGAAAATTGCGGCAATAGTGAAATTGGTCTATAGTTTGAGAATTCCCCTCTGTCACCCGTCTTGTAAATCGGAATTACTTTAGCTATTTTCATTGCATTGGGAAATATACCTGATTGGAGAGACAGGTTACAGATATACGTCAGTGGTTTCACTAAGCATTCAATAATAGTTTTGACTAAGAGCATGTCAATACCATCACAGTCCGTAGATGTTTTACTTTTGAACGATTTAACAATTTCAATGACCTCTCTCTCGTCTGTGTTCTTTATGAAAATGGAGTCTTTTATAGCAGTGTTATTGCTTATTGTATCACCTGTAGGCGCCGTAATGGGTATTTCTCGAGCCAAATTAGGACCAATGTTAACAAAAAAGTTATTAAATTCATCTGCAGGTGAAACTGCATTCACACTCTGAGTTGTTGTATTATTTTTTGAAAAATTGGTTGGGTAGCTTGTATTTCTGTTTTTATTTCCAAGAATATTGTTAAGTATTGTACATGTATTTTTAATATTGTCTCTGTTTTTCTCCAGTTCTTTACTGTAATAGTCTCTTTTACTACATCTTATTATATATGTTAACTTATTTTTGTATGTTTTATACCGCTGCTCTGCTTCTTTTGTCCTTTTCTTTAGAAAAGCTTTATATCATAAATTTTTCTTTTTACACGCCTTTCGTAATCCTTTGGTTAACTATGGCTTATCGACAAATTTATGTTTAAACTTTTTCTTTACTAATGGACAATTTTTTTCATAAAGAGTGGTTACAATGTTCATGAATGTGTCATAGGCTTCATTTACATCTGATACATAGACTTTTGTCCAGTCTTGCTTCAGCAAGTCTTCTTTAAGATAAGATAAGATAAGCCTTTATTAGTCCCACAACGGGGAAATTCCAGGATTGCAACAGCACAGGGATAGCAACACTCAGAGCAACAATCAGAAGGCAAGAAAAAACAAGCAAGCAAGAGCAGCTAATATACATATGTACATATTACTATAAAATATATATATACACACACACACACACAGACACACAGTGCAGAGCATTGTAGCTGGATGGAATAAATATATGAATATATGAACACACAGTGCAGAGCATTGCAGCTAGGTGGAATAAATATGCAAGTATATAAACACACACAGTGCGGAGCAATGTAGCTAGATGGAATAATATGTAGATATATAAAAACACAGTGCGGAGCATTGTAGCTAGATGGAATAAATATATAGATATATAAATATAAACACACCCAGTGCAGAGCATTGTAGCTAGATGGAATAAATATGTAAATATATAAACACACACAGTGCAGAGCATTGTTGCTAGGTGGGATGAAACAGCATAACCGTCTACTTAGTTATCCTACATGGTATGATTATGTGCCCATACATATTCTCACCCTCCATAGCGACCGGTATGTTCCTAGTTGTATGCCGGAGAGGACCATTGTGTAAGTCTATTGCATCTTTTGCATTCAAAAAAAACTATTAGTTTGTTACGTCTTTTTGCTATCTCTGCGAGCAGCCCTGCTTAGGTTGTACAGTCTGACAGCCGTTGGTAGGAAGGACCTACGAAACCTCTCGGTTGTGCACCTGGGATGATGTAGTCTGCTGCTAAATGAGCTCCTCAGTGCATCCAGTATGTCCTGCATAGGGTGGAACTCGGACTCCAGCAGAGATGACAGTTTAGCCACCGTCCTTCTCTCTCCCATCTCCTCCATCGGATCAAGGCGTTGCCCCAGGACAGAGCTAGCTTTCTTAATCAGTTTGTTCAGTCTCTTCCTATCGGCTGCAGTAATGCCACTGCCCCAGCAGACCACTCCAAAAGTGATGGCTGATGCCACCACCGTGTCATAGAATGACTTCAGCAGCGCCCCTTGTACACCAAAAGACCTGAGTCTCCTCAGCAGGAACAGCCTGCGCTGTCCCTTCTTGTAGAGTGCGTCAGTATTGTGTGACCAGTCTAGTTTATTGTTCAGATGAATACCCAGGTACTTGTAGGATGTCACCATCTCGATGTCTGTTCCCTGTATATTTACTGGTGCTGTGAGGGGCTGCCCATGCCTGCGGCAGTCCACCACCAGCTCCTTAGTTTTCCTCGCGTTGATCTGGAGGCAGTTCCGATGGCACCAGTCCACAAAGTCCTGGATAAGCCCTCTGTACTCAGCTTCATCTCCGCTGGAGATGAGACCAACGATCGCAGAGTCATCAGAGAACTTCTGTAGATGGCAATGTGTTGTGTTGTGTGAGAAGTCCGCAGTATAAAGAGTGAACAAGAAGGGAGCCAGCACCGTTCCCTGGGGGGCCCCCGTGCTACTGATGATCGTGTCGGAAACACAGTCCCGGGTTCTCACAAACTGAGGCCGGTTCGTGAGGTAGTCCAGGATCCATGATGACAGGTGCTGGTCCACCCCTGCGCGCAGCAGCTTGTCCTTCAGGATCATCGGTTGGATGGTGTTGAAAGCACTGGAGAAGTCAAAGAACATGATCCTCACCATATTCCCGGGCTTCTCCAGGTGGGACAGAGAACGGTGAAGGAGGAAGATCACCGCATCCTCCACCCCAATGCCATGCTGGTAGGCAAACTGGAGTGGATCCATCGCTGGTTCCACCAGGGGGCGGAGATGAGCAAGGAGCAGTCTCTCCAGGGTCTTCATCAAGTGGGACGTCAAGGCCACCGGTCTGAAGCTGTTCAGGTCTTTGGGGTGGGAAGTTTTTGGTACAGGTACCACACAAGATGTTTTCCACAGCTGTGGTACCCTCCCCAGTTTCAGGCTCATGTTGAAGATATACGTCACAATCCCACACAGCTGGTCTGCACAGGACTTGAGGAGCTTTGCGCTGATGCCGTCCGGTCCCGACGCCTTCCTCGCCTTGATCTTCCTCAGCTCCGTCCTCACCTGGGTCTTGGTCAGGGTCAGGATGGGGGGCTGTGTGTTGGGAGTGGGGGGGGGTGTCGGTGGAGTGGGGAGTGGGTAGCAGGACTTGATTTCTTAGAGGCAGCAGTGGTTGTTGTGCAGACAGGGGGGAGGGCGGTTGGTCAAATCTATTGAAAAACAGATTCAGGTTGTTCGCCCACTCCCTGCCCCCCGTGGCCTGGGGGGAGGTATTCTGGAGCCCCGAGATGGTTTTGAGGTTTCTCCAGACCCCGCTGATGTCGCTCTGTTGCAGCTTGTCCTCCATCTTCTTCCTGAAGCTGTCCTTGCCTTCTCTGATCTTTCTCCTCAGCTCCCTCTGTACGGACTTCAGCATCTCCCTGTTCCCCGACCTGAAGATCCACTTCTTCTCTCTCAGAAGTGTTTTTATCTCAGGGTTGATCCAGGGTTTGTTGTTTGAGTGACGCCGTATGGTCTTGGTGGGAACGGATTTGTCCACACAGAAGCTGAGGTAGCCCGTGAAGGTGTGAATGAGGCCATCGATGTCCTCACCATGTGGATCGCAGAGCTGCTTCCAGGCAGTGGCTTCAAAACAGTCCTTTAGAGTGTCCATTGTCTCCTCAGACCATAACTCCACAGTGTGCATGGCCGGAGGTTGTCTGTGCACTAGGGGTTTGTACACCGGTCGGAGATGAACCAAGTTGTGATCCGATCTCCCAAGTGGGGGGAGTTGTGATGAGGTGTACGCCTCCTTAGTGTTTGCGTAGAACAAATCCAGTGTTTTATTGTCTCTAGTGTGGCATGTGACATACTGGGTGAAAGTGGGCAGAATGGGAGACAGTGAAACGTGGTTGAAATCGCCTGAGATGAGGAGAAGAGCATCTGGGTGTTCTGTCTGCAGCCTGCTGGTTACTGAATGGATGACGTCACGCGCTGTCCCAGCGTTCGCCGTCGGATTTGCATAAACAACAATGCAGATCACGTGTGAGTGTTCTCTCGCGAGATATGTAGGCCTCATGCTAACAGCTAGCAACTCAATGTCTTTGCTGCAGTGTCGTTGTTTAACAGTGATATGTCCCGGTCTGCACCAGTTGTTGTTAACATACATGATCACTCCACCGCCCCTAGTTTTGCCACTCTCTGGTGTTCGGTCAGCTCGTATCGTGTGAAAACCCTCCAGCTCAATGTTAGCATCTGCTGCTAGTTCAGTTAGCCACGTCTCAGTAAACAAAAGGAGAGAGCACTCCCGGTAAGTGCTATCATAACGGGAGATAGCCGCTAGCTCATCTAACTTTCCCAGTATCGACCGTACATTTCCCATGACAACAGATGGAAGGGAGGGTCTGTACCTTATATTTTTTGTCCTCCGCCTTACTCCAGCCCGGCAGCCGCGGCGTTTTCGCCTCAGTTCTCTCGGTATGTCGAGTTTTTCCAGTGGGACCGGGTGGCGGTTAAATGCTAGCAGCTCTTCCCTGTTATATCGTATCCTGCTATAAACAGTGGCTCCGTCCACCGGCTCAGGAGACATTTGGGATGATCTGTGTGTCCGTGATATAAGTGGGGTGAAAAAAAAAAGTGATCAAAAGAGAGAGGAAGGGAAAAAAAACTCGGAATCGAGCCGCTGTTGCAAAAGGCAGCCGACTGGTGTGGCGCCGAGAGGAGAGTCTAAAAAAGTCTTTAAAAGAACTGATTGCATTTTGTGATTTGTATCTGAACGATTTAAAAAAATTTCCTATATTAGCCTCCGTGTGGTCATGAATAAGTGCAAAGCTTGGCAAGTGGTCACTTATATCATTTATCAATAATCCACTTTCTATTTTCTTATCAATAATATTAACAAACAGGTTGTCAATAAGTGTAGCAGTGTGAACTGTGATTCTACTGGGATGTGTTATTGTGGGATATAGACTCATACTGTGATGTATGGGAGTTGTATGAGTTTTATGAGTTGCATTTGCATATGCCACCCCATTGGTGGGCGCTGTAGCCTGTGGCATCGCCAATAGTATAAGAGTGTGCTCATTGAACTGAACTGAAACGTGTATGTGTGCGTATGCCTGAGTAAACGAGCAAGCTAATGACCTGCAGCCATGTGTGTCTTGGTGTTTGTTCCTCCGAGTGGTAATCTAAAGTAGAAACCCACGGACATAACACATACTGTACACATAATTCATGAACTCTGTAATTACATTTTGTTGATGTGGATTTGGTAAATCAATATTGAAATCTCCACAAATTACTACCATTTTCTTACTAGTAATATTATTGTACAGTTCAACTAATTTATCTCTGAATGTCTCAATGCAAGTTCCTGGCGTTCTATATATAAGATAAGATAAGATAAGATAAGCCTTTATTAGTCCCACAATGGGGAAATTCCAGGATTGCAACAGCATAGGGATAGCAACACTCAGAGCAATAATCAGAAGGCAAGAAAAAACAACATCTAGTAAACATATGTCCATATTACTATAAATGTATATATATAGACACACAGTGCAGAGCATTATGGCTGGTGAATGTGCAGCAGAAAGTCTAAGCTCTCTCTCCGCGGATGCAGCGGGCCAGCTGGAAGTCTTTGGGCATGATGGTGACCCCCTTAGCGAAGAAGAGACCACCAGGTGGGCCTCGCTGGTCTCCTGCAGAGCCATGACGGCGAAGCTCAGGAAACGCAGGACGGTCTTGAAGTCCTGAGCATCTCCCTCACCAGGCGCTGGACGGGCAGCTTACGGATGAGCAGCTCCGTGGATTTCTGGTAGCGACGGATCTCTCTCAGAGCCACGGGCCTGTGACGGCGTGGCCTCTTCACTCTGCCGGTGGCCGGAGCGCCTCTCTGAGCAGCCCTGGTGGCTAGCTGTCTCCTGGGGGGCTTCTTCCTCCAGTAGATTTTACGGGCGGTCTGCTTGGTTCTTGCCATCGCTCTTTATTATTCTGTCTTATATTTCTTTCACGCCGCCTAAACTCCAGCCTGGCACCCGCATCGTTTTCGCTACAGCTCCCGGTATGTCGAGTTTCCCATTAGCACCGGGCGGCGGCCAAGTGCTAGCTAGCACTAGCTCCTCCCCGCTGTAACGTCTCCCGCTGCAAACCGTGGCTCCGTCCGCCGACCCGGGAGACCCCCGGGGCGATCCGTGCATCCGTGATATATATACAGAGTGAAAGGTGTAGAAAGAAGAAGGGAGATAAAAAAAAGGCTGTTGCAACAGGCAGCCTACTCGTGTGGCGCCGCCGGTCCGGCGGAACCGGAACCGGAAAAACAACTTATAATATACAACTTATATATAATATACAACTTATAATTAGATTTTTTGTTTTATCTTGGTCAATCTCAACAGTAACACATTCTAAAATCCCTGGTAGTGCAAAGGACATTCCATTTACAAGCTTACACCTATACAGGTCATCAATATACAGTGCAACACCACCACCCTTTTTTGAGATCTTTTAATATGAAACATCTGATATCCCTCTATTGCCATCAGGGGAGCCTGCTCTTCATTAAGCCAGGTTTCAGAGACTGCGATAGCTGTAAATTTTCTTTCTAGCTGTTTTAAATAGTCCTGAATCTGTGGAAAGTTTTTGTTCAGACTTCTGCTGTTGAAGTGTATTATTGATAGTTTACCATCTAGTTGCACTTGACTTTTGAATTGCTTTTCAGTGTAATATTCACAATGATTATGCATATTATTGAAAAAGTGGTTATGAGGATCAATATCATTCTCCATCTCTTGTAGTTTATATTCAGCATAATGGCATATTTTCAGAGTTTGAATTTCCTCACTCTGTGTCAAATGACTTCCTCCAACTGGGGATAATTGATGTCTACTCAAGTCAGTCATAAGGTTTTTTTGTCTGTTTTGTTTAGTTTTTTTTTTAAAAGTACATTGACATGGTATGTCAAAAGAACTATTCTTGCCGTGTGTGTGGATATGGATTATTATAGACCTTCATAAACATTGACCTTAATCATTGAAGACCAAAGGACAATCTATCACATGTGAGCAGCAGAAACATTTAGTCTCAGCTCTGGGGCTGCCTGTCTCCTTTTTCTTGATCCATCTGCTGTAAGGTCACTTTGATCCTTGGCTTTGCTCCAGCTCACATCTGAACATCTGTTTGTCCAAGACAGAAAACTGAGATTCTGCAACTTTAGTCTGAAAGAGATTTAACCATCTGAGCAGATGACTGACCTGAACTCCTGCATCAGTGATGACCACAGAAGTTCAGTCTTTCTGATTCCGTTTCATTCTCTGGTTTCTTCAGTTTCACACTCAAAGGTGTTTTTTTCACTGTTGACTTTATAACCTGAAATCTGACCAGATTCATCTCAAATAGTCATTCATTTAAACCTGAGTGTGGAGGGAGATAATAACAGCAGCATTATTTTACTGGACTAAAGTCTTTGATCTACCACCTCTGATGATGTCATTGATGATGTCACTGATGGACTTACCTGAACAGGTGACAGTCTGGATGTACTGAGAATGTGATGACCGTGAACACTCTGTCAGAGAGGATCCAGACTGAAGACAGTGAGACCTGATCTTCCACACATCTCTCTTTGAGGACTCCTCTCTCTCTTCTACAGAAACAGCAGAGCCACAGTCCACATGTTCACAGACCACAGCTGCTGCCTTCAGGGTCCAGTCATCACCATCCACTGGTCTCCTCTGTGCTTGATGTTTCACCTCCAGCTCTCCTGAACAGTGACTGTCTCCTCCCACCAACCTGACATCATCATCTGGTTCTGAACAGAAATCAGAGTCATCAGTAAAAAAGCAAATTTAACCCAATTTAAACTTCAAAGCTGATTCTTCTTCAGTGATTTTCTGTCTTCTACCTGTTAGGTTGGGTTTTCCTTCAGCCTGAACTCCTGAGGAGAAAATCAGAGCCAAGGATCAGTTTAAAGCTGACTGTGATTGGTGCAAAGACTCTCAGGTAGATTTCTAAACCTGATTCTCTCAGCTCAGAAACATCTGGACTCATCTGTGAGGCTGCTGCTTCATAGACCACAGGGCATTAAAGGTCCACATGGCCATGTCAGAGCTGCTGCAGGTTCAGATGTAATGGACCATGTGGAGACCTTCATGTCTTTGAGAACAGCAGGAATGAGTCAGAGATGTTTGATCATGTTTCTGACTGACCTGACTGATCAGTGATTGATCAGTGCTATGTCTGGAAACAGGACAGTGGAGGCAAGAGTTGGACCGAACGATAACTTTATTACACAGTTAACAATAATAGCAACAAACTAGCAGAGGTGTGGTACAGACAGGCTCCAGGTGAAAGGTGGAGCGCAAAAGAGAGACCATCTCCTGCCATTAGTCCCTTAGTACCATGCAGATTTAAAGGCCCTCCTACCAAACCTACATCAAGATGTAGACTTTCCAACAAGAGGAGACAATTTGCTGGACCTGGTGTACACAACTCATGAGGAAGAATACAGACCCTCCCAACTTCCACCCCAGGTCTCTCTGATCACATCACCATCCTGTTAAGGCCAGCATGCAAACCCAGAGTGAAAGTCATCAGATCAACAAAAAAGCAGGAACATATGTGGCCAGAGGGGGCCTCTGATGCCCTGAGATACTGCTTCAGCACTATAGACTGGGACTCTTTCAAGCATGCAGCCACTCACAATGGACACACAAACCAAGTGGAGTACACTGAGGTTGTTGTAGCATACATAGCCAAATGCATTGATGATGTCACTCACTGCAAAACCATCACTGTCGGTGCTAACCAGGAACCATGGATGAAGCAAAGATCCACAGGCTCTTGAGGGCTCGTGACACAGCCTTCGGCACCGGTGACACTGCAGGACTAACAACAGCTAGGGCCAACCTGTCCTGTAGTATCAAGGAGGCAAAAAGACAGTACAGAAAGAAAATATCCGGCCACTTCAGCAACACCAGAGATGCACATTCTCTCTGGCGTGGCATAAAGACCCTCACCAACTACAAACCTCAACCTCAGACCTGAATGAGTGACGCCACACTGCTCAACAACTGAAACAACTTCTTTGGCTGCTTTGAAGCACAAAACAGCACATCAACACAGAAGACCACTCGTCCTCCGGATGAGCAGGCCATGAGTCTGCATCTGCCTAGTATGAAGAGGACCCTTTGCAGGATCAAATCACGCAAGACAGCTGGTCCAGACAACATACTGGGTCGCGTCCTGAAGGACTGTGCAGAGGAGCTTAAGAATGTCCTGGCCGACATCTTCAACATCTCCCTGATTCAAGCTGTTGTCCCCACATGTTTCAAAACTGCCACCATAATACCAGTTCCAAATAAATACGTCCCATCCAGCTACAACGATTACCAGCCCGTAGCACTGACACCCATTATAATGAAGTGCGTCAAGCGGCTGGTCATGAAGAAGTCCATCCTCCCTCCCTCCCACAACCCATCCCAGTTTGCATACAGGTCAAACGGATCCAGAGAAGATGCCATCACTGCTGCTCTCCATCCAGCCTTCACCCACTGGGACTCAAAAAACTCCAACATGCAAATGATGTTCTTGGACTTCAGTTCAGCCTTCAACACAATTATCCCACAGGACCTGATAGAAAAACTCAGACATTTGGGACTCAAAACCTCTCTCTGTAACTGAGTGCTGGACTTTCTCACAGGGAGGCCACAGAACGTGCGGATTGGCAGCAACACCTCCCAGACCATCACACTGAGCACAGGGGCCCCACAAGGGTGCATGCTCAGCCCGCTGCTCTTCACCCTGCTGGCCCATGACCGTGTACAAGCCTACAGCACCAAAAAGATCATCAAGTTTTTGGATGACATGATGGTGGTGGGCCTCATCACTAACAACGAGGAAGCCAACTACAGAAATGAGGTGAGCCATCTTGTCCAGTGATGTAAAGACAATAACCTCTTCCTGAACGTGGGAAAAACCAAGGAGACTGTGGTCAATTTCAGGAGGGGTCACACAAATTACCCTCCTCTGATCATCGATGGTGCAGCTGTGGAGAGTTTGAGCAGCACCAGGTTCCTGGGAGTCCACTTCTCTGAGGATCTCTCCTGGTCCAACAACAACATCACTGGCCAAGAGGGCTCAAACTCACATCCATTTCTTCCACAAACTGATCATCATCACCATCATGTGTTCTTTCTACTGGTTCACCATTGAGAGCATCCTCACCAGCTGCATCACGGTGTGGTATTGAAGCTGCATCATCTCCTGCCGGAAGACACTACAACGCACAGTGAAAGCAACCAGCAAGATCATCAGTGCCCCTCTGCACCCGCCTCTCAGACATGTACCTCACCCACAGATCCATCAACATTGCAGGCGACACCTCTCACCCCTCACACTCCCTCTTCAGTCCCCTGCCCTCGGGGAAAAGGTACCGGAGCCTCCGGGCCCACTCCACAAGACTGCTAAACAGCTTCATTCATCAGGCCAAAAGGACCCTGAACTCTGCCCCCCCAACCCCCCCACAGGTTCAGGTTCAGGTTCAGGTTACTTTATTTGTACCCGTAGGTAGATTTGTTTTGCAGTCTGGTGACATTCATATTTACAAGCCACAAATTACATTCAACATAGACACAAACACAGGCACACATGAAATTGACTATGAACATGATAAAAATACTCAAGGCTCCATCAATCAGGGTATAAAAAGACAAAGAGATGAGAGAAAAACCAGAGGTAAGAGAGAAGAGTCATATTAAAAGTTAAAAACTAGTTAAAAACTCAAAGGTCTAAAACTCAATAAAATATTTAGAACCCAAATAACATCCTACAAAAATAAGTAAATATAAAATGGAGTTAATAAATAGGTACCTCAATTATGTGCAATATATTGTTATAGCTTGTTCAACTCTTTGACAGCAGCAGGAACAAAGCTGTTTCTGTAGCGCTGGGTTTTACTTTTTGGGACAGCAAACCTCCGTCTTGAGGGAAGAAGCTGAAAGTTGCAGTGCAAAGGGTGGGAGTCATCATTTAAAATGGAGGTAGCAATCCTCTGTACCTGTCTGGTGTACAGGGATGTCAGGCTCAGCTGTGACTCACCAAGCAAACCACTGGACCATCTAACTACCTGATCCAAGGATTTTCTCTGTTTCAGTTTTATCTGACCAAACCATGACACTAAAGAAAAGGATAAAACAGATTCAATAAAAGTCCGATAAAACATTGTCATTATGGTTCGGTCAATTTGGAAGCGTGCAAGTTTTCTTAAGCAATGCAAATGTTGCTGACCCTTTTTGCACACCCTTTCACAGTTCTCTTCAAAGTTTAAATTACTATCAATAATCGTCCCAAGATATTTGTAGGATTGTACACATTCGGTGGTCTGGCCTTTTAGTATGGTGACTTTGTGCCTGGGAGTTTTCCTCCTAAAGTCAATAATCATGTCTTTAGTTTTTGTTGTATTCAGCTGCAGGTAGGAATCCTCACACCAGTGAACAAAATCATCAACTACTGGGCCGTGGCCACTCTCACCATCCTGGAGGAGACTGACAATAACTGAATCATCAGCATACTTTATAATATGTCTGTTGTCATGTCTGCTCTGACACATGTTTGTGTACAGGATGAAGAGTAGTAGTGACAACACACACCCCTGAGGAGAGCCAGTAGAAGAGCACTTTAGGTCAGACAATGTACCATTGACCCTTACTCTCTGCGTCCTGTTGGTTAAGAAATCCAGAATCCAACCCACCAGATTATTGCTCAAATCAAATTGTTGCAGGAGCCTTTCAGTTAAGATATGAGGTTGGATTGTATTAAAGGCGGAGGAAAAGTCCACAAATAAAAGCCTGGCGTGTGTCCCATTAAAATCCAGATGTTTAAAAAGCATGTTAAACAGAGTGATAGTGGCATCCTCCACTCCTCTGTGAGGCCTATAGGCAAACTGCAGAGGATCCCATGCATGCTCAGTCTGCTTTAGGACCTCACATCTGACCAGTTTTTCAAAAATGTTCATTAAAATTGAAGTCAAAGCAACTGGTCTAAAGTCGTTTACCGTTTTAGGACAGCTGGATTTTGGAACGGGAACAACCATGGCTTCTTTCCAGATCTTAGGCACATGTTGTGTCTGTAAGGACTTTTTGAAAATGTAATGAAATATAGGACTCAGTTCATGTGCACAGGACTTTACCAAGCGCCCACATATATTATCAGGGCCCTGACTTTTGTTCACTTTTACAGCGCAGAACTCCCTTTTAACATCCTGCACCTCAATGTTAAAGTGCTGATTGTCTTTGAGTTTCTGTTTCAAATCTTGGGTTTCAGTGCTAAAATCAAAGGAGTCAAAACGACCATAAAAACAATTAAGAGCATTAGCCAGCTCTGTGTCTGAATTAAAACCATCTAAAAACACACGATTACTGCGCTCTGTGCTCTGAAGGCCTGCCATAGTTTTCATACTGGCCCAGGCTGAACCAAGTTTCTTTGTTGCCATCTTGCTTTCCAATTCTGATTTATAATTCTGTTTTGCTCTTAAAATTTCGGATTTCAGCTCTTTTGTGGCAACCTGTAGCTCAGAAACAACCCCCTGTTTAAAGGCAAGTGCTTTCCTCTGTAAGCAGGATTTAACTGATTTTGTAACCCATGGTTTGTTGTTAGGAAATATTTTGACACGTTTACGTGGAACGATCTTATTTTTACAGAAAGCCATGTATGAGCATGTGACGTCCACCAAAGAGTCCAAATCATCCCCGCAGGCCAGTGTGAACATCTCCCAGTCTGTACAGTCAAAGCATTCCTGGAGGCTGTGCTCTGAATCTTCTGTCCACACATCAATGTCTCTCGTCTCCACCTTGCCTCTTCTGAGAGCAGTTTTATATGTGGGCAGCAAATGTACACAGTTGTGATCTGAGGATCCTAAAGGAGGAAGGGGGAGTGATTTATAGGCCCTCTCTATGGATCCATAGCACAGGTCCAATGTCTGTCCACTCCATTGTCCACATCCAATGTCCACGGTAACACAATCACCCACACAATAACTTCCTCAGCTGTTGGCACAGAAAAACTTGAACAGCAACAGTAATACATTTGCTGCTGTATGTCTCTGAACTTCAACCACAACCATTTGCACAAATGCCATATCTGCTGCTGTCTGTTTGTCACTGCAGTACTGATCATGTGCAGTTCTCTCTGTTACTATCTGCACCTACACTACCGCATTGAACTGCAACTATGGGTATTACATCTCAAGCTGTCTGTAAGAAGGATTGCTGGGCTTTATCATCGTTAATCGTTTATCTCTATTTGCACTATGGGAGGTCTGGGTCTATCTTTTTTCACCATTTGCACTACAGGTTGCATTACTGTACATAGACTGCTGCTGTTGTTGTTGTTTTCTTTTTTCCAGCCTTATTCCTTTTTCTTTTTATATTATTCACACCACTGAAGAGAGAAACACCATTTCAACTCTTCTGTATGTCCTCTACATATAATAGTATGGGGGATGATTTGGACTCTTTGGTGGACGTCACATGCTCATACATGGCTTTCTGTAAAAATAAGATCGTCCCACGTAAACGTGTCAAAATATATCCCAACAACAAACCATGGGTTACAAAATCAGTTAAATCCTGCTTACAGAGGAAAGCACTTGCCTTTAAACAGGGGTCAGTTTTGAGACCCAAACTCTTTATTTTGTATATAAATGACATATGCCAAGTATCAAAAATTCTGAAATTTATTTTGTTTGCGGATGACACAAATATCCTTTGCACTGGTGAGAATTTGCAGCAGGTTTTAGAGGTGGTCACAACTGAAATGAAAAAGTTAACGCAGTGGTTCAACAAAAGTAAATTATCTCTAAATCTAAAAAAACAAAGAAGATGTTGTTTGGAAATTATAAAATAAATCATGAAATAATGGTAACGATAGATGATACCAGAATAGAAACAGTACAGGAAAATAAGTTTCTAGGGGTGACGCTAGACAATAAAATCTGCTGGAAACCTCACATCAGTCACATCCAGGCCAAGTTAGCAAAATGTATAGGCATACTGGGGAAGACAAGACACATCTTGGACTATAAATCATTGGTCTTACTGTACAATTCACTGTTTCTACTTTATCTTAACTACTGTGTAGAGGTCTGGGGAAACACCTACAAGACCAACCTACAGTCAATATGCACATTACAAAAAAGAGCTATAAGGATAATAAACAATGCAGGATATAGAGACCATACCAATTCGTTGTTTTTAAAGTCACATGTCATAAAGTTCATGGATTTAGTTAAATTTAAGACAGCACAAGTAATGTACATGGCAATTAATAATCAACTCCCAACTAATATACAAAAAATATTTAAAAAAAGAGACAATGATCATAATTTGAGAGGAGACTTAAACTTTACAAAACCCAAGATACGTACAACCAAGAAAAGTCTGTGCATATCTGTCTGTGGGGTGGATTTGTGGAACAGTCTGGAGCCGGAACTGAAACTATGTACAAACAGAAATCAATTCAAAAAGAGGTATAAACATTATTTGCTGAAAGGATATATGTTAGAAGGGTAGTATTTATATGTACGATTCACTATGTTCACTCTGGGACACTCTGGGACTCTATGGAATGGTGGGTGGGACAGCACTGTGTATATCTGTGTTGTTTGAGGCTGGTTTTCATGTATGGACATCATTGTATGTTAGGATGGATGGGTGTTAATGTTGATATGTAAAAAATACAGTAAATTGTTTACTTGGGGTCTTAAAGGTGGTAATTTGTATATAATTCACATGGGTGTATTTATGGAAAAGAGGACATGGAATTAATAAGTGTTCACTTCTTCCTTCTCCCTTTGGAACACTGTATACTGTTACTTTATTGCATTTGTCATTTGTTTTGTTTTTGTTATACTTTTTTGTTCGAAATAAAGTATCTATCTATCTATCTACTATTGACAAATAAAATCTTTGAATCTTGAATATAGTCACGGTGTGATAACGCCATGACGTGTGTGCGTCCCCCTGTCCACGATGTGCATGGTGGTATTTCCAATATGCCACATTTACCCCCTATGAAAAAAACAGAAGTCCACTGGTGGTGGTCCTATCATAGCTGGAGAACCTTGAAGTGTGGTGGCATATTGCTAGAACAACAGAAACACAACCAGAACCATTTCATGCAATGTAGCACAGAGCCAGCCAACAATCATCCATGGCCTGGCTATCAGCAGGTGGTTTATTACTCAATGTTAAGCATGCTACATTGCCAATGTTGGGTCACACATATTTGCTTGATGTTAAGACACAATACGGCAGAATCAGCAAGTAGACCCATGACCATAAATTACCAAAGGTTTAATGTACCAAAAACGAAAAAATTATTTTAAACCAATCTGAACCTGAGCAACTGGGTAGACTGCCGGTAATACCCTGCACGGTTGAGTGGGTAATTCTGCAAAAGTTGTCAACCATGCTCTGCCTAAACATTTTCAAAACAGAGTCATTTCACAGTTCACATTCAGGGGCCTCAGTCAAGCCCATGGTGGGCACGCCCCTGGAGACGACGGCTGCAGCAGACCTGGGCGCCATCTCACTGGAGTCATGGCTCACTTGTCAGCAACGTCCCAGCCCAGGTCCCACACCAGCTGGGTCGGCTCCAGTGGCGTGTCCTGATCGAGGCAGCTGCTCTTAAGTTTCACAGACAGCTGGTGTGACATCATGAACCATCGGCCATTTGGATGGTGGCTGGCCTCAATTGGGCGGTGATTCTCATCTGTGATGACGGGACCGCCTGTGGGTCGAGGCGGTCAGCTCGTTGGACCCGAACCCAATAAAGTCGTGTGAGCAGCGATCTGTTCGACTGCACTCAGCTTTGCTGCTCGCTCCTTGTGGATGCTGGCTACTGTTGTGGCGGCGTGCAGTTCATGTCAACAGCAGGACATGCCCTCAGTTGGCATTGCTCTGCTGGATCCTACTGGCCCACTAACTGTCTCTCCTGCTGTGCTGCAGCGGCTCCCTGAGGCTGATGCTGGGTGAGGATATGAAATGAGTCCTGCTTCCGCCCCTTCTCTCCTGGTGCTGGTTGTGGTCACGGTGATGTGTCGGTGTCTTCGGTGATGGGACACACTCCAGGTTGTTGTCGATGAACGGGGTCCCCTTTCTCCATGAACTCCCTTTCCTGTGGCTCCACGATGCCTCCTTGAGACCCATGCTGGGAGAGGATTGGAAGTGAGTCTGCTTTGTGCCATCGCTCTGTACAGTGTTCTCTCTCTGTGCTGTGTTTTCTCTCCATGCTGTGTTCTCTCTCCGTGCTGTGTTCTCTCTCTGTGTTCTTATGTTTGGCTGTGCCCACGTCCGGGGAATAATACTGTCCCTCCTGCAATGAATCAGCAGCTCAAGAATGCTCCTGCTGCACAAGGACCAGCTCCAGGTTCTGTGTGGCTGTGGACTGGGGCTCCTGTGGCTGCTCCATATCTACTGGGTTCTGCTCAGCTTGCAGTGTGAGGCAGAAAGTGTCTGCATCCGTGTCCAACTGCAGCGGACTTGAGGCGTCGTCGTCCAAAATGAGTTTACCATTGGGTTGTTTTTCTGTGGTGCGCTGTCATCCCATGGTGTCTAACTCGGGGCCCTCCCAAGAAGGCGTGGGGTCAGTGGGCTCAGCAGGCTCAGCAACTGGGACAACCGCCTTTACCAGCAGAGCCTTAGACCTGATGCTTCCTGGGCTATTATCTCTAGCTGGGATTCTAATTCCATCGCCTCCATCTCCAATAGGATGTTCAGCGCCCCTAACACCGACTCCTGTAGACTTTTCACCATGTCTGCCATTGTCTGGTCGTCTGGCTCCTCCTGCAGCAAGTACCGTATCGTTGGATCCACGGTGTACCATTTCAACTGTGACTGTATCATCCTCTACTCTACGTACCCGAAGTCACACGTGCTAGCCAAACAGCAAAGAGCGACTAGGTACTGTAGGACTGACTTGTCCGGTCGCTGTCTGTGCTGGTAAGACACAAATTTCTAGGCCATCACTTTCTGTGGAGCAGTGAAATGTTTGACTAACAAGGTGGCACATTCGCTGTAGATCTCCGCCAGGCTCAGTGCATCCAACACAAGCTGGTGCTCTCCTCTCATTACTTCCAGCTGATCCAAATTATAAATCAATGCTACCTTCGGCCCGCTCATGTGACCCCACACCTGGCATTACTTGTGTTATTTGTTCTGATCCTATATAAGGACAGCATTTTCTTTTCATGTCGCTGCTGTCTTGAGTTCGCCTGAGTAAGTCTCACCTGAGTTCTTCTCGTCTCCATCAGAGCCCTGTTCTCGCTCTGGTGCGTAATTTGTAAGTTACTCTCTCTTGTTGGAATTTTGTGTTTGAGCACCATTTTTGGACTTTCTGTTTTTGTTATTTTCAGTAAATCTCAGAACTCACAGTTCAGCGCGTGGGTCTTTCTGTCTTCACCAAGGGGCCATTCATGACATGCTGTCCCGCTAAGCCAAGGTTATAACGTAGCTCAGTACATACACAACACTTGCCAGGGTTCGATAGGCTCCTAGTCGACACATTCGTCTGAAATTACTCAAATCAACAAGGCCATGGGATGGGTGGCTAACCCGGGGTCCCAAGAAGTGGCAGTGGGAGGGCCGACGTGTCTTTTAGAAATGCATCCATATTCGGGAAAAGCTTCATAATTTTCTCCTCAATATCCATCCCATCGTCGTCACTAAATGTTATGTCAGGAAACAGGATAGTGGGGGCAAGAGATGTACCGATCAATGACTTTATTACAAAGTTAACAATAAGAGCAACAAGCTAGCAGAGGTGTGGTACAGGCAGGTTCCAGGTGAAAGGCGGAGCACCTACGCGAGACCATCTCCTGCCGTTAGTCCCATAAAGGTCTGATGACATGTTTTTGACTTCCTCTAATTTTTCAACACATACTGTAATACAATATGATGAAATCGGTTGGTCTGTTCAGTTCTAAGAGAAACAGGCTTTTTTTTAACGCGAATATCCGACGTTTTTATGAGCGCCACATCACCCATTGTGTCAGTGGCTGGAAACCCCCCCGGCCATGTTGTAACGTCATCGATGGAACACAGTGCTTGGCTGCCCATTGTACACAGAGGATGGAAGCGGTAGAAAACATCGACCATGGTTCCAGCACATGTAGTCTGGAGTCGGTTTGTGTTGTCCAATCTTCAGACGATTATAGTTCCAAAGAATGGGATGACAATGAAGAATCTGGGGGCATCAAACCGTATAGGTTTGAGCCGTGCCAAGCGGGCATTGTGCCTAGCGAGTCAGACTCAGTGACAGTCAGCTGTTCATGTCATGGTGGCCCTCGCGAGCCACCATAAGACGCCAACAAGTCACCGGTGAGTTTGCAATGATGTTTATTAGGACGAAGGAACAGAGGATAACACAAAGTCACAAAGTAATGGAAAGGAATGAGCCTCGATTGGCTAAAACACACTATAATGAAAACAGGATCACAACAGGGTAAACTTACAATCGTAGATGATGAACAGACAGCGTCAGAGCTGGGGAATGCCCAATGCGTCAGACAATGAGGAGTTTTGATGGAGACTGCTGCATTCGGCTGCATTCAGTGTCCGCTTAAATGCTGGCCGCTAATAAGCCCTGAATGCAGCACAGCTGGCAGGCTTTGACAGCAGGAAGCTTCTCCGAGCGCTGTCACAATAAGAGCCCGGGGAGCCAGAGGGTAATCACTGCTGTCAAGCCTGCAGGAGATGGTGTATGACCCAAGTGCAGACGAGATCAGCGCTCGGATCATAACAGTACCTCCCACTCGAGGGCGGGCTCTGAACGCCCAATGACACCCAAGCCCCCCCACCCCCTCACCCCCCCCCCCCTTCCAGGGTGGGCGGAAGGGGGAACAGGCCAGGGGGGAGCGGACCAGCAAAGACCAAAAAAAACCATGACGACAACAGGAGCGCGCAGGCAGACAGAAAAAAACTCCCATGCACAAATTACGACCAAGGTAGAACGTAAAGGAGACGCTCACAGGGCAAAATAACAGCGACCAGGATAATCACAAACACACAAACCATGGTCAAGGCAGACTAAAAATGAAACAATACAGAGCACGACAACAGAAAATGCCATATTCCCAAAGGTAAAAAAAAAAAAAAGACATACCAACTGTTAGAGGCAATGAATTTAAACAGATGAAAAATGAACAATGAACACCCGTTAGGGGGGGGTGAGATGCAACAATATCATTAGTACTGTGGCATGAAGGCCGATAGTTCGGCGGGCCGCCCTGCATCTAGTGTCCACGTTGCAGGCAGGGGGAAAAGAGACAGTTGGGGCGGCCTACCCCAGTCCCATGCCCGGGGATACAGTTCCTCTGGCGGCCAGGCCCTATCACCGATAGGGCGGGAACGTTTGTCGGGTGGCCGACCCAGAATGCCGAACCTGCAAAACAGCTCGCCAGGTGGCCGACCCGCATCACACAGCCACCAGGACCGTAGGGGGGAAGTAGAAGGCAGCCTCCCTGGAGAGGGGGAAGACGAGGGAGAGCCGGGAGGAGTATTCGGAACCCCAACGGCCCCGTTGGAGATGAGCTGTGATGATGATCCTGAGGATGATGATGATGATGATGATGATGAGCCAGTCCAGTGTCAGGTGGCAGGGGATCTGCAGCTCCCTCACCGACCTTGACTTCAGCTGGTGCTGCACCCGCGATGGACCCCGATTGGGTCACAGCTGCACCCGCGATGGACCCCAATTGGGTCACGGCTGCATCCGCGTCAGACCCCGATTGGGTCACGGCTGCACCTGCGTCAGACCCCGACTGGGTCGGCGCCGCACCAGAACCGACCTCCAACCCTGAACCCGAAACCTCTGGCACAGCGACCGGAATCAGCTCCACACCAGTGACCCTGGGAGAAGGCTCAGGAGAGAGAAAAGGACCGGGATCAGGATCACCGGTAGCAACAGAGCCCAGTGAGACGAGTTCGGGCGCAGCGGATGGCTGCCCCTGGTTCGTCTCTCCGAGAGACAGGCAGAAGCGCTCCAAAATAGAAAGGAGAAAAACAAAGTAGAGCACTTGCCTGTACTCGGGTTCTGTCACTGTCTAGGACTCCGACGATCCGGGCTCAGACGGTAGGAGATCGTCTTCTGGCTCCCACTCAGCTACGTCGGGCTCTGCAGATGGCATGATGGTGTCCACAGCCTGAGGACCCTCCGGCACTGGCGTCCACGCCGACGACCTGCACAGGTGGCTGGGGACCCTCGACCCGCTGGACCGGACCGCTCATCTGTGGAGACCCAGGGACGCTTTGTCGTTGGCGCAGGATCCATGCTGCAGTCCGCTCTCCTCCTCCACCCACGACGTGGCTGCGGGGCTGGAACCAGGCTCTCCAGAACCGCAGGCCCCCTCCTCATCTGGCAACGTTGGCCTGGCATCGAGGACCGCTCAGCGGAGGGAGACACATAGGGAGTGGGTTTAATAATAGAAGCTACAGCAGGTGGTGGGAGCTCGGGGGACTGCGAACCCCAAACTCCACCCCCAGGAGTCAGACAAGGCAAATCACAATTATGAGGAGATAAGTGAACTTGTACTTGCCTGTCTCCCGGAGGCAGGGTGGTGCCTGCTGTAGTGGACGTTGCTCCTCCTTTTCCCTGCCGGACGGTGACAGAGGGTGCCCTGGGAGGACGAGGGGGAGCCGCTTGTGATGGATCTGGGATGGGGCTTGCCGGAACAGGACTCTGAACTCTCTCTGCAGCAGGAGGTGACGTCAAAGAGGAGGGGACGACAGCCGAGACAGTCCGAGCACGACGAGCTGACGGGACAGTGGGAACAGGTGGCCCAGGGGGAGAGGCTGCGGGGATTCCCTCCTGATGTGACGCCGAAGGAGCAGCTGGCTGGGAGGCAGGGTTCCTCCGACGACCCGGAACAGGATCCGGACGGGGTTTTTGCTGAGGGTTTTCTTGGCCGGAGCGCCGACGTCTTCGACGACTTCCCGGGTGGCGCGAACTCCTGGAGTGGATCGAGGACAGGAACGGGATCCCAAAGCGGGGAGCGGGGATGCCTCCTCCTCTGCTTACCCCCGTAGTCCTCCTCCATCATGTGGAGTATCTCGCGCTGTGCGGCGATGTCATCCCTGCTCACGCTGACTTCGGGGTGGTCGGCGTAGCGGGGAAGATGATTCAAAACATCCTCAGCACAGTCCAGGTACCAGCGCACGTCACTGTGATAGTCGAGGAGGGAGGCGGAGATTAGCGTTTCATCAACGTATTCCAGGGTGTCTGCCAGCTCGTAGCTCTGGCTGCGAGCGCCCCCCCCCCCCCACCACGACGTCATGCTTCCAGCACGCAGTACCCAGACAGGAAAGAGCAAGTCCAAATGCAAAACTCACCGGGAACGGCGTCTCGGTGTGGCGCCTCCGTTTAGGCGGCCTGGCAGCAGTCTACTGTTACGGTGGCCCTCGCGAGCCACTATAAGACGCCAACAAGTCACCGGTGAGTTTGCAATGATGTTTTATTGTGAACACGAACAAAGGATAATACACAAAGTGACAGAAAGGAATGAGCCACGGTGGGCTAAAACACACAACGGTGGATGTAGAAGCCGCAAGGCTGAACAAGCTCACTTACGGTTCCAGGTTAGGACGAAGGATGATCATAGATGTGGGATAATAAGGAATATTGGCGTCTGAGACGAGGGACGCTCGCTCGACGTCTGATGAGGGATGTTTGACGGAGACTGCTGCATTGGGCTGCATTCAGCGCCCGCTTAAATGCCGGCCGCTAATGAGCCCTGAATGCATCACAGCTGGCAGGCTTTGACAGCAGGAAGCTCCTCTGAGCACTGTCACAATAAGAGCCCGGGGAGCCAGAGGGTAATCACTGCTGTCAAGCCTACAGGAGATGACGTATGACCCAAACGCGGATGAGATCAGTGCTCGGATTATAACAGTTCATGTTTTGTGTGCATCATCTGACGTGTTGTCAGCCAGCCAATATTGCCAACACTATCATGACGTGCTAGCCACTCCACACAGCCGTGGTTCTGTTGCGCTCCTTGTAGCAATGTCAGTTCTGGGGCACAACCGTGGTTAACATGTCTCCTCTCTATGTTCGCTGAGCAATGTCAGCCCCGAACGCCAACTGTTTGTGCTTCTGTATATTTTTTGTAAGTCTTCACCTTTTTGTGAATTGTCTGTCATTCTATATTAAATGTGCTGTGGTGAATACTATGCTTAAATCCTCATTATTTATGCGTAAATCCTCCCTCTCTGTGCGCTCTCTCACAGGGCAGGGAGAGGGCGCATGAAATAACGAGGATTTAAAAGCAGAATTCTCCACAGAACATTTAATATAGAATGACAGACAACTCCCAAAAAGGTGAAGACTTACAAAAATACACAGAAACACAAACAATACCAAAAGCCAGTTTAGAAAGCTTGGGATCAGTCCGCCAAGGTCTCCGCCTTTGACCGCCACCTAATCCACATAGCACCGGACCCCCATGATCCCTCCTGCAGGTGGTGAACCCACTGGAGGGCGGACCCATGTAACTCCTTCAGGCTGAGCCCGGCCGGGTCCCATGGGTGGAAACCCAGCCACCAGACGCTAGCCTTCGAGCCCCTCTCCCAGGCCTGGCTCCAGGGTGGGGCCCCGGTAACCCCATACCGGGCGGGGTACACTGAATCCTTGATATACAATTTATCATGAGAGTCTGTTGGATCGTTCTTAGTCTGGCCCTTCACCCAGGACCAGTTTGTCTTGGGAGACCCTATCAGAGGCAAATTGCCCCCGGACAACATAGCTCCTGGGATCACTGGGGCACGCAAACCCTCCCACCACGATAAGGTGACGATCCATGAGGAGGACGCCTCCCACTTGAGGTGTTTCAGGTACGTCCCACTGGGAGGAGACCCCGGGGCAGACCCAGGACTCGGTGGAGAGACTATGTCTCCCAGCTGGTCTGGGAACGCCTTGGTATCCCCTCTGAAGAGCTGGAGCAGGTGGCTGGGGAGAGGGAAGTCTGGGCTTCTCTGCTTGAACTGCTGCCTCCGCGACCCGGACCTCCGGAAAAGGGGTAGAAGATGGATGGATGGATGGACACAAACAATAGGCGTTCGGGGCCGACATCACCCAGCGAACATGGAAGGGAGACGTATTAACCACTGCTGTGCACCAGAGCAGATATCGCTTCAAGGACGCACGAGAACCACAGCTGTGTGGAGTGGCTAACACGTCATGAGAGTTCTGAACATACTGGCAGACTATCAGCACAGATGACAATACTATTGACCAGCAGTGCGTGTACATTTTGGCGGCCGTTTGCCATTAACGCACTGCTGTTGATGGTGTGATGACAAGCACCTGGGCGAGGACTGGGAATCATAAGATAAGATAAGATAAGATAAGATAAGCCTTTATTAGTCCCACAACGGGGAAATTCCAGGATTGCAACAGCACAGGGATAGCAACACTCAGAGCAACAATCAGAAGGCAAGAAAAAAAAACAAGCAAGCAAGAGCAGCTAATAAACATATGTACGTATTACTATAAAATATATATATATACACACACACACAGACACACAGTGCAGAGCATTGTAGCTGGATGGAATAAATATATGAATATATGAACACACAGTGCAGAGCATTGTAGCTAGATGGAATAAATATGTAAATATATAAACACCCACAGTACGGAGCATTGCAGCTAGGTGGAATAAATATGCAAGTATATAAACACACACAGTGCGGAGCAATGTAGCTAGATGGAATAATATGTAGATATATAAATATATAAACACACCCAGTGCTGAGCATTGTAGCTAGATGGAATAAATATGCAAATATATAAACACACACAGTGCAGAGCATTGTTGCTAGATGGAATGAAACAGCATAACCGTCTACTTAGTTATCCTACATGGTATGATTATGTGCCCATACATACAAATCATGATCAGCGGGAGGGGAATCAGCTGGTGATAATGATTGAGGGGACGTGCCCTGACCGGCGTGCGATCAGAGAAAGTAGGTCAAAGCTGCGCGTAAATCCATTAATCCTTCCCCTCCTCGTGCTCCTCCTGCATAATGCGCAGGCTCCGACACTTGGAGCTGAAGCGTGTGATGTGGTCTTTCACACATCACAAGCTTTATCTAAGCCTGCGACACAACGCAAAGGCATAACCGTAAAATTAAAACAAGAAACCAGAGAAACTATGAGCCACAAAGCTGCTGTCATTCCAGTCAACAAGACTGGAGTCTGTTCTGTCGATTACGTCATGGGGGTGCCGCCCTTAATTTGGTGGGCGGCTCCACAGTCCAGTCAGTGGCTGCTGTTTTTTGATGATAACTAGTTTATACAGGCGCAGTTATAAATATTATATTGATCATTGACAGTGACTTTTGGGTTTACTCGACATGCTAAAAAAGGTCAAAAACGTGTCTTCAGCACTTGAACGTCGTGATGACGCCACGACTTGCGTGCGTCTCCATGTCCTTTCTTTCTTTCTTTCTTTCTTTCTTTCTTTCTTTCTTTCTTTCTTTCTTTTATTTAATATGGACATAACAAATTACATTAGTACAATCACAAGGACAGACCAGATGTTTTGCATAGGTGTATATTGCACAAGTGCTAATTCTCAACACCAGTCCATAGGTGGCTTATATAGGTCATAAATTAGGCTGTACATACAAAATTTACAAGTTAATTAAAATTACAAATACATTACAAATTATAAATAGAGCAAGAGATCCATGATCACAACAAACACAATTCAGACTAGACATGCACACATTGCTGGTGGGATTTTAGCCAATCTTTAACGCCTCTGTTGAAGAGGTTGGCATTTGTCTCCAATTTTAAGTGAGTTGGCAGAGAGTTCCATAAGTTTGCCCCTTTTATGGAGAAAGCAGACTGACCAAATGAAGTTCTAGACATGGTGATAATGCAGTCACCGTTGATGGAAGCTCGTGTGCTTGCTCTGCTAGAGCTCGAGCGTCTAGCCACCAAACCAGAGAAAGGAGGTGAAACAAGATTGTATAGACATTTAAAAAACCAGTCTGATATTGCAGAAGATAACAAAATTTTCAAAAGTAAGAAGATTGTGCTTGGCTAAAATACCACAGTGATGCCGCCGCATTGGTTTGCGGTCCAAGATTTTTATAGCCTGTTTATATATTGCAGTTATGGGCTTTAGTGTAATTTGAGATGTTTGTGACCGAGATGTGATACAGTATGACAGATGTGAAAGAATCATCGCGTGCATATATGTATGAGCAGTTCTGAATGACATATCCCTTCTAATGAGACGGAAGCAATTTAAATTGGGTTTAACCTTCTTACAAATGTAATGCACCTGCTTGTCGAATCGCAGGTTCCTGTCTAGAATGATCCCTAAATACTTGACCTCATTCACTTCAGTAAGCACCTCATTTCCAATTTTAACATCAAAAACATCTTTCATGGGCCTGTTTCTAATAGAGATACACATAGCAACAGTTTTTTTTGACATTCAAGGTTAAATGCGACAACACAAGCCATTTAGAGATGTTCTGTAAAACCTGGGTCAGGTGCTCAGCTGCCATGCTAGCCGTTTTGGCAGACAGATAGGTTAAGGTGTCATCAGCATACATCTGGCAGTTGGCACCTGAGCAACTATCGGGCAAGTCGTTGATGTATATTGTGAACAACAATGGCCCTAGTATAGATCCTTGTGGTACTCCCATGTTATTTGTGAGCAGCCCAGATTTCTCCCCACTGACCTTGACACATTGTTCTCTCCCCTCCAGGTATGACCTAAACCACTGTATTGCCTCAGTTGAAATCTTGAGGTCTTTTAACTTCGACAATAGGACAGTGTGGTTTACCGTGTCAAAGGCCTTTTTTAGATCCAGAAACACGGTCCCCACAACATGCCCCTTAACCAATAAAGCCTTGATCTTCTCATAACAGTTAGCTGTTTCTGTGGAATACTTAGGTCTAAACCCAAATTGCTGTGAATAAAGTAATTGGTTGGACTCTAAATGTTCTATCAATTGATCAGCAACAATCTTCTCCAAAATTTTTGAGACTACGGGCAATATGGCAATCGGCCTGTAGTTGCTTGCTAAGTCCTTGTCTCCCGACTTATAGACCGGGGTATTTACTGCTGTCTTCCAATTCTCTGGAAAGGTATTTGTCCTTATTGACAAGTTAACTAAATGAGTAATAGGCTCCAACAGACTATTCTTGTGTTTCTTAATTAAGGCAGCATTTAAGTTATCAACATCCTTTGCATAGAGTTATTCATTTTCCCAATAATCTCTTTGACTGCATCACTGGATACCTCTTTAATGCGGAAACTGTTGTGAACATTAACATGTTCCTTAGAGGATAACTCAGGTGGTCTAAAATAACTTGCCAATTTATGAACAGATTCAGTGAAAAAAACAGTTGAAGACATTGGCCATGGACTCATTACTATCAATGAGGTTATCATCTACCTTGAGACTACTTATTTTTGAATGCTTTTGTTTACTCGAATTTGTTAATCTATTAATGTGTTGCCAGAGTTTAGAACTGCTCCCATTGGCCTCCTCAATTAGTCTAAGGAAGTAATTAGTCTTAGCTTTCCGAAGCTCAGACACCACTTTGTTCCTTAGACTACAGTAGTGAAAATGAAATGGTCAGTGTTGGTTTTAGTGACCAGAGACCTTTTGAGAGGAAGATCTCTCTTTTTCATAAGCTGAAGGATGTCCTTATTAACATTTCTTAGGTCTGCTTTTCCAGGTTCTTGTGTATTTACTAAGTAAGTTGCTTAAGGTTGACATAAAATTACTGACACTAATCTTTAAGTTTGACACTTTGGTTACATTCTCCCAATTTGCATTCATTAAGTCCTGTTCAAAGTGAGCCATGTTTGATTTAGAAATACCTGTTGTGAACCTAGATTGATTTTCATTTTTAATATGGTGGACAAGGCGTTGTTTTGATAGCTTTCTTACAACCAGCGTCATGTTGTGATCTGAAAGTCCAGTAATCAAATTATATGTTTTTATGACTCTCTCTGGCCTATTAGTGAAAATCAAGTCAATAAGAGTTTCAGATGTCCTTGTGATAAGGGTGGGTTTATCAATCAATTGTACATATCTAAATTTCCCCGTAGCTGATTTCAATTTGCCTTTGGTACTTTTATCCATCCAATTAATGTTAAAATCACCGAATACAATACATTCATTACATTTATCACAGATGGAAAGAAGACTCTTGAATTCATTGTAAAACTCAGCACCATGAGATGGGGGATTATAGACTACAACAATGTTAAAATTCATATTTGGTGACAGAATTATATTAAGTCCCAGGCACTCCAAATTTATATTCAGTTCAAGTTCGACACATTTAAGACATTCCCTTATATAAATTAGGACACCCCCTCCTTTGCTTGAGATTCTATCATTTCTATAACATAAATATCCTGGTATACTGACTAGATCATTTGCTACATTACAATTCAACCAACTTTCAGGGATACATAGAAGATCCAAATAAGACTCAATAAGCATATTCCGTATCTGATCCATTTTTGGTAATATGCTTCTAATATTTAGATGACCTCCTAGCAAACCTTTAGATTTGGATTCTGGGTTCCAAATAACTTGTGCCTGGTTTACCGTTTGGAAGAGCTTGTGCTCTCTCTGTTTTGATGATGCGTGTTGATAGGAAGTCCTTTTGTCCCTCGCGGGATTCCGTTGTTGTTTACATTCTGTCCCAGGTGAGTCAGTGTGATTACTGTCTGATAATACTGTCTGATAATACGTCCACGACGTGCATGGTGGTATTTCCAATATGCCACAATTAGTTTTCCTCTTTTCTACCCACGAGGATCCTGGTGGTCAAAACAAAACTAAAGCTAAAATATTGAAGAAAAAAAAATGTGAGCAGAGTTTTTGTCCATTTTGACAGAAGAGTTGTCAACCATTAATGAGCTGAAAGTTGGTTCAAACTGTCTTTACTGTCTTTTTGGTTAACTTCCAGCCACTAAGTGCTCATATAGTTTGTTTTAACTTGATTTGTTGTGTGTTCTATACATTTTGAGTTGATTTTGATAGATATTCATGATGATGCACTGTAATGGCTCAGATAGAAATTGGGTCCACTGTGAGTTAAAATAGACACACTAGAAGTGTTCTCATTCATAGTTTCTTATTATAATAATTAAAGGACTTTCCACATGGCCTGTGTCATAGATCAGGGTTATTTTCCCCGTGGGGAAAGAGTTTTGAGTACCAGGATGTGTGGTTTCACTGAACAACGAACGGGACCAAACAGGACACCAAAAACCCAGCAAACACCCAAAAAATGAATGAAATTATTATATTTTAATATTTAGGGACAAATAGCCATTCTTGTAATTACTAAGGGGACACACAACACCCAAATAATACATTAAATCATGCCTAATGGGACCAAATATGACAAAGTCAAAGAACAAGACAGTTTTACAGGGCAGGGCCCTCAGATCATGCGCTGCCGAGCTGACTGATGTTCTCACATCCATCTTCAACCTCTCCCTAAACCAGAACACAGTCCCCTCCTGCTTCAAAACCACAACCATCGTCCCCCTCCCCAAAAACAGCCCGCCGACCTGCCTGAATGATTACAGACCGGTAGCACTCACTCCAATCACCATGAAGTGCTTTGACAGAGTGGTGCTGGTCCACATTCAGGACAGCAAACTGGATACCCTGGACCCCCTGAAGTACGCCTACCGGCCCAACAGGTCCACCTCAGATGCCACTGTTGCTGCACTCCAATAGTCTCTCTCCAACCTGAAAGATAAAGACTTCTACATCAGGATTCTCTTTGTCGACTACAGCTCCACCTTCACACGGTCATCCCCCACAAACTCACCAACAAACCATCCTTACTTGGCCTGCACTCCACCCTCTGTGGCTGGCTACTGGACTTTCTGACTGGCAGGCCCCAGTCTGTCAGGATGGGTAACAGGATCTAAGCCAGCATCATCACAAACACAAGTGTCCCCCAGGGTTGTGTTCTCAGCCCCATCCTCTACACCCTCTTCACCCATGACTGTGTTGCCTCCCACAAGGACAATATCATCTTTAAGCTCGTGGATGACACAGCAGTGATAGGACACATCACTGGTGGTGATGAAGCATCCTACAGGAGGGAGGTGGCCAGCCTGGTGTCATGGTGTGAGGACAACAACCTTACCCTCAACACAGACAAAATGAAGGAGATGATAGTGGACATGAGGAAGGGGAGGAGACCTCATCAGTTGCTAATCACCCTGGAGCTTGAGGTGGAGAGGGTGAGCAGCTTTAAATACCTGGGCATCCACATCTGCGAGGACCTCACTTTGGCACTTAACACCACAGAGCTAGTAAAGAGAGCTCAACAGTGGCTGTACTTTCTGAGAAGGCTGAAGAAGTTTGGCATGTCCCCCAGGATCCTCAACAATTTAAAGCTGCATCATCGAGAGCATTTTGACCAACTGCATCACTGCATGGTATGGCAGCCCTACTGCCCTGGACCCCAAACACCTGCAAAGAGTGGTGAAGACAGCGGAGAAGATCATCAGGACTCCACTCCCCTCTCTGCAGAGCATCTTCAACTGCAGAGTCCAAAGGAAAGCTGCCACCATCCTCCAGGACCCCACCCACGCCCAGCACAGAATGTTCACACTTTTACCCTCAGGCCAGAAGTACAGAAGCGTGAAATACAGAACATCCAGACTAAAAAAACTCCTTCTTTCCCACTGCCATCAGATTCCTGAACAAATAACCCCCAAAAACTCTGTAAACACATCTTTGCAAATAGGAACTAACATACTGGTTGCTAAATTTGCACATTGCTCATTTTTACAGTATACTTAGTCTCACCCCGTCTCAAGTCCATATCATCTCTGCTGCTAAATTATCATGTATTGTCTACTGGGTGTTATCATTGCAGAGAAATTCTCACACTGTGCTAATTTGTAATTGGTACATTGCTCATTTGCATATTGCTCATTTGCACACTGTACACAGGCTTATGTCATCTCAGGTTCATATCATCTCTGATATTAATACAGTGGTGTGAAAAAGTGTATGCCCCTTCCCAATTTCTCATATTTTTGTATGTTTGCCACACTTAAATGTTTCAGATTATCAAACAAATTTAAATATTATATTAAATATTAAATATTGATGGGGTGCATGCGCACACAGCGACCAGCAGCGGGTGAAAAAAGTTTGTCGTTTGTGTCTTTGTTTTTATGCACTTTAATGTGTTTAAACGTAATTCTCTGTGCTGTTTTTGTCCTTGAATGGTTGTGGACTATATAACGAAGAGCTCCCTGGTTCCATCAGTATGAATTTCCTTCTTGTGTTTGCACTTTCGCTTTTTTCCTATCGGCTCTTTATCTTGGAGGTAAGCGTGATCTCGCTGGGAAGAACGCAGTATTCCAGAGAAATGTTACTGCATTTAAACATGGGAAATGCAGCATCTGTGTTTGAGTCCGTGCCGCCACTGCCGGACTTTATTTTAAGAGACTTTCATGGACACAGCGATGAAAAGAGAGACAAGAGGAGGAAATGCGGAAAGCGTGGAGGTGTAAAATTAAGCCTGAGGAGGCATCAGTTTAACCGCATTCCTCTTCCTTCCATTATTATGGGTAACGTACAATCCCTGAGAAATAAAGTGGATGAAATTCAAGGAAATGTACGATATCAGAAAGACTTCAAGAACTGCTGTGTCATGGCTTACACAGAGACGTGGCTTACCGCGCATGACCGGGATGCGGACCTGTGGATTGACGGCTTTGGAGCCCCACTTCGCTCTGATCGGCAGGAAGAGGTAACGGGGAAACGTCAGGGGGGGCGGCGTATGTTTATATATTAATAAACAGTACTGTACATCCGTCACGGTCAGATTGCACATCTGTACACCAGATTTGGAGCTGCTGTCCGTATCGCTACGCCCCTTTTATCTGCCCCATGAGTTCCCCCAACTTTTCATAACTACTGTGTACATTCACCCGAGAGCGGATGCTGACTCTGCCTCCAGTACCGTCTTTGATGTGGTACAGCAGTTGCAGTCGATTTCCCCAGAGGCTCCAAACTTTATTCTTGGGGATTTTAGCCATGTTTCTTTAAAGAAGACACTTAAAAACTTTTATCAGTACATCTCCTGTCCAACCAGGCGTAAAAAGACATTGGACCTGTGCTACGGCTCCATAAAGAGGGCCTATAAATCACTTCCCTTTCCTCCTGTAGGAACCTCAGATCACAACTGTGTACATTTGCTGCCCACATATAAAACTGCTCTCAGAAGAGACAAGGGGAAGACCAGAGACATAAACATGTGGACAGAGGATTCAGTGCACTGCTTCCAGAAATGCTTTAACTGTACGGACTGGGAGGTGGCCTGCGAAGAAGATTTGGACTCTTTGGTGGACGTCACATGCTCATACATGGCTTTCTATAAAAATAAGATCGTTCCACGTAAAAATGTCAAAATATATCCCAACAACAAGCCATGGGTTACAAAATCAGTTAAATCCTGCTTACAGAGGAAAGCACTTGCCTTTAAACAGGGGGATGTTTCGGAGCTACAAGTTGCCACAGAAGAGCTGAAGTCCGAAATTTTAAGAGCAAAACAGAATTATAAATCAGAATTGGAAAGCAAGATGGCAACAAAGAAGCTTGGTTCAGCCTGGGCCAGTATGAAAACTGTTGCAGGCCTTCAGAGCACAGAGCACAGTAATCGTGTGTTTTTAGATGGTTTTTAATTCAGACACAGAGCTGGCTAATGCTCTTAATTGCTTTTATGGTTGTTTTGATTCCTTTGATTTTAGCACAGAAACCCAAGATTTGACACAGAAACTCAAAGACAATCAGCACTTTAATATTGAGGTGCAGAATATTAAAAAGGGAGTTCCCTGCTGTAAAAGTGAACAAAAGTCAGGGCTCTGATAATATATGTGGGCGCTTGGTAAAGTCCTGTGCACATGAACTGAGTCCTGTATTTCACTACATTTTCAATAAGTCCTGAGAGACACAACATGTGCCTGAGATCTGGAAAGAAGCTGTGGTTGTCCCCGTTCCAAAATCCAGCTGTTCTAAAATGGTAAATGATTTTAGACCAGTTGCTTTGACTTCAATTTTAATGAAAATTTTTTGAAAAACTGGTCAGATTTGAGGTCCTAAAGCAGACTGAGCATGCACTGGATCCTCTGCAGTTTGCCTATAGGCCTCACAGTGGAGTGGAGGATGCCACTGTCACTCTGTTTAACATGTTTTTTAAACATCTGGATTTTAATGGGACACACGCCAGGCTTTTATTTGTGGACTTTTCCTCCGCCTTTAATACAATCCAACCTCATATCTTAGTTGAAAGGCTCCTGCAACAATTTGATTTGAGTAATAATCTGGTGGGTTGGATTCTGGATTTTTTAACCAACAGGACACAGAGAGTAAGGGTCAATGGTACATTGTCTGACCTAAAGTGCTCTTCTACTGGCTCTCCTCAGGGGTGTGTGTTGTCACCACTACTCTTCATCCTGTACACAACATGTGTCGGAGCAGACATGACAACAGACACATTATAAAGTATGCTGATGATTCAGTTGTTGTCAGTCTCCTCCAGGATGGTGAGAGTGGCCACGGCCCAGTAGTTGATGATTTTGTTCACTGGTGTGAGGATTCCTACCTGCAGCTGAATACGACAAAAACTAAAGATATGATTATTGACTTTAGGAGGAAAACTCCCAGGAACAAAGTCACCGTACTAAAAGGCCAGACCACTGAATGTGTACAATCCTACAAATATCTTGGGACGATTATTGATAGTAATTTAAACTTAGTTACCTATTTATCAATTTCATTTTATATTTACTTATTTTTGTAGATTTTTTATTTGGGTTCTAAATCTTTTATTGGGTTTTAGACTTTTGAGTTTTTAACCTCTTTGACTAGTCTTTAACTTTTTAATATGACCCTTCTCTCTTATCTATTTGTCTTATGTCCTGATTGGTGGAGCCTTGAGTACTTTTATCATGTTTATTCCACAATTGTTATTATTCCACAATTGTTATTCACGCCGCATAAATGACATCCGTCTCGGCAGTCGGAAGGTCACGAAACTTAATATAGAATCGGTGTGTGACTTTGCCAAAACGATGTCTGCCACTGTAAGTATTCTCTGGGCCCCCTCCCAATCGACCGAGTGATGACAGGTTTAGTCGCTCGTCATCCTTGAACCGCTGGCTGTCTGTGTGGTGTCCCTAAAAATGACGTGGGCTACATTGAAAATTGGAGCTCTATTTGGGGAAAAACCTGGTCTTATGAGACGAGACAGCAATTCATCCCCACTTTGGATGGTGCTTCTCATTATTCTAACAATTCTGGCTTCTTTTTTATCCAAAATTTCCAAAACCATGACTACTCAGAGTTGGGACCAGGAAGCAGAGTCGCAGTCTTACACGCCTCTCTGCAGCTCCTCTTCATCCGCCACCCCCTCAGCTTAGCCCCTTGGGGGGTCTTCCCCATCAGAGATCGTTGTCTGCTCCCTCCAAAAAGTAAATAAAAATATAATGTATAAGCATCCCAAAGTGATAAGCAAAATATTGGTAAAAACTCAAATTAAACATAAAGGCCTCTAAATTGAATGATTTGGCCTTTGTTCCTCCTCATAATTTAAAATATTAAATGTGTTTTATTAAATATTAGGTCTCTAACTCCCAAGTCTCTGTTAGTCCATGGATCTGTTAATTGATCATCAGATTGATTTAATTTCCCTTACAGAGACTTGGTTAGGGCAGAGGATTATCGTTGGTTTTAAATGAATCAACTCCCTCTGGTTATTTAAACTGTCAAAATCCCAGAAGTTCTGGTCGTGGGAGAGGGAGTAGCATCAATTTACATTCCAAATTACTAGGTTAATGTAAAGCATAAAACATGTTATAATTCCTTTGAGGGCCTGGTCCTCAGTGTTGGGCACTTTAGCATTCCAGTTAAACCCATTTTATTTGCCATATTTATCGTCCCCCATCAACCTATTCAGATATTTTTATCCGAATTTGCTGATTTCTTAGCTGATTTAGTGCTGAAATCTGATAGAATAATTATAGTAGGGGACTTTAATATACATGTGGATGTAGATAGTGACCTGCCTTAATGTGGCTTTTAATTCAATATTAGACTCGATTGGGTTTCTCAGAAAGTAGGAAATTCTACTCATTACCTACACCATACATTGGACCTTTGTTACTGACATATGGCTAGAAAATATGGAAAATCTTGTAGGTGTCTCCTCATAACCCTGTACTGTCAGACCATTGTCTGTTAACCTTTGATTTTACTATTTCTGACTATTTGGCTCCTAAAGAAAAATATTATCACAGTAGATGCCTCTCAGATGATGCTGTTTCCAAATTTATGCAGATTGTTTCCTCTATGCCATGTGTCAACACAACGGAAATAAGCTATAGACAGCTTGCTCCTTCTGTAATTGATAACATGGTGGATAGTGTTTCAGCTTCTCTGCATCAGGCTCTAGACTTGGTGGCCCCCTTAAAAAAGAAAAAGTCTAATCAGAGATTTTTAACTCCTTGGTTCAACACAGAAACTCGTAGCTTAAAACAGAAGACTCATCAATTAGAAAGAAAATGGCGCTCTACTAATTTAGATGAAATCTATTATCTTGGAGAAATCATCTTTTAATTTATAAAAAATCTCTTAGAAAAGCTAGAACGAGTTATTACTCTGCATTAATAGAAGAGAACAAGAATAATCCCAGGTTTCTTTTCAGTACTGTAGCCAGGTTGACAAAGAGTCAGGACTCTGTCAATCCTAGCATCCCCTTAGAGCTTACTAGTCAGGACTTTATGAACTTTTTCAATAATAAAATTTCATCCATCAGAGATAAAATCAATCAGATTCTTCCCACAGTTAACTTAAATACTGTAACTACTACAACTCCTTCTATTGATGTCTGTCTTGATGAGTTTACTCCAATCGACCTTTGTGAGTTAGACAAAATAGTTTCCTCATCCAAACCTTCAACTTGTCTTTTAGACCCTATTCCTACCAGGTTATTTAAAGAAGTCTTCCCACTTATTGGTAGCTTTATTCAGCTAACTATAGACCAATCTCTAATCTCCCTTTCATTTCAAAAATCTTAGAAAGAGTTGTTGCTACGCAATTATTTGACCACCTGCAGGGAAATGGTTTATTTGAGGAGTTTCAATCTGGGTTTAGAATCCATCATAGCACTGAAACAGCCTTAGCGAAGGTCACTAACGACCTCCTCATTGCATCTGATAATGGACTAGTTTCTGTACTTGTCCTTTTAGATCTTAGTGCAGCTTTTGATACTATTGATCATAATATTCTACTTGATAGATTAGAACACTATGTTGGACTTAATGGAACTTCGTTGCAGTGGTTTAGATCTTATTTATCTGATAGGTTCCAGTTTGTTCATGTAATTGATGAGTTTTCTCTCAGCTCAAAGCTTAGTCATGGAGTTCCACAGGGATCTGTGCTTGGCCCAACTCTTTTTAGTTTATATAAGCATTCCGTTAGGCAACATTATTAGAAAGCACTGTATACATTTTCACCATTAATGCAGATGACACACAATTATACCTGTCAAAGAAGCCAGATGATACTAATCAATTAGCAAGTTAGAAGCCTGTCTTAAGGAAATCAAAGCTTGGATGACTTGTAATTTCCTGCTATTAAATTCAGATAAGACTGAAGTCATTCTTGTTGGTCCAAAAAACCTTAGAAATTCCTTTCCAAATCAAACTTTCAGTTTGGATGCAGTTACTGTTTCTCTTAATAGCTCTGTGAGGAACCTTGGAGTTATTTTTGATCAGGATTTGTCCTTCAATTCACATATTAAATTTGTTTCTAAGACTGCCTTCTATCATTTGCGTAATATTGCCAAGATTAGGAGCATCTTGTCTCAGAGTGATGCTGAGAAGCTGATCCACGCTTTTGTTAGCTCGAGATTAGATTATTGTAATTCTTTATTATCAGGCTGTCCTAAAACATCTTTAAAAAGTCTTCAGCTGATCCAAAATGCTGCAGCAAGAGTTTTAACAGGTACTAGAAAGAGAGATCATATCTCTCCGGCTCTGGCCTCCCTTCATTGGCTTCCCATAGAGTTTAGAATTAAGTTTAAAATCCTTCTTCTTACTTACAAAGCTCTAAACAATCAGGCTCCTTTTTATTTAAAAGATCTGATACTACCGTATCATCCTAACAGAGCACTACGCTCCCAAAATGCAGGTTTACTTGTAATACCTAGAATCTCCAAAAGTACAATGGGAGGCAGAGCCTTCAGTTATCAAGCTCCTCTCCTGTGGAATCAGCTGCCAATCTGGATTCGGGAGTCAGACTCGATCTCTGTTTTTAAGAATAGGGCTAAAACCTACCTTTTTGATATAGCCTACAATTAGGGAGGAATCATGTGTTTCTGAACCCTCCCTTAGTTATGCTGCTAATAGGTTTAGTCAGCCGGGGGACCTCCAGTAATGCACTGGGCCTCACTCCTTTCCTCACTCTCTATGAAATATTTTTTTTTTTTTGCTGGTCATTAACATTTGTTTGTTCTCTCCTATAGATTGAGTCCCCATCGTGCTGTTTGCTCTCTACATGTCTGTTCTTTTCTTCTTCTCTGTCCCCTCACCCCCCAGCCAGTCGCAGCAGATGACTGCCCCTCCCTGAGCCTGGTTCTGCTGGAGGTTTCTTCCTGTTAAAAGGGAGTTTTTCCTCTCCACCGTCGCCAAGTGCTTGCTCACAGGGGATCGCCTGATTGCTGGGGTCTTTCTGCAACTGTGGGGGTCCTCCCTACAGTTGATAGTGCTATGAGATGACTGTTGTTGTGAAATGGCGCTATATAAATAAAGTTGAATTGAATTGAATTGAATTATAGTCAGCTTCATGTGTGCCTGCGTTTGTGTTCATGTTGAATGTAATTGTGGTTTGTAAGTATGGATATCACCTGACTGTAAAACAAATCTACCTACGGGTACAAATAAAGTAACCTGAACCTGAACCTATTAGACAAAGGTAGCACAAGTAAAAACAAAATGCAGTTTTAAAATGAAGGTGTTTATTATTAAGGGAAAAAAAAATCAAAACCTGCATTGCTCTGTGTGACAAGGTGACCCCCCCCCCCAAAAAAAAAACCCCAACAAAACATAAATTAACTGTTTTTAATCACATCTTTGGAAAGGTATGTTCAATTTCTTTAGCCACACCCAGGCCTGATTACTGCCACACCTGTTCTCAATCAAGAAATCACTTAAATAGAGCCTGCCTGACAAAGTGAAGTAGAACAGAATGTGATGGGACCAGAAGGACTGACTTGCTGCTGTATATTGTGTTACTGGTAAAATTGACTTGTTTGTTCAGGTTTATTGACTTTGAATTTGGAGTTTGGACTGGGTATTGTCGGAACAAAGTGAATCTTGGGTGAACGGAGTGATAGAGTCGGCCGACAGCCTGTATAGGCCCAGTAAGACGGTGATATCGCTTTGTTTGCCTTAGTACTGAGAGGTGGAAGTGTGATATCAGGGTGCCAAATTTGTTTGGAGAGTGTTACTACGACTGCCTGTTAAATGGTTTAAGATATTTCTTCTGGATAAACGACATAATCTTTGGTTTTGTGGGCTTGTTGACTAGTTTAGTGTGGAGTAGAGTTGGTGGGGAATCTTTGTGAGGATATTGGCTGACAGCCTGTGTAGGTCCAGAACAGTATTCTTGCACTGCCCCTTCAATCCTTGACAGGATGACGGGGAGGGTTACTGACTGTGACAGCAGCAAGGATGCTAGTGAGGAGGATGACAGGGGGGAGAATGAGTGGGAAGAGGTTGGAAGAAAGTAAAAGGGCATGAGTAGCGGCAAAAGGAAGAAAAGTGATGTATCTAGTGCAGGGAAATCAGAAAGCGAGAGAGAGGGAGGTGAAGAGAGGGCAACACGGATTAATGTAGTGATAAGGTTTGAGGGAGAAGAAGGTGTTAAAAATATTAACCTGATAAAACTGACAAAAATCATTAGGGAGCAGGTGGGGGAAGTGAAATACGCTTGGGTATTGGGGGACGGTAACATTAATTGGTTGTAACACAGATGTAGAGGTGGAAAAGGCATGAAGGCTGACTGGCATTGACAAAGTTAAAGTGGTGAGGGTGGTTAGAGTTGGGGAACGGAGGTTCACTTGCTATAAAGGAGTGATAGCAGGTATCCCTCTGAATGTAAACATGAAAGAATTGCTTGAAAATTTGAAGGTGGGTCATAATTCAGTGAGGAGTGTGAAAAGAATGATGAGAGGGGTGGAAAAAGTAGAGACAGAGTCAATTCTGATAAGAGTTTGAAGGACAAGAACTGCCAAAAGTGGTGTACTTCGGGTTTCTAAGGGACGGGGTGAGGGACTATGCTCCAAAGCCAATGACATGTTTTAACCGTCAGAAATTTGGGCAAGTGGCTAAAGTATGTAAAGGGAAAAAGAGGTGCACCCGGTGTGGTGGAGAGCATGAGTGTGGAAAGTGTGGAGAAGGAGTGAAACCTAGATGCTGTAACTGTGGAGGAGACCACAGTGTAGCATACTGGGGGTGTGAGGTATTGAGGAAAGAGGCAGAGGTGCAGCAGATAAGAGTGAGGGAGAAAGTCTCATATGCAGAGGCAGTCAAGCTGGCAGGGCATGAGAAGCAGAATAAGGAAGGAGGAGGGAGCAGAGAGAAAGTGGTAACAAAGGAGCAGCAAAACAAGACAGACGCCTGGGTAGAAAAGAAGAAACTGGTGATCTGTTCTCTGACGACTCTGCAATCGTCAGCCTCATCTCCAAAGGAGATGAAGCTGAGTACAGAGGACTTATCCAGGACTTCATGGACTGGTGCCATCGGAACTGCCTCCAGATCAACACGAGGAAAACTAAGGAGCTGGTGGTGGACTGCCGCAGGCATGGGCAACCCCTCACAGCACCAGTAAACATACAGGGAACAGACATCGAGATGGTGACATCCTACAAGTACCTTGGTGTTCATTTGAACAATAAACTAGACTGGTCACACAATACCGACACACTCTACAAGAAGGGACAGCGCAGGCTGTTCCTACTGAGGAGGCTCAGGTCTTTTGGTGTACAAGGGGTGCTCTTGAAGACATTCTATGACACGGTGGTGGCATCAGCCATCACTTTTGGAGTGGTCTGCTGGGGCAGTGGCATTACAGCAGCCGATAGGAAGAGACTGAACAAACTAATCAAGAGAGCTAGCTCTGTCCTGGGGCAACGCCTTGACCCAGTGGAGGAGATAGGAGAGAGAAGGATGATGGCTAAACTGTCATCTCTGCTGGAGTCCGAGTCCCACCCTATACAGGACATAGTGAACGCACTGAGGAGCTCATTTAGCAATAGGCTACATCATCCTAGGTGCGCGACCAAGAGGTTTCGCAGGTCCTTCCTACCTACGGCTGTCAGACTTTACAACCTAAGCAGGGCTGCTCGCAGAGATAGCAAAAAAAAAAAATAAAATGTGATGACCTAATAGTATTGAATGCAAAAGACGCAACAGACTTACACAAATGGTCCCCTCCAGTATACAACTAGGACAATATCAGTCGCTATGGAGGGTGACAATATGTATGGTACATAGTCATATTATGTAGGATAACTAAGTAGACGGTTATGCTGTTTAAGATAAGATAAGATAAGATAAGCCTTTATTAGTCCCACAACGGGGAAATTCCAGGATTGCAACAGCACAGGGATAGCAACACTCAGAGCAACAATCAGAAGGCAAGAAAAAAACAAGCAAGCAAGAGCAGCTAATATACATATGTACGTATTACTATAAAAATATATATATATACACACACACACAGACACACAGTGCAGAGCATTGTAGCTGGATGGAATAAATATATGAATATATGAACACACAGTGCAGAGCATTGTAGCTAGATGGAATAAATATGTAAATATATAAACACCCACAGTACGGAGCATTGCAGCTAGGTGGAATAAATATGCAAGTATATAAACACACACAGTGCGGAGCAATGTAGCTAGATGGAATAATATGTAGATATATAAATATATAAACACACCCAGTGCTGAGCATTGTAGCTAGATGGAATAAATATGCAAATATATAAACACACACAGTGCAGAGCATTGTTGCTAGATGGAATGAAACAGCATAACCGTCTACTTAGTTATCCTACATGGTATGATTATGTGCCCATACATATTCTCACCCTCCATAGCGACCGGTATGTTCCTAGTTGTATGCCGGAGGGGACCATTGTGTAAGTCTATTGCATCTTTTGCATTCAAAAAACTATTAGTTTGTTACGTCTTTTTGCTATCTCTGCGAGCAGCCCTGCTTAGGTTGTACAGTCTGACAGCCGTTGGTAGGAAGGACCTACGAAACCTCTCGGTTGTGCACCTGGGATGATGTAGTCTGCTGCTAAATGAGCTCCTCAGTGCATATTTATAATATTTATGTTAAATGTGAGTCAGGCTGTTATATTTGTGTATTTATAATATTTATAATATTTATAATTGTGTATTTATAATTTTTCTGCATTGATGTATGTGGTTATTGTGTATATTTTTTATCTTGATTCTTTTTTCTAAAGCCCATCCAGGGACAAGAGTTGCAAATTAGCTAATAGCTATACACTCTATGTGCAACACATCAGATTGATTGTCTTTGATTAATTGTCTATGTTTATTGCACTGTCCCTGTCAAATAAACTAATCTACTACATTCAGTATGTCCTGCATAGGGTGGAACTCGGACTCCAGCAGAGATGACAGTTTAGCCACCGTTTATTGCATCTAGCTACAATGCTCCGCACTGTGTATATATAGTTATATATTTATGTGTACATATGTACAGTATATTCACTGCTCTTATTTTCTTATCTTCTAAATTATTGCTCTGAGTGTTACTGTCCCTGTGCTGTTGCAATCCTGGAATTTCCCCATTGTGGGACTAATAAAGGCTTATCTTATCTTATCTTTATGGCAGGAGTGTTAAATGCAACACACGGAATTAAATCTAAAACTGAAAGGATCCAAGTTATTGTGAAAGCTGCAGAACATCACATGAAAGGATTAAAATGGGAAGAGATACACACGTGAACAAAATTGTTGGTACCCCACTGTTAATGAAAGAAAAACCCACAATGGTCACAGAAATAACTTGAATCTGACAAAAGTGGTAAGAAATAAAAAGTCTATGAAAATTAACCAATGAAAATCAGACAATGCTTTTGAATTGTGGTTCAACAGAATTATTTAAAAAAACCAAACTCATGAAACAGGCCTGGACAGAAATGATGGTATCCTTAACTTAATATTTTGTTGCACAACCTTTTGAGGCAATCACTGCAATCAAAGGATTTCTGTAACTGTCAATGAGACTTCTGCACCTCTCAGCAGGTATTTTGGCCCACTCCTCATGAGCAAACTGCTCCAGTTGTCTCAGGTTTGAAGGGTGCCTTCTCCAGACGCCATGTTTCAGCTCCTTCCACAGATCTTCAATAGGATTTAGATCAGGGCTCATAGAAGGCCACTTTAGAACAGTCCAATGTTTGGCTCTTAGATTAGATTAGATTCAACTTTATTGTCATTACACATGTAAGAATACACAGTAACGAAACACAGTTTAGCATCCAATCAGAAGTGCAAAGGACAGCAGTGCAGTATATACAGTAATTGACAGTATGTGCAATTTAAGCAAATATATGCAAATATATGCAGCAGTGCAGAAAGTTAAGAGTACTGTTATGTGCAAATAATGTACAATAAGTTAGATGGGCAGTTATGTACAGGTGAGGATGGTAAGAGATGATGGTAAGAGAGTCAGCGGGGAACTAAGTTCAATAACATGACAGCTGTTGGAAAGAAACTGTTCCTAAACCTGCTGGTTCTAGTCCGAAGGCTTCTGAAACACCTTCTGGAGGGGAGAAGCTGGAACAATCCATGAGCAGGATGGAATTAGCAATTCTTAGCAATTCTTTTAGCTGTTTAGCTATTTTTTTAGCTGTGTGTTTTGGGTCATTACCCTGTTGCAAGACCCATGACCTGCGACTGAGACCAAGCTATCTGAAACTGGGAAGCACATTTCTCTCTAGAATACCTTGATAGTTTTGAGATTTCATTGTACCCTGCACAGATTCAAGACACCCATGATAGTAATCAATTAGCCATGTTAGAAGCCTGTCTTAAGGAAATCAAAGCTTGGATGACTTGTAATTTCCTGCTATTAAATTCAGATAAGATTGAAGTCATTCTTGTTTGTCCAAAAAACCTTAGAAATACCTTTCCAAATCAAACTCTTAGTTTGGACTTGGTTACTCTTTCTCTGAATAGTTCTGTGAGGAACCTTGCAGTTATCTTTGATCAAGATCTGTTTTTCAATTCACATATTAAATTCGTTTCTAAGACTGCCTTCTATCAATTGCATAATATTGCCAAGATTAATTCAATTCAATTCAATTCAATTCAACTTTATTTATATAGCGCCATTTCACAACAACAGTCATCTCATAGCACTATCAACTGTAGGGGGGACCCCCACAGTTGCAGAAAGACCCCAGCAATCAGGCGATCCCCTGTGAGCAAGCACTTGGCGACGGTGGAGAGGAAAAACTCCCTTTTAACAGGAAGAAACCTCCAGCAGAACCAGGCTCAGGGAGGGGCAGTCATCTGCTGCGACTGGCTGGGGGGTGAGGGGATAGAGAAGAAGAAAAGAACAGACATGTAGAGAGCAAACAGCACAATGGGGACTCAATCTATGGGAGAGAACAAACAAATGTTAATGACCAGCAAAAAAAAAATATTTCATAGCGAGTGAGGAAAGGAGTGAGGCCCAGTGCATTACTGGAGGTCCCCCGGCTGACTAAACCTATTGGCAGCATAACTAAGGGAGGGTTCAGAAACACATGATCCCTCCCTAATTGTAGGCTATATCAAAAAGGTAGGTTTTAGCCCTATTCTTAAAAACAGAGATCGAGTCTGACTCCCGAATCCAGATTGGCAGCTGATTCCACAGGAGAGGAGCTTGATAACTGAAGGCTCTGCCTCCCATTGTACTTTTGGAGATTCTAGGTATTACAAGTAATCCTGCATTTTGGGAGGTAGTGCTCTGTTAGGATGATACGGTAGTATCAGATCTTTTAAATAAAAAGGAGCCTGATTGTTTAGAGCTTTGTAAGTAAGAAGAAGGATTTTAAACTTAATTCTAAACTCTATGGGAAGCCAATGAAGGGAGGCCAGAACCGGAGAGATATGATCTCTCTTTCTAGTACCTGTTAAAACTCTTGCTGCAGCATTTTGGATCAGCTGAAGACTTTTTAAAGATGTTTTAGGACAGCCTGATAATAAAGAATTACAATAATCTAATCTCAAGCTAACAAAAGCGTGGATCAGCTTCTCAGCATCACTCTGAGACAAGATGCTCCTAATCTTGGCAATATTACGCAAATGATAGAAGGCAGTCTTAGAAACAAATTTAATATGTGAATTGAAGGACAAATCCTGATCAAAAATAACTCCAAGGTTCCTCACAGAGCTATTAAGAGAAACAGTAACTGCATCCAAACTGAAAGTTTGATTTGGAAAGGAATTTCTAAGGTTTTTTGGACCAACAAGAATGACTTCAGTCTTATCTGAATTTAATAGCAGGAAATTACAAGTCATCCAAGCTTTGATTTCCTTAAGACAGGCTTCTAACTTGACTAATTGATTAGTATCATCTGGCTTCATTGACAGGTATAATTGTGTGTCATCTGCATAACAATGAAAATGTATACAGTGCTTTCTAATAATGTTGCCTAACGGAAGCATATATAAACTAAAAAGAGTAGGGCCTAGCACAGATCCCTGTGGAACTCCATGACTAAGCTTTGAGCTGAAAGAAAACTCATCATTTACATGAACAAACTGGAACCTATCAGATAAATAAGATCTAAACCACTGCAACGAAGTTCCATTAAGTCCAACATAGTGTTCTAATCTATCAAGTAGAATATTATGATCAATAGTATCAAAAGCTGCACTAAGATCTAAAAGGACAAGTACAGAAACTAGTCCATTATCAGATGCAATGAGGAGGTCGTTAGTGACCTTCGCTAAGGCTGTTTCAGTACTATGATGGATTCTAAACCCAGATTGAAACTCTTCAAATAAACCATTTCCCTGCAGGTGGTCAAATAATTGCGTAGCAACAACTCTTTCTAAGATTTTTGAAATGAAAGGGAGATTAGAGATTGGTCTATAGTTAACTAAAGCTCCTGGATCTAGCGTTGGCTTTTTGAGTAAGGGTTTAATTACAGCCGTTTTAAAAGCCTGCGGTACATGGCCTGAAGTTAATGAAGAATTGATTATATGAAGAATAAAGCTACCAATAAGTGGGAAGACTTCTTTAAATAACCTGGTAGGAATAGGGTCTAAAAGACAAATTGAAGGTTTGGATGAGGAAACTATTTTGTCTAACTCACAAAGGTCGATTGGAGTAAACTCATCAAGACAGACATCAATAGAAGGAGTTGTAGTAGTTACAGTATTTAAGTTAACTGTGGGAATAATCTGATTGATTTTATCTCTGATGGATGAAATTTTATTATTGAAAAAGTTCATAAAGTCCTGACTAGTAAGCTCTAAGGGGATGCTAGGATTGACAGAGTCCTGACTCTTTGTCAACCTGGCTACAGTACTGAAAAGAAACCTGGGATTATTCTTGTTCTCTTCTATTAATGCAGAGTAATAACTCGTTCTAGCTTTTCTAAGAGATTTTTTATAAATTAAAAGATGATTTCTCCAAGCTAAATAGATTTCATCTAAATTAGTAGAGCGCCATTTTCTTTCTAATTGACGAGTCTTCTGTTTTAAGCTACGAGTTTCTGTGTTGAACCAAGGAGTTAAAAATCTCTGATTAGACTTTTTCTTTTTTAAGGGGGCCACCAAGTCTAGAGCCTGATGCAGAGAAGCTGAAACACTATCCACCATGTTATCAATTACAGAAGGAGCAAGCTGTCTATAGCTTATTTCCGTTGTGTTGACACATGGCATAGAGGAAACAATCTGCATAAATTTGGAAACAGCATCATCTGAGAGGCATCTACTGTGATAATATTTTTCTTTAGGAGCCAAATAGTCAGAAATAGTAAAATCAAAGGTTAACAGACAATGGTCTGACAGTACAGGGTTATGAGGAGACACTACAAGATTTTCTATTTCTATGCCATATGTCAGAACAAGGTCCAATGTATGGTGTAGGTAATGAGTAGAATTTCCTACTTTCTGAGAAAACCCAATCGAGTCTAATATTGAATTAAAAGCCACATTAAGGCAGTCACTATCTACATCCACATGTATATTAAAGTCCCCTACTATAATTATTCTATCAGATTTCAGCACTAAATCAGCTAAGAAATCAGCAAATTCGGATAAAAATTCTGAATAGGTTGATGGGGGACGATAAACTATGGCAAATAAAATTGGGTTTAACCTGAAATTGCTAAAGTGCCCAACACTGAGGACCAGGCCCTCAAAGGAATTATAACATGTTTTTTGCTTTACATTAACTAGTAATTTGGAATGGTAAATTGTTGCTACTCCTCCTCCACGACCAGAACTTCTGGGATTTTGACAGTTTAAATAACCAGAGGGAGTTGATTCATTTAAACCAACATAATCCTCTTGCCCTAACCAAGTCTCTGTAAGGGAAATTAAATCAATCTGATGATCAATTAACAGATCATGGACTAACAGAGACTTGGGAGTTAGAGACCTAATATTTAATAAACCACATTTAATTTTTAAATTATGAGGAGGAACAGAGGCCAAATCATTCAATTTAGAGGCTTTCTGTTTAATTTGAGTTTTACCAATATTTTGCTTTATCACTTTGGGATGCTTATACATTATATTTTTATTCACTTTGGAGGGAGCAGACAACGATTCTCTGATGGGGAAGACAGGGGCTAAGCTGAGGGGTGGCGGATGAAGAGGAGCTGCAGAGAGGCGTGTAAGACTGCAACTCTGCTTCCTGGTCCCAACTCTGAGTAGTCAAGGTTTTGGAAATTTGGATAAAAAAGATGCCAGATTGTTAGATAAATGAGAAGCACCATCCAAAGTGGGATGAATGCTGTCTCGTCTAATAAGACCAGGTTTTCCCCAAAAAGAGCTCCAATTGTCAATGTAGCCCACGTCATTTGCAGGACACCACACAGACAGCCAGCGGTTCAAGGATGACGAGCGACTAAACATGTCATCACTGGTCAGATTGGGGAGGGGCCCAGAGAATACTACAGTGGCTGACATCGTTTTTGCAAACTCACACACCGATTCTATATTAAGTTTTGTGACTTCCGACTGCCGGAGACGGATGTCATTAATGCCGGCGTGAATAACAATTGTGGAGTATTTACAGTTACTTTTAGCCAGCATTTTCAAATTTGACTCGATGTCGCCTGCTCTGGCCCCAGGAATACATTGGACTATGGCCGCTGGAGTCTCTAGGTTCACGTTTCTGACTACAGAGTCGCCAATGATCAGAGTTTTTTCCTCAGCGGGTGTGTCGCTGAGCGGGGAAAAACGATTAGAAACGTGAACAGGTTGGTGGTGAACCGGGGCTTTGCGACTAGGCTTCCTTCTCACCGTCACCCACCCAGTCTCCTCGCTGCTGAGGAGAGCCGGGGAACCGCTGACAGTGGGGCCTAAGCTAGCTAGCTCCGCTGCAGCTAATGGGCGTCCGTCGAGATTAACTGGCGCAGACGGTGTTTCAATGCAGCGGAGCCGGGATTCCAAATCAGACAACCTCGCCTCGAGCGCCTCAAAAAGACAACATTTATTACATTTACCGTTATCACTAAAAGAGGCAGAGGTGTAGCTAAACATCTGACAGAGAGAGCACACCACAGGAGGAGAGGAAAGAGAGGTAGTCACCATAGCTAGTGGCTGGAGAGCAAACCACACAGGCAGACAGCAAAACAGGAAGTGACGATACGTTACCACAAGGAAGTGACGATCCCTTCCAAAAATGGGATTTTTGGAAGGGATCGTCTTTTTGGAAGGAAATCTTTTTAAAAGATTAGGAACATCTTGTCTCAGAGTGATGCAGAGAAACTGATCCATGCTTTTGTTAGCTCTAGATTAGATTATTGTAACTCTTTATTATCAGGTTGTCTTAAAATATCTTTAAAAAGTCTTCAGTTGATCCAAAATGCTGTAGCAATAGTTTTAACAGGTACTAGAAAGAGAGATCATATCCCTCTGGTTCTGGCCTCCTTTCATTGGCTTCCCATAGAGTTTAGAATTAAGTTTTAAATCCTTCTTTTCACTTATAAAGCTCTAAATAGTCCATCCATCCATCCATCTTCTACCGCTTTTCCGGAGGTCCGGGTCGCGGAGGCAGCAGTTCAAGCAGAGAAGCCCAGACTTCCCTCTCCCCAGCCACCTGCACCAGCTCTTCAGAAGGGATACCAAGGCGTTCCCAGACCAGCTGGGAGACATAAGCTCTCCACCGAGTCCTCTGGGTCTGCCCCGGGGTCTCCTCCCAGTGGGACGTGCCTGAAACACCTCAAGTGGGAGGCATCCAGAAGGCATCCTAATCAGATGCCCATACCACCTCAACTGACTCCTTTCAATGTGGAGGAGCAGTGGTTCTACTCTGAGCCTCTCCCGGATGACTGAGCTCCTCACCCTATCTCTGAGGGTGAGTCCAGCAATCCTACGGAGAAAGCTCATTTCAGCCGCTTGTATCCGCGATCTCGTTCTTTCGGTCATTACCCAAAGCTCGTGACCATAGGTGAGAGTAGGAACGTAGATTGACTGGCAAATCGACAGCTTTGCCTTAAAACTAAGCTCCCTCTTCACCACAACAGACCGGTACAATGTCCGCATCACTGCAGATGCTGCTCCAATCCGTCTGTCAATCTCTTGCTCCATTTTCCCCTCACTCGTGAACAAGACCCCAAGATACTTAAACTCCTCCACTTGGGGCAGGAGCCTGTCTCCAACCCGGAGAGGACAATCCACCTTTTTCCGGCTGAGGACCATGGACTCGGACTTGGAGGTGCTGATTCTCATCCCAGCCGCTTCACACTCAGCGGCAAACTGTCCCAGCAAGAGCTGAAGGTCATTGCTGAATGAAGCCAACAGGACAACATCATCTGCAAACAACAGAGATGAGATCCTGTGGTCACCAAGCATGACACCCTCCATTCCCTGGCTGCACCTAGAAATCCTGTCCATAAAAATTATGAACAGGATCGGTGACAAAGGGCAGCCCTGGCGGAGTCCAACTCTCACTGGGAATGACTCTGACCGAGTGTTGGCAATACGAACCAAACTCTCACAATCGGGCTAAATAGTCAGGCCCCTTTTTATTTAAAAGATCCGATACTACCCTATTATCCAAACATAGCACTATGCTCCCAAAATGCTGGATTACTTGTAATACCTAGAATCTCCAAAAGTACAATGGGAGGCAGAGCCTTCAGTTATCAAGCTCCTGTCCTGTGGAACCAGCTACAAATCTAGATTTGGGAGTCAGACTCAGTCTCTGTTTTTAAGAATTAAAACCTTCCTTTTTGATATAGCCTACAATTAGGGAGGGATCATGTGTCTCTGAACCCTCCCTTAGTTATGCTGCTAATAGGTTTAGACAGCCGGGGGACCTCCAATAATGCACTAGGCTTAACTCCTTTCTTCACTCTCAATGAAATATTTTTGCTGGTTATTAACATCTGTTTGTTCTCTCCCATAGAGTGAGTCCCCATCGTGCTGTTTGCTCTCTACATGTCTAATATTTTCATCTTCTCTATCCCCTCACCCCCCAGCCAGTTGCAGCAGATGACTGCCCCTCCCTGAGCCTGGTTCTGCTGGAGGTTTCTTCCTGTTAAAGGGAGTTTTTCCTCTCCACCGTCACCAAGCACTTGTTCACAGGGGATTGCCTGATTGCTGGGATCTTTCTGCAATTGTGGGGGTTCCCCCTACAGTTGAAAGTGCTATGAGATGACTGTTGTTGTGAAATGGCACTATATAAATAAAGTTGAATTGAATTGAATTGAATATTGAGAAGAAAGAATGAGCAATAACAAATTAATCATCTTGGGCAATTTGGTTCTTAACTTTTAGTACAAGCTTTTTTAGTCCGTCCATCCATCCATCCATCCATCTTCTACCGCTTTTCCGGAGGTCCGGGTCGCGGAGGCAGCAGTTCAAGCAGAGAAGCCCAGACTTCCCTCTCCCCAGCCACCTGCTCCAGCTCTTCAGAGGGGATACCAAGGCGTTCCCAGACTAGCTGGGAGACATAGTCTCTCCACCGAGTCCTGGGTCTGCCCCGGGGTCTCCTCCCAGTGGGACGTGCCTGAAACACCTCAAGTGGGAGGCGTCCAGGAGGCATCCTAATCAGATGCCCATACCACCTCAACTGACTCCTTTCAATGTGGAGGAGCAGCAGTTCTACTCTGAGCCTCTCCCGGATGACTGAGCTCCTCACCCTATCTCTGAGGGTGAGTCCAGCAATCCTACGGAGAAAGCTCATTTCAGCCGCTTGTATCCGCGATCTCGTTCTTTCGGTCATTACCCAAAGCTCGTGACCGAGCTTTTTTAGTCCGTAGATCTCCTAATCAGTGAAGCTTTCCTGCTCAAGCTCTCCCTTATTTTTCAAGTAGGCTCGAGCAGAGTCAACAAAGCGTTTTAGGTCAGGAAAAAAGTTTTCAACTTTAACCATCCTGGATCCTTTAGTGTCCTGCAAAAACTTCTGTATTTTTGTGAAAGGGTAACCACCTCCACTGGCCACATCATCACTTCTTTTACCATCGCTCTCTATCTCAGACCCAGCATAAGAATCTGGGTGAGATAGAGAAGCCTAAGAACTTTCTTTTAAAACCCTTTACTCCTCTGCTGTTTGTTTTCCAAATTCTTCCGTCTGACTGAAGCTTTAGATAACTCTTCATCTATTTCAATGTCATCCTCATCCTCCAACACTGACTCAGCCACCCTGGTAGCTGTCTCTTCTTGTTTTTCACTCACGCTCTGCTGTGATTTAAAATTCATCTTTACGGTCCCACCGTCTACCTGTGCGTCATTTGGCTCATCTGTCTGATCCTGAGTATGATCCTTCTCTATAATCTCACCCTTGTCCACAGTGTTCATCTGTGCATTAACCCTGTGATGTATTTTAACTTTTGTAGTTGTTCCGTTTATTACTGACAGGCCGGCCACGGAGAGCGGTGAAGCCGCCTTGCCACTGGATGCCCCCATGACCATGGCCGGAGCGCCCAACAGCCTCCCCAGGCAATCCCCCCCCACTCTCTGAGGGCATGATCAAATCAAATGTCCCTCCATTCTGCAGCCAAAACACGTCATATTATCAGAGGTGACGTGGATGGCATAATCAAAGCCGTCAATCAGGTACTTAAATATAAGGTTTAGGCTTTCCTTGCTATTCTTTAAAATCATGAGCACTTGTCGTCTAAAAGACATGACATGCTTCAAATGCAGGGACTTACAACCAAGAGGGATGTGCTCAATGGGGGACAAAAGCTGCCTGTATCTCGACAGCTCTTTCTCCAACAGCTCATTCTTTAAAAGTGGTGGGACATTTGATATTGTGATTCTTTTTGATTTTGATTTACCAGAGACAGAACAGGAACTAGTGTCTTTAATTACCACCCCGCTCTCACCACCTGATTAACTTTTTCAACACTGTCGAGAAAATTACCACGGCATTATTCATTCTAGAAGCTGACCTGACACTTTCATAGCCGACCAACTCCCCCACAGCAAGACTACAATCTTCCACCAAGCAGCTGACAGCCGGAGCCAGTTTGACAGCATGAAGAGTGATATAAAGTGAAGTATGTGGCGGTAATGCACCTGTAAGATGGTTGCCAACTGCCAATCAAATCTAAAAGAAGAAGAAGAAGAAGACAGAGAGACCGAGAGAGAGAGAGAGAGAGAAGAGAGAGAGAGAAGAAAGAGAGACTTTTGACTTTTAAAAAAAGCCCTTTATTGTACAATTCAAAAATGTAAGATCACCAATACCATCATTCCACCAAAGTGTCTCACTTTCAAAAGTGCAAGCATAACTCATCCCCTTCTCCCACAGAACACAAAATATTCCCTACAGTCCATCTATTGGTGAATACCTCCAAATTGTCCACCATTTTATAGCAAGAATATTCCACCTGGAGTCTGACTTTTAACAAGGCCTTGAAAACAAACACAGGATCAACATTGCCAGTGTTAATAGTCCGATTTTTCCTTGTCAGCCAGATGGCAAGTTTAGCATTACCAGATAGGAAGTTCATCAAAGTGTGCACAGACTTCTTTGCCACTTTATACTTTGGACCGTAAATAAACAAAGCAAAAGAAAAACATTCACCAAAAATCATGAAACCACACTTTCAGAAGTTCAAAAAGGACAGATAAACGAAAACATTGAACAAACAATGCTCCAGGGGTCTCAACGTGGGGAACAAAACAAACATTCTCCCCCCACATTCGGATCCAGGTGTGGCTCTGTATTTATTCGTAGCTATTGCCCCATGAACAATCCTCCATGGAAGATCTGCTGTCTGTTTCTCAATAGGGAGCTTGTACATGGACCGCCAGCTGCCTTTTAGGGAGAATACCGGCCCCCAAAACCCCACCCACTTCCACTCTTTCACCTCCGTCAGAGAGCGCAGATTCAGAACTTTCACACAGATGTGATACACCGTCTCTTCCCTACAAACTGGAACTTGCCCAGACGAAGGATTTCTGAAGGACAGCAGGTGATCCTCTCCCTCCTGCTACTCTCCCACAGCCGACTTATGGAAAGGGCAGGAAAGTTGGGACACAGTGTCCTCATCCCATTGAGTGAAAAAGAGTACGGCTTTCCGCAAATGCTCTAAGCGGTCGTGGCAGGACAGCACACACTTCCTCCACCACCCTATGCACCAGTCTGACAGATGTAATGTTGGCACTCCCGCCCCAGCGTTTCTATCGACGTGGTTGACATCTTCATTAGATGACCAAGCTTGGTACAGCCTGCCTCTCTTAAACAAGTTCGCAGACTAACAGATTGAAGCACTTGAGTGTCCATGAATTGATTGAAAAACAGTGGTTCCTCGAACAGCCACATGCCTGGTGTCTCCTCAGGAATGCGGGCTACGGTGAAGACTTGCCATGCATGCAAGACAGATGTATAAAAAGCAGAAAGTCCAGTAAGGTCCACCTCCCCGGACTTCACGAGGAAAAGCTGCATATCATAGCCCAAGCAGCCAACTCTCCTCAGGAGCAGTTTTGCAGTGTCCATCCAGCAGGGGCCACATCCATAAAGGAGCCATTGCGCAGTCTGAAGCCTAAAACAGGCGATCTTGGACTGTATGTCCACCAGGCCCTGTCCTCCCTCGGCAACAGGCAGGTAGAGAACAGCTGCATGAACCCAATGTCGACCAGACCAAAAGAAATCCATGATGATCTTCTGAACCTCCTCAACTAGGCTCCTGGGCGGTGTCAAAGCAATAAGCCTATGCCAAAGAGCCGAAGCGACCAGATTATTGGTGACCAGAACCCTTCCCTTATATGACAGCTGTGGTAGCAACCATTTCCATTTAGAAAAGTGAGCACACACCTTCTCCTTAATTCCCTCCCAGTTCTTGCATTCAAAGTCCTCAGAACCCAAAAATACCCCCAACACTTTGAGACCAGCTTTCCCCCACAGAAGACCTCCAGGTAGCTGAGGAATGTCCTGATGTGACCACTGCCCCACCAATAAACCCTCACTCTTGGCCCAGTTTACCCGTGCAGAAGATGCTTTTTCATAAATAGATAAAGTGTCCACCAGATGCTGGACATCCCTGTGGGATGTGATGAAAATGTTGACGTCATCCGCACAAGTAGACAAGACGATTGGACGACAACTACTGGAGGGTCCCGGCAGAATCAAACCACCAAGCTGAGTGCACAACCTGCGCAGCAAAGGCTCAATAGCCAAGCTATACAGTTGACCTGAGATTGGACAACCCTGCCTTATTCCCCAACGTACAGGGATTGGCCGACTCAGCCCTGCCCCCATCTTTACCAAACACTCAGCTCCAGTATATAACAGATTGACCCACCTCAAAAACATATTGCCAAAACCAAACCCCTTCAGTGTGGAAAACAAGTAAGAATGGTCAACCCTATCAAAAGCCTTTTCTTGGTCCAAAGACATAATACTGAACTCTAAATCATAACATTTACTGAGATGAAGAACGTCACGTACGAGAAAAATATTGTCCATAATGGTTCAGTCAGGAATACAATATGTTTGATCTCTATCTATGATTAAATCCAATACATTTTTCAGTCTATTTGACAGGGCTTTAGAAAGCACCTTGTAGTCTGTGCAAAGAAGAGCCACAGGCCTCCAGTTTTTAAGCAAGGCCAAGTCCCCTTCCTTAGGCAGCAGAGATAGTACTGCACGCCGGCAGGAGACAGGTAAAGTTCCAGTTCTGTAACAGTCAATTAGAACGTCATAAAAGTCTGATCCAATAATATCCCAAAAATGCTTAAAAAAGTCTGAAGAAAGACCGTCAAGTCCAGGTGCACATCCCACAGCCATTTGATTAACTGCTACAGTTAGCTCATCCAAAGTCAGTTCACAGCCCAGAGCAGCGCTGTCCTCTGGGCTGAGCTTGGGAAGACCTTCAAAGAGTAGGTTTTGAGATTCTATGCAACATGGTTCTGCACCAAACAGGGCCCCGTAAAAATCCACTGCATGGCTCCTCATCTCAGATGGATTTGTAGTCATTTGACCATGTGGGAGTTTTAAGCAAGTCATCAACTTCTTTTTTGCAGCAGCCTTCTCCAGATTGAAGAAAAAAGATGTTGGGTCATCCATGTCCTGCAGCCGAGTAAACCGGGACCTAACAAGTGCCCCCTTCACTTTTTCCTGCAGGAAAGAGCTCAGGGCTGATCTCTTCTCCTGCAACAAAGGACCTGCGGTAGAATCCTGATACTTAACCAAACTCTCCTCCAGCCTCTTGACAGTGTCCTCAAGTTCACCAACTTTGGTTTTGATGATGGCAGTTGAGTTCGCAGTATACTGTTGACAAAAAATGCAAATTTGTACCTTGCCAACCTCCCACCACTGTTCCAGGGAACTAAAATGAGGCTTTGTAGTCCTCCAGTGTTCCCAGAAACACACAAAATATTGACAAAAAGTGGTGTCCTGAAGGAGCTTGTTATTGAAGTGCCAATAAGATTTAGTTCTTTCCCCTGGTGAGCTAATTAACACCACAGAGGCCAGATGATGATCCGTAAAACCGACTGGACTTACGGTACTGTGGAGGATTCCCGTGGCAAAAGTTTGAGAAACATATATTCTGTCTAATCTAGCAGCACTGACCATATCATCTGTGACACTGACCCAGGTTTACTGTCTAGCCTTTGCATGTTTAACTCTCCATGTATCCATGAGGTCGAACTGTACAGTGATATTTTTTAAAACTTGAGAAGACCACAGATGAGGTTCTGCATTAGTGCGATCCATATTGAAATCCAAGGTACAGTTGAAATCACCAGCAACAATAAGTTGGTCTTGGTGATAGCTCTGCAATGCGTTTGTCAGTGTATTGAAAAAGGCAACTCTTTCACGTTGAGCAAACAAAACACGGAATTCCCTATTTCGGCCCTAACAAGGAGCAGACTGCCCTTCACTACCTCCACCACAGATAAAACTGTTGCATTTACAGATTCCCCAAACAAAATGGCTACTCCTTCGCTAAAATTTGTACCATGACTGAGTGAAAAAGGTCCCTTCCACCACAAGCCCCAGTCCACCTCATCTGCTGAAGTGGTATGAGTTTCTTGCAAAAACAAAATGTTAAGATTTTTTTTGTCTGAACAGGTCACCAATTAATCCCCCCTTATGATTGGCCCTCCCACCATTGATGTTTAAGGATCCTAATTTTATGGTTTGCATAGAGAAATAGATCTAAGGAACACCGTGCTGTGCCCATGTAAGTTATTTCATCTGTCGGGCGCGCTTGACCTTTTGTCCTCCTGCTGATTTACGCAGGGCTGTTAGGTGCTTTTTAAGGTGAAAACGTTTTCTTCATCCAGGAGGTCAAGACCAACCTGCCTTTTTAGCACAATAACAGACCTAATAAATTTATCAGCGTCACTGAAGTAATCAGTGACTTTAACGGCTCTGTTATAGGTTTCATCCAGAAAAACATTTATTTCTTCCAGTGAATACAAACTCGTGTTTCTACTGCAAGTTGCTCCAATAGACACAGTGTCAGAATCAGAATCCATTCCCTCGTCAGCACAACTTAGCTGACTGTTTGATACAGCTGGCCCAGCTGATTCATCATGAGCTACATTTTCCTGAACGCCACCTACAACAGCTGACTGGCGTTGTTCTGCTGGCTGCTCTGAAATGGTAGCAGTCACCGGAAACACAGCCACTGATGTCACAAGGTCTTTGTCACAGATAGATTCTGACGCACCATCAGTGACTGTTTGTGCGTCATCACCAGCCACGGTCGCAACCGTAAGCTGGGCTGCGGGCGCCACAGCCGGGCTGTCCACAGACACAGCAGCAGGTTCTGGAGCAGGACCGGTGGAAGGCCCCGCAACGTCGTCTGTAGTAGCGGCGTGAGCGGAGGCTGCACAGGCGGTTTCAGCTGCGGCTTCATCAGAGCCTCCCGCCCGCTGCTTGTGGGGACAAGCGAACCATTTATGGCCCACGTCTCCCCATTCAAAACACTTCATCTGTCCTGAGCTCTCATACACCATGTAGGAGCCATCCCCATGTTTGACCCGGAAGGACACTTCTAGTGTTTGAGTGGGCGAGTCCAAAAACATGAACACCTGTCACCTGAGTGATTTTACATGTTTTAATTTGGTATCATTGCATCCCAAACCCACAGTTCTAAATGGGTCCGCAAACTTCCCAAATCTGCGGAGCTCCGTCTCCAACTGCTCGTCAGTGATGAAAGGAGGAACACCTGAGACGGTGATACGCGTTGATGGGACAGATAAGGGGGACACCTGTACGTACGTATCCCCGATAACAACACCGCTTCCAGTCAGACTGTGGACACACTCCTCCCCAGCCAGAAACACAACTACAGCTTTATTCATTCGGGACACAAAGCAGATCGCATCATGTCCCTCCTTCTCACCCACAGCAAGAAGGACCTCCTCCACAGTAACGCTGCTATCCGGGGGAACGATCCTCACTCCCTGCCGGATAGACGGAGATGGCGTCTCAAAGGTTGCCATCCTCCAGCAAAAAAAACAAAAACTGAATATGCAGCCAATAATAAAAGATAGAAAAAAAAGTCCAAATAAAACACGGAGTTCCCTATTTCGGCCCTCCTCCCTCGGCAACCGGAGAGAGAGAGAGAGAGAGAGATTGATTTTTAAAAGATCTTTAATAAACACACTTGTCCATCAGTCAATACAATTTCTATATCATGCTATGTTACACAGAAAATTAATCCCCCAAAAAACGCCCCAAAAAAAGCTGTCCATCATGAACTGAACAGAGGACATTCTCCAGGGACCAGAGGGTCCTGAAACCTTCCACATCCCCATTCCCCATAAAAAACTGAAAGTCCAGCCTGATTCTGGCTTTAAGTAGCCTCACAAATAAAATTTTGACATCAACATCATTCTCAACATTTTCAAGTTTTCTTCTCCGGCTTACATAGATAGCCAACTTTGCCTGCCCTAAAACAAAGTTCAGTAGTTGACACTTCTGCTTAAAACGACGATTGTACATAAAACCACAAATGAAAACCTGCTTAGAGAAAACTTCCTTAAAAATATGAAAAAGTTTTGTGAGAAGTTCAAAGAGGCCACTCAGGCGCTGACATTCAATAAAACAATGAAAAACAGTCTCCCTAGAGGAACAAAAAACACACTGATCACTGACACTGCTGTTAATCACAGAAACAAAAGCATTGACAGCTATAATACCATGCAGGACCCTCCACTGTAAGTCTCCATGTCTCTTAGGGAGAGGGGCTTTGTAAAGAGCCCTCCAGGCAGGCCGATGCCCTTTTCCTAGTTTAAAATAGGCTCTCCAAGGAGTGTCCACACAGGTGTTCAATCGGTCCTTGTTGAGTGCCATCACCACCAGTCTGTAGAGTGCCTTACCACTGGCTCCTCCAAAGTCCACACCAGTGGGAGCACAGAATGCCAGTAAGGAGCAAGGAGCGACGTCAAAGTCCATATAGAGCGTGAGAGAGGGAAAGGGGTCCGTGCTTTCTGGCTGCAGCGTGCCATTGCTAAAGTCCAAGAGTAGGGAGTGCTCAAGTCCATGAAGCTCCTGTTTCCAGTGTGCAAGAAGACCATCGATGAAACGATTCGACCTGACACCAAGATGAGCTGCTAAAGCTAAGGCGTTGTTGAGGCCAGGACCAGCCAGTTCCACCACTTGCTTCAGAGTGAGAACGTTCCTGGAACACAGCCTATCAAGGAAGGTCCTTCCAACTCCCGGCAGGACACCAAGGCGACCACCAAAAACCAGCGGCTCCCTCAACAACCAGTAGAGGGAATCGCATGGCCCTCTTTGTTTTTTAAAAAGAGTCCACACTGAAAAGAGACTGCGGTAAAAACTGGGTAAAGACAGTGCATTAGAGTTCTTAAAATCCATTAAAAACACAGGGAGGTCTAGCCCAAGCCCAAGGACTCTCTGTAAAATAACACAGGCCAAAGGCCTCCATACCAGGTCCTGGGGGCCCGTCAGCAGTCTCTGTATGAAAGTCAGTCTAAAAGCAGCACCTCTACTAGCTAAATGAATCACTCCTTGCCCCCCCTCCTCTTTGGGAAGAAATAACAGGGCTTGAGGAACCCAGTGGAGTCCACCCCCCCAAAAAAAGTCCACCAAAACAGACTGAATTTTGGACAACAAACCAGCAGGGGGGTCCATGCACATGAGGCGGTGCCACAGGGATGAGGAAACAAGATTATTTAAAATGAGCACTCTTCCTCTAAAAGATATTCTTGGCATTAGCCACTTCCACTTGTTTAGTCTCCCGTTAATCTTCTCTATGACCCCATCCCAATTTTTTTGCTCAAACTGCTGATTTCCAATAAAGACGCCAAGATACTTAAAACCTCCTTTTTTCCAAATCAACCCACCCGGCAGCGTAAGCTGATTTTCTAGTTTCTCCCCCACCATCAGAGCCTCGCTTTTTCCCCAGTTTATCTTTGCAGAGGAAAGTTGGCCAAAAAGATTGACACTCCTAACCAGAACGTCAATGTCACTCTGCTTGTTTAGCAGAATGACTACATCATCTGCATAGGCCGACAGCTTGAACGTGGTGTCACAGCCAGGAAAAGTAACTCCTGATAGATCCCTTCTCAGGCAGTGAAGCAAAGGCTCTATGGCGAGGGAGTACAGCATCCCTGAGAGACGGCAGCCCTGCCGAACCCCCCTCTGGACTTTTAAAGGGGCAGACAGGCCCCCATTTATCTTCAGCACACTCTCAATGTCACTGTACAAGACCCGTATCCTGGCTATGAAGCCTGGGCTGAACCCAAAAGCTGTTAAAACTGTCCATAAATATTGGTGTTCAACCCGATCAAACGCCTTTTCCTGGTCAATTGAAATCAAACCAGTTTCTACCGCCAATGAACCAGAGACTTCCAAAATATCCCGAATTAAAGTGACGTTGTCACTAATCAGCCTGCCAGGCACACAGTAAGTCTGGTCTACATGAATAAGCTCGCTCATCACCTTTCTCAGTCTTCGGGCCAGAGCTTTTGAGAGAATCTTGTAGTCTGTGCAGAGCAGAGAGACTGGCCTCCAGTTCTTTAGGCTCTGGAGGCCCCCCTTTTTCGGCAACAGTGTGATGATGGCCCTCCTGCAGGTCGTGGGTAGGGTCCCCCTTTCCAAGCTATCTTGGAGAACTTCCAGCAGGTCTGGACCAAGCAGGGGCCAGAATTCCTTAAAAAAGTCCACAGAGAGACCATCTATGCCTGGTGATTTTCCATTCTGGAGGCTCATTAGCGCCGTATGCAGCTCAGACAGAGACAGTGGAGCATCCAAGCCGGCAACAAGGTCCTCTGAGAGCACTGGAAGACCATCAAGGAAAACCTGGCCCAGTGCCGTGTCCTCCCTCCACTCTGCTCTAAACAATTCACTGTAAAAGCTAGCAGCGTGTTTCCTGATCTCTGCTGCTGTGGAGATTGTTCTCCCGTCATCGCCCAACAAGGAGTGAATGAGCTTTCTCTGTCCATTTTTCCCCTCCAGTCCAAAAAAGTACTGGGAGGGCGAGTCCATCAGAGCTACATCCATGTAGCGTGAGCGGACCAGAGCACCCTGTGCGGTGACCCCTAGCAAGCTAGCCAAGGCTGACCTTTTTGACTTGAGAGCCTCTAAGTGCTCCTGTTTTCCTGTAGAACTGAGCAACTCCTCTAGTTCTACCACCTCAGTCTCCAGAACTTTCAAGGATTGGGTCAAGCTACGAGTGACATTTTGAGTGTACTGTTGGCAGAGTTGTTTTATCTGGGCCTTACCAAAATCCCACCACAATTGGAGAGAACTAAAAGAGGGTTTTTGTTCCCTGTGTGACTTCCAAACATCATGAAAAACCTCTTTAAAAAACACATCATTTAAAAGTGTATTGTTAAAATGCCAAAAAGCACTCTTACACTTTACATTTTCAATAAACACAGAACAAAACAGCAGGCAGTGATCAGTGAAACCAACAGGACAGATACAACTATTTTTAAAAACACTCATTTGATGTTTAAAACCATAAAAACGGTCTAACCTAGCCATAGATAAAAGGTTATCTTTGACATGGCTCCAGGTGTACTGCCTCTGGTCCCCATGATGTGATCTCCACACATCGGCCATTTCATGTGTTTTCACCAGTTCTCTCAGCCTATTGGCAGAAGCAGGGTGAGGCTCCTGATGGTTCCTGTCTAGTCTGTGGTTTAATGTACAGTTAAAATCACCCCCCAGAAATAAAAAACTATTTGGATCACAGGACTTAACCGTATCCGAAAGCACGTCAGAGACCCTGATCCTCTCTGCTCTCTGTGTTGGCACATACACGTTTATAAAAACGAAGTTCACGTTTTCAAACTGTACCTTTAATAAGAGGAAATGACCTCTCACCACCTCTTCTACCTCATAAGAGACAGGCACACAACCCCTAGAGAAAAGTACAGCCACCCCCCCACTGCTACTGGATTTGTGGCTAAAAAAAATGCAGCCATCCCACTCTTTTCTCCAATGGCTCTCAATGTCCACAGTGCTGTGAGTCTCCTGGACCATCAGCACGTCAAGTTTCTTTAAATTAAAAAGCTTGTATAAAGAGGCCCTTTTTACATCATCCCTGGCCCCATTAATATTGAGAGTGCCAATTCTAAGGTGGGGCATTAAAAAGGATAAAAATAGGGTACAGTAAAAAAACACACACATAGCATAAAAGGGAAGAAACAAACTAAGAGTCAACATGACTGTTAGTAATTTGTGATTTCAGTTTGACAACCAGTTTCTTTAAACGAAAAATTTCCTGATCAGTAAAAGTCTCATTCCCATCATTCAGTTTCATCAGCTTGCGAGCTGATGCCACAAATAACTCCAGATCTGGAAAGTAATTTTCCACTTTCACAGCTCTGCTCCCCTTGGTCACCTGGAGAAATTGCCTAATTTTGGAAAAACAATAGGAGCTTTGCTCCTCCTGCGTCTGCGTCTGCATCATTTCAGACTCAGCTCCACTTTCGTCAGAGACGCTCTCATCTAGTAAATCTAACTTCCCAACCCTACTAGATTTAGCAGAGCTCTGTAAGTTTTCAGCACTTTTTCTTTTTTGTGCAGCTTTAAAAGGATCCTCTTCAGCAAAACTACATTCCTGCATTTCTTCATGAACTGCAACGTTTGTCATGCAGTGTTTGCTCTGTGTGTCCCCTACAGCCTCAAACCGCTCCTCCCCCGCCTGCAAAGTCTGTTCATTCACGTTCCTTCGTTTAACTGCACTTTTACTTACACCCTCCACCTGTTTACCCCGGGCGACAGGCTCGTCACAATGATCAGAGCTGCCGCCAGACAGAAATTCCCCACCATCACTGTTTGGGGGGGCAACTACCGCGCCCGCCGCGGCCACCCCAGCAGAGGCGGCCGCGTCCGCGGACGCGGACGCCCCCGCAGAAGTAGAAGCGGACGCGGACGCAGTCGCGGCCGCGACCGCCCCAGCAGAAGCGGGCGCCACAGCGGCATCCGCCGCACCACATGTAGCGCTACCCTCCGGACCACCAGAAACAGCGGCGTCACCTTTCTTACCGCCAGTGCTCTTTGTGTTCGCCTTTTCAGGACATGACCTAATAAGATGGCCTTCTGCGCCACATGCAAAACACTTCATGGTTTCAGATGTTGCAAACACCAAGTAGCTAAAGCCGTCAATCCTGAAATTAAAAGACGCGTTCAGTTCAGCAGAGCTGTCTTTCAACACCATGAAACACTGCCTCCTATGACATACAACATGCTTCAGCAGGGGTGATTTACTACCCAGAGAGACCATTCTGATAGGGGACACAACCTGGCCAAAACGGGACAACTCTCTAATCAGCTGATCATTTTTAACGAAAGGAGGAGCGTTTGAGATGGTGATCCTCCTAGACGGATTCGCCAGCGGTAAAACGGGAGTAAAAGTGTCACCTAGGACCACTCCCTGTGCCACCACCTGATCAGCTTTTTCAGTCGAATCCAGAAAGATCACAATTGCGCTGTTCATCCTCGATGCTGATTTTATGCTGCCATGCCCAACCACCTGTCCTACAGCGAGGCTGGCCTCCTCCACAGAACAGGGAACTGTCGGGAGGATTCTCACACCATGACGCCGGGTTAAGCGCTCAAACTCCACACCACCATCAATCACCGGCATGATGCCGGCCGGGAAAAACCGGCAGCAGAAGCTACCGATCCCCGACACACTCACTCCAACACTCACACCCCCAGCACACCCACACTCAACCCACTATATTAAACACACACACCTCAAACACACAAGATAGAGAAAAAGTTAGAAAATACAAAGTTTAAAGTACTCACTCGACACCACTCCACACCCCTGCTCCCACAAACGCCCACGCATGCGCACGAGAGAGAGAGAGAGAGAGAGAGAGAGAGAGAGAGAGAGAGAGAGAGAGAGAGAGAGAGAGAGACAGAGACAGATAGATGGAGACCTGGCTTTTAAAAAGAGCCTTTATTGCACAATTCAAAAAAATGTAAGCACACCAACATCATTCCACCAAGTGTGTCACATTGGAAAAAGTGCAAACATAAGTCCCCCCCACACACACAACACAGAGTATTCCTTGCAGTCCACCTATGGCACAGCGGCAGTGGCAGTAGTGTGAGTCCTCCTCGTAGTCAGTGCAAAGACGAGCCAGAGGCCCCCAGAGACAGTTTCCTCATCTCAGATGGATTGGAGTCCTTAGACCATGCGGGATTTTCAAGCAAGTCATCTGTGCAGCAGGCTCATCCAGAGTGTAGAAAGAAAACGGTGGGGCATCCATGCCCTGCAGGTAAAGATCCAGTTCCGTGACAGTCAATTACAGTCAATTAGAAACGTCATATAAAAGTCTGATCAAACAATATCCCAAAAATGTGTAAAACAGGCAGAGGAACGACCGCCATTTATTCCTCCTGTCGGGCGCGCTTGACCCCTGTTCTTCCTGCTACTTTACGCAGGGCTGTCAAGTGTTTCTTGAGGCGAAAACTTTTCCTTTCATCCAGGAGGTCAAGACCAACCTGCCTTCTTAGCACATCAACAGACTTAATGAATTTATCAGTGTCACTGAAGTAATCCGTGACTTAATGGCTTTGTTATAGGTTTCACCCAGAAAAAGCATTTATTTCTTCCAGTGAATACAAACTCGTGTTTGTACTGCATTTTACCCCAATAGACTCAGTATTAGACACAGTGTCGTTATCAGATTCCATTTCTTCGTCAGCACAACTCAGCTGACTGTTTGGTTCTCCTGGGCCAGTGGATTCATCATGGGCCACATTTTCCTGGATGCCACCCACAGCAGCTGACTGTCGCTGTTCCGTCCCCTGCTGTGAAACGGTAGCAGCCTCCGGAAGCACAGCCGCTGATGTCACACAGCGAGATTCTGACGAACCACCAGGTCAGTGCTCCGTCTCCTGCTCCGAAACGGTAGCAGCTTCCAGAGGCCCAGCCGCCAATGTCACACAGCGAGATGATTGTGACGCACCATCAGTGACATTTTTGGCGCCATCGCCAGCAACGCTCCCGGCCATAAGCTGGGCCGCGGGCGCCACAGCCGGGCCGTCCACAGACACAGCGGCAGGCTCCGGAGCAGGGCCAGCAGAAGGCCCCGCAACGTCGTCCGCAGCAGCGGCGTGAGCGGAGGCCGCGCCGGCGTCCGCAGCTGCGACGTGAGCAGAGGGCTCGCCGCCGGCACCATCCGTGGCTCCATCAGGGCCCTCCACCCGCTGCCTGTGTGGACAAGCGAACCGTTTATGGCCCACGTCTCCACTTTCAAAACACTTCATCTGTCCTGAGCTTGCATACACCATATAGGAGCCGTCCCTGTGTTTGACCCGAAAGGACACTTCCAGAGTTTGAGTGGGTGAGTCCAGAAACATGAACACCTGTCGCCTGAGTGATTTCACATGTTTTAACTTGGTCTCCTTGCATCCCAAAGTCAGAGTTGTAAACTGGCCCGCAAACTTCCCAAATCTGCGGAGCTCCGTCGCCAACTGCTCGTCAGTGATGAAAGGTGGAACACCTGAGACGGTGATTCACGTTGATGGGACAGATAAGGGGGACACCTGTACATATGTTTCCCCGATAACAACACTGCTTACAATCAGGGTGTGGACATCCTCTTCAGCAGCCAGAAACACAACTACAGCTCTGTTCATTCGGGAAGCAAAGCAGATGGCATCATGGCCCACCTTCTCGGCCACAGCCATAAGCACCTCCTCCACAGTACAGAGAGAAAGAGAGACAGAAAAAGAGACAGAGAGCCAGATAGAGACAGAGACTTTGACTTTTAAAAAAAACCTTTATTGCACACTTCAAAAAAATGTAAGCGCACCAACATCATTCCACCAAGTGTCTCACATTGGAAAAAGTGCAAACATAAGTGCCCCCCACACACACAACACAGAGTATTCCTTGCAGTCCACCTATTCCACATTGGCAGTGGCAGTAGTGCGAGACCTCCTCGTAGTCTGTGCAAAGACGAGCCAGAGGCCCCCAGTTCTTAAGCAAGGCCAAGTCCCCTTCCTCCGGCAGCAGAGATAGCGCTGTGCGGCCGCAGCCAGTTCCGTTGCACATCCCAGAGACAGTTTCCTCATCTCAGATGGATTGAAGTCCTTAGACCATGCGGGATTTTCAAGCAAGTCAACTGTGCAGCAGGCTCATCCAGAGTGTAGAAAGAAAATGGTGGGGCATCCATGCCCTGCAGGTAAAGATCCAGTTCCGTGACAGTCAATTACAGTCAATTACACAACGTCATGATGGAGGAGCCCAGATTTGGCCTGTAGTACAGCCATGTTTGGGGTCCACTACTTCCTTGTTGCCAGGGTAGGAGCAGCACCTCTTACTACAGGATCCTGGGAGTTGGTGAGCGACATCTCCAGACTCACCTTGGCACATTTGAATTCCTCAACCAGGCTAGACACTGGCAGTGACAGGGCTCCATTGCTGTAGAGTCCAATGCTGCTGAGACATTTTGGGAGGCTAAGCCACTTCCTCACATAAGAGCTCACTAGCCTTTCCAAACACTGAGCATGGGTTAGGGAGACTTCATACATGGTCAACGACCACAGGAGTCTGGGCAGCAACCCAAACTGGAGGCATCAGAGCTTCAGTTTCCCTGGAAGTGTGGTGTTATTAATCTGCCTGAGGCTGTTAGCCGTGTCCTGCCGGAGTTGTTCAAGTTGTTGGATGTCTCTGAGGTCTGTGTTATACCATCGTCCGAGGTTCTTGATGGGCTTCTCTAAGACTATGTGGCTTGGTTCATCGCTGATGTGGAACCACACTCCTGTTAGTTGGCCTTTAACAATGGAGATGCTGTGAGATTTGCTTAGCTTAAACCCCATTCTTGCCCACTGGATGTTCTCCTGGAGTTTCTGCAGCAAGCATCTAGTGCATGGCTTTGTTGCTGTGATGATGGTCATATCACCCATGTACGCTGTAATTGGCGGAAGACACAGGCCACTCTTGGTCCTCTCACCACCCACTATCCAACGAGATGCCCATATGATCACTTCCATTGCCATGACGAATGCTGGGGGGAAATGGTGCATCCTGCCATGATGGTCCTTTCCAGGTGCTGCCAGGCTGCGGTGTTGTTCTTGGCTGTCACACAAAACTGGAGATCCTGAAAGCAGCGCTTGACCAGCTGTGTTATGTGGTTTGGTACACTGAAGTACTTGAAGCCCATCCACAAGATCTTGTGTGGGACTGAGCTGAAGGCATTGGCGAGGTCTATAAAGACCACATGCAAGTCTCTCGGTTCCTTCTTGGCAGTTTGGATTTGTTGCCAGATGATATTGGCATGCTCCAGACATGCTGAGAAACCCTGGATCCCTGCCTTCTGCACTGACATATCAATGAAGTTGTTTCTTTACAGGAATGTAGAGAGCCTTTGGGCCAGAACACTGAAGAAGATCTTTTCCTCTACATTCAGCAGGCTGATCTGGCGAAACTGGCCGATGGATGAAGCGTTCTTCTCTTTGGGGATCAGGATGCCTCCTCCTCTTCGCCATGCCTTCGGTACCACCCTGTTCTGCCAAGCTACCTTCATCCTATGATCTTTAATGATGTCATAGTGAGTCCTATGATCGTGAGTGATGCCTGCCTTTGATCTTTGATGATGTCATAGCGAGTCCTATGATCATGGGTGATGCCTGCCTTTGATCTTTGATGATGTCATAGCGAGTTCTATGATTGTGAGTGATGCCCGCCTTTGATATTTGATGATGTCATTAGCAAGTCCTATGATTGTGAGTGATACCTGCCTTTGATCTTTTATGATGTAATAGCGAGTCCTATGATCTTTAAGCAAGTCCTATGATCGTGACACACACCCACACACACACAGGTTTTCTTGAATTATAGAGTGATGACAACCGGACAAAACCTTAGGTAAGATTTTAATGTTCATGCATAAAAGAGCTACAGGCCTCCAATTTTTAATAAGTATCAAGTACCCTATTTTAGGAAGCAGAGAAAGGTCTGCACACCTACAGGAAGCTGGAATAGTCCTTCTTCTAAAACATTCTTTAAAAACATCCAGAAGATCCTTGCCTAAAACATTCCAAAAATGCTTAAAAAAGTCTTTAGGCAATCCATCTATACCAGGAGACTTTCCTGTTGCCATCTGAGAAACAGCAGCCGTCAGTTCCTTTAAAGTAATGTCCAAGTCTAGTAAACTTGTTAAAAAATGAAACTCACTCACCGGGAGACAGGAGGACCGGGAACTCTTCAGTTGAATCGGGTTTTTGGAGTTATTTACCCACGGGTTTCTGGCCACGGACATCCTAGCAAGCTAGCTAGCAACATAAACACGGGATCATCTGTGAAGTGTTGGAGGCTTGAGACATAATTTTTAAGAAGGGTGTATATGTTCACTATTAGATTTTGTTGTATATATGTATATTTACTGCCTGTTCTAGGATTTTTTTTTTCATTGGAAACACGGCTTGTTTAATGTTCTGGACTGATAGGGGAAGGTGGCAGAATAACCCGCCTAGCTGTGTAGGGGGCGCTGGTAGTCTACCCGGCCCTCCAGCCATTGTTGTATGACTGGATAGATTACTTGTTTATTTTTGTATATACTGTTTTACCTGTTAGTGCATGAGTCGTGCTATGGAGTTGGGTGGGCTAATCTGTGTGCCTGAATTTTTTAAGGGTGGGGGGGATGTTACATCCGTAAATCAGCAGTGATATGGCGGCCTGGGATTTAAAGGGGATTAGAGGGGGCTGGTGAACCACACTTCTGGTGGTGATGCTGACCGGTGTACAAAAGGCCTGGGGTGGAAAAGGTAGCTCTCTTTCGTCGTAGACGCCTGGACCCAGAGCGCTGTAGCCCACTGCTGTGTGACTGGTGTGATATTTGTAAGTTTTTAATAAAAGACATAAACTGCCTTCCGCCCTGCTCCTCTCTCTATTAATCATGGACACAACACCGTCCTTTCCACAGAACTTTGTGTCACTGCTGGTCCCCAGATCTGGTCCCCAGACGACTCAGCGGCCATATTGCTGCTGCATCCCGATGGGTGTCCAAAATCACGATTGCAGTTTCATTAACAGTTTTACTGGGAGGGCAATATGAACTATGAATAAAATTCATGAGCATAAACACTTGAAAGAACTGCTTATAAAATGATAATAAAATAGAACAATGAGCAAAGTAGATAAAAATAAAATGATTTTTTTTTCAATTACAACAAAAATAATTAAGATTTAAAATGAATGCAAAATTAATTCAATTTCTTCATTTGGTGAGGATTCTCAAATGGATTCAAGTATTTTTTACTTCTGAAATATTTCACCATTCATCCAAATTCTATGGGAATAAAAAGCAGCATATATGGGTCATTTTTTTCCACAATGCAATGTCTTTTTTATTTTATTATATTTGTTTTACTTTTTAAATTTTTTTACACTATTAAACAAACTTAAATAGTGCTTATTTTGTTCATTTTTCAAAATTATGCTTCTTGGTATCACCATAGAATTTGGATGAATGGTGAAACATTTCAGAAGTCAAACTTCTTCTGCCGCCCTGACGCTGCTGAGCTCACTCTGCACGGGAGTGAGTGCTTTGCTGCACAGTGAGTCTTCGGCTCTGACATCTGATTGGCTGCCATAATCATATGACATGGCAGAAAATCTCTAAAATATGCTTGGCCTGCTTTTTTGCTTGTTTTCACAAATAAATTTAATGCCTAAAACTCTCAGAAGTGAAGACAAATTGCACGTTTTGTATTAACATAGTGGTATCGTGATATTTCAAAAAAGTATCGATCAGCTGGTATCAATACTTGAGTATCGATATGCCCATCCCTACCATGCTTCAGTGACAGAGATGGCGTGGACGCTGTCCCTGCTGAGGAAAGACAAACTCACAGTCTAAGCTAAAAACACGTATCAAACTCCTGAGCACAACATGACACTACAACTACCCAGCCGTCACCCAGAGAACAGGAAGAAAGAGGAAAAGAAAGTTTTAAGGAAATAAGGAAATGACAAACCCTCGTTCAAACTCACCTCCACCTTCTCACAGAACACTTCTACATGCACATGAGAGTGAGAGACTTTTCTTTCGTCTAAATAATTTCATGTCAGAAAATCCAAAGCGTCTCCCACCAGACAAACTTTCCAGATAAACTTCAGTGTCTTCCCTCCACCTGACAGTCATTCCTCCATGTTTTCAAGGCCATTCACATGCTTGAAGAAGAATCTTCACTGTTTTACCTCACTTTTTATGCACAGACATTTGGACTCTGAGCCACTTATCATTCTTTTCTCACAATTCCATCTTTTCTTTTCTCATCATTTTAAACTTTTTTTTTTAAATAAATGTACTATTTTTTAATTTTTTTTTTAACTTTTTGTGACAAATCGGTGACCATTTTCATGCAAGTTTGCTACTTTGCTACTTTTTCCCTGTAAATTTGCACCTTTTTTCTTTTTTAGTAATATTATAGCCTAACAATTGATCTGCTCTCCTAAAAATATCAGAAGTGCTCACACTGTATATGAAAGGAAAGAAAAGAAAGAAGGATTTGGAAGCTAAAAACACCCTTGACAAATGTGTGCAGCACCCCATCATCATTGCTGCAAGAGCATGAAGCCAACCCATGATGCCCCCTTCACATGTCTAACTGCACCATACATGCATCCCTAGAACCAGCCCTGATCAGCTGTGTCAGTAACATCTACAGAGGCGTACCTGTAGCCAACAGGAGCAGCAGCAGCATCATCAGGTGGTCCATGTCCAGGTAGACGTCTCTGAGTCAGTCTGTCTCCTCTCTGCTCTGATCACCACATATGCCGTCCTCAGCCTCTATAGGCACTTTTCCATTAGCCCAGCACACTTCGGCACATCTCGATTCACTTCGACACGATTCGGCACGCTTTTGTCTCCATTACAACCGTGTTAAGCTGGGGTGGGTGGGATTTCTATAACAGCGAGGCGGCGCCACACTCCCGTGACGTAGAACACGCTGTGGAAATGTGAAATGACGAGGCAGAGTTTATCTCACGAGTCAGGTTTATTCACATTTTCCAACATTAGCAAAGCAGAAAGAGGGAATTTAAACACAGACATCCGTCCTTTATATATCAGGACCTTCAAAGCTCACAGTCACATTGCATTTAATCACCAGTAACAATGCATCTTCCCTAAATCCTATCACATCCTCCTCATAGCCTCTGGCAGACCAGGAAATCCCCCAAGGTCGTCTCTTGCATTCCAAAGACTAAATTTTCACATCCTCCTGTTATCTCACAGGAGGCCCAGTCTTTTGTTCTACTCTGAGATGTGAAGCTTAAAGTCATACATATGTGGCCCACATGACCCCCCCAAACATCTAAGATGAAACAACAGGATAACAGTTTGCATGTCATGATAAAATCATTACAGATTAATCCACGTGCTGCTTGGGCCTCAGTCTCCTCCTGTATCTGCTGTAAGCGGGCTTCGCCACTTCCGCGGCGCCCTCCTGCTGGAGAGCTGCTGTCTTGGGGTGAGAACTGTTTGTCAGTCCCTGTGGGTGTTCTGGGGAATGTCCCCGAAGGGGTCTGCCGCACCGAGGAGCCCTGGCCAACAGCACATCCTCGTCCGCCACCACAAAAGCAGGTTTGAGCCTGTTTATGCCAATCCTTTCCTTCCTGCCCCCCAAATCTAGCAAAAAATGCTTGTCCCCTGTTTCCAGCACTCTAAATGGTCCATCATAAGGTGGTCGCAGCGGTGGGCGGTGGGCATCGTGTCTGACAAAAACAAACTCCGCGTTTTTCAAAGCCTTGGGCACAAAAACGCATTGAAAACTGTGGTGAACGGGGCCAGGCAGCACGCCCAACACCGTGCCACGCTGCAATCGCTGAGATGGGGAGCTATCTGGCGCTGGATTATCTGGGAGAAACTCCCCGGGCAGCCGAAGTGGCTGCGCAAAAACTAGTTCAGCCGGGGAGGCTTCTAAATCCTCTTTAGGTGCAGAACACAACCCCAATAAAACCCACGGTAGCCTGTCCACCCAATTTGCATCCGTCAGTGACGCTCTGAGAGCTGCTTTCAATGACCTATGAAAACGTTCGCATAATCCATTAGCCTGCGGATTGTACACAGTTATGCGGTGGATCGCTACCCCCAGGCTGCGGGCCATTGCTGACCAAAGTTCGGAAACAAATTGAGGACCTCTGTCGGACGTAATGTCCGACGGGACTCCAAAGCGTGCTACCCATGCTGTTAAAAATGCGTGCGCCACCTCCTCAGCTGTGGTTGACACCAGTGGGACCACTTCCGGCCAGCGCGTGGTGCGGTCCACCATTGTCAGAAGGTGTGTGCACCCCTGTGATGGTGGGAGGAGGCCTACGAGGTCCACGTGAACATGATCGAACCTCTTAGCCGGGATGTGAAATGGCTCCAAAGGAGCTCTCGTGTGTCTGTGTACCTTGGCTCGTTGACAAGCCATGCAGGCTGCTGCCCACTCCTTAACTTGTTTGCGCAGGCTCGGCCATACAAATTTCTCTCCTACCATTTTGACCGACGCGTGCACTCCCGGGTGCGCCAGAGAATGAATCGAGTCAAAAACGCGGCGGCGCCACGGTCGCCCCGTGGAGACATCGCAGATTAGGGGGGGCATACCATCTTGCAGCACCCTGTTCTCCAGCCTTAACCCTGTTGGTCCAGACTGGAGCGCGCGCACGTCCGCATCGCTAACCTGATCCGTGGCCATGGCTTAATAATCTATCCCTACGCGGACTGGGGCCGCGCGCACTTCCGTGTCGCTAGCCTGATCCGCGGCCATGGCTGCATAATCTATCCCTACACGGACTGGGGCCGCCACGGCGCGTGAGAGACAGTCTGCCACTACATTCAGTTTACCCGCTACGTGCTGAATATCGGTAGTAAACTCTGAGATGGCGGCCAGCTGTCTTTGCTGCCGGCCCGACCACGGTTCTGAAACCTTGGCCATCGTGAATGTCAGCGGCTTGTGGTCAACGAACGCGGTGAAACGGCGTCCCTCCAGCCAGAACTGGAAGTGCCGAATGGCCAAGTGGAGAGCTAACAACTCCCTGTCGAATGCGCTGTATTTTCGTTCACTATCGCGCAATGTCCTGCTGAAAAAGGCGAGTGGCTGCCAAGCCCCAGCTACATGCTGCTCCATGACCGCCCCTATGGCCACATCTGACGCATCAGTAGTGAGCGCTATGCGGGCCGTTGGGTCTGGATGTGCTAACAACGCAGCGTTTGCCAGGGCTGTTTTGACCTCCAAGAATGCTCGCTCCCGCTCCGGGGACCATTCGATCTTATTTTTGGGTTTTTGTTTTTTGAGTGTGGCATACAATGGTTGCATGAGCTGTGCTGCGCGGGGGAGGAAACGGTTATAAAAATTCACCATTCCCAAAAACTCCTGTAATGCCTTGACCGTTTGTGGCTGGGGAAAATTTGCTATCGCGCGCACTTTGTCAGGCAGTAGAACCGCCCCTTCTGGAGAGACGCAATGCCCCCCAAAAAATCGATCTGCGCCACCCCGAACTGACACTTCACCGGGTTGAGATTGAGATTGAGATTGAGATTCAACTTTATTGTCATTACACATGTATGAATACAAGGTAACGAAACGTGACTTGGCATTTGGGCACACTTTGCAGAGCGCATCCAAGGCCGGGGCAGCCGCTAGGCGCCAGTCATAAAGAAGAAAGGAAAAAAAAGAAAAGAAAATGGATATGACACAGTAGGCGAGAGAAAAAAACACATGTTTTATCAGAATGACGCTCGGCAAGTGAGCGAAATTTTGATTGCAGGCAAAAAAAAAAACCCTCAATGCACATTTAGCAGACATTTAGCAGGAGATCACACACAAAAGTTGAGAGGCAGTGTATTGTATGCATGTAGTGTTGTATGCATTGTGTAGTGTAAATGTAACAGTTGTTAGTGAGCAGCAGAGGGTGCCTCCTGGCAGTGGATAGATGTTATAATCATGTGACTTATAAACAAGTCCATGTAGGATAACTAAATAGACGGTTATGCTGTTTCATCCCACCTAGCAACAATGCTCTGCACTGTGTGTGTTTATATATTTACATATTTATTCCATCTAGCTACAATGCTCTGCACTGGGTGTGTTTATATATTTACATATTTATTCCATCTAGCTACAATGCTCTGCATTGGGTGTGTTTATATTTATATATCTATATATTTATTCCATCTAGCTACAATGCTCAGCACTGGGTGTGTTTATATTTATATATCTATATATTTATTCCATCTAGCTACAATGCTCCACACTGTGTTTTTATATATCTACATATTATTCCATCTAGCTACATTGCTCCGCACTGTGTGTGTTTATATACTTGCATATTTATTCCACCTAGCTGCAATGCTCCGTACTGTGGGTGTTTATATATTTACATATTTATTCCATCTAGCTACAATGCTCTGCACTGTGTTCATATATTCATATATTTATTCCATCCAGCTACAATGCTCTGCACTGTGTGTCTGTGTGTGTGTGTGTATATATATTTTATAGTAATATGTACATATGTATATTAGCTGCTCTTGCTTGCTTGTTTTTTTTTCTTGCCTTCTGATTGTTGCTCTGAGTGTTGCTATCCCTGTGCTGTTGCAATCCTGGAATTTCCCCGTTGTGGGACTAATAAAGGCTTATCTTAAGTCCAGAGTCCAGAGTCTATCTCTCTTGCTCTCTCTCTTGCTTGCAGAAGGCACATGGGCATTGTCCTTGAGGGTCCAATCCGCTGACGACAAACAACTGATTGTTGATTGTTTGGGTAGACATAAGAGCCGGTCCTTCCGCTTATCTCAATCAGGAGGAATGTAAACACGGGGCAAACAAGGTCAAATCAAATCAAATCAGCACAGTGCACTCAGAGAATAGAATTTGTCCTCACCCGTGTAATTCTGTGCTTCCATTATATGTGCAGGCTTAAACTGTTTTTCCATAGAGAGCACAGGGCTTCAGATGTATTCCTTCACTGAATCACTGTCATTCAGTTCACTGTTTGCCGCTACTCGTGCCCTCCCCAACTGGTCGAATTTGATGAAGGAGCTTGCCGGGTCCGCTTTGATCAGCTCTCTCACTTTCCTTCAATTTCTGATGCATCAGGGAACTCCACAGCCAAAAATAGAAGTCCTGAGATCATAACCAATAATGTTTCCACAGACGCATGAATTCCAATGTCCATGAGTCTCCTCGTAGGTTCCAATTCTTGGGCTCCCCCTTGGCCCAATTCTTGTTGAAAAATAGTGACAATAGCACATTTAAGCCGCTTCCAAATCCATAATTTCCGTTTAGATTAAGATTCAGCAGAAGAAGAGCGACTAAACACAGACAAAAACGCAACATTGCAAAAGCTGGGAATAGATCAGGAAGGCAGGGGAGGAGGGAAGAAAAATGCGACTGCTCTCTCTCAAGGCAAGAAGGAAATTGATTATTGACCCGTGATCTCCCAACCTTCGGAAAACTGTGGCCAGGTGCTTTTCGTGTTCGTCTTCGGACGCGCTGGCTACTAAAATATCGTCCAAGTAAACGAACACGAAAGGGAGATCGCGAAGCACGGCGTCCATCATGCGTTGGAACATCTGAGCAGCTCCTTTAAGTCCGAATGGCATGCGCAAAAACTCGAATAGGCCAAACGGAGTTATTACCGCTGTTTTGGGTATGTCCTCAGTGCGCACTGGGACTTGGTGGTAACCGCGGACCAAGTCTATTTTAGAAAAAATGCGCGCCCCCGCCAACTGAACGGAAAAATCTTGGATATGCGGGATTGGGTAGCGGTCATGTGCTGCAGCATTGTTCAACCTGCGGAAATCTCCGCAAGGTCGCCACGAGCCGTCAGCTTTCGGGACCATGTGCCGTGGGGAAGCCCATGGGCTGTTCGAACGCCTGATGATGCCCAACCTTTCCAGGTTGGTGAACTCCTCGCGCGCTATGGTCAGTTTAGCTGAATCCAAGCGCCGAGCTTTTGCAAAAACGGGCGGTCCGGTGGTAGTAATAAAATGTTCCACTCCATGTTTAGCAACGGCTGCTGAAAATGTGGGAACCGTGAGTGCTGGGAACTGAGTGAGCAGTGTGTGGAAATTACCGCTTGTAGTTGTGACGTTGGCTTGTGCTGTTGGCGGGGTCACTCGGGCTGTACAGGGAATAGAATAGAAAGAAAGTGCATTAACCAGGCGCCTGTTAGCAAGATCAACCAACAAACCATGTGAGCACAGAAAATCAGCCCCCAACATATTGAAATTCACTGCAGCTATGACAAAAGTCCACTCAAATGTACGGCTGTGTAGGGACAGAAGCAGAGTCCTCTCACCAAAGGTCTTAATCTCCGAGCCATTCGCTGCTGACGCCCCGTGACCTCTGGGAACCGTCAGCCGGTCACCGGAGGAAGGTGTGATGAAGCTCACTTGGGAGCCTGTGTCCACGAGGAATTGCCTCCTCGAGTGCGCATCCGTCAAGTAGAGCAGCTTGTTCTCCTTCCCGAGGGCCGCAGCTACTACCGACCCCCGGTCTTGGCGTTTCCCGAGCGCTTGAACTGGCACGGTAGTATACATTTGGTTGCCTTCTCTGCAAAGCGGCGATGGTAGAAACAGAGGGTGTCTCCTCCGCGATCCTTGGCCCCCGCCACCGCCGTCGTCGGTGGGTCTGCTACCACCGTATCTGGCCCCCCGCCATCTCTGGCCGTCGCGCCGAACTCCGTCGCTGCCACGGTGACTGCGCGCTGTTTGCTGGCGTTGAGAATCCGGTGCGCCTCCTGGGCTAGCGCGCGGAAATCCCGCTGGTCCAACAACGGCGAAATGGCCAGGGTCGCTCTTGTGGCCGATGGTAGGGTCCTGAGGAAAATGTGGGTGAAGAGGAAGTCGTCGCCATCTGAGCCTCTCAACCTCAGCATGTTCTCCATCAGGTCAATGGGCGTGCCATCTCCCAAGTCGTTCAGAGCCAGGAGCCTCTCCGCTCTCTCCTCGACTGAGAGAGTGAAACACTGGATCAGCGCAGCCTTCAACCCGCCGTATTTGTCGTTGGCAGGTGGCCGCTCCAATAGGCTCTCCACATGCCGAGCCGTGCGGTTGTTGAGCTTTGCAATCACATGGTAGAATTTCGTGTCCTCTACTGTTATCCCCCGGAGGGTGAACTGTGCTTCGACCAAGTGGAACCAGGAGCGCGGGTTGTCTTGCCAAAAGTCCGGTAGCTGGACGGTAGCGGCATACGCTTGGCTGGGAGCTCCTGACTCGGCTGGCCCGGGGGACCTTCTTTCATCCATGATACGTCTTAGGGTCACCAGTGTGGAAATGTGAAATGACGAGGCAGAGTTTATCTCACGAGTCAGGTTTATTCACATTTTCCAACATTAGCAAAGCAGAAAGAGGGAATTTAAACACAGACATCCGTCCTTTATATATCAGGACCTTCAAAGCTCACAGTCACATTGCATTTAATCACCAGTAACAATGCATCTTCCTTAAATCCTATCACATCCTCCTCATAGCCTCTGGCAGACCAGGAAATCCCTCAAGGTCGTCTCTTGTATTCCAAAGACTAAATTTTCACATCCTCCTGTTATCTCACAGGAGGCCCAGTCCTTTGTTCTACTCTGAGATGTGAAGCTTAAAGTCATACATATGCGGCCCACAACGCGACCCAAGCAAAACATAACACATACAGTTGTACAAAGCCACTCCTCGGTCTGTGGCTTTTTTCACCATAAACGCCAAAAAGGACCGCCAGACAAGGGTACAGACAGCGAGATGAAACCCTCTGGAAATAGTTCTGCAGCTTCTGGGAGAGCCAAAGGCGTGAGGATACAAACTAGGTCATATATGACGGTAAGTTAATGTTGCTAATGCTAGCTTGCTAAAGTACGTTGTACTACACTTTAATGTCTGCAAGTTATCGCTGTTAGGTACTAAAATATGTATGCTGTGTGTGTTTCAGATGGCTCTGTTGTGGGGAAATTACTGCTTCATTCGCTCTGGGCGTTCAGCACAGCCTGTCACAGATTTCATCAGCCTGTCACTGATGTCAGCACAGCTTCACAAACGATCGGTGGTTATAGAGCTTAAGAATGTCTGTAGAAACGTTTATTTCCTGTGCAACAAATTGCTCTGATCTGCGTGAAAATCATGGAGAGACTGTTGAGAGACAGTTTGAGACATCATGCACGTACCTGCTTCTGCAGCAGAGTCTGAGATGTGTCATAGAAAAAAATGATCAGCTGACACAACTTGATCGCCATGTTAATAACTATATTTGCCACAAAATATATATTCAAAAAGTAAACTTTACTGAGTTAGGTATAATAAGATATATTTGACAGTTATCATGCATTTTAGGCCAAAACAAACTTGATCTAGGATTAAAAGCAATTAAAAATAATGCAGTCACAAGGTTACCAGGAAAATACTTCATTTACTAGATACATGTACTGTAGAAATATATATTCTCTGCATCAACAATGTACTAGACATGCATTCATGTCGTATTGCACTGGGAATTTCACTGACGATAAACCTGTGAAGTTTTTGCAGATGTCTCTTTTTTTATATGTGAAGGTTACCACCATGTGGCATAAATTAAATACTGAAAGATTGGAAAAGCTAATAATAATCCAGCAGTTTGAGAAATCACTTTTGGTTTGGTGTAAGTCTGTCAACAGAATTATGAACCATAAAGCAGTTTGTGTTAAAATGTTAAATCCCATTAAACCTAATCCGGGGGCTTCCAATCATGGGTCATGCGGGGCCAAGACCCTGCAGGTTCTCTCTTCTACCCAGTCTCTTCAGCAGGTGCTCTCACTGATCAGTCAGTGGAAGAAGTTCAGTGGAATCTGCTGTTGAAGACACTGGTTGGAGGTAAAGCCTGCAGGGTCTTGGCCCTCCATGGCACATGATTAGACACCCCTGCCCTAACCAATTATGATGAAAAGCAGATGCTAATATGACCCAGAATTCCTCCATATACTGGTACTGTCACTAAAGTATGCAGGGTCTTCTGTACAGTCTTCTAACAATATAGTCTTCAGTTAATAAAATAATTGTTTTGGTTACTTTTTTCTTAAAAATGAGCCATTATTTTCAAGGTCACCGATTAATCCTTTGTACAGCTGACTCTTTTCCCACCGGTGTCTTAACAGACAAAATAGAAAATCATGATGCAAACACATAAGTCACTAAATTGTTTATTACAATCAGCAGCAAATTCCAGATTATTCAGAATGTGCAAAATTCAAACTGTAAAAAAAAACAAAAAAAACTGGAATGGTCACACGCTGCTTCACTGAGAAGCAACTGGATCGGCCCATCGTACTGGTCCTGGTTCGACAGATCTACAGCCTGCATCTCTGTAAATAGTGAGGCAAGGTCCAGTTGGGGTGACAGTTTCCTTCTTGCCTAGACAAAAGACAAATGGGTGGTGGTTAATTAAAGCAAGTTTAAAACTTATTTGGGAAATACACTTGTTGCTAAAAGCCAGTGGTGGAATGTGAATTAATGAATGAATCTTTATTTCGGATTGATTAAAAGTAAAGATTAAAAGAAAATAGAATAATATAACAAAGGGGGAAAAATCTAACAAGGTCAAATTAAACAATAACCCCTCTGATTATACAGTTCAACATAGGTTATCTGAAATGGGTCATGGCTGATGCTGCAGCTTATATTGCCCACCTATATTTCATCCAAGAGGTCAAAAGAAAAACAAAAGAGGAGGGATTACAATTTGAATGTGACAATAAAGTACTTTGTTGTTGTATTTAACCACGATTTTCATGTAGCTGCACTTCAGTAGATTTTACAAGGGCTGCGTTACATTTAAAATCATCTCTTTTTACTGTGGCCTCAGCGATCAGAATGAATTAATACATTCACTTGAATGGAATCTAGTACTTTAACTGAAGTTATGCATCACCGAGTATGGAGTCGCTCAGTCAAAATATGAAGTTTTTATCAATAAAAGTTTGTCTTGTCTGTAAAAGTGTATCTTCTTGCCCTGGCTTTATGTGTGGGCGGTGTTTTGTACTAGCATTGCTAAAGTATAAAAGGAAGCACTACAACTGGTCTCAAATATTTGTAATGTGTCCTGTTACTGCATGAGTTTATTGATGATAGACTATAAACTACACATATAAAGTAAATTATATTGATAACGGAACATCTCACATTTGCCAAAACATACAGTTATGAACATAACTCACAAAAACTCATGGCTGCACGGTGGCGCAGTGGTTTAGCACTGTGACAGCACAGTTTACCCTCGGCCGGGGGATCGCGGGGATCATGAGATTGTGGGCTCGATCCCAGCCCCCGACCAACAGTGAGCTGTGTGGAGTTTGCATGTTCTCCCCGTGTTGCGTGGGTTTACTCCGGGATTTCTCCGGTTTCCTCCCACATACCAAAAACATGTAGGTTTAGGGCGCTCGCGCACGCAGCGACCGGCAGCCGGTGGCTTGTCACCAGACTGCAAACCAAATCTACCTACGGGTACAAATAAGTAACTAAAAAAAAAAAAAAAAAAAAAAAGGATCACAAAAGTGATCTGACAAAAAAAAAAACAAAAAAACATTAACAAGTGGTTTATTTTACAGTTGATGTGCCATATTCACACAGTCAAATAAATCTCAGTTCAGTCCCTTTTATATTAAGTGGAAATTGTGCTACTTTGGTTTTGACAATTTACCTATAAAAGCAAAGGATTTCAGTTCGTTCCACAGTGTCGAGGTAGGTTGTGGGGCGGCTGATTTCCTCCTGCCTAGATGAACGACAGAAATGGATGATGGTTAGTTTCAAGCAAGTTCAACACATATACAGGCACATCTCAAAAATTAGAATACCATGAAAAAATTCAATATTTTTTTCACTCATTTCAGAAAGTGAAACCCATATATAGATTCATTACAGGGACAGTGATATATTGCAAGTGTTTATTTTAATATTGATGATTACGGCTACAGCCCATATTAACCAACACCTCAGCGGCCAAAATTTATATTTAAAAACTATTTTTTAAAGTTAATTTTATGTAATATTCTAATTTTTTGCCAAATTGAATTTGGGGTTTTCAGGGGCTGTAAGCCATAATCATCAAAATTAAAATAAATAAACGCTTGAAATATATCACTCTGTGTAATGAATCTATATAATATACGGATTTCACTTTCTGAAATGAGTGACAAAAAATATTGAAGTTTTTCATGACATCCTAATTTTTGGAGATGTAACTGTGTTAGGGAAATACACTTGTGAAAGTCAGTGGTGGGATGTGACAAAAATGCTTTGTTTCCCTGACATGCACTGCAGGATCCACAGATTAGGTGTGTGGTTCTATTCTGACGCTTTAGAAAATTATATGAATGACTTTATAAATCACTGGTTTGAAAAAGCAGTTTTAATATGACAAGATTTCGGCTCATGTGGTCCATTTCACCAGTATCCACAACAGGGAGGCTAACCCCTGGCATGTGGAAACATTCTAGCATTAAATTGCACACAATTTAATGCGCAGCACCAAAGTGCAATACAAAACAAAAACCAGGACTTTAACCAGGATTAACATATTTCATCGTTTTGCTCTCACAAGCGAATATTTAGGAGAAAACAAACGTGAATCAGCAGTTAGTACTAGCTAGCTACTAGCAAAAAAAACGTTAGCTAAAACGAGTTAGCCAGCACAAAATGGCGCTGTATGGCTCAAAAAAAGTGAGCTTACCACCAACAGGATAAATAAGCAAACAGATACACATTATTACAAATCACTCACCATCGATGGTTCTCTCACAATCGTCTTCAGCTTGCCCATAGTCCAGTTTCTATGCTGGCCAGCCATCTGTATTATGGGTCCGGGTCACTCCTCACTGTGGAGCTGCCACCAAGCAGAGAAAACTCCGCACCTCTTCATTGGACCACGGTGTAGAGTTCTGCAAAACCTACAACGCTGTCTGTATTAATATCGTATTTACTCCGTGACCGAGTTAGTCCGTGAAATATTGCATATGGCGGTTGTGTATCAGAAGACGGCGAAGACGGTCGCTTTCGTGACGTTAAGACCTGACTAATCAGTGGTGACCAGTCTTTTAACGTCACAACACGGCACAACTCGGCACGACTGGACCCTGCCCTTGAGTAAGGCCGAGAATCATGCTGTTAAACCGTGTTGGGGCTAGTGGAAAGACTTACAAAGCGTGCTGAGCTGTCCCGTGGCGTGCTAAGCCAGGCTAATGGAAAAGGCCCTTATATCTGCCTACAGGAAGCGCACCCTGCGCCGTATCTCATGTTGCCATCCTAACTTGCACAGAAAAGCATTGTGATAACATCACCTTATCTCAGTGTGGAATCACAAGCTGCACGAGAAAGCTTCTCAGTCACACTCACTCTGTGTCACATGTTCACACGTTGATATCAAGAACAGTTTTTATTGAATATCCATCTGTCCATTTTCTTTTTTCCCCTTGTCCTGTGAGGCAGCTAGGTGAGCAGAACAGAAATCTGCTACTATTATTCTGCCAAAACAGATTTACTTTGCCAAAGGGAGGTTTATACAGTAACTACTGTATATTGTTGTAAACTCCTCCTATAATAACTTTTAACTTAAGCTTATATTCAGTCCCGCTCTCACTCCCTTGGTTGTATCTATACATTTAGTAGCACCCAGGGATCTTGACAACATGACGGGTCCCAGGGTCCCCACCGGGCCCCCATGCCCCCAGCAAGAAGAGGGCAAAAGGGGTTTATCATATCATTTGAATGCTGAGTTCAATTTCTCTAGCCACACCCAGGCCTGATTACTGCCAAGCCTGTTCTCAATCAAGAAATCACTTAAATAGGACCTGGCTGACAAAGTGAAGTAGACCAAAAGATCCTCAAAAGCTAGACATCATGCTGCCATCCAAAGAAATTAAGGAACAAATGAGAAACAAAGTAATTGAGATCTATCTGTCTGGAAAAAGGTTATAAAGCCATTTCTAAAGCTTTGGGACTTCAGTGAACTACAATGACAGCCATTATCCACAAACGGCAGAAACATAGAACAGTGGTGAACCTTCCCAGGAGTGGCTGGCCGACCAAAATTACGCCAACAGCGCAGCAACGACTCATCCAAGAGGTCACAAAAGACCCCATAACAACATCCAAAGAACTGTAGGCCTCACTTGCCTCAGTTAAGGTCAGTGTTTATGACCCCACCATAAGAAAGAGAAAGGGCAAAAATGGACTGCATGGCAAAGTTCTAAGACAAAAACCACTGCTGAGGAAAAAGAACATAAAGGCTCATCTCAGGTCATCTCGATGATCCTCAAGACCTCTGGGAAAATACTCTGTGGACCGACGAGACAAAAGTTGAACTTTTTGGAAGATGTGTGTCCCATTACATCTGGCATAAAAGTAACACAGCATTTCATAAAAGGAACATCATACTCTGAGTGTTGCTATCCCTGTGCTGTTGCAATCCTGGAATTTCCCCGTTGTGGGACTAATAAAGGCTTATCTTATCTTATCTTATACCAACAGTAAAATATGGTGGTGGTAGTATGATGGTCTGGGGCTGTTTTACTACTTCAGGACCTTGAACCTGTGTGCGTGGGCTTCATCTTCAAGCTCACAGTGCGTGACTTTTTACAACCTTGCCGACTTGCTGTGGTAAATGGAACCATGAATTCTGCTGTCTATCCAAAAAATCCTGAAGGAGAATGTCTGGCCATCTGTTTGTGACCTCAAGCTGAAGCGCACTTGGATTTTGCAGCAGGATAATGATCCAAAACATACAAGCAAGTCCACCTCTGAATGGCTTAAGAAAAACAAAATGAAGACTTTGGAGTGGCCTAGTCAAAGTCCTGAACTGAATCCAACTGAGACGCTGTGGCATGACCTTAAAAAAGTGGTTCATGCTGGAAAACCCTCCAATGTGGTTGAATTAAAACAATTCCTCAAAGATGAGTGGGCCAAAATTCCTCCACAGCGCTGTAATTGTCATGAACCGAGCCTGTGTTCTCCTGCAGACTCGGTTCTGATCATTCTTGGTCTTGTGTTGTATTTTGATTTCTCTCTTGTGTCTTATTTCTGTGCTTGACCACTGCTCTGGCCGGCGATCGTTAGGCAGCTGTTTGACCCACTTTCGGCAAACATTCGCCGGTCCGCCCCCCCCCCCGACAGTCAGCTCTTTTTTTTTTAATTATCCTTCCCGCACCTCGCCCAGGTGTTCCCAATTTGTTAGGCCAGCAGTGTTTGTACTTAAGCAGCTCTTTGCTTGTCAAACACCGCTGGACCATTATACGAGTCACACGGTCATTTCCTATCGTGTGACTGTTACGTCCCAAAGGACTTACTATTTATGCTCTATGGGAGAATTGGACTTCTTGGACTGCTCCTGCTCGTGAGTAAATTGTCTTGCGTTTCTCTGTGCGGTATGGCTGCTATGCTTATCTGGTAGTGTTTCTCTCCGCAGCTCTACTGCTACACTTAGGCTGTTGCCCAGTTTGCTTCCCCTGAGTCAGTTGAGCTTCCTAAAGTCTTCCTTGCTCTCCCGAGCTCATGTGTGCTATTTGCATTATTTTCCTGTGGCCACGGTACACAGTGGTCCTTCCGCTGTTTGCTCCTGCATCAGCCTTTTGTCTACATCTTTCCCTACCTGTAAGTCTTTATTTTTGAACTGTGTTTTGTCAATAAATGTGTGTTTGGTGAAACCCGGCATTTAAATCCATCGAACCTTCTCCTCCTCCATGTGCTGTGGAAAAGTGCATGGGGAGTTTGTGACACAAATAGACTCATTGCCATTTATCGCAAACGCTTAATTGCAGTTGTTGCTGCTAAGGGTGGCCCAACCAGTTATTAGGTTTAGGGGGCAATCACTTTTTCACACAGGGCCATGAAGGTTTGATTTTTTTTTACCTTTAACAATAAACACCTTCATTTAAAAACTGCATTTTGTGTTTACTTGTGTTATCTTTGTCTGATATTTAAATTTGTTTGATGATCTGAAACATTTAAGTGTGACAAACATATAAAGAAATGAAAAATCAGGAAGGTGCAAACACTTTTTCACACCTCTGTAATTTCCCTGTTAAAGCAGGTTTGCTGATAGTGGTTTTTCTGCTGCAACTTGGCCTGTGGCTCGTTTTCTGCAGCGTTTATCTGTCATCTCTGTTCTGAGACGCCCATCTGTGGTCTCTCGAGAGTTCTCTTAACGGAAACATTTCTTATCACTTTATCTCTACTTTAGACTCTGATTCTTCTGCACATTTGAAATCAATACACAGTCTTAACCCTATAAATGCCAATTTGAATTTATGATTCCACTTGTTTATGAAAAAACCCACACAAAATATGAGATATTTTTTATAAAATGAATGTTTAGGGGATGGGGCGTTGCTGGTGGTTAGAGTCTTGGATATGTCAAAAACTACTAGCAACACCAATTTCATTACATTAGTATATTTTTTTATATAGGGTAAAAATTGAAACTTTTCACCTTTTGGGGACCCTCCAGCAAAAGATGTACATGCAAAAAAAAATGCTCTAAAATTATCATATATCAATATTGTTTTCTCCTTTTTTTCTGAATAAATCTCTTCAACCACTTCAGTTCTGCTCAAAACAACAAAAAATATTCAATAATTTCAGAATTTTAAAATCAGTTATGAAGGACTTGAGGCCGAGACCCTCCTGAGACCTTTCCCAGCCCAGGCTGAAAACCAGCCTGGAGTCCTCCATCACTGGTTAAAATGCTGAAAATTATTCAATATTTTCTAGTTTAAAGCAGTGCTGAAATGGTTTAAAAGATGTATTTATTTAGGTTTTTTTTTTTATTTTATAGTCTTTTATTAGTCCCACAATGGGGAAATTCAGGGCATTCATCTGGATGATGAGGCAGCCACGGTGCCAATCCCTTCTCCATTCACACACATATTCACACCTAGGGCCACTTTAGAGTCTCCAGTGAACTTAACTTGCATGTTTATAGCCTGTGGGAGGAAACCGGAGTACCCGGGGTAAACCCACACAGACACAGGAAATAAGCAAATTCCACACAGAAGGGTCACTGACGGTCAGGGGGTGGAATCAAACCCACAACCTTCTTACTGTGCTGCCACGGGGCTAATCACTGCCCCACTGAGCTGCTGAATTAGCATTAAGCCTTAACTTTTATTCCATTTGAGCCTATTCATCAGTGTGAGAAATTATTTCAACTAGAGGATACCTGTGCATGCCCATAGAAAGCAAGTGTAAGCAAGCATTTCTGCATACCCGTAGAAAGGTACTGTTGCCATGGCAACAGCAGCCATGGTGAAACCTTCCTTTGATCTTTGATGTCACCACTCATTCAGTGATGACTGCCATTAATCTTTGATGATGTCATAGTGAGTCTTATGATCATGAGTGACGCCTGCCTGTGAGCTTTGATGATGTCATAGCAAGTCCTATGATATTTTAGCGAGTCCTATGATAGTGAGTGATGCCGGCCTTTGATCTCATAGTGAGTCCTATTATCTTTTAGCAAGTCCAGTGGTCTATATGGCATCATATAGACATCATGTAGAGATCACTGGAACGTTATAGGTGATCCTATGATATTTTAGCGAGTCCTATGGTTGTGACAGACACAACGACACAGTCACACAGGCAGACAGACAGAGATTTCTTGAATTATATATAAGAGTGATGATATATGATTATTCTTAACTAGTTAAGTAGGCTATGTATGTACAGTTAGGCCCAGAAATATTTGGACAGTGACACAATCTTCATGATTTGGGCTCTGCATGCCACCACATTGTATTTGAAATGAAACAACTACAATGGAATTGAAGTGCAGACTTTAAGGTTTAATTCAAGGGGTTGAACAAAAATATATGATTAAACATCTAGGAATTGTAGCTATTTTTATATAAAACGCTCCTCATTTCAGGGGCTCAAAAGTAATTGGACAAATAAACATAACCCTAAGTAAAATCTTAGGGTTATGTTAGGGTTAGGGCTCTCTCTGTCAGATGTTTAGCTACACCTCTGCCTCTTTTAGTGATAACGGTAAATGTAATAAATGTTGTCTTTTTGAGGCGCTCGAGGCGAGGTTGTCTGATTTGGAATCCCGGCTCCGCTGCATTGAAACACCGTCTGCGCCAGTTAATCTCGACGGACGCCCCTTAGCTGCAGCGGAGCTAGCTAGCTTAGGTCCCCCTGTCACCGGTTCCCCGGCTCTCCTCTGCAGCGAGGAGACTGGGTGGGTGACGGTGAGAAGGAAGCCTAGTCGCAAAGCCCCGGTTCACCACCAACCTGTTCACGTTTCTAATCGTTTTTCCCCGCTCAGCGACACACCCGCTGAGGAAAAAACTCTGATCATTGGCGACTCTGTAGTCAGAAACGTGAACCTAGAGACTCCAGCGGCCATAGTCCAATGCATTCCTGGGGCCAGAGCAGGCGACATCGAGTCAAATTTGAAAATGCTGGCTAAAAGTAACTGTAAATATTCCACAATTGTTATTCACGCCGGCATTAATGACATCCGTCTCCGGCAGTCGGAAGTCACGAAACTTAATGTAGAATCGGTGTGTGACTTTGCAAAAACGATGTCAGCCACTGTAGTATTCTCTGGGCCCCTCCCCAATCTGACCAGTGATGACATGTTTAGTCGCTCGTCATCCTTGAACCGCTGGCTGTCTGTGTGGTGTCCTAAAAATGACGTGGGCTACATTGACAATTGGAGCTCTTTTTGGGGAAAACCTGGTCTTATGAGACGAGACAGCATTCATCCCACTTTGGATGGTGCTTCTCATTTATCTAACAATCTGGCATCTTTTTTATCCAAATTTCCAAAACTCTGACTACTCAGAGTTGGGACCAGGAAGCAGAGTCGCAGTCTTACACGCCTCTCTGCAGCTCCTCTTCATCCGCCACCCCTCAGCTTAGCCCCTGTCTTCCCCATCAGAGAATCGTTGTCTGCTCCCTCCAAAGTAAATAAAAATATAATGTATAAGCATCCCAAAGTGATAAAGCAAAATATTGGTAAAACTCAAATTAAACATAAAGCCTCTAAATTGAATGATTTGGCCTCTGTTCCTCCTCATAATTTAAAAATTAAATGTGGTTTATTAAATATTAGGTCTCTAACTCCCAAGTCTCTGTTAGTCCATGATCTGTTAATTGATCATCAGATTGATTTAATTTCCCTTACAGAGACTTGGTTAGGGCAAGAGGATTATGTTGGTTTAAATGAATCAACTCCCTCTGGTTATTTAAACTGTCAAAATCCCAGAAGTTCTGGTCGTGGAGGAGGAGTAGCAACAATTTACCATTCCAAATTACTAGTTAATGTAAAGCAAAAAACATGTTATAATTCCTTTGAGGGCCTGGTCCTCAGTATTGGGCACTTTAGCAATTCCAGGTTAAACCCAATTTTATTTGCCATAGTTTATCGTCCCCCATCAACCTATTCAGAATTTTTATCCGAATTTCCTGATTTCTTAGCTGATTTAGTGCTGAAATCTGATAGAATAATTATAGTAGGGGACTTTAATATACATGTGGATGTAGATAGTGACTGCCTTAATGTGGCTTTTAATTCAATATTAGACTCGATTGGGTTTTCTCAGAAAGTAGGAAATTCTACTCATTACCTCCACCATACATTGGACCTTGTTCTGACATATGGCATAGAAATAGAAAATCTGGTAGTGTCTCCTCATAACCCTGTACTGTCAGACCATTGTCTGTTAACCTTTGATTTTACTATTTCTGACTATTTGGCTCCTAAAGAAAAATATTATCACAGTAGATGCCTCTCAGATGATGCTGTTTCCAAATTTATGCAGATTGTTTCCTCTATGCCATGTGTCAACACAACGGAAATAAGCTATAGACAGCTTGCTCCTTCTGTAATTGATAACATGGTGGATAGTGTTTCAGCTTCTCTACATCAGGCTCTAGACTTGGTGGCCCCCTTAAAAAAGAAAAAGTCTAATCAGAGATTTTTAACTCCTTGGTTCAACACAGAAACTCGTAGCTTAAAACAGAAGACTCGTCAATTAGAAAGAAAATGGCGCTCTACTAATTTAGATGAAATCTATTTAGCTTGGAGAAATCATCTTTTAATTTATAAAAAATCTCTTAGAAAAGCTAGAACGAGTTATTACTCTGCATTAATAGAAGAGAACAAGAATAATCCCAGGTTTCTTTTCAGTACTGTAGCCAGGTTGACAAAGAGTCAGGACTCTGTCAATCCTAGCATCCCCTTAGAGCTTACTAGTCAGGACTTTATGAACTTTTTCAATAATAAAATTTCATCCATCAGAGATAAAATCAATCAGATTCTTCCCACAGTTAACTTAAATACTGTAACTACTACAACTCCTTCTATTGATGTCTGTCTTGATGAGTTTACTCCAATCGACCTTTGTGAGTTAGACAAAATAGTTTCCTCATCCAAACCTTCAACTTGTCTTTTAGACCCTATTCCTACCAGGTTATTTAAAGAAGTCTTCCCACTTATTGGTAGCTTTATTCTTCATATAATCAATTCTTCATTAACTTTAGGCCATGTACCGCAGGCTTTTAAAACGGCTGTAATTAAACCCTTACTCAAAAAGCCAACGCTAGATCCAGGACCTTTAGCTAACTATAGACCAATCTCTAATCTCCCTTTCATTTCAAAAATCTTAGAAAGAGTTGTTGCTATGCAATTATTTGACCACCTGCAGGGAAATGGTTTATTTGAGGAGTTTCAATCTGGGTTTAGAATCCATCATAGCACTGAAACAGCCTTAGTGAAGGTCACTAACGACCTCCTCATTGCATCTGATAATGGACTAGTTTCTGTACTTGTCCTTTTAGATCTTAGTGCAGCTTTTGATACTATTGATCATAATATTCTACTTGATAGATTAGAACACTATGTTGGACTTAATGGAACTTCGTTGCAGTGGTTTAGATCTTATTTATCTGATAGGTTCCAGTTTGTTCATGTAAATGATGAGTTTTCTCTCAGCTCAAAGCTTAGTCATGGAGTTCCACAGGGATCTGTGCTTGGCCCTACTCTTTTTAGTTTATATATGCTTCCGTTAGGCAACATTATTAGAAAGCACTGTATACATTTTCACTGTTATGCAGATGACACACAATTATACCTGTCAATGAAGCCAGATGATACTAATCAATTAGCCAAGTTAGAAGCCTGTCTTAAGGAAATCAAAGTTTGGATGACTTGTAATTTCCTGCTATTAAATTCAGATAAGACTGAAGTCATTCTTGTTGGTCCAAAAAACCTTAGAAATTCCTTTCCAAATCAAACTTTCAGTTTGGATGCAGTTACTCTTTCTCTTAATAGCTCTGTGAGGAACCTTGGAGTTATTTTTGATCAGGATTTGTCCTTCAATTCACATATTAAATTTGTTTCTAAGACTGCCTTCTATCATTTGCGTAATATTGCCAAGATTAGGAGCATCTTGTCTCAGAGTGATGCTGAGAAGCTGATCCACGCTTTTGTTAGCTCGAGATTAGATTATTGTAATTCTTTATTATCAGGTTGTCCTAAAACATCTTTAAAAAGTCTTCAGCTGATCCAAAATGCTGCAGCAAGAGTTTTAACAGGTACTAGAAAGAGAGATCATATCTCTCCGGTTCTGGCCTCCCTTCATTGGCTTCCCATAGAGTTTAGAATTAAGTTTAAAATCCTTCTTCTTACTTACAAAGCTCTAAACAATCAGGCTCCTTTTTATTTAAAAGATCTGATACTACCGTATCATCCTAACAGAGCACTACGCTCCCAAAATGCAGGTTTACTTGTAATACCTAGAATCTCCAAAAGTACAATGGGAGGCAGAGCCTTCAGTTATCAAGCTCCTCTCCTGTGGAATCAGCTGCCAATCTGGATTCGGGAGTCAGACTCGATCTCTGTTTTTAAGAATAGGGCTAAAACCTACCTTTTTGATATAGCCTACAATTAGGGAGGGATCATGTGTTTTCTGAACCCTCCCTTAGTTATGCTGCTAATAGGTTTAGTCAGCCGGGGGACCTCCAGTAATGCACTGGGCCTCACTCCTTTCCTCACTCTCTATGAAATATTTTTTTTTTGCTGGTCATTAACATTTGTTTGTTCTCTCCCATAGATTGAGTCCCCATCGTGCTGTTTGCTCTCTACATGTCTGTTCTTTTCTTCTTCTCTATCCCCTCACCCCCCAGCCAGTCGCAGCAGATGACTGCCCCTCCCTGAGCCTGGTTCTGCTGGAGGTTTCTTCCTGTTAAAAGGGAGTTTTTCCTCTCCACCGTCGCCAAGTGCTTGCTCACAGGGGATCGCCTGATTGCTGGGGTCTTTCTGCAATTGTGGGGGTTCCCCCTACAGTTGAAAGTGCTATGAGATGACTGTTGTTGTGAAAGTGGTGCTATATAAATAAAATTGAATTGAATTGAATCCTCCATAGATTCTCTATGGGGTTTAGGTCAGGAGAGTTTGCTGGCCAATCAAACACAGTGATACCATGGTCATTAAACCAGGTTTTGGCACTTTTGGCAGTGTGTGTGTGGGGGGGGGGGTGCCAAGTCCTGCTGGAAAATGAAATCAGCATCTCCATAAAGCTTGTCAGCAGAGGGAAGCATGAAGTGCTCTAAAATTTCCTGGTAGACGGCAGATGACCTCTTTTCAGATGAAAGTAAATTGTGCATTTCCCTACAGTTGATAGTGCTATGAGATGACTGTTGTTGTGAAATGGCGCTATATAAATAAAGTTGAATTGAATTGAATTGAATTGAATTAAAATGTTACTTTTCAATATTTTGTTGAGAATCCTTTGCAGGCAATGACTGCCTGAAGTCTGGAACCCATGGACATCACCAAACGCTGGGTTTCCTCCTTTGTGATGCTTTGCCAGGCCTTTACTGCAGCTGTCTTCAGTTGTTGCTTGTTTGTGGGTCTTTCTGCCTTAAGTTTTGTCTTGAGCAAGTGAAATGCATGCTCGATTGGGTTGAGATCTGGTGATTGACTCGGCCATTGCAGAATATTCCACTTCTTTGCTTTAAAAAACTCCTGGGTTGCTTTTGCAGTATGTTTTGGATCATTGGTGAAGCGCCGTCCAATCAACTTTGCTGCATTTGGCTGAATCTGAGCAGAAAGTATATCCCTATACACTTCAGAATTCATCCGGCTGCTTCTGTCTTTTGTCACATTATCAGTAAACACAAGTGACCCAGTGTCACTGGAAGCCATGCATGCCCATGCCATCACACTGGCTCCACCATGTTTTACAGAAGATGTAGTGCTTTGGATCATGAGCTGTTCCAGTTCTTCTCCACACTTTCTTCTTCCCATCATTCTGGTACGGGTTGATCTTAGTCTCATCTGTCCAAAGAATGCTGTTCCAGAACTGGGCTGGCTTCTTTAGGTGTTTTTTGGCAGTCAATTCTGGCCTTTCTATTTTTGAGGCTGATTCATGGTTTGCACCTTGTGGTGAATCCTTTGTATTTACTCTCATGAAGTCTTCTCTTTACGGTAGACTTAGATACTGATACACCTACTTCCTGGAGAGTGTTCTTCACTTGAGTGAATGTTGTGAAGGGGTTGTTCTTCGCCATGGAAAGGATTCTGTGATCATCCACCACTGTTGTCTTCCGTGGACGTCCAGGCCTTTTTGAGTTCCCAGGCTCACCAGAGCACTCTTTTTTTCTCAGAATGTACCAAACTGTTGATTTGGCCACTCCTAACATTTCTGCTATCTCTCTGATGGATTTCTTCTTTTTTTTCAGCCTCAGGATGGTCTCTTTCACCTCCATTGAGAGCTCCTTTGACTGCATGTTGTGTGTTCACAGCAACAGCTTCCAAATGCAAATGCCACACCTGGAATCAACTCCAGACCTTTTAACTGCTTAATTGATGACAGGTTAATGAGTGAAGAGCCCATGCGGCCTTGTTATTTTTTTTTTTTTTTTGCAGCCTACTGAGTCAATTGTCCAATTACTTTTGGTCCCTTGAAAAAGAGGCGGCTACGTATTAAAGAGCTGTAATTCCTAAACCCTTGCTCCAATTTGGATGTGAATACTCTCAAATTACAGCTGAGAGTCTGCACTTTAAGCCCATATTGATTATATAATTGTATCCTGAATATGTTTTCGTAAACAGCTAAAATAACAAAACTTGTGTCACTGTCCAAATATTTTTGGGCCTAACTGTATATAACAAGGAATAGATCTACAGTACATCAGGGATGGGAAACTGGCAACCTCCCCCCTCATCCACTGCAGCCCGCCAATCCATTTCCCAAAGCAATTATTTATTTATATCACATTTGCCATATTTAGAATTGCATTCTAAAATGCAATTATAGAGGCCGCCAGCAAAGGGCGCTCTAATTGAAACCTAGGTGCAGCTCTGTGAAAGTTGTCAAAGAGAGAGCAAGACTGAAGGAGCCACAGAGGGAACAGTGCACCAGTGGAGAACGTGTTTTTAAGGTATGTTGCCTGTTAAGACTGCATTAAAAGAGTGAAGTGACGATATAGAGTAAAGTACGAGGAGACGAAGAAGAGTAATGTCTGAAGATAGAGTTGAGGTTTGATTGGACACAGCAATGATGATAGAAGGACTACAGCTCCTGACCAGATAGAGTGATGCTATAGAGTGAAGAATGTGGTGGTAATGCACCTGTAAGCTGGTTTCCAACCGCCAATAAAATCTAAAAGAAGAAGGACATGGATATATAGAGAAGAAGACTACAGAGTACACATCTTTGAGATAGAGTTTTAAAGATATCATGTAGACATGGAAATCTCACTGAAGAAGAAGAAGAAGAAGAAGAAGAAGAAGAAGAAGAAGAAGAAGAAGAAGAAGAAGAAGAAGATTGCATTAATAGGCTGTAAACGGTAGTAAATGTACAAAGTAGGCTGCTTTTAAACAAGAATAAATACTAGTGAGGAGCAGTAGCATTTATTCTTGTTTGGCAGGTGAAGCCTCATGGAGCTCAGTGGCTTTCCTTCTAATTGTGCAGAAAAAAGATTCAAAGCTTTGAAGTTTCTTTCTAAAGAGCATGACTGAATGACAGTTTCAATCCCATGTCAAAGTTCAGAGACTGTAGTCGTTGTAATCTGCTGACTTTTTTTTTTGTTGTTCATTTGTACCAGTGGCTCTTAAACTTTTTTTGACTCCCTATTTTACTTCCCTATTCCAGACAATTAAGAAGCCGGAGTGGTGGCTCAGTTGGTAGAGCATCCGCCCCACACCTGGGAGGCAGGGGTTCAAATCCCGGCCGGGTCATGCCGAAGACCATACAAAAGTGGAACTTCCTGCTGTCCAGCTTGGTGCTCAGCAATAATGGAATGGAGGAGGGAAATTTGTGGCGGCGCCTTGCATGGCAGCGGCCATTCTGCACTTGGGGTGTGTGTGATTAACACAGTAGATAGGTAAAACACAATCTCGTTCTACGGTACATGATAGGTTGTACAGTTGAATGACAATAAGGGTGAGAAAAAAAAGCCCACCTACTCACAGCTATTTCTCTGCCCTTCCACACCCACAGTGAATACAAGACAAAGCTGAGCCTCGTCATATTTCCATTTCTTCTTGGCTAATTTAATTGTCATCTGGAATTCTTTTTTGGTCATCATTTTGATGGAGAGAGTTTTAAAAATTAGTTCATGATATAATTAAGATAAGATAAGATAAGATAAGCCTTTATTAGTCCCACAATGGGGAAATTCCAGGATTGCAACAGCACAGGGACAGCAACACTCAGAGCAACAATCAGAAGGCAAGAAAAAACAACATCTAGTAAACATATGTCCATATTACTATAAATGTATATATATAGACACACAGTGCAGAGCATTATGGTTGGTGAATGTGCAGCAGAAAGTCTAAGCTCTCTCTCCGCGGATGCAGCGGGCCAGCTGGAAGTCTTTGGGCATGATGGTGACCCCCTTAGCGAAGAAGAGACCACCAGGTGGGCCTCGCTGGTCTCCTGCAGAGCCATGACGGCAAAGCTCAGGAAACGCAGGACGGTCTTGAAGTCCTGAGCATCTCCCTCACCAGGCGCTGGACGGGCAGCTTACGGATGAGCAGCTCCGTGGATTTCTGGTAGCGACGGATCTCTCTCAGAGCCACGGGCCTGTGACGGCGAGGCCTCTTCACTCTGCTGGTGGCCAGAGCGCCTCTCCGAGCAGCCCTGGTGGCTAGCTGTCTCCTGGGGGGGGGGGGGGGGGGCTTCTTCCTCCAGTAGATTTTACGGGCGGTCTGCTTGGTTCTTGCCATCGCTCTTTATTATTCTGTCTTATATTTCTTTCACGCCGCCTAAACTCCAGCCCGGTACCCGCGTCATTTTCGCTACAGCTCCCGGTATGTCGAGTTTCCCATTAGCACCGGGCGGCGGCCAAGTGCTAGCTAGCACTAGCTCCTCCCCGCTGTAACGTCTCCCGCTGCAAACCGTGGCTCCGTCCGCCGACCCGGGAGACCCCCGGGGTGATCCGTGCGTCCGTGATATATATACAGAGTGAAAGGTGTAGAAAGAAGAAGGAAGATTAAAAAAAAAAGGCTGTTGCAACAGGCAGCCGACTCCTGTGGCGCCGCCGGTCCGGCGGAACCGGAACCGGAACCGGAAAAAAAAAATACCATTTTGAAAAATTGATCCATCCATCCATCCATCTTCTCTTGCTTAATCCTTTTCAGGTCGGGGGGGGGGGGGTGAGGCAGGGTAACCGCTGGTCACATCGCCAGTCCGTTGCAGGGCAGACACAACTTTATCAGTAATTTTAATTCTAATATGGTAAAACACTGAGTAGCTTTGATTTCTTTTGCATTTTCAGCTTTAATTGTGAAACTTTGGATTTTGCAGTAAAAAAAATCCCCCCCACACACAGAAGGTTTCCATGTAAATCTGACCCTCAGGAAGTGAGGGAAAAATGTTGTGGCCCTCACTACCACCATAGTTTCCCATCCCTCATCTACATCATCACAGAAAATATGGGAGGCCTTTTTCTCTCATTTTTACCTCAGTTTAAACAGGACCTTTGTGAAAAGGTTGTGATCCCATATTTGGCTAATTAGATTAGGCCTCAGCACTAAATAGAAGCACTGCATGATATTTTAATTTCCTCATATAGGACGATCATCAGGACTATTATGATGACCACATGCCTAAACACACTGACTGCATGGATTACTCACAGAACTGCTCTCCTTGGCTTGACTTTTCTGATTATCCAGTCGTCCCACAGCTGCTAAACATAATGTCACCTCCATTTCTATAGTTCACCGTTTTCCCAAGATTATCAGCTGTGTCTCCATACAAAGAAGTTCAACATCTGTTAATTCTTTGGGAAGCTATTGAGGTAAAAGTGGCTCCAATTACTACTAAACCCATTCATTCTGCTCCCACAGGTCTTAATGAAATGTTTCTGATATTCATTCATCTTCTTCCGCTTAATCCTTTTCGCGTCGTGGGGGGCTGGAGCCTACCCCAGCATCTTTGGGTGAGAGGCAGGGTACACCCTGACAGATCGCCAGTCCATCGCAGGGCCAACACAGAGAGACAGACAACCATTCACTCTCACAGTCATACCTAAGGACAATTTAGAATCCCCAGTTTGATGCCAGTTAACCTAACCTGCATGTTTTTGGCATGTGGGAGGAAACCGGAGAAATCCTGGAGTAAACCCATGCAGACACGGGGAGAACATGCAAACTCCACACAGATCACTGTTGGTCGGGAGCTGGGATCGAACCCAGGATCCCCCAGCCAAGGGTGAGTTGCTGTGCTGCCGCAGTGCTAACAACTCCGCCACCGCGCCGCCTATCTAATTATTGCAGCATCATTGTGAATCATCTTTTGCAGCAACCCTCAGAATGGCTCGTTTCAGTGCATGTCTCTTTAAATGTCCAAAAACCCCAGTTACCTCTGCCCTCCCTCTTAACTTGCTACTGCTAATGTTAGCTGGGTAGGTTCTAGCTCGGGTAGCAAGCCTGAACAAGTATTATAAATTGGTCTTAAAGGTAGAATATGTAATATTTTCCACTTTCAAATATTCCACAAATACCTAAAAAAATATAATAAGAGTGTCAACTTAAGTGTAAAGTTATTGTGACTGAAATCTAAAGAAAATAACAATATAAGCCAGCCTTGGTAAGCTAACACCCTAGAAGCACTGTTAGCCTGAGTGCACAGCATCTCCATGACATCTTTGCAGGCAGTTTCAGCAGGAAATGGATCAAAAAGGCTGGCCAATAACAGAGAAGCAGGTAGGCATCAATGCTGGGTTTACCTTTTCATCATGTACAAGAACAAACCCAGAGGAGTTCCAGAGGCTCTTCTATTTTCAGTCACTTCTTTGTTTGGAAAGCTACTTGGTCTTATTTTGAAGGTTGATAAGCCTGAATGAGGGCTCTTAATTTTAAAGTCTGCTTGTGAAACTAGAATGATTTACATACCAGCAGAGGGCAGTCTGCAGCTCAAACATGCTGAAGTAGTCACTAATAGTTATCTTCATCTGGCTCCCCCGTTTTGTGTCCTTAGAGACAGACCTGCTTTCTGTCGTCCGGGCCATTTCTCTCTGCTCCAGCCACTCGTCTGGAACATGAGTGAGATATCCTCCATGAGCAGCAGGTCAGGGTGTCAGGATGGTGGACACATTGGACAGTCTCATCACTGCGTCACAAGTCAGTGTCATAAGTGAATGTGTTAAGTATCTCACATGGACAAGTGTGTCGATACATCAAATATATTTGATGTGTCACCCACCCCTCCATGCTAGCAACCAAAATGATAAGGCCTTACAGCAGAGGGAATGTCTCTCACATCATCATCAACTCTTGTGTTAACTTGTGGTTTGAAAGGATCCGGCTAGGCTCTAGGAAGAATCTTGTTTCTCATTTCTACAGGACTAAAGTCACCTACCTGAAGCTAATTTATCTGTTAGCAGCTAACCCTGCTCTAGCTTAGCCTCCCTTAGCTTCCTGCTGCTGTAGCTCTGGGACAGGACCCACCATGTTAGAGCCCATATTCTGGAACAGAAGTGATGTCATCATATGAGATCTATACACAAAATACACAAACATGTTCCATATCAACATAACACCGTTCCCTTCCCCAAACTATTTACAGCACTGATAAACATGTTTTCACCGAGGACTCAGTTTCCTCCCACAGTCCAAAGACATGCTCATTAGGTTAACTGGCATTAACTGGGGTCTAAATGGTGTGAATGTGAGAGTGAATGGTTGTCTGTCTTTCTGTGTTGGTCCTGTGATGGACTGGTGATCCCAAAGACGCTGGGATAGGCTCTGCCCCCACGACCTGAAAAGGATTAAGTGGTTAAGAAAATAAACAGATGGATATTCAACAAAAACTGTTCTTGATATCAGTGTGTGAACATGTGACACAGAGTGAATGTGACTAAGAAGCTTTTTTCTGCAGCTTGTGATCCCACAGTGAGATAAGGTGATGTTATCATGACGCTCTTCCGTGCAAGTTAGGGTGTCAACATGAGATATAGTACAGGATGCTCATGACAAACAACTTACATGCACACACTTAATTTGCGTGCACTCTCATATACACACATGCACAAAAGTCTCCCCTTTAACAGGTGTGGATACCAGACTCGTGCTGAGACCTCTTCGGTGGAAGAAGCCGTCTGTCTTCTGTTTGTTTCAGTTGTTGGTTTGTTTGTCTTTTTTGTCTGTTCCTCTCCCTTTTCTTTCCCCCTCCCCACACCCCATTCCCCATCCTGTTGGGCTCTTAATGGGGAAAATAATTTAAATAAAGCATTAAAAGTTATTACAGGAGGAGTTTACAACAATATACAGTACATAGTTGGATACTGTATAAAGCTCCCTTTGGCAAAGTAAATCTGTTTTGGCACAATAAGGGAAACAGATTTCTGCTCTGCTTACCTAGCTGCCTCACAGGACAAGGGGGAAAAAAAAGAAAATGGACAGATGGAAATTCAATAAAATGGTACTTGATATCAGCATGTGAGCATGTGACACAGAGTGAGTGTGACTGAGAAGCTTTTTTGTGCAGCTTGTGATCCCACAGTGAGATAAGGTGATGTTACCATGACGCTCTTCCGTGCAAGTTAGGATGTCAACATGAGATAAGGTGCAGGATGCCCTTCCTGTTGACAGATATAGAGGCTGAGGACAGCACATGTGGTGATCAGAGCAGAGAGGCGACAGACTGACTCAGAGAGACGTCTACCTGGACATGGACCGCCTGATGCTGCTGCTGCTGCTCCTGTTGGCTACAGGTACGTCTCTGTAGATGTTACTGACACAGCTGATCAGGACCGATTCTAGGGATGCATGTATGGGGAAGTCAGAAATGTGAAGGGGGCATCATGGGTTGGCTTCATGCTCTCGCAGCAATGATGATGGGGTGCTACACACATTTGTGAAGGGAGTTTTTTAGCTTCCATATCCTTCTACCTTTCTCTTTCCTTTCATATACAGTGTGAGCACTTCTGATATTTTAAGTAGAGCAGATCAATTGTTAGGCTACAATGTTACTAAAAAGAAAAAAAATGCAAATTTACAGCTAAAAAGTTACAAACTTGTATGAAAATCGTCACAGATTTGTCACAAAAAGTTAAAATTTATTAAAAAAAATTAGTACATTTATAAAAAAGTTTAAAATGATGAGAAAAAATATGAAATTGTGAGAAAAGAATGACAAGTAGATCAGAGTCCAAATGTTTGTGCATAAGAAGTGAAGTTAAATAGTGAAGATTCTTCTTCAAGCATGTGAATGGTCTTGAAAACATGGAGGAATGACTGTCAGGTGGAGGAAAGACACTGAAGTTTATCTGGAAAGTTTGTCTGGAGGGAGACGCTTCGGACTTTCTGACATGAAATTATTTAGACGAAAGAAAAGTCTCTCTATCTCTCTCAATCCCTCTCTCTTCATTGGTATTCTTACTTTTTTTGGATTGTGCAATAAAGGCATTTTTTAAAACTCAACTCTCTCCTAACTCCTCTCTCTCTCTCTCTCTCTCTCTCTCTCTCTCTCTCTCTCTCTCTGTCTCGGTGCTCTTACATTTTCTTGAATTGTGCAATAAAGGCATTTTTTTAAAAGTCAAAAGTCTCTCTCTCTCTCTCTCTCTCTCTCTCTCTCTCTCTCTCTCTCTCGTGCGCATGCGTGGGCGTTTGTGGGAGCAGGGGTGTGGAGTGGTGTCGAGTGAGTACTTTAAACTTTGTATTTTCTAACTTTTTCTCTATCTTGTGTGTTTGAGGTGTGTGTGTTTAATATAGTGGGTTGAGTGTGTGTGTGCTGGGGTGTGAGTGTTGGAGTGAGTGTGTTGGGGAACGGTAGCTTCTGCTGCCGGTTTTTCCCAGCCGGCATCATGCCGGTGATTGATGGTGGTGTGGAGTTTGAGCGCTTAACCCGGCGTCATGGTGTGAGAATCCTCCCGACAGTTCCCTGTTCTGTGGAGGAGGCCAGCCTCGCTGTAGGACAGGTGGTTGGGCATGGCAGCATAAAATCAGCATCGAGGATGAACAGCGCAATTGTGATCTTTCTGGATTCGACTGAGAAAGCTGATCAGGTGGTGGCACAGGGAGTGGTCATAGGTGACACTTTTACTCCCGTTTTACCGCTGGCGAATCCGTCTAGGAGGATCACCATCTCAAACGCTCCTCCTTTCGTTAAAAATGATCAGCTGATTAGAGAGTTGTCCCGTTTTGGCCAGGTTGTGTCCCCTATCAGAATGGTCTCTCTGGGTAGTAAATCACCCCTGCTGAAGCATGTTGTATGTCATAGGAGGCAGTGTTTCATGGTGTTGAAAGACAGCTCTGCTGAACTGAATGCGTCTTTTAATTTCAGGATTGATGGCTTTAGCTACTTGGTGTTTGCAACATCTGAAACCATGAAGTGTTTTGCGTGTGGCGCAGAAGGCCATCTTATTAGGTCATGTCCTGAAAAGGCGAACACAAAGAGCACTGGCGGTAAGAAAGGTGACGCCGCTGTTTCTGGTGGTCCGGAGGGTAGCGCTACATGTGGTGCGGCGAATGCCGCTGCGGCGCCCGCTTCTGCTGGGGCGGTCGTGGCCGCGACTGCGGCCGCATCCGCGTCCACGGCCGCGGACGCGGCCGCGTCCGCTTCTACTTCTGCGGGGGCGTCCGCGTCCGCGTCCGCGTCCGCGTCCGCGTCCGCGTCCGCGTCCGCGTCCGCTTGTGCTGGGGCGGCCGCGGCGGGCGCGGTAGTTGTCCCCCCAAACAGTGATGGTGGGGAATTTCTGTCTGGCGGCAGCTCTGATCATTGTGACGAGCCTGTCGCCCGGGGTAAACAGGTGGAGGGTGTAAGTAAAAGTGCAGTTAAACGAAGGAACGTGAATGAACAGACTTTGCAGGCGGGGGAGGAGCGGTTTGACGCTGTAGCGGACACACAGAGCAAACACTGCATGACAAACGTTGCGTTTCATGAAGAAATGCAGGAATGTAGTTTTGTTGAAGAGGATCCTTTTAAAGCTGCACAAAAAAGGAAAAGTGCGGAAAACTTGCAGAGCTCTGCTAAATCTAGTAGGGTTGGGAATTTAGATTTAGTGAATGAGAGCGCTTCTGACGAAAGTGGAGATGAGTCTGAACTGATGCAGACGCAGACGCAGGAGGAGCAAAGCTCCTATTGTTTTACTAAAATTAGACAATTTCTCCAGGTGACTAAGGGGAGCAGAGCTGTGAAAGTGGAAAATTACTTTCCAGATCTGGAGTTATTTGTGGCATCAGCTCGCAAGCTGATGAAACCGAATGATGGGAATGAGACTTTTACTGATCAGGAAATTTTTCGTTTAAAGAAACTGGTTGTCAAACTGAAATCACAAATTTCTAACAGTCATGTTGACTCTTAGTTTGTTTCTTCCCTTTTATGCTATGTGTGTGTTTTTTTACTGTACCTTATTTTTATCCTTTTTAATGCCCCACCTTAGAATTGGCACTCTTAATATAAACGGGGCCAGGGATGATGTAAAAAGGGCCTCTTTATACAAGCTTTTTAATTTAAAGGCACTTGACGTGCTGATGGTCCAGGAGACTCACAGCACTGTAGACATTGAGTGCCAGTGGAGAAAAGAGTGGGATGGCTGCATTTTTTTTAGCCACAAATCCAATAATAGTGGAGGGGTGGCTGTACTTTTCTCTCGGGGTTGTGTGCCTGTCTCTTATGAGGTAGAAGAGGTGGTGAAAGGACATGTACTCTTGCTAAAGGTACAGCTTGAAAACGTAAACTTGGTTCTTATAAACGTGTATGTGCCAACCCAGAGAGCAGAAAGGATCAGGGTCTTTAATATGCTATCAGATACGGTTAGATCCTGTAATCCAAATAGTTTTTTATTTCTGGGGGGTGATTTTAACTGTACATTAAACCACAGACTGGACAGGAACCATCAGGAACCTCACCCTGCTTCTGCCAATAGGCTGAGGGAACTAGTGAAGGCACATGAAATGGCCGATGTGTGGAGATCACATCATGGGGACCAGAGGCAGTACACCTGGAGCCATGCTAAAGATAACCTCTTATCTATGGCCAGGTTAGACCGTTTCTATGGTTTTAAACACCAAATGAGTGTTTTTAAAAATAGTTGTATCTGTCCTGTTGGTTTCACTGATCACTGCCTGCTGATTTGTTCTGTTTTCATTGAAAATGTAAAGTGTAAGAGTGCTTTTTGGCATTTTAATAATACACTTTTAAATGATGTTTTTTAAGGGAGTTTTTCATGATGTATGGAAGTCACACAGGGAACAAAAATCTTCTTTTAGTTCTCTCCAAATGTGGTGGGATTTTGGTAAGGCACAGATAAAACAATTCTGCCAACAGTACACTCAAAATGTCACTCGTAGCTTGACCCAATCCTTGAAAGTTCTGGAGACTGAGGTGGTAGAGCTAGAGGAGTTACTCAGTTCTACCGGAAAACAGGAGCACTTAGAGGCTCTTAAGTCAAAAAGGTCAGCCTTGGCTAGCTTGCTAGGGGTCACCGCACAGGGTGCTCTGGTCCGCTCGCGCTACATGGATGTAGCTCTGATGGACTCGCCCTCCCAGTACTTTTTTGGACTGGAGGGGAAAAATGGACAGAGAAAGCTCATTCACTCCTTGTTGGGCGATGACGGGAGAACAATCTCCACAGCAGCAGAGATCAGGAAACAAGCTGCTAGCTTTTACAGTGAATTGTTTAGAGCAGAGTGGAGGGAGGACACGTCACTGGGCCAGGTTTTCCTTGATGGTCTTCCAGTGCTCTCAGAGGACCTTGTTGCCGGCTTGGATGCTCCACTGTCTCTGTCTGAGCTGCATATGGCGCTAATGAGCCTCCAGAATGGAAAATCACCAGGCATAGATGGTCTCTCTGTGGACTTTTTTAAGGAATTCTGGCCCCTGCTTGGTCCAGACCTGCTGGAGGTTCTCCAAGATAGCTTGGAAAGGGGGACCCTACCCACGACCTGCAGGAGGGCCATCATCACACTGTTGCCGAAAAAGGGGGACCTCCAGAGCCTAAAGAACTGGAGGCCAGTCTCTCTGCTCTGCACAGACTATAAGATTCTCTCAAAAGCTCTGGCCCGAAGACTGAGAAAGGTGATGAGCGAGCTCATTCATGTAGACCAGACTTACTGTGTGCCTGGCAGGCTGATTAGTGACAACGTCACTTTAATTCGGGATATTTTGGAGGTCTCTGGTTCATTGGCGGTAGAAACTGGTTTGATTTCAATTGACCAGGAAAAGGCGTTTGATCGGGTTGAACACCAATATTTATGGACAGTTTTAACAGCTTTTGGGTTCAGCCCAGGCTTCATAGCCAGGATACGGGTCTTGTACAGTGACATTGAGAGTGTACTGAAGATAAATGGGGGCCTGTCTGCCCCTTTAAAAGTCCAGAGGGGGGTTCGGCAGGGCTGCCCTCTCTCAGGGATGCTGTACTCCCTCGCCATAGAGCCTTTGCTTCACTGCCTGAGAAGGGACCTATCAGGAGTCACTTTTCCTGGCTGTGACACCACGTTCAAGCTGTCGGCCTATGCAGATGATGTAGTCATTCTGCTAAATAAGCAGAGTGACATTGACGTTCTGGTTAGGAGTGTCAATCTTTTTGGCCAACTTTCCTCTGCAAAAATAAACTGGGGAAAAAGCGAGGCTCTGATGGTGGGGGAGAAACTAGAAAATCAGCTTACGCTGCCTGGTGGGTTGATTTGGAAAAAAGGAGGTTTTAAGTATCTTGGTGTCTTTATTGGAAATCAGCAGTTTGAGCAAAAAAATTGGGATGGGGTCATAGAGAAAATTAACGGGAGACTAAACAAATGGAAGTGGCTAATGCCAAGAATATCTTTTAGAGGAAGAGTGCTCATTTTAAATAATCTTGTTTCCTCATCCCTGTGGCACCGCCTCATGTGCATGGACCCCCCTGCTGGTTTGTTGTCCAAAATTCAGTCTGTTTTGGTGGACTTTTTTGGGGGGGTGGACTCCACTGGGTTCCTCAAGCCCTGTTATTTCTTCCCAAAGAGGAGGGGGGGCAAGGAGTGATTCATTTAGCTAGTAGAGGTGCTGCTTTTAGACTGACTTTCATACAGAGACTGCTGACGGGCCCCCAGGACCTGGTATGGAGGCCTTTGGCCTGTGTTATTTTACAGAGAGTCCTTGGGCTTGGGCTAGACCTCCCTGTGTTTTTAATGGATTTTAAGAACTCTAATGCACTGTCTTTACCCAGTTTTTACCGCAGTCTCTTTTCAGTGTGGACTCTTTTTAAAAAACAAAGAGGGCCATGCGATTCCCTCTACTGGTTGTTGAGGGAGCCGCTGGTTTTTGGTGGTCGCCTTGGTGTCCTGCCGGGAGTTGGAAGGACCTTCCTTGATAGGCTGTGTTCCAGGAACGTTCTCACTCTGAAGCAAGTGGTGGAACTGGCTGGTCCTGGCCTCAACAACGCCTCAGCTTTAGCAGCTCATCTTGGTGTCAGGTCGAATCGTTTCATCGATGGTCTTCTTGCACACTGGAAACAGGAGCTTCATGGACTTGAGCACTCCCTACTCTTGGACTTTAGCAATGGCACGCTGCAGCCGGAAAGCACTGACCCCTTTCCCTCTCTCACGCTCTATATGGACTTTGACGTCGCTCCTTGCTCCTTACTGGCATTCTGTGCTCCCACTGGTGTGGACTTTGGAGGAGCCAGTGGTAAGGCTCTCTACAGACTGGTGGTGATGGCACTCAACAAGGACAGATTGAACACCTGTGTGGACACTCCTTGGAGAGCCTATTTTAAGCTAGGAAAAGGGCATCGGCCTGCCTGGAGGGCTCTTTATAAAGCCCCTCTCCCTAAGAGGCATGGAGACTTACAGTGGAGGGTCTTGCATGGTATTATAGCAGTCAATGCTTTTGTTTCTGTGATTAACAGCAGTGTCAGTGATCAGTGTGTTTTTTGTTCCTCTAGGGAGACTGTTTTTCATTGTTTTATTGAATGTCAGCGCCTGAGTGGCCTCTTTGAACTTCTCACAGAACTTTTTCATATTTTTAAGGAAGTTTTCTCTAAGCAGGTTTTCATTTGTGGTTTTATGTACAATCGTCGTTTTAAGCAGAAGTGTCAACTACTGAACTTTGTTTTAGGGCAGGCAAAGTTGGCTATCTATGTAAGCCGGAGAAGAAAACTTGAGAATGTTGAGAGTGATGTTGATGTCAAAATTTTATTTGTGAGGCTACTTAAAGCCAGAATCAGGCTGGACTTTCAGTTTTTTATGGGGAATGGGGATGTGGAAGGTTTCAGGACCCTCTGGTCCCTGGAGAATGTCCTCTGTTCAGTTCATGATGGACAGCTTTTTTTTGGGCGTTTTTTGGGGGATTAATTTTCTGTGTAACATAGCATGATATAGAAATTGTATTGACTGATGGACAAGTGTGTTTATTAAAGATCTTTTAAAAATCAAAAAATCTCTCTCTCTGTCTCGGTGCTCTTACATTTTCTTGAATTGTGCAATAAAGGCATTTTTTTAAAAGTCAAAAGTCTCTCTCTCTCTCTCTCTCTCTCTCTCTCTCTCTCTCTCTCTCTCTCTCGTGCGCATGCGTGGGCGTTTGTGGGAGCAGGGGTGTGGAGTGGTGTCGAGTGAGTACTTTAAACTTTGTATTTTCTAACTTTTTCTCTATCTTGTGTGTTTGAGGTGTGTGTGTTTAATATAGTGGTTTGAGTGTGTGTGTGCTGGGGTGTGAGTGTTGGAGTGGGTGTGTTGGGGAACGGTAGCTTCTGCTGCCGGTTTTTCCCGGCCGGCATCATGCCGGTGATTGATGGTGGTGTGGAGTTTGAGCGCTTAACCCGGCGTCATGGTGTGAGAATCCTCCCGACAGTTCCCTGTTCTGTGGAGGAGGCCAGCCTCGCTGTAGGACAGGTGGTTGGGCATGGCAGCATAAAATCAGCATCGAGGATGAACAGCGCAATTGTGATCTTTCTGGATTCGACTGAGAAAGCTGATCAGGTGGTGGCACAGGGAGTGGTCATAGGTGACACTTTTACTCCCGTTTTACCGCTGGCGAATCCGTCTAGGAGGATCACCATCTCAAACGCTCCTCCTTTCGTTAAAAATGATCAGCTGATTAGAGAGTTGTCCCGTTTTGGCCAGGTTGTGTCCCCTATCAGAATGGTCTCTCTGGGTAGTAAATCACCCCTGCTGAAGCATGTTGTATGTCATAGGAGGCAGTGTTTCATGGTGTTGAAAGACAGCTCTGCTGAACTGAAGGCGTCTTTTAATTTCAGGATTGACGGCTTTAGCTACTTGGTGTTTGCAACATCTGAAACCATGAAGTGTTTTGCGTGTGGCGCAGAAGGCCATCTTATTAGGTCATGTCCTGAAAAGGCGAACACAAAGAGCACTGGCGGTAAGAAAGGTGACGCCGCTGTTTCTGGTGGTCCGGAGGGTAGCGCTACATGTGGTGCGGCGGATGCCGCTGCGGCGCCCGCTTCTGCTGGGGTGGTCGCGGACGCGTCTGCGTCCGCGTCCGCGTCCGCGTCCGCTTCTACTTCTGCGGGGGCGTCCGCGTCCGCGTCTGCTTGTGCTGGGGCGGCCGCGGCCGCCTCTGCTGGGGTGGCCGCGGCGGGCGCGGTAGTTGCCCCCCCAAACAGTGATGGTGGGGAATTTCTGTCTGGCGGCAGCTCTGATCATTGTGACGAGCCTGTCGCCCGGGGTAAACAGGTGGAGGGTGTAAGTAAAAGTGCAGTTAAACGAAGGAACGTAAATGAACAGACTTTGCAGGCGGGGGAGGAGCGGTTTGAGGCTGTAGGGGACACACAGAGCAAACACTGCATGACAAACGTTGCAGTTCATGAAGAAATGCAGGAATGTAGTTTTGCTGAAGAGGATCCTTTTAAAGCTGCACAAAAAAGAAAAAGTGCTGAAAACTTACAGAGCTCTGCTAAATCTAGTAGGGTTGGGAAGTTAGATTTACTAGATGAGAGCGTCTCTGACGAAAGTGGAGCTGAGTCTGAAATGATGCAGACGCAGACGCAGGAGGAGCAAAGCTCCTATTGTTTTTTCCAAAATTAGGCAATTTCTCCAGGTGACCAAGGGGAGCAGAGCTGTGAAAGTGGAAAATTACTTTCCAGATCTGGAGTTATTTGTGGCATCAGCTCGCAAGCTGATGAAACTGAATGATGGGAATGAGACTTTTACTGATCAGGAAATTTTTCGTTTAAAGAAACTGGTTGTCAAACTGAAATCACAAATTACTAACAGTCATGTTGACTCTTAGTTTGTTTCTTCCCTTTTATGCTATGTGTGTGTTTTTTTACTGTACCCTATTTTTATCCTTTTTAATGCCCCACCTTAGAATTGGCACTCTCAATATTAATGGGGCCAGGGATGATGTAAAAAGGGCCTCTTTATACAAGCTTTTTAATTTAAAGAAACTTGACGTGCTGATGGTCCAGGAGACTCACAGCACTGTGGACATTGAGAGCCATTGGAGAAAAGAGTGGGATGGCTGCATTTTTTTTAGCCACAAATCCAGTAGCAGTGGGGGGGTGGCTGTACTTTTCTCTAGGGGTTGTGTGCCTGTCTCTTATGAGGTGGAAGAGGTGGTGAGAGGTCTTTTCCTCTTATTAAAGGTACAGTTTGAAAACGTGAACTTCGTTTTTATAAACGTGTATGTGCCAACACAGAGAGCAGAGAGGATCAGGGTCTTTGACGTGCTTTCGGATACGGTTAAGTCCTGTGATCCAAATAGTTTTTTATTTCTGGGGGGTGATTTTAACTGTACATTAAACCACAGACTAGACAGGAACCATCAGGAGCCTCACCCTGCTTCTGCCAATAGGCTGAGAGAACTGGTGAAAACACATGAAATGGCCGATGTGTGGAGATCACATCATGGGGACCAGAGGCAGTACACCTGGAGCCATGTCAAAGATAACCTTTTATCTATGGCTAGGTTAGACCGTTTTTATGGTTTTAAACATCAAATGAGTGTTTTTAAAAATAGTTGTATCTGTCCTGTTGGTTTCACTGATCACTGCCTGCTGTTTTGTTCTGTGTTTATTGAAAATGTAAAGTGTAAGAGTGCTTTTTGGCATTTTAACAATACACTTTTAAATGATGTGTTTTTTAAAGAGGTTTTTCATGATGTTTGGAAGTCACACAGGGAACAAAAACCCTCTTTTAGTTCTCTCCAATTGTGGTGGGATTTTGGTAAGGCCCAGATAAAACAACTCTGCCAACAGTACACTCAAAATGTCACTCGTAGCTTGACCCAATCCTTGAAAGTTCTGGAGACTGAGGTGGTAGAACTAGAGGAGTTGCTCAGTTCTACAGGAAAACAGGAGCACTTAGAGGCTCTCAAGTCAAAAAGGTCAGCCTTGGCTAGCTTGCTAGGGGTCACCGCACAGGGTGCTCTGGTCCGCTCACGCTACATGGATGTAGCTCTGATGGACTCGCCCTCCCAGTACTTTTTTGGACTGGAGGGGAAAAATGGACAGAGAAAGCTCATTCACTCCTTGTTGGGCGATGACGGGAGAACAATCTCCACAGCAGCAGAGATCAGGAAACACGCTGCTAGCTTTTACAGTAAATTGTTTAGAGCAGAGTGGAGGGAGGACACGGCACTGGGCCAGGTTTTCCTTGATGGTCTTCCAGTGCTCTCAGAGGACCTTGTTGCCGGCTTGGATGCCCCACTGTCTCTGTCTGAGCTGCATACGGCGCTAATGAGCCTCCAGAATGGAAAATCACCAGGCATAGATGGTCTCTCTGTGGACTTTTTTAAGGAATTCTGGCCCCTGCTTGGTCCAGACCTGCTGGAGGTTCTCCAAGATAGCTTGGAAAGGGGGACCCTACCCACGACCTGCAGGAGGGCCATCATCACACTGTTGCCGAAAAAGGGGGACCTCCAGAGCCTAAAGAACTGGAGGCCAGTCTCTCTGCTCTGCACAGACTACAAGATTCTCTCAAAAGCTCTGGCCCGAAGACTGAGAAAGGTGATGAGCGAGCTCATTCATGTAGACCAGACTTACTGTGTGCCTGGCAGGCTGATTAGTGACAACGTCACTTTAATTCGGGATATTTTGGAGGTCTCTGGTTCATTGGCGGTAGAAACTGGTTTGATTTCAATTGACCAGGAAAAGGCGTTTGATCGGGTTGAACACCAATATTTATGGACAGTTTTAACAGCTTTTGGGTTCAGCCCAGGCTTCATAGCCAGGATACGGGTCTTGTACAGTGACATTGAGAGTGTGCTGAAGATAAATGGGGGCCTGTCTGCCCCTTTAAAAGTCCAGAGGGGGGTTCGGCAGGGCTGCCCTCTCTCAGGGATGCTGTACTCCCTCGCCATAGAGCCTTTGCTTCACTGCCTGAGAAGGGATCTATCAGGAGTTACTTTTCCTGGCTGTGACACCACGTTCAAGCTGTCGGCCTATGCAGATGATGTAGTCATTCTGCTAAACAAGCAGAGTGACATTGACGTTCTGGTTAGGAGTGTCAATCTTTTTGGCCAACTTTCCTCTGCAAAGATAAACTGGGGAAAAAGCGAGGCTCTGATGGTGGGGGAGAAACTAGAAAATCAGCTTACGCTGCCGGGTGGGTTGATTTGGAAAAAAGGAGGTTTTAAGTATCTTGGTGTCTTTATTGGAAATCAGCAGTTTGAGCAAAAAAATTGGGATGGGGTCATAGAGAAGATTAACGGGAGACTAAACAAGTGGAAGTGGCTAATGCCGAGAATATCTTTTAGAGGAAGAGTGCTCATTTTAAATAATCTTGTTTCCTCATCCCTGTGGCACCGCCTCATGTGCATGGACCCCCCTGCTGGTTTGTTGTCCAAAATTCAGTCTGTTTTGGTGGACTTTTTTTGGGGGGGGTGGACTCCACTGGGTTCCTCAAGCCCTGTTATTTCTTCCCAAAGAGGAGGGGGGGCAAGGAGTGATTCATTTAGCTAGTAGAGGTGCTGCTTTTAGACTGACTTTCATACAGAGACTGCTGACGGGCCCCCAGGACCTGGTATGGAGGCCTTTGGCCTGTGTTATTTTACAGAGAGTCCTTGGGCTTGGGCTAGACCTCCCTGTGTTTTTAATGGATTTTAAGAACTCTAATGCACTGTCTTTACCCAGTTTTTACCGCAGTCTCTTTTCAGTGTGGACTCTTTTTAAAAAACAAAGAGGGCCATGCGATTCCCTCTACTGGTTGTTGAGGGAGCCGCTGGTTTTTGGTGGTCGCCTTGGTGTCCTGCCGGGAGTTGGAAGGACCTTCCTTGATAGGCTGTGTTCCAGGAACATTCTCACTCTGAAGCAAGTGGTGGAACTGGCTGGTCCTGGCCTCAACAACGCCTCAGCTTTAGCAGCTCATCTTGGTGTCAGGTCGAATCGTTTCATCGATGGTCTTCTTGCACACTGGAAACAGGAGCTTCATGGACTTGAGCACTCCCTACTCTTGGACTTTAGCAATGGCACGCTGCAGCCAGAAAGCACTGACCCCTTTCCCTCTCTCACGCTCCATATGGACTTTGGCGTCGCTCCTTGCTCCTTACTGGCATTCTGTGCTCCCACTGGTGTGGACTTTGGAGGAGCCAGTGGTAAGGCACTCTACAGACTGGTGGTGATGGCACTCAACAAGGACCGATTGAACACCTGTGTGGACACTCCTTGGAGAGCCTATTTTAAACTAGGAAAAGGGCATCGGCCTGCCTGGAGGGCTCTTTACAAAGCCCCTCTCCCTAAGAGGCATGGAGACTTACAGTGGAGGGTCCTGCATGGTATTATAGCAGTCAATGCTTTTGTTTCTGTGATTAACAGCAGTGTCAGTGATCAGTGTGTTTTTTGTTCCTCTAGGGAGACTGTTTTTCATTGTTTTATTGAATGTCAGCGCCTGAGTGGCCTCTTTGAACTTCTCACAAAACTTTTTCATATTTTTAAGGAAGTTTTCTCTAAGCAGGTTTTCATTTGTGGTTTTATGTACAATCGTCGTTTTAAGCAGAAGTGTCAACTACTGAACTTTGTTTTAGGACAGGCAAAGTTGGCTATCTATGTAAGCCGGAGAAGAAAACTTGAAAATGTTGAGAATGATGTTGATGTCAAAATTTTATTTGTGAGGCTACTTAAAGCCAGAATCAGGCTGGACTTTCAGTTTTTTATGGGGAATGGGGATGTGGAAGGTTTCAGGACCCTCTGGTCCCTGGAGAATGTCCTCTGTTCAGTTCATGATGGGCAGCTTTTTTGGGGGCGTTTTTTGGGGGATTAATTTTCTGTGTAACATAGCATGATATAGAAATTGTATTGACTGATGGACAAGTGTGTTTATTAAAGATCTTTTAAAAATCAAAAAATCTCTCTCTCTCTCTCTCTCTCTCTCTCTCTCTCTCTCTCTCTCTCTCTGAGTGGGAGTGGTCGTGAGTGCGAGCTGGGAGCGTGTGACAGCGTGAGTGAATTATCTCAAATTTTTCTCTTTTTTTGTGTTTAAGGTGGTTTTTTTGCTAAATACTCTTAATTTTTGTTGTTTTCTGTAGCTGGGGTGGGGTAGGCGTTCTGGGAGGGGGGTTTCTGCTGCCAGCTTTGCTGGTCAGCATGGTTTTGGAGCGAGGCTCCGGGTTCGAGAAGCTGACATGCCGGCATGCTGTCAGACTGGCTCCGGCTGTCAGCTGCTCAGTGGAGGAATGTAGTCTGGCTGTGGGGGAGTTGGTCGGTTATGAAAGCGTTAGATCAGCTTCTAGAATGAATAATGCCGTGGTAATCTTCCTCGATAGTGTTGAAAAAGTTAACCAGGTAGTGGAGAGCGGGGTTGTGATTAAAGACACACTGGTTCCTGTTCTGTCTCTGGTAAATCCCGCAAAGAGAATCACGAAATCAAATGTCCCACCATTTTTAAAGAATGAGCTGTTGGAGAAGGAGCTGTTGAGACACGGGCAGCTTTTGTCCCCCATTAAGCACATCCCTCTTGGTTGTAAGTCCCCGCATTTAAAGCATGTCATGTCTTTTAGGCGACAGGTGCTCATGATTTTAAAGAATAGCGAGGAAAGCCTCAACCTCGTATTTAAATACCGGACTGACGGCTTTGATTACACCATCCACGTCACCTCTGATAATATGAAGTGTTTCGGCTGCGGAATGGAGGGACACTTGATTCGATCATGCCCTCAGGGAGTGGGGGGTGATCACTCGGGGGACGCTGCTAGTGCGGCCTCGGGGCCGTCTGGCGATGGAGCAGCTTCGCCGTTCTCCGAGGCTGATGGCGCTGCCGCGCCATCGGGCGCTTCTTCCGAGGCCGCGGGACCGTCTGGCGGCGGGGCAGCTTCGCCGCCCTCCGCAGCCAGCCTGTCGATCATAAATGAAACAGCAACAAAAGTTAAAGCACATCGCAGGGCTGCTGCACAGACCAACATTGTGGACAAGGGTGAGATTACCGAGAGGGATCACGCTGAGGATCAGACAGATGAGCCAAATGAGGCACAGGTAGATGGTGGGTCCGTAAAGACAAATATAAAACCACAGCACAGGGTGAGCGAGAAGCAAGAAGAGACAGCTACCAGGGTGGCTGAGTCAGTGTTGGAGGATGAGGATGACATCAAAATAGATGAAGAGTTATCTAAAATCTCAATCAAGCGGAAGAATTTGGAAACCAAACAGCAGAGGAGCAAAGTAAAAAGGGTTGTCAAAGACAGTTCTGAGGTTTCTCTATCTGAACCAGATTCTTATGCTGGGTCTGAGATAGAGGGTGATGGTGAAAGCAGTGATGATGTGGCCAGTGGAGGCGGTTACCCCTTCACAAAAATACAGAAGTTTTTGCAAGACACTAAGGGATCCAGAATGGTTAGAGTTGAAAACTTCTTCCCCGATTTAAAACTTTTTGTTGACTCTGCTCAGGTCTACATGAAAAATAGGGGAGAGCTTGAGCAGGAAAGTTTTACTGATCAGGTCTACAGACTAAAAAAGCTTGTACTAAAAGTTAAGAACCAAATTGCCCAGGATGATTAGTCTTTTATCCCTCATTCTTTCTTTTTTGTTTTTGTATTGGCTTTGCCCTCTTATATGCATGTGCAGTTTTAATTTTGGCACACTCAACATCAATGTAGCAAGAGAAAAGTCCAAGCGAGCGTGTGTTTTTACTCTTGCAGAATGCAAGAAAATTAATGTTCTGTTTGTTCAGGAGACTCATAGTTCTGAGGACAATGCTGCTGACTGGAGGAGGGAATTTCAAGGGGAAATTATTCTCAGTCATAAAAGCAGCAGCAGTGGTGGAGTGGGTATTTTATTTTCTCGAGATTTTATTCCACTTTCTTATGACATTGATGAGATAATTGCAGGCCACATTTTAAAAGTTTGAGCTGTTTTTGAGAATGTGAAATTTGTTTTTATAAATGTGTATGCTCCAACCGTAGGCACAGAAAGATTGGCCTTTTTAAATATTTTAGATGACACGATCAAAAATTGCAGTAATGATGACTTTTTATTTGTGGGAGGTGATTTTAATTGTACAGAAAATCCTCTTATGGATAGGAATCACCCAGAGCCACATGCTGCATCCAAGAGAAGTTTAAAAGGGCTCATAGAAGCTCATGATCTGTGTGATGTGTGGAGGAATTTTCATGGCAAGGCTAGACAGTACATGTGGAACCATAGAAAGGACAATATTCTGTCCTTAGCTAGACTGGATAGGGTTTACAGTTTTAATCACCATTTTAGCATTTTTAAAAGTGCTTTTATAGTCCCTGTTGGCTTTACAGATCACTCCCTGGTTCAGTGTTGTGTTTTTATCAAGAATATAAAGTGCAGTAGTGCATACTGGCATTTTAACACGCCACTTTTATCGGATGACAGTTTTAAAACTGCTTTTATGTTTTTTTGGAGTAATTTTAAATTAACAAAATCAAATTTTAGTTCTTTGCAGCAGTGGTGGGATGTAGGGAAGAGCCAAATAAAGATTTTGTGCCTACAGTATACTCGCAATGTCTCTGGAGACTTGGCCAGGTCTGTCAGGGACCTGGAGAGAGAAGTAGTGGAGCTGCAGTCTTTGGCAGGCTCCACAGGAGAAAGAGGACATTTTGAGGCCCTCAATGGCAAAAAGTCTGTTTTAACTGACCTACTGGGTGTGGCCGCCAGGGGCGCTGTGGTACGCAGTAGGTTCCAGAACATCGCACTAATGGACGCTCCATCTCATTTTTTCTTTGGTTTGGAGAGGAAGAATGGTCAGAGGAGGATGATCCACTCTCTCAGCTCCGAGGATGGGCGGCCGATCCATGAGTCTGCAGAGATCCGTCGCTTTGCAGCTGCTTTCTACAAAGATCTCTTTAAGAAAGAATTTGTTGAGAATCCACATGCGCTGAGTCATTTTTTGACGGACTTGCCAAAGGTGATGGCTAGCATGAATGCGGAGCTGGAGAGCGGGATCACTCTGCAAGAACTAGCAGTGGCTGTCCAGTCTCTTCAGTGTGGAAAAGCCCCAGGGATAGATGGTCTACCATCGGAGTTCTACAAGGCGTTCTGGTTTGAGATCTGTGAGGACTTGCTGGAAGTACTGTCTGACAGTCTGCGGAAGGGTCACCTGCCCCTAAGTTGTAGGTGAGCAGTCCTCACCCTCCTTCCCAAGAAAGGCGACTTGAAAGACATTAAAAACTGGCGTCCGGTGGCCCTCCTCTGTACTGACTAGAAAATCCTCTCCAAAGTGTTGGCTACCAGACTGAGGAAGGTGATGGAGCAGGTCATACATGTAGACCAGACCTACTGTGTACCTGGTAGGTTGGTTACAGACAACATTTTTTTAATTCGTGATGTTTTAGACCTCTCCAGCTCATTGGTCAAAGAACTTGGTCTTATTTCAATAGACCAAGAAAAGGCGTTTGACCGAGTTGAACATCCATACCTTTGGCAGACACTAGAGGCCTTTGGTTTCAGCTCAGGGTTCATCGCCAAGATCCAGGCCTTGTATAGAGACATTGAGAGTATTCTTAAGATTAATGGTGGTTTGAGTGCTCCTTTCAAAGTTGAGAGGGGTGTCCGACAGGGCTGCCCCCTTTCAGGCATGCTGTACCCTCTTGCCATCGAGCCCCTCCTTTGTAAACTAAAGCAAGGCCTCACTGGTTTTAAAGTCCCCAACTCTGACTCTGTTTTTAAAGTGTCTGCCTATGCTGATGATGTTGTTGTTTTTACAAGAAATCAAAATGATGTAGACTACCTTTTAAGAACTGTTAATCTTTTTGGTGAGTGCTCCTCAGCGAGAGTGAATTGGGGTAAGAGTGAAGCTGTTGTGGTGGGGGGGAGACCACAAAAAATTGCCCTGCCTGGTGGCCTCTCGTGGACACAAGATGGTTTTAAATATCTTGGTGTGTTCTTAGGAAATCAGACTTTTACTGGGAAAAATTGGGAGTGTTTTTTAGAAAAAGTTGAAGGAAGACTAAAAAAATGGAAATGGATTCTGCCAAACTTGTCCTTCAGAGGTCGTGTTTTAATCATCAACAACTTGACTGCTTCAATGCTGTGGCATCGACTGTCTTGTCTGGACCCTCCACCCAATTTGCTGGCCAGAGTGCAATCTATAGTCGTGGACTTTTTCTGGGACCGTCTTCACTGGGTTCCACAGAGCATCCTTTTTTAACCGAGGGAAGAAGGTGGTCAAGGGCTCATCCATCTGGCCAGCAGGGGGACTGTCTTCTGCCTGCAGTTCATTCAGCGACTGCTGAGTGGCCCCCTGGACCTTGTTTGGAGACCTATTGCCAGGGCTGTCCTGGCTCGCTGTGGAGGGCTTGGACTAGAGGAGTCACTGTTTTTAATGGACTTAAGGAGCCAAAAACTCCCAGAACTTCCCCAGTTTTACCAAAGTGCTTTTAAAATCTGGGGACTTTTTTAAAAAGAACTCTCCCCAGGCTTCCTTGTCACCTTTCTGGCTTTTAAAGGAACCACTTGTGTTCGGGACCCGTTTTGATGTGGGCAATGCTTTAGGACCTTCTGTTTTAAAAAAGTTCATTTCTGCAAAGGTTACAATGCTGGGACACTTGGTGAATTTATGTGGTCCTAACTTGGGCAATGCTGTTGCCCTGTGCTCGGCTCTTGGCGTTTCTTCAGTCAGAACTATAATGAACTTGCTGAAAGATTGGAGAGACTGCCTGTCCGCAGAAGAACACTCTGCTATTGTTTTACACTGCAAAAACTCTGTGCGAACTGCTGATGAGCCTTTTCCTTTTAGTGTTTTATCTCCTGATTTTAAAGTTGGCACTGGTGTGTTTTTAAACTCTGAACACATTAACATTTGTGACTCTCCCGGTAAAAAAGTGTATGGACTTTTGGTGAAAGTTTTAAATGTAAATAAGTTAAAAGGTCGAGCTGATACACCATGGAGGAAACACTTGGGTTTGGGTTCAGAGGTGAGGTCTGCCTGGAGAGCACTCTATAAACCACCATTAACTAAGAAGGTTGGAGACCTACAATGGCGAGTTTTACATGGTGCTGTGGCTGTAAATGCTTTTATCTCTATTTTAAACCTGGGTGACTTTCAGTGTCTTATATTATGTATCTATTTCCCCTATGACAGTGTTGAAAACTTGGATGAATACTTGCACTGCCTGAGTCTTGTTAACCGTATCACCGAGGATTTTCCAACTCCATATGTGTTCACAATTGGTGACTTCAATGCTAATACAGCACGTTCAAGTTGTTTTGGAGACGAACTGGTGTCTTTTTGTGAGAGTTACTCCTTACACATCTCGGACAGGATTATCTTACCAGGTGATACCTTTACTCATGTTAGCATGGCTCATGGCTCTACATCATGGCTTGATCACTGTGTGACTACATCCTCAGGCCATGATAACGTGTCCAATATCAAAGTTCTGTATGACTATGTGAGTTCCGATCATGTACCTTTATCTATAGATATTGAGGTATCAAGTGCTGTAAGTGGCCCCCGGGAAGCTCCCTCAGCCACAACGGGCAGTAGAACATACAAATGGCATGATGCCACAGCGTCAGACCTGTCCAGATACAAGAAACTTACTCGTAGGAAACTCTGTAACATCCGTGCTCCTATGGACGCCATCAGGTGTCACGACCGTAATTGTGCGGCACACAGGGACGATATCGACAGGTTTTACAGTGATATTGTTGATGCTTTAAATTACTGTGAGTGAATGCATTCCTAGTCACAGTGTGGCCACCCAATATAACGTCCCAGGCTGGAATGATGTTGTTAGCGAGGCTCACACAGCTGCTCGGGATGATTTTGTGGTGGAGGAGTAATAGCAAACCACGTTCTGGTCCAATATTTGAAAACATGAAAAATTGCAGGGCTAGGTTCAAATATGCTCTACGAGCATGCAGGCGCAATGAAGAAAGTATCAAATGTGACCAGCTAGCTAATCACATGAGTGAACTGAACATGGTAGAATTCTGGAAACAAATGAAGGCTATGAGCTCCCACCGGTCTGTCAGATCAAACACTATTGATGGTGTGACTGGTGACGTTAATATTGCTGAAAAGTGGAAATGTCAATATGAAGCTATTTTCAACTCAGTCAAGAATGCTTCAATGAAGGATTCTGTTATGCACGATATTCATCTGTATAACGACATGTTTGATGCCTCTGATATTTCTGCTGTTATTCCTGTTGAAGTTGATTCACTGATCAAAGTTCTCAAGAAAGGCAAATCAGCTGGCCCTGACTGTCTCACCAGTGAATGCCTCATCAACGCTGATTTCAATTTGTGTATTCTGTTGTCATTGTGTTTTAACTGTATGTTTGTTCATGGTTACATGCCAGATATGTTGATGGACTCTGTTATTATTCCTTTGGTGAAAAACAAGTGTGCCAGTCTTTCTGACATGAACAACTACAGACCTATAGCTATTGCAAATGTTATATCTAAACTGTTAGAGGGTTTAATCCTGAACAGAATTGAGGATTATCTGTGGACAAACGACAATCAGTTTGGTTTCAAGTCAGCTCTTTCAACTGACAAGGCTGTTTACCTACTCCATGAATTTGTTGATTACTTCAGAAGCCAATCCACTAGTGTCTATGCTATGTTCCTAGACGCTAGCAAAGCTTTTGACAGGATTAACCACTGGTGTTTGTTCAGAAAATTGATCGATCGAGGTATTCCTATTTACATTGTTAGCATCCTGCTATACTGGTACAGAAGGCAGTCTATAGTTGTTAGATGGGGCAATGTCACCTCATCCAAATTTCATGTGACCAACGGTGTTAAACAAGGTGGTATACTGTCACCCTTGTTGTTTAATGTCTATGTTGATGATCTCAGTGTACTGTTGAACAATACTAATGTGGGCGGCTCCTTTAACGGTGCACTGTTAAATCACATTTTCTACGCTGATGACCTCTGTTTGTTAAGTTTGTCTACTGCAGTGATGCAACATCTCCTTTCGGTATGTGAAAAATTTGGTGAAAAAAATGACATCTTGTTCAACTGTACTAAATCTATGTGTATGGCTTTCAAACCAAAGGGTGTCAATATGTCGAATCCTGTTATGCCACTTTGTGGTAATAGCTTGAACTTTGTTGAAAAAGTCAAATACCTAGGTGTGTGGATTTAATCCGATAAGACCAATGTTGATTGTAACAGGCATCTCAGGAAACTATATGCTCAAACAAATTTACTGTCGCGAAATTTCCATAGATGTTCTCCTGATGTCAAATGTATGTTATTCAAGACCTTCTGTACCTCAATGTACTGCTCGCCTTTATGGTTTAATAGCAATGTTGCTGTTAGGAACAAAATCCGCATTGCATATAATAACTCCCTAAGAAGGTTGTTAGATGTACCACGAAGGTCGAGTGCAAGCAAGATGTTTGTGTCTGTGAACATTCCGTCTTTTGGCGAATTGATACCTAAGAATGTTTACAGTTTTATGAAAAGGTTGCTGGCATGTAACAATCATCTTATATCAGCAGTTGTCAACTCGTCACTCACACTTCATTCCAGCATTTGGAAGTGGTGGCGTTCCATTTTATACTGAGCCCATTATTGTATGTTATTGTTATTACAAGAGCGCCGAGTGTCTGCTGATCTGTATATACTTTATTTATTTATTTATCTATTTTCTACTCGTTTTAGTTTTGCTCTTAATATGAACCCTGAGTTTGAAATAAACCTTTGAATTTGAATTTGAATTAAACCCAAATGTTGTTGAGGTTTGTCCATTTTGTCCTCAGAAAGAGACTGTGTTTCATTGTTTTCTGGACTGTAACAGACTGCAATTGTTGTTTGTTTTTTTGGAGAAGCTGTTTTATATGTTTGGAGAAGTTTTTTCCCTGCAGATTTTTATCTTGGGCTTTCCATATAGACAGAGAACTAAGAAAAAGGGTGAACTTTTAAATTTCATCCTGGGTCAGGCTAAAATGGCTATTTATGTTAGTAGGAAAAGAAAAATTGAACAAATGCTGGATTGCAATGTAAAAGACATGCTGGTTGACATGATCAAGGCTCGAATAATGATTGATTACAATTACTATCATCTGATGCAACATGTTGAAACTTTTGAGGCTATGTGGTGGTTTAAGCACATCCTGTGTTGTGTTAAGGAGGGGAAAATTACCTATGGTATGGTCCTGATGTAAGAAGCAAGTTTTTGTTTTAGTTTTCCTGGTTTGGTTACTTGTGTCTTTGATTTCTTGTCAGTGAGTCATTTTACTTTTCCATTGCTTCTTTTAGTTGTTTTAGTTGTTGTGTTTTTCTGTTGAACTTGTGACAATAAAGGTGTGTTGAAAAATCAAAAAAATCTCTCTCTCTCTCTCTGAGTGGGCGAGGTCATGAGTGCGAGCTGGGAGCGTGTGACAGCGTGAGTGAGTTGTTTCAAACTGTTCTCTATTTTTTTGTGTTTAAGGTGTTTTTTTTGCTAAATAATCTTAATTTTTGTTGTTTTCTGTAGCTGGGGTGGGGTAGGTGTTCTGGGAGGGGGGTTTCTGCGGCCAGCTCTGCTGGTCAGCATGGTTTTAGAGCGAGGCTCCGGGTTCGAGAAGCTGACATGCCTGCATGCTGTCAAACTGGCTCCGGCTGTCAGCTGCTCAGTGGAGGAATGTAGTCTGGCTGTGGGGGAGTTGGTTGGTTATGAAAGCGTCAGGTCTGCTTCTAGAATGAATAATGCCGTGGTAATCTTCCTAGATAGTTTTGAAAAAGTCAACCAGGTAGTGGAGAGCAGGGTTGTGATTAAAGACACACCGGTTCCTGTTCTGTCTCTGGTAAATCTCACGAAGAGAATTACAATATCAAATGTCCCACCATTTTTAAAGAATGAGCTGTTGGAGAAGAAGCTGTCGAGACACGGGCAGCTTTTGTCCCCCATTAAGCACATCCCTCTTGGTTGTAAGTCCCCACATTTAAAACATGTCATGTCTTTTAGGCGACAGGTGCACATGATTTTAAAGAATAGCGATGAAAGCCTCAACCTCGTATTTAAGTACCGGATTGACAGCTTTGATTATACCATCCACGTCACCTCTGATAATATGAAGTGTTTCGGCTGCGGAACGGAGGGACATTTGATTTGATCATACCCTCAGGGAGTGGGGGGTGATTACTCGGGGGAGGCCGCTAGTGCGGCCTCGCAGTCAGGCGCCGCGGCCGTGGGGACGTCCGGCGACGGAGCGGCTTTGCCGTCCTCCAAGGCTGCTGGCGCTACCGTGCCATCGGGCACTTCAACCGAGGCCGCAGGGCTGTCTGGCGGCGGGGCGGCTTTGCCGCCCTCCGCAGCCAGCCTGTCGATCATAAATGGAACAGCAACACAAGTTAAAGTACATCGCAGGGCTACTGCACAGACCAACATTGTGGACAAGGGTGAGATTACCGAGAGGGATCACGCTGAGGATCATACAGATGAGCCAAATGAGGCACAGGTAGATGGCGGGACTAGAAAGATGAATATAAAACCACAGCACAGGGCGAGCAAAAAGCAAGAAGAGACAGCTACCAGGGTGGCTGAGTCAGTGTTAGAGGATGAGGATGACACTGAAATAGATGAAGAGTTATCTAAAATCTCAAACAAGCGGAAGAATTTGGAAAACAAACAGCAGAGGAGCAAAGTAAAAAGGGTTGTCAAAGAAAGTTCTGAGATTTCTCTATCTCAACCAAATTCTTATGCTGGTTCTGAAATAGAGAGTGATGGTGAAAGCAGTGATGATGTGGCCAGTGGAGGTGGTTACACCTTCACAAAAATACAGAAGTTTTTGCAGGACACTAAGGGATCCAGAATGGTTAGAGTTGAAAACTTTTTCCCCGATCTAAAACGTTTTGTTGACTCTGCCCGGGCCTACATGAAAAACAGGGGAGAGCTTGAGCAGGAAAGGTTCACTGATCAGGAGGTCTACGGACTAAAGAAGCTTGTACTAAAAGTTAAGAACCAAATTGCCCAGGATGATTAGTCTTTTATCGCTCATTCTTTCTTTTCTGTTTTTGCATTGGCTTTGCCCTCTTATATGCATGTGCAGTTTTAATTTTGGCACACTCAACATCAATGGAGCAAGAGAAATGTCCAAGCGAGCGTGTGTTTTTACTCTTGCAGAATGCAAGAAAATTAATGTTCTGTTTGTTCAGGAAACTGATAGTTCTTGACATAATGCACGGCTCAGGAAACACACACGCAGGCTCAGGGTAGATTTAATAGCTTTATTAACAACAAGCGTGTGTGAGTGTGTGTATGCGAGATGTATATGTGTTGGTGGTGGAGTCTGTGTCAGGCACGGGGGCAATTATAAAAACCCTGCTGACCAACCGAAGGTTCAGAGTCCACCTTAGTCAGAACACAAGTGCATGGAGAATGCAGAAAAACAGACTCCCACAAGGCTCAGTTCTAGCTCCAACTCTGTTCAACCTCTACATAAACGACCTGCCTACTACAAAATCCCGCAAATTAATCTATGCAGACGACATCTGTTTGGCATTCCAAGCACCAGACTTTGAACCACTGGAACGGGTGCTCACGGAAGATCTTGCCAAACTGGACCAGTTCTGCAAAATCTGGCGCCTAAAACCAAGCCCAGCAAAAACCGTCTCCAGTGTATTCCATCTCCACAATGCAAAACTAAAGACTTATTGACTCTCGTGCACCATGTACAGCAGCTCAACCAGACTCATGTCAATCATCACTGTTTTCTTCCTGCATTACCGACTGCACTATATAGTTCTCCACAGTATCTGCTGCTGGCTAATATATATTTTAACTGTTGACCAGTATCACTTAATCTTATCCTACACTTTATTACATGTATAGTTTATTTCTCTTATCTTATCATGTTTAATGTTGCAGCATTGTACCGAGACAAATTCCTAGTTTGTGTACTACATGAACAATGGCAATAAACCTGATTCTGATTCAAAAGCTGCCAGAGAACTAAACATCCACCTGAGCGGACTCAAGCTTAAGCATGCCCCAAATCCAACTTATCTTGGATTGACCCTTGATAGGACCTTATCCTTCAAGGAACATCTAAAGGGGACGGCTGCTAAGGTGAAGGTACGAAACAACCTGCTCTGCAAGCTCGCTGGTGCAAAATGGGGGGCGGCAGTCTCCACCCTGCGCACCTCAGCACTGGCCCTTTCATACTCTGTAGCAGAATATTGTGCCCCTGTCTGGTCCAGGTCATCTTACACACACCATGTAGACACCCAGCTCAACTCAACCATGAGAACTATAACTGAAACAATCCGCTCAACACCACTCCCCTGGCTCTCTGTACTGTCAAACATAGCCCCTCCACACATCCGGCGAGCAGCATTAACTCAAAGGATGCTCCAAAAAGTTAAAGATTTTCCTCACTTACCAATCCATGCAGATATCTACACCCCACCCACTGCCCGACTTTCATCCAGACGGCCGATTTGGAAAAACCCTCCCCCAGCTGACTTTACCATCCAGACAGCTTGGCAAGAGGAATGGGAGACCAAGGAGGTCCCAAACAAACAGCTGGTGATAAACCCCAACCAACAGGTCCCGGGCACCAACCTCCCAAGGAGACAGTGGTCTACACTCAATTGCTTCAGGACTGGACATGGCCCCTGCTTGGCCAGCCTTCACAGATGGGGCAGTAGCCCTAGCCCACTGTGCGCATGTGGAGAGGAGCAAACAATGGAACACATCATAGAGGCTTGCCCGCTCCAAAGACTGGAAGGAGGACTACACACCCTCCATACAGCAAACCAGGAGGCAACTGCTTGGCTTAAGGACTTTGCATTCGCTAAATAAATAAACGGGGGCAGGAGGCCGTTCAGCCGGACAACCCTATGGGAGAAGCAGAGGGAGAAGGGTAACGGGCACCACACTAACACAGGAGATATGACAATGATCGTAGGCTTACTTGGTTTGGGCAGGTGGCTGGCACAGCAAGGGCGTAGCCCGGTAGACAGCGACCTGGAGCACCTGATGCAGCAGCGAGGAGGCGGTGGCTGGAAGAAGGAGTCCGCCGCCGGGAAATCCACCTGTGCACAGGGGAAGAGACTGGAAGGAGAAGGTAAGAGAGTCTTACTTGTTATCTTGCTCGGTGAAGGGGATTCCTTACAGCAAGGGAAACCAACGAAGACAGACGGCTTCAGGCCGAAGCCCAGGGCGAGACGGCTTCAATCCCTCGCCGCTGACGAGTCGCAGGTGTGCGTGCAGCTGGCGCCGCTGATGAGCGGCGAGGTGTGACAGTACTCCCCCCTCTAGCAGCGCCTCCTGGCGATGGTTTCTCCGGGTGTGCTCGGTGGAACTCAGTAATGAGGGATGGATCCAACACATATGACGAGGGTACCCATTGCCGATGTTCAGGACCATAGCCCTCCCAGTCCACCAGGTACTGCAACCCGTGGCCCCGGCGCCGGGAGTCCAGGATGGAAGAGACTGGCCAGGCCGGATGACCACCAATCATCTGGGGCGCGAGCTGCGCAGCAGGGGGAGGGCAAAGGGGGTCGGAGACTGCCGGCTTCACTTTGGAAACGTGGAAGGTGGAATGAATGCGGAGGGAGGGGGGAATGGCCACACGCACAGCCACCGGGTTAATAATCCTGGTGATGGGGTATGGGCCCATGAAACGCTGTGCCAGCTTCCTCCTCTTACCCTTTAAAACAACGTCCTGGGTAGACACGTAGACACGCTGGCCTACTCGGTAGGCTGGGGCAGGTCTTCTGTGCCGGTCCGCCGTAGATTTGTTGCGCTCCGCCGTGCGTAAAAGCGCATTGCGCGCCGACGCCCAAATGGAGCGGCACCGCCTGAGGTGTGCCCGAACTGAGGGGACAGTTACCTCACTCTCCTGCGTAGGGAACAGAGGGGGGTCGTAGCCCAGGGACGCCCTGAATGGGGACATCCCAGTGGCAGAAGAGCGGGCGGTGTTATGGGCGTACTCGACCCAGGCGAGATGGTTGCTCCAGGACGCAGGCTTGGATGTGGTGACACAGCGGAGCGCAGCCTCCAGCTCCTGATTGGTCCGTTCACACTGCCCGTTGGTTTGGGGGTGATGGCCAGAGGAGAGGCTTACCTTGGCTCCGAGGGCATTACAGAAGGACCTCCAAACCTCTGAGGAAAACTGGGGGCCCCGGTCTGAGACCACGTCCACCGGAATCCCGTGCAGCCTGACCACGTGCTGGATAAGGAGGTCCGCCGTCTCCAAGGCAGATGGTAACCCTCGTAATGGAATGAAGTGAGCAGACTTGGAGAAACGATCAACGATGGTCAGGACTGTGTCGAAGGTGTTGGAAACTGGGAGACCGGTGACAAAATCCAGGGCAATATGCAACCAGGGCCTGCCAGGGACGGGCAGAGGCTGGAGCAAACCTGCTGGAGGGGCATTACCTGATTTACTGGTGGTGCAGACGGGGCAGGCCCGGGCGTAGCAGGCAGCGTCCTTCCGCAGGCCCGGCCACCAGAAGGATCGTTGAAGGAAGTCGATCATCCGGGAGGAACCAGGGTGGCAGGTGAGCTTTGAAGTGTGCAGCCAGTGGATGACCTCCCCCCGGACCGTGGACGGCACAAAAAGCCTCCCCTCCGGTCCGCCGCCAGGATCTGGTTCCGACTCCTGCGCCTTCCGGATCTTACTTTCGATGTCCCAAGTGACGGCTCCCACGATGCACGACCTGGGCAAGATGGTGTGGACTGCGTCCTCAGACGCCTCAGGGACAAATTGCCTAGAGAGGGCGTCGGGCAGGCCGTGCTTGGAGCCAGGTCTAAAGGTGATATTAAAGCGGAACCTGGTGAAGAACAAGGACCAACGCGCCTGGCGGGCATTCAGATGCTTGGCAGATCTCAAATACTCCAAGTTCTTGTGATCAGTTAGAACCATAAACGGCAGGTCCGCCCCCTCTAGCCAGTGACGCCACTCCTGCAGCGCGAGCTTGATGGCGAGGAGCTCTCTGTCCCCCACGTCGTAATTTCGCTCCGCCGGGGACAAGCGCCGGGAGAAGAAGGTGCAGGGCCGTTTGACCCCGTCGTCGGGAGACCGCTGAGAAAGAACCGCCCCCACCCCCGTGTCCGAAGCATCCACCTCCACGATGCACTGCAATGAGGGATCGACTTGGCTGAGGACCCGGGAGGAGGAGAACTCCGCCTTCAGCGCCTGGAAAGCCGCCGCGGCCTCTTCAGTCCACCGGAACGGGACCTTAGGGGACGTGAGGCGGGTCAGAGGGCCGACGATGGTGCCAAAGTTCGGGACAAAGCGGCAGTAGAAGTTGGCAAACCCGATAAACTGTTGCACCTGTTTCCTTGATGTAGGAGTGGGCCATTCCACCACCGCTTTCACCTTCGCTGGGTCCGGGAGCACCTGGTCGTGGGAGATGACGAACCCGAGGAAGGACGTAGTCTTAGCGTAAAATTCACACTTCTCAGCCTTGACATATAACCGGTTCTCCAGCAGCCTTTGGAGGACCCGCCTCACATGGACCCGGTGCTCGTCCCTGGATCTGGAGAAGATGAGGATGTCATCCAGGTAGATGAACACAAACAGGCCGATGAAGTCCCGGAGGACGTCATTAATAAGGCGCTGAAAGACGGCTGGAGCGTTGGTCAACCCGAACGGCATAACCAGGTACTCGAAGTGGCCGTTCGGGGTACGGAAGGCTGTCTTCCACTCGTCTCCCTCCCGGATCCGGACGAGGTGGTATGCGCTGCGAAGATCCAGCTTGGTGAACCAAGTCGCCCCCTGGAGGGAGTGGAAGGCGGTGTCCATTAGGGGCAAGGTGTAGCGATCCTTCTCCGTGAAGTCATTCAGGGCGCGGTAGTCAATACAAGGACGGAGGGAGCCGTCCTTCTTCCCCACGAAGAAGAATCCTGCGCCTAATGGTGATGACGAGGGACGGATGATTCCAGCACTCAGTGATTCCTTGAGATACGAGTTCATAGCCTCCTTCTCCGGCGCAGACAGGCTGTAGAGTCACCCCGAGGGTAAGGGTGCCCCCTGGCGGATGTTAATCGCACAGTCGTAAGGCCTGTGCGGAGGGAGAGACATCGCCTTGGACTTGCTGAATACCATACCCAGGTCGTGAAACTCCGATGGCACCAGGGTGAGATCCGGAGGCGCGGCATCCTTGGGAGTAGGAGGAGAGGACGGGGCGCAGGCAGCGGATTGAAGGCAGGTGCTCATACAAAAAGAGCTCCAAGCGGACACTCTGGCGGACTTCCAGTCCAGGACAGGATTGTGGAGGCGGAGCCATGGGTATCCAAGGATGACGGGTGACACAGAGCTGGGTAGGACGAAGAAGGAGGCTTCCTCCCGGTGGTTCCCAGAAATGATCACAGGGACAGGGACGGTCTGATGTGTAACTCTCCCCAGGGCGACATGGGAGAGATTGACCAGGGCGAGAGGAGACTTGAGGGCTTGGCAACGGATGCCCAGTCGGGTTGCCAGGCTTTGTGAAATAAAGCTGCCCTCCGCGCCCGAATCCACCAGTGCGTGGGTGAGGTGCCCTGTGGTGTTGTGACAAAATCGGATGGGCAGCTTCAATTGAGAGAGGGGAATTAACCGATTGGTGTCCGCGAGGCCCCCTACAGTAACTCGTGGACCTCCCCGTTTGGCTTCTGTGGACAAAGCTCCACCGTGTGTTGGCTGTCTCCGCAATACATGCAGAGACCCAACTCACGGCGGCGTTGTTTCTCCGCTGGGGGGAGCTTTGTCCAGCCCGTAACCATTGGCTCCGACTCCTCGGAGTACGACGGTGACGGCAACGCCAGCTTGGGACAGGCGAGACGAGACGCCTCGAGGGCGAGAAGAAGACGACTTCCGCTCTGAGGCACGCTCGCGCAACCTGTTGTCCAAGCTGATGGCTAGGGAAGTTAGCTCCGCTAATGTCTCCGGGATGTCCTGTCCAGCCAGTTCGTCCCTCATACCAGCGCTGAGACTGCGAAGGAAGATTCTGCAGAGAAAACACTCTTCCCAGCCAACCTCCTCCGCCGCGACCCGGAAGTCAATCGCGTAGTCAGCCGCCGACCGGCTTCCCTGCTGAAGGCTGAGAAGCCGATCGACCTGAACGCTCTCTGTACGCGAATGATCAAATACTTCCAGAAACAGTCTCACGAATTGGCCATAGGTGAGGGTGGCGTAACTGGGCTTCGCCATTACGGTGTAAGCCCAGGTAAGGTCACGCCCCTCCAAGAGGTTCCCTATGTAGCCAATCCGGCTATGGTCTGAGGTGAAGTCTCCGGGCACTCGGTGAAACACGGACTCACACTGCATGATAAACCCCCGCGCTCCACCGAGCTTACCGCTAAAGCGGGCAGGGGTCGGAATGGGTGTGAGCCATGTCGGTGCCGCCGGAGCAGGCTGGACTGCCGCTGGAGCAGCAGGAGCCATGCCGCCCTGACGGGCCGGGGGGAACGGCTGTTGGGGGTCCAAGCGGTCCAATCGGTTAGTGATTATGGTTAACTGATTTAAAATCACCTGTTGTTGGTGGGCTATTAGATCCACCCGAGCCTCGAGGGTGGAAAGACGGCGTGCGAGCCCGCTGTCTGCCAAGCCGCTCTGCTGAAGCCGTAGTGACATAATGCACGGCTCAGGAGACACACACGCAGGCTCAGGGTAGATTTAATAGCTTTATTAACAACAAGCATGTGTGAGTGTGTGTATGCGAGATGTATATGTGTTGGTGGTGGAGTCTGTGTCAGGCACGGGGGCAGGAGGCCGTTCAGCCGGACAACCCTATGGGAGAAGCAGAGGGAGAAGGGTAACGGGCACCACACCAGCACAGGAGATATGACAATGATCGTAGGCTTACTTGGTTTGGGCAAGTGGCTGGCACAGCAAGGGCGTAGCCCGGTAGACAGCGACCTGGAGCACCTGATGCAGCAGCGAGGAGGCGGTGGCTGGAAGAAGGAGTCCGCCGCCGGGAAATCCACCTGTGCACAGGGGAAGAGACTGGAAGGAGAAGGTAAGAGAGTCTTACTTGTTATCTTGCTCGGTGAAGGGGATTCCTTACAGCAAGGGAAACCAACGAAGATAGATGGCTTCAGGCCGAAGCCCAGAGCGAGACGGCTTAAATCCCTCGCCACTGACGAGTCGCAGGTGTGCGTGCAGCTGACGCCGCTGATGAGCGGCGAGGCGTGACAGTTCTGAGGACAATGCTGCTGACTGGAGGAGGGAATTTCAAGGGGAAATTATTCTCAGTCATAAAAACAGCAGCAGTGGTGGAGTGGGTATTTTATTTTCTCGAGATTTTATTCCACTTTCTTATGACATTGATGAGATAATTGCAGGCCACATTTTAAAAGTTTGAGCTGTTTTTGAGAATGTGAAAGTTGTTTTTATAAATGTGTATGCTCCAACCGTAGGCACAGAAAGACTGACCTTTTTAAATATTTTAGATGACACGATCAAAAATTGCAGTAATGATGACTTTTTATTTGTGGGAGGTGATTTTAATAGTACAGAAAATCCTCTTATGGATAGGAATCACCCAGAGCCACATGCTGCATCCAAAAGAAGTTTAAAAGGTCTCATATAAGCTCATGATCTGTGTGATGTGTGGAGGAATTTTCATGGCAAGACTAGACAGTACACGTGGAGCCATAGAAAGGATGATATTCTGTCCTTAGCTAGACTGGATAGGGTTTACAGTTTTAAGCACCATTTTAGCATTTTTAAAAGTGCTTTTATAGTTCCTGTTGGCTTTACAGATCACTCTCTGGTTCAGTGTTGTGTTTTTATCAAGAATATAAAGTGCAGTAGTGCATACTGGCATTTTAACACAACACTTTTATCGGATGACAGTTTTAAAACTGCTTTTATGTTTTTTTGGAGTAATTTTAAATTAACAAAATCAAATTTTAGTTCTTTGCAGCAGTGGTGGGGTGTAGGGAAGAGCCAAATAAAGATTTTGTGCCTACAGTATACTCGCAATGTCTCTGGAGACTTGGCCAGGTCTGTCAGGGACCTGGAGAGAGAAGTAGTGGAGCTGCAGTCTTTGGCAGGCTCCACAGGAGAAAGAGGACATTTTGAGGCCCTCAATGGCAAAAAGTCTGTTTTAACTGACCTACTGGGTGTGGCCGCCAGGGGCGCTGTGGTACGCAGTAGGTTCCAGAACATCGCACTAATGGACGCTCCATCTCATTTTTTCTTTGGTTTGGAGAGGAAGAATGGTCAGAGGAGGATGATCCACTCTCTCAGCTCCGAAGACGGGCGGCCGATCCATGAGTCTGCAGAGATCCGTCGCTTTGCAGCTGCTTTCTACAAAGATCTCTTTAAGAAAGAATTTGTTGAGAATCCACATGCGCTGAGTCATTTTTTGACGGACTTGCCAAAGGTGATGGCTAGCATGAATGCGGAGCTGGAGAGCGGGATCACTCTGCAAGAACTAGCAGTGGCTGTCCAGTCTCTTCAGTGTGGAAAAGCCCCAGGGATAGATGGTCTACCATCGGAGTTCTACAAGGCGTTCTGGTTTGAGATCTGTAAGGACTTGCTGGAAGTACTGTCTGACAGTCTGCGGAAGGGTCACCTGCCCCTAAGATGTAGGAGAGCAGTCCTCACCGTCCTTCCCAAGAAAGGTGACTTGAAAGACATTAAAAACTGGCGTCCGGTGGCCCTCCTCTGTACCGACTACAAAATTATCTCCAAAGTGTTGGCTACCAGACTGAGGAAGGTGATGGAGCAGGTCATACATGTAGACCAGACCTACTGTGTAACTGGTAGGTTGGTTTCAGACAACATTTTTTCAATTTGTGATGTTTTGGACCTCTCCAGCTCATTGGTCAAAGAACTTGGTCTTATTTCAATAGACCAAGAAAAGGCGTTTGACCGAGTTGAACATCCATACCTTTGGCAGACACTAGAGGCCTTTGGTTTCAGCTCAGGGTTCATCGCCAAGATCCAGGCCTTGTATAGAGACATTGAGAGTATTCTTAAGATTAATGGTGGTTTGAGTGCTCCTTTCAAAGTTGAGAGGGGTGTCCGACAGGGCTGCCCCCTCTCAGGTATGCTGTACTCTCTTGCCATTGAGCCCCTCCTTTGTAAACTAAAGCAAGGCCTCACTGGTTTTAAAGTCCCCAACTCTGACTCTGTTTTTAAAGTGTCTGCCTATGCTGATGATGTTGTTGTTTTTACAAGAAATCAAAATGATGTAGACTACCTTTTAAGAACTGCTAATCTTTTTGGTGAGTGCTCCTCAGCGAGAGTGAATTGGGATAAGAGTGAAGCTGTTGTGGTGGGGGGGAGACCACAAAAAATTGCCCTACCTGGTGGCCTTTTGTGGACACAAGGTGGTTTTAAATATCTTGGTGTGTTTTTAGGAAATCAGACTTTTACTGGGAAAAATTGGGAGTGTTTTTTAGAAAAAGTTGAAGGAAGACTAAAAAAATGGAAATGGATTCTGCCAAACTTGTCCTTCAGAGGTCGTGTTTTAATCATCAACAACTTGATTGCTTCAATGCTGTGGCATCGACTGTCTTTTCTGGACCCTCCACCCAATTTGCTGGCCAGAGTGCAATCTATAGTCGTGGACTTTTTCTGGGACCGTCTTCACTGGGTTCCACAGAGCATCCTGTTTTTACCGAGGGAAGAAGGTGGTCAAGGGCTCATCCATCTGGCCAGCAGGGGGGCCGTCTTTCGCCTGCAGTTCATTCAGCGACTGCTGAGTGGCCCCCTGGACCTTGTTTGGAGACCTATTGCCAGGGCTGTCCTGGCTCGCTGTGGAGGGCTTGGACTAGAGGAGTCGCTGTTTTTAATGGACTTAAGGAGCCAAAAACTCCCAGAACTTCCCCAGTTTTACCAAAGTGCTTTTAAAATCTGGGGACTTTTTAAAAAGAACTCTCCCCAGGCTTCCTTGTCACCTTTTTGGCTTTTAAAGGAACCACTTGTGTTCGGAACCCATTTTGATGTGGGCAATTGTAACCCTGTGACACTTACTTGTCTTGCCAAATTTTGTAACAATATACCACTGTAATAGAATGGGGGTAATACAGGGTATAATATCACTGGGGTAATACCAGGGTAACACCCACTAACACCTGCGCTTACCAGATTTTTGTGTGTAACCCTTACTAACACCCACTCACCATACTCACTTTAGGTGTAGTACCCTTTTTGGTAGTATTGTGTTATGGCAATGTAGTTACCTTAACTTTTCTACCTGAGGAAAAAGGGATAATTGGGCCAGGTCAGACCGACTCTGGGTTCGTAGGAGCCTGGGAGGTGCAACAACAGATGACACATACACAGCCGTATATGGAACTTGCAACTATGTATATTATTTACAATTATGTACACAAAAATAAATACATAGTGCGATAAAATAGAAAAAATAAAAACAAAATACTCCAAATTATATTTACAATATTCACAGTCCTGTTTTGGTCCTTTCCAGGTGACTAGTGGAGTCACCTTTAGCAGTTCATAGGGTTCGGGCTTCAGCTCGCCATCCAGATCTGGAGATCCACGCTCTGGTCAAACCAGTCCAAAGAAAAAAAAAAAAAAGAAAGAAAGAACCTGACCTATAAAATAGGTCAGAACACAACAAATGAGCTACTACTCTAGGCTTATCACAAAATATTTCTAAGTTGTGCACAAACAATATTTTCAAAACATCTCTAAACCATAGATGTATTATTTACCCTTAAATACACTCAGTGGCAAGTGAAATGAACTGTTTGCTAACCATTACATTAAGCTAGCACAACAATTTATCACCATTTCTGCACTTTAAAACACATAAATTGTGGAGGATAAAATAAGGGTCACCAGTGTGGAGGCAATGAAATAAGTACAGGCGGACACGGCGAACTGAAGTTTAAAGGGGTGTTTTATTCATCCTCCATCATGAGGGTTCACCCCAGCGCTGTGGGAGTGCGCTGGAGCGAGCCCTGTGTCTCTAGTCAGCAAACAGGCAATGCGTGTGATCAAAAAAGAGAGTCAGAGAGTAAGAGAGAGAGCAAGCGATATGCAGTTGACTTATATACCCAGCTACAGACAATACATGCACAGCAGTAAAGCATGGACATTTGCATTAGAGTCACACATATCAATAGCAGGATTACTGGCGCCGGGATTAGACAAAGAGAAGCTGCCTATTGATATCAGTCCATACATCTCACTGTTCTGCTAATTGCTCCAGCTGAGCGCTCTGCTTGTCCCGTAGGCTGTGGGGGTCACCCACAAAATAGATAGCTAGATAGATAGTTTATTTCGAACACAAAAATATAACAAATACAAGCAAATGGCAAATGCAATAAAGTAACATTATACACTGTTCGAAAGGGAGAAGGAAGAAGTGAACACTTATTAATTCCATCTCCTCTTTTCCATAGATACACCCATGTGAATTTTATACAAATTACCACCTTTAAGACCCCAAGTAAACAATTTACTGTATTTTTTACAAATCAACAATAACACCCATCCATTCTAACATACAATGATGTCCATACAACAAAACCAGCCTCAAACAACACAGATATACACAGTGCTGTCCCACCCACCATTCCATAGTGTCCCATAATATCCCAGAGTGAACATAATGAATCGTACATATAACTACTACCCTTCTAACATATACCCTTTCAGCAAATGATGCTTATACCTCTTTTTGAATTGATTTCTGTTTGTACATAGTTTCAGTTCCGGCTCCAGACTGTTCCACAAATCCACCCCACAGACAGATATGCACATACTTTTCTTGGTTGTACGTATCTTGGGTTTTGTAAAGTTTAAGTCTCCCCTCAAATTATGATCATTGTCTCTTTTTTTAAATATTTTTTGTATATTAGTTGGTAGTTGATTATTAATTGCCCTGTACATTACTTGTGCTGTCTTAAATTTAACTAAATCGATGAACTTTATGACATGTGACTTTAAGAACAACGAATTGGTATGGTCTCTATATCCTACATTGTTTATTATCCTTATAGCTCTTTTTTGTAATGTGCATATTGACTGTAGGTTGGTTTTGTAGGTGTTTCCCCAGACTTCTACACAGTAGTTAAGATAAGGTAAAAACAGTGAATTGTACAATAAGACCAATGACTTATAGTCCAAGATGTGTCTTGTCTTCCCCAGTATGCCTATACATTTTGCTAATTTGGCCCGGATGTGACTGATGTGAGGTTTCCAGCAGATTTTATTGTCAAGTGTCACCCCCAGGAACTTATTTTCCTGTACTGTTTCTATTCTGGTATCATCTATCGTTACCATTATTTCATGATTTATTTTATAATTTCCAAACAACATAATCTTTGTTTTTTTTAGATTTAGAGATAATTTATTTTTGTTGAACCACTGCGTTAATTTTTTCATTTCAGTTGTGACCACCTCTAAAACCTGCTGCAAATTCTCACCAGTGCAGAGGATATTTGTGTCATCCGCAAACAAAATAAATTTCAGAATTTTTGATACTTGGCATATGTCATTTATAAATAAAATAAAGAGTTTGGGTCCCAAAACTGACCCCTGGGGCACACCACAAGTGATGTCCATGAAGGGTGATTTGTGCTCTCCAATTTGTACAAATTGTTGTCTGTTACTTAAATAACTTTCCACCCAACTCAGTCCAACCCCTCTTATCCCATACCTTTCCAGTTTCCTTAGTAGTATTCTGTGGTCAATGGTGTCAAAAGCTTTCTTTAAATCTATAAATACTCCTACAGCAACACTTTTTTTAATCTATACAACTAGTAATTTCTTCTATAAGTTCGATCAGTGCCAAAGATGTAGATTTATCTGCTCTAAAACCATACTGGCTATCTGTAAGGAGGTTGTGTTTTTCAGTGAAATCATCCAGTCTCTTAGTGAAGATTTTTTCAAGTATTTTGGAGAATTGTGAGAGTAAAGAGACTGGCCTGTAATTTGTGAAGCGATGACTGTCTCCTGTTTTGTATAGAGGTATAACTTTTGCTATTTTCATTTTGTCTGGAAATGTACCAGTTTGAAATGACAGGTTACAGATGTGGGTGAGTGGCTTAACAATTCCCTCAATTACTTTTTTCACTATTGTCATGTCAATTTCATTCCAGTCTGTTGATTTTTTGTTCTTAAATTTACTCACACATACTCTCGATAATTTCCTTTTCAGTAACTGCACCCAAAAAGATTGTGTTTGGATTTCTATCTTCTATTTCATTCACAGAACCACTGTAGTTTGTTTCTGGTGTCACTATTGATTTTGCTAATTCAGGACCAACGTTTACAAAAAATTTATTGAAACCACTGACCACATCTTCCATATTATTTATCAACTTGCCATTTTCGCTAAAATATTCTGGATAATTTGCATTCTTAGGACGATTACTAATAATCCCATTGAGTACTTGCCATATTCCTTTTATGTTATTTTTGTTATCCTCTAGTATTCTGTTGTAATATTCTTTCTTACAGGTCCTCATTATAGTAGTAAGCTTATTTTTGTATCTTTTATATTTGATCTCGGCTTCCACTGTTCTGCATTTAATGAATTGTTTATATAATGTATTCTTCTTTTTACATGCATTTATTAACCCCTTGGTGACCCAAGGAATATTTTTTTTTGTTGTCTGTCACTGTATTGTTTTATAGGACAGTATTTATTGTACAATGACTGAAATATTTGTAAAAAAATTATCATATGCTCTATTTATGTCATTTTCATCATAAACTATCTTCCAATCTTGTATTAATAATTCCTTTGTCAGTAAATGCATTGATTCTTTGGTTCTTATTCTTTTATATTTAATATTTTTGGTATACTTTTTCTTCCCATAATCACATTGATAGACAACAAAAATCGGCAGGTGGTCACTGATATCATTCAATAAAAGCCAACTCCTGATATTATTTTCCATAATGTTTGTGAATATGTTATCTATTAGTGTGGCACTGTGTGACGTGATTCTGCTAGGTCCGGTAATTGTTGGATGTAAACCCATACTGTACATTGTGTTGATAAATTCTTCTGTCAAACTATGTTGTTTTGAGTTCATCAGATCTATATTGAAATCCCCACAGATGAACATAACTTTATGAGTTAGTTTTGCATACATTTTTTCCATCCAGTCCTTAAATAAGTCAATGTTTGATCCAGGTGTTCTATATCCACAGCTCACTACTACATTCTTCACATTGTCCAGACAGATTTCTATTGTAATACATTCAAATAAATCATCCACAGTTACTGACAGATTTTCAACAACCTTGTATTTCAAGCTCTTGTCAACAAAAATTGCAACTCCTCCTCCTTTTTTCACTTTTCTATTTATATAATTTAGTTCATAGCCATCCATGGTAAAATCCACTCCTTTCTCTTCACTGAGCCACGTCTCTGATATTGCCACAATATTGAAGGGCTCTTTAAACTGGTGTAAATAATCTTTAATGTTATTAAAGTTTGCATAGAGACTCCTGCTGTTGAAGTGGATCATAGAAATATTGAAATCAGATGTGACCATTGTGTTAACCTGTTCATCTGTGTAGTAATTACAGTCATTATTGATGGAGCTAAGTAAATTATTATCAGGGTCTATGTCATATTCTATGTCCTGTGGGTTGTGATCTGTGTATTCAAAAACTTTCAGTTCCTGTTGTCCCTGTTTGTTGATTTTTTGATTCATGTTGTTGAATGTTTTTTGCAGATGAGTAGTAGTAGTAGTAGATTAGTTTATTTGAGTAAAATCTTTCAGTGTCCTACAGTTGCCTGGATTGTTGCTGTGACTCCAGTTCATAATATTCATTGATATTTGTCCAGTTCCATAATATTACGGATGTTAATGACCTTGGCTTCTTCAGGTGATCCGTTTAATTTGATGTATATTTTACAGTTTGATGTCCAGGTGTTTTGAATCTTTTTCTGCTTTTTCAGGTATCTTGCTTTCCTGGCTATTTCTGCGTTTTCCTTCGTGAGGTGCTCGTTAATGTAAATGTTTGTTTCTTTTAGCTTCCTACCTTGTTTCAGTAGCGCAGTCTTGTGTTTTTTGTTCACAAACCTCATGATCACAGCCGGTTTGTCGCCGCTTTTCCTGGGCAGAGGGTGGCAGGACTCTATGTTGTTGCAGTCCAGCTGGATTCCTTTGGCCTGCATGAAGGCCGCCACTTGTTGCTCAGCGGATTCCTCATCCAGCTGACTTCCACTGCTGTCTGCGGCCACTGCTCTCGCGTATGATCGGGGTTTGATGTGGAGCCCCGTGATGATCACGTCGTTCGCCCGAGAGCTCTGGTCCATCTCAGCCATTCTGCTCTCCAGATACGCCAGCCTCTTGTCTTTCTCAGCGTTCTGGTTCCGCAGCGCTTTAATCTCCTCCATTAGGTCCAGGATGCTTCTTTGCTGTGCCTTTACAGCGGAAATCTCTTCCGCCAAGAAATCCAGCGCTTTTTTTTATTTCATCTTCATTTTGCAAGCTTTCTTGGGACCCATTTTCCCAGCCGATGATCGCTGAATCCGATCGTAGGAAAAAAAAAAAAAAAAAACGTGGGAGAAATCCTTTGTTTTCCTGAGCGCGAGGGGCGAGAGGCCAATTGCTACACCAGCTTCACCAGCCACTACTGACAAATTCCCCTTATTTCTCACGAGTAGGTTCACACTCCAGCGGCAGCAACAAAAAAAGGTCAAAACGCCAGCTCCAACTGCGTTTCTAACTGCGTTTATCTGCCTTTTAAACAGAAACGAACTGGGAGCCTTTACCCGTGCGTCCTTACCCGTCCTCACCCAGAACCGGAAGGATTCAACACAGATTCAACCTTCATCATCAAGTAGCAATTAATGGCGAGGGAACTGGGACCTTTGCTAACCGTTACAGCCTTGAAAAATAGCTTTTTCTGATGGAAAAACTAGCCGAATTTAGCATCGGCGGCTAGCGTTTTTAAGCTAGCGGTTAGCATCCACATACACAATGAATAAATAGCACTCACCATGCTAAGTGGCTCGTGCTTCAATGGGGTTCCCGCACTCAATGGCGTCGGCAGCCTTTGGATCCCAATCTTAAAATTTAATAAACGGGGGCATTAGAATTTGGCAATACTGCAATGTCTCATTTCTCATTTTGGTTTAGGCTTACCAATTTTAAGGGTTTTATCCAGGCAAAGGCTGCTATTAGCACGTTAGCGTCGCCATATCACCAAGGACCATCTCTCTCTCTCTCTCTGGTCTGTGTTTTTCGGCGTCTGGCGTGACTGAGCCAAAAATGCAAGTCATCCCAGACCCAGGGAGAGAGCGCTTAACCCATTGGCTGGCGTGACCCAGCAATGGCGCAGCCATTGGTTACAATAAATATCAACACACAATACTAGGAACTTTATCAGAATATTCTAGAAAACGTTCCTAACTATTTATGAATATATATTTATTTAAATATTCATATTTAAATCATTTACTCCCATTGTGAAATGGGTGTTTTTTCTTTTTAAAAGTGGTATCAATATTTATAATTTAATTCACGTTAAACTATCTACTCCCATTGTGAAATGAGTGTCCCCCCCTTCCTCTTAAAGCGGTATCGACATTTATAATTCCATCCACGTTTTTAACGCTGGGTTACACAATGCTTTAGGGCCTTCTGGTTTTAAAAAAGTTCCTTTCTGCAAAGGTTACAACGCTGGGACATTTGGTGAATTTATGTGGTCCTAACTTGGGCAATGCTGTTGCCCTGTGCTCGGCTCTTGGCGTTTCTTCAGTCAGAATTATAATGAACTTGTTGAAAGATTGGAGAGACTGCCTGCCCGCAGAAGAACACTCTGCTATTGTTTTAAACTGTAAAGATTCTGTGCGAACTGCTGATGAGCCTTTTCCTTTTAGTGTTTTATCTCCTGATTTTAAAGATGGCACTGGTGTGTTTTTAAACTCTGAACACATTAACATTTGTGACTCTCCTGGTAAAAAAGTGTATGGACTTTTGGTGAAAGTTCTAAATGTGAATAAATTAGAAGGTCGAGCTGATACACCATGGAGGAAACACTTGGGTCTGGGTCCAGAGGTGAGGCCTGCCTGGAGAGCACTCTATAACCACCATTAACTAAGAAGGTTGGAGACCTACAATGGCGAGTTTTACATGGTGCTGTGGCTGTAAATGCTTTTATCTCTATTTTAAACCCAAATGTTATTGAGGTTTGTCCATTTTGTCCTCAGAAAGAGACTGTGTTTCATTGTTTTCTGGACTGTAACAGACTGCAATTGTTTGTTTTTTGGGGGAAGCTGTTTTATCTGTTTGGAGAAGTCTTTTCCCTGCAGATTTTTATCTTGGGTTTTCCATATAGACAGAGAAGTAAGAAAAAGAGTGAACTTTTAAATTTCATCCTGGGTCAGGCTAAAATGGCTATTTATGTTAGTAGGAAAAGAAAAATTGAACAAATGCTGGATTGTAATGTGAAAGACATGCTGGTTGGCATGATCAAGACTTGAATAATGATTGATTACAATTACTATCATCTGACGCAAAATATTGGAACTTTTGAGGCTATGTGGTGCTTTAAGCACATCCTGTGTTGTGTTAAAGAGGGGGGAAATTACCTATGGTATGGTCCTGATGTAAGAAGCAAGTTTTTGTTTTAGTTTTCCTGGTTTGGTTACTTGTGTCCTTTGATTCTTGTCAGTGAGTCATTTTACTTTTCCATTGCTTCTTTAGTTGTTTTAGTTGTTGTGTTTTTCTGTTAAACTTGTGACAATAAAGGTGTGTTGAAAAATCAAATCAAATCTCTCTCTCTCTCTCTCTCTCTCTTCCACCTTTCATCACTGACGAGCAGCTGGCGACGGAGCTCCGCAGATTTGGGAAGTTTGCGGGCCCGTTTACAACTCTGCCTTTGGGATGCAAGGCCGCCAAGTTCAAACATGTGAAATCACTCAGGCGACAGGTGTTCATGTTTCTCGACTCGCCCACTCAGACTCTGGAAGTCTCCTTCAGGGTCAAGCACAGGGACGGATCTTACATGGTGTATGCGAGCTCGGGACAGATGAAATGTTTTGAATGTGGAGACTTGGGCCATAAACGGTTCGCTTGTCCGCACAGGCAGCGGGCGGAGGGCCCTGATGGGGCCGCGGATGGTGCCGGCAGCGAGCCCTCCGCTCACGCCGCAGCTGCGGACAGCGGCGCGGCCTCCGCTCACACTGCCCCAGCTCCGGAGCCTGCCGCTGTGTCTGTGGACGGCCCGGCGGCCCAGCTTGCGGTCGGGAGCGTGGATGGCGATGTCGCCAAAAAGGTCACTGATGGTGTGTCACAATCATCTCGCTGTGTGACGTCAACAACTGTGCCGCCGGCAGCTGCTACCACTTCGGAGGAGGGGACGGAGCACCGACCTGATGGTGCGTCAGAATTTCGCTGTGTGACATCAGCGGCTGTGCTTCCAGAGGCTGCTACCGTTACACAGCGGGGGGTGGAACAGCGACAGTCAGCTGCTGAGGGTGGCGTCCAGGAAAATGTGGCCCATGATGAATCCACTGGCCCGTGAGAACCAAGCAGTCAGCTGAGTTGTGCTGACGAGGAAATGGAATCTGAGAACGACTCTGTGTCTAATGCTGAGTCTATTGAGGCAAAATGCAGTACAAACACGAGTTTGTATTCACTGGAAGAAATAAATGTTTTTCTGGATGAAACCTATAACAGAGCCGTTAAGGTCACTGATTATTTCAGTGACACTGATAAATTTATTAGGTCTGTTGATGTGCTCAAAAGGCAGGTTGGTCTTGAGCTCCTGGATGAAAGAAAACGTTTTTGCCTTAAAAAGCACCTAACAGCCCTGCGTAAATCAGCAGGAGGACAAAAGGTCAAGCGCACTCGACGGATGAAATAACCTACATCTAATATCCATCTCTCTATGCAAAACATAAAACTGGGATCCTTAAACATCAATGGTGGGAGGGGCAATCATAAGAGGGGATTAATTAGTGACCTGTTTAGACAAAAAAACTTAACATTTTGTTTTTTGCAAGAAACTCATACCACTTCAGCAGATGAAGTGGACTGGGGCTTGTGGTGGAAGGGTCCTTTTTCACTCAGTCATGGTACAAATTTTAGTGCAGGAGTAGCCATTTTGTTTGGGGAATCTGCAAATGCAACAGTTTTATCTGTAGTGGAGGTAGTGAAGGGCAGGCTGCTCCTTGTTAGGGCCGAAATAGGGAATTCCGTGTTTTGTTTGATCAACGTTTATGCTCCAAATCAGAGTTCTGAAAGAGTTCCCTTTTTCAATACACTGAAAAATGAATTGCAGAGCTATCACCAAGACCAACTTATTGTTGCTGGTGATTTCAACTGTACCTTGGATTTCAATCTGGATTGCACTAATGCAGAACCTCATCTTCAGTCTTCTCAAGTTTTAAAAAATATTACTGTACAGTTCGTCCTCTTGGATACATGGAGAGTTAAACATGCCAACACTAGACAGTATACCTGGGTCAGTGTCACAGATGATATGGTCAGTGCTGCTAGATTAGACAGAATATATGTTTCTCAAACTTTTGGCCCGGGAATCCTCCACAGGAACATAAGTCCCGTCGGTTTTACAGATCATCATCTAGCCTCTGTGGTGTTAATTAGCTCACCAGAAGAAAGAATCAGAATCAGCTTATTGGCCAAGTATGCACACACATACAAGGAATTTGACTTTGGCTAAAAACTTGCTGTCGTTGTTCAGGTGGAGGATTTAAATAAGATTTAAATAAGGAATTCAATGACAACAAAGTATGTACAGTAAATTACAGTCTGTCCACGTTTCTATAAAAGGATGCAAATATATACAGGAACATATGCAGTTATTTACTCAGACTATCCACACTTTGCAGAAATATATGAAAAAAATATACAGTCATACAGTATTTCAATGTGAACTCAGATTCAGTGATATAATGTGAATGAAGTAAAAAGCAGTGTGAGAGTTATGTGCAATGTAAGAATGATGAAAAGTCATGAGTACAGCAACAGGTAGGACTAGGTGAATGTTAGGAGTTCATCAGAGTGATGGCTTGAGGAAAGAAACTGTTCCTGTGACGGGTGGTTTTGACCTTCAGTGATCTGTAATGACGACCAGAAGATAGAAGTTCAAACAGTTTGTGGCCGGGGTGTGACGGGTCAGCACAGATGTTTCCCGCCCGTTTCCTGGTTATGGACTGATATAAGTTCTCAATGGAGGGTAGGTCGGTAACAATGATCCTCTCCGCAGACTTAATGGTCCGCTGCAGTCTGGTCTTGTCCTGTTTAGTGGCAGATCCAAACCAGACAGTGATGGAAAAGCAGAGGACAGATTGGATGATGGCGGTGTAGAAGACAACCAGCAGCTCCTGAGGCAAATCAAACTTCTTGAGCTGACGCAGAAAAAAACAACCTCTCCTGGGCCTTTTTCCGGACAGTGTCTATATGGGTGAACCACTTCAGGTTCCGGGAGATTGTGGTACCCAGAAACTTGAATGAGTCCACAGTGGACACTGTGCTGTTGAGGATGGTGAGTGGGTGGAATGAAGGAGGGTGTCGCCTGAAATCCACAGTCATCGCCACCGTTTTGGCTGGGTTAAGTTCAAGATGGTTCTGGCCACACCAGAGGATCAGCTGCTCCACCTCCCACCTGTATGCAGACTCATCACCATCCCGGATCAAACCGATGACTGTGGTGTCGTCCACAAACTTCAGGAGCTTCACCGAAGGGTCCTCTGAGGTGCAGTCGTTGGAGTAGAGGGAGAAGAGCAGTGGGGAAAGGACACATCCTTGGGGGGCGCCAGTACTAATTTTTCAGGAGCTGGATGTAAATCTCCCTAGCTTCACCTGTTGCCACCTGTCAGTCAGAAAGCTGGTGATCCACTGGCAGGTGGAGGGGGGCACCTTGAGCTGGAGGAGTTTCTGATGAAGAATACCTGGGATGATGGTGTTGAATGCTGAGCTGAAGTCGACAAACAGGATCCTGGCGTACATCCCTGGGGAGTCGAGGTGTTGCAGGATGTAGTGTAGTCCCATATTCACTGCATCATCCACTGACCTGTTTGACCGGTAGGCAAACTGCAGTGGGTCCATCAGGGGGCCTGTGACAACCTTCAGGTGGTTCAGCACCAATCTCTCCAAGGATTTCATGACCACAGAGGTCAAGGCAACAGGTCTGTAGTCGTTTAATCCTGTAACAGAGGGTTTCTTGGGAACTGGAATGATGATGGAGTGTTTGAAGCAGGAAGGCACATCACACAGCTCCAGTGATCTATTAAAGATCTGGATGAAGATGGAGGCCAACTCGTTGGAGCAGACTCTCAGGCAGGATGGAGGACACACCATCAGGTCCTGCAGCCTTCTTGATCTTTTGTCTCTGAAAGACCCGGTGCACCTCCTCTTCACAGATCGTTAGTGCTGGTGGGAGGTCAGAGTGGAGGAGGGATGGAGTTCCCTGGGGCTGCAGATAATCCTTTTGTGTGGGTGGGAGGTGAGAACTGTAGGTTCTTTTCAACCCTACAGTAAAAGCTGTTTAGGTCGTTAGCCAGCTGGAGGTTTTCCACAGGGTGGGGGGGATGGTCTCCTGTAGTTGGTGATATTCTGCAGGCCTCTCCATACAGAAGCAGAGTTGTTGGCTGAGAAGTTTTTTTGTAACTTCTCACTGTAGCTCCTCTTAGCAAGCCTGATCTCCTTCGTCAGCATGTTTCTGGCCCGCTTGTACAGAGTCCAGTCACCAGTCCTGTAGGCCTCCTCCTTGGTCTGATGTAGCTGCTTCAGTTTAGGAGTGAACCAGGGTTTATTGTTGTTGTATGTGCAGAAGGTCTTGGTCTGCACACACATGTCCTCACAAAAACTGATGTATGATGTCACAGTGTCAGTGAGTTCAATAGGTTAATGGCTGCATCTTCAAAAACACTCCAATCTGTGCAGTCAAAGCAGGCTTGTAACTCCAGCTTTGATTCCTCAGTCCATTTCTTCACAGTCCTTACAACAGACTTGGAAGTTTTTAGTTTCTGTCTGTATGTTGGAATAAGATGGCGCAGACAGTGGTCAGAAAAACCCAGAGCTGCATGGGGGACGGCATGATAGGCGTTTCTTAAAACTGTGTAACAGTGGTCGAGTGCATTTGTGTCCCTACATAACAGACTCAATGAACACATCTCGCAGAATGTACTACCAGAAACCCAGTGTGGCTTTAGAAGTGGAAGAAGTACAATGGACATGATTTTCTGCTTGAACAGGTTCAAGAAAAGTGTATCGAACAGAACATGCTGCTTTATATAGTCTTCACAGACTTCAGTAAAGCCTTTGATACTGATTGGTGACAAGGACTTTTGCAGATACTCAAGAAATATGGCTGTACAGAGAAGTTTGTCAGCCTGATTGAGGCACTCCATACAGGTATGCAAGCAAATGTGGCAATGAGTGGTTCAGTGTCTAAAGACTTTTCAGTAAACAATAGGGTGAAACAAGGGTGTGTGCTGGCACCTACACTCTTCTCGCTATATCTTGCAGCCATGCTTGAGGTGGCCTTCAAAGACACTTCAGAAAGAGTATACATTCAAACAAGGAAAGAAGCAGACTTGTTCAGTGTGGCACAGTTTAAAGCCAAGAGTAAGACATTGATAAAGGTAGTAAGAGAAATGCTCTTTGCCGATGACAGTGTTCTAGTTGCACACAGTGCGGAAGATATGCAATCTTTAGTGGAGAAATTTGCAAGAGCAGCTAGCCAATTCAGCCTCAAAATTGACATCAAGAAGACAGAGTGCCTTTATCAACCACCAAAGTTCCAGTTATCAACATCACTACCAGAAGAGATCAGCATTGGTACAGAGCCACTAGTCAAATGCAAGGCATTCAAGTATCTAGGGAGTACTGTTTCAGACAATGCTAGGCTGGAGGTTGAACTATCTCTCAGAATGGGAAGAGCAAGTGCTGTGTTTGGAAACTTGAGAGAGAGACTGTGGAACAATCGACATGTGTTTATCAGTGTGAAATGCAAAGTGTACAGAGCGACAGTACTGGCTACTCTACTGTATGGTGCTGAAACTTGGACTGTCTACAGATTGCAGGTAAAGAAACTCAACGCGTACATGATGAGACACCTTTGAGCCATAATGAACATCTCATGGAAAGACAAGATAACCAACATAGAAGTGTTGAAACGAGCTAGTCTACCATCAATGGAGGACATGCTAATAAAGATGAACCTGAGATGGACCACCAGCGTCTCCCTCGGCAGTTACTCTACTTACAGTTATGCGAGGGCAAACGCAATCAGGGCAGACAACGGTTCAGATTTAAAGACACTGTAAAAAGAAACTTGAAGAAGCTTGATATAGACAGGAGTTCCTGGCAGCGGAAGGCTAAGAACAGAGCTGCATGTCAGAATCTGATCAGACCTAAATGAAGCAGTCATTGTCGCCCATGACAGGCTGCTATGATGATGATGATGACTGTGGTTTTGCATCCTTGATACCACAGGACAGGTTGGCCCTAGCTGTTGTTAGTCCTGCAGTATCACTGGCCCTGAAGGCTGCTTCATGAGCCCTCAGGAGCCTGTGGAACTTTGCTGTCATCCATGGCTTCTTGTTAGCATGGACAGTGATGGTTTTGCACTGAGTGAAATCATCAATGCATTTTGCTGTGTCTGCCACAACAACCTCAGTGTACTCCTCTTGGTTTGTGTGTCCATTGTGAGTGGCTGCATGCTTGAAAGTGTCCCAGTCTGTAGTGCTTAAGCATTCTCTCAGAGCATCAGAGGCCCCCTCTGGCCACACACGTACCTGCTTTTTTGTTGATCTGATAGCTTTCACTCTGGGTTTGTATGCCGGCCTTAACAGGATGGTGGCGTTATCAGAGAGACCCGGGGAGGATGTTGGGAGGGCCTGTATGCTTCCTTATGAGTTGTGTACACCAGGTCCAGCAAATTGTCTCCTCTTGATGGAAAGTCTACATGTTGATCTAGGTTTTGTAGCAGGGTCTTTAAATCTGCATGGTATTAAGGGACTAACGGTGGGACACGGTCTCTCTTTGGCACTCTGCCTTTCACCTGGAACCTACCTGTACCACACCTCTGCTAGCTTGTTGCTATTATAGTTAACTGTGTAATAAAGTTATCATTCGGTACAACTCTTGCCTCTGCTATCTTTTTTTCCAGACATAGTACTAATCAATTACTGATCAGTCATTTCAGTCGGAAACATGATCAAACATCTCTGACTCATTCCTGCTGTCCACAAAGACATGAAGGTCTCCACATGGTCCACCACATCTGACCGTGCAGCAGCTCTTACATGGTCATGTGGAGTGTTAGAATAAAATTGAATTAAATGAGACTGAGTCAAAAATTCAATAGGCAGATTCTGAGTTATGAGCCATTTATTTTCTGGCCCAGGAGAAAGTGTACATTCAACCACCCACCCTCGTTCATGCACCTTTCTGACCATTCATTCTGAGCTTGTGTAACGGACTCGAACTAGTCAGCTACATTAAAATAACAAAATAAAATAAATCTTGGCCGATGCAGAGAAGTAGACGTCAGGCAGGATCTCGATCAGTCAGTAGTCTGTTTATTTCTGAAACAGATTGGGGCAGACAATTTACACATGACACGGGAATGGGGACCAGTGCTGGCATTCCCCTTCCCAGGCTTCCAGCGTGTGAGAAACATAGCTTACAGCTACTTGGACTACATAACTTTAGATCGTATAGTTACAGTATACCACAAGCAAAGAAAAAGTTTAGCACCAAATACATGACAGCATTACATGACAGAGTTACATGACTGATCGTTTTTTCTATTTTTTACAACAGTACATTTAACATTTTAACATACCTGAAACAGATTGGGGCAGACAATTTACACATGACACGGGAATGGGGACAAGTGCTGGCATTCCTACAGAACAATGGACTCGTTAGCGCCTACTTAACTAGCCATCAATCATCGGTATTTATGACGCTACTTTGAATATTTTACATCGGTATTGCAAACTAAAATGTAACAGAAAATCTTACAATCAAAATTAGTACAATAACTTAAAGAAAACTACAGTAAATCAATCACAATAATCAATTTCGTTCCCTGAGGAATTACACACAACTTACCCCTTCCCAGGCTTCCAGCGTGTGAGGAAGTTCCCAGATGTGTCACACTAATTATCGCCCCATCAGAAACACTTGACATATTTACAACACGGACATTTTGGGAAGTTCATTACTGCAGGAACATATTTATTCTTAAGACTACTACATACTCCCCTCTGAACTTCACCAAAATACCACTACAAGTCAACCACCAAAAAACCACTGGATAAGTATATCCCACAGTATACTGCAACATGTATGTCACCCAATTCAAAGGGAAAGCAACTACGGAGGGCTGCGTAGACCCCCCCATAGTGTACTTGCTACAGGAGTGCCGTATACACTACCCATATCATACCAGACTAAATACCACCAGTTGACTTCACATGAATTGGAGAAAAGGAAATAAAGAGAAGAAAAAACAAAGAAAAAGAACAAAGCTGTCATTCTTCAAATGGACAGAAGGCCTATGTGGTGTGTGTGTGTGTGTGTGTGTGTGTGTGTGTGTGTCTTCCCCTACGGCATCAGTGCCCTAGCCAAACTAAGAACTGAACTGTTTGAGCGTTGAGTATACTGTTGGGCCATGTTCTGAATCAGCCGATTCACTGGTTTAACTACCCTCCCTAACCTTGTTCTCACTGCGCCCACTGTACTACTAGGGGAACTCCCAATGCTGGAAGGCGGCATGGACACTTCAGATCTTTGGTCACCACAAAAACTGGCAGATAGACAGGGCATTTCTGAAAGATCATTGGTCAACTGAACAGTCTCCGCTGTGCTCAACTGCACGGGCAGGTCAAAATCTTGTGTGCATGAAGCCTCTTGTAGCTGATTGGAGGCAGAGGCCCCTGCCACCCAACTGGCTGTCCAAGCAGTCCTGTCGATCTCTGATGCAGCAACATGTGAATCAAGATCATCACCTGACTCATACGACTCACTCAGGGTCACTTCATGAGCAGCACTGTCCATTTCAATTGGCAGAAAGTTGACCAAGAGAAGCAGATTGCGGTGAACAACCCTTTCTTGCCCATTGGTTGTGTTCCTGACACGGTAAGTATGGCACCTAGGGTCGGCAGAGACGACGACATACGGGGTGGACCCCCACTTGTCTGCTAATTTCCTGCACCCCCGTTCACCCTTGTTTGCCAACAAGACTCGATCACCTTCCACAATGTCACGTCCTTTAGTTCTCCTATTGTACAAGTCTGCTTGACGTTCCTGGCTTGAAAGAGCGTTGGCCTGAGCAGCTGACAGAGCCTCCTTCAGATCTTGTCTCATCCTAGCAACATACTGGTCATAGTCCACAGTGTCGCAGTCCCTTACAGCATTCTGAAACATGACATCCACCGGTAGACGTGGCACTCTGCCATACATTAAAAAGAATGGCGCGTAACCGGTGGATTCGTGTGCAGTGCAGTTGTAAGCAAACGCTAGAGTCTGTAGCATCTGCGGCCATTTCTGCTTTGCTCTAGGGGAAAGGGTTCTTATCATGCTGCCCAAAGTTCTATTGAACCGTTCAACGTTCCCATTCCCCATGGGGTGATAGGCAGTAGTTCGGGACTTTTTGACCCCAGCAACTTGCAACAATTCCCTGATCAGCTCACTTTCAAAATTGGCACCCTGGTCTGAGTGAATTCTGTCAGGGAACCCATACACACAAAAGTATTTGTCCCAGAGCTGGCGGGCAACTTGTTTTGCAGATTGGTCACGGCAGGGGTAGGCATGGGCCATTTTAGTAAAATGGTCAGTGACCACTAGCACATCCACACTTTTCCCACTGCTGTCCTCCGCGGACTAAAAATCAATGCACACAAGTTCTAATGGGCTCGTGGTCTTAATGCTTTCGAGGGGCGCTCTGGCTTCCGGTTCAGGAGTCTTACTGACCACACAACGCTTGCATGTTTTCACATATTCACGGACATCCCGTTCCATGTCAGTCCAGAAGAACCTCTGCCTTGCCAAGTATAAAGTTCTCTGCTGGCCCTGGTGGCCTGCGTCATCATGGATGCCTTGCAGCACTCGCTGAACCAATGAAGCTGGAACAACATACTGGTGTCTTTTCTTGCCAGTCAGTGGATCTTTGCTCACCCTGTACAGTAGCCCATCTAACATCTTGAGTTTGTCCCACTGCTTCAACATTCTCAAGACGTCATCTGTCTCGTGAGGCCTTTCTCTTCGCGACGGTCGTCTCCCGCGTGTCACAAAAGAGATGACTCTGGAGAGGCAGGCATCTTGCTGCTGCTGGCCTTGCAACTCCTGAATGGAAAACACAGGTAAGGGGTTCTGACCACAGGCAGCCAGCTGCTGCACGTCCTGGACAAGCCAACATGAGGCTCTCTCAGCTGATCCCATCTCCCACTCAGCATGACCCTCGAACACGGCCTTCACTTTTTCGCTGTCGAGTGAGGAACGCTCCAGCCTGGAGACTTGCGAGAGACAACTGACCTCCTGGTGGTTGGCACTCAGTCTAAAGACTTCCTGTATCATATTGTCCTTAATCAGCTGTGCTTCTTCCAGCAGCAATCCGTATGGCTCAGACACAAGCCTCTTGCTGACACAGCCCTGAACGAAAGGCTGCCTGCTGAGGGCGTCCGCCACAATGTTTTTCTTGCCAGGAATATACTTGATACTGAAGTTGTACGGGGCTAACTTCGCAACCCATCTCTGTTCGCATGCGTCCAACTTCGGCTTAGTCAGTATATATGTCAATGGATTATTATCCGTCCAGACAGTGAACTCATGCCCTTTTAACCAATGACTAAATTTGTCACAGACTGCCCACTTAAGGGCCAAGAACTCCAGACGATGCACTGGGTACTTGGTCTGGGATTGCGTCAGAGACTTGCTTGCAAAAGCAATCGGACGGGCCTTGTTCTCCCCTTCCGGGACTTGAGAGATGACTGCCCCTAACCCATCTAATGACGCATCAGTGGAAAGGATAAAGGGACGGCTGAAATCTGGATGAGCTAAGATGACTGACTCGAGTAGGGCCAACTTCAGTTGTTCAAAAGATTTCTGTTGGTCACTTGTCCAGTCACTCGGCTTGAGTTTCTTAAAGGCCACATGCCTTGTCTGGCCTTTACTCTTCTTTGGCGTTGCAGTGAGGGCAAAGAGAGGCTTAGCAATGCTAGAGCAATTCTGAATGAAGCGCTGATAATACATGACCATGCCCAAAAAGGACTTTATTTTTCTTGGGGATGGGGTCACGCCATCTTCATGCATTAGTGCTTGTTCAGTCATGGCAGCAATTGCTTGTACTTTCTCCGGATCAGTCGCTACTCCACTCTCGTCAACGACATGGCCCAGAAACTTCACACTGCGCTGAAGAAAATGGCACTTTTTGGGCGCAAGCTTTAATCCGTGCGCACTCAGCCTGCTGAACACTACATCGAGCCGCTTCAGTGCCTCACCTTCGTTCGGCGCGAAAACCAAGAGGTCATCTAAATAACACAACAGAGTCAAAAAATTCTGGTCGCCAAAGATGTTTGTCATGAGGCGCATAAAGCTGGCTGGCCCATTACATAGCCCCTGAGGCATGCGATTGAACTCATGCAGCCCCATGGGCGTGGTAAAGGCAGTCAGTTTCTTATCCTCTTCACACATGGGGATATTGTAATATCCTGATGTTAAGTCCATGGTGCTGAAGAATGCACTCCCCCCAAGAGCAGCCAGGCAATCCGCCTGATGAGGCAATGGGTGGGCATCTTTGATAGTCCTGGAATTCAGCCATCTGTAATCCACACAAACCCTCAGATCACCGTTCTTCTTCCATACGAGTACCAGGGGTGACGCCCACTCACTGGAAGACTTCTCAAGATCTCTTCTCAAGATGGCGACCGGGATGGTCACACTTTTTCAGTGCTGAGACAAAGTCACTGATTTTGCCATTAAAAGTGGCTGGCCTGCAGCGATCGGCGCTCGTGGCGAACACGCACGGGCTGAATTGCCACCTCCGCTGGATTGCCCTTTAATCGCCTTTCTCCAGCGACTTCCTGCGCCTTCCTGAAGCGATTGCTAAGCTAACACTAGTTAGCTTAATGCTACCTGAAGCGATTGCTAACACTAGTTAGCTTAATGCTGGCGCCAGTCTCTAAATAACTAACCTACAGCGATCGGATATACCTCCGGTGGATTACCCCTTTGATCGCTTTTATCCGGCCACTGTGAGTAAACTGACCAGCGATTCCAGCGCTTCCTTGTGATTCACTGATGTGCCCTACCTGAAGCGATTGCTAAGCTAACGCTAGTTAGCTTAATGCTGGCGCCAGCCATTCCACCTAACACCAGCCTGAATCAAAGCCCAGCTGCGAGGCCCAGCGGAGATACTACCAGGCAGGCGGCTATTTGTTGACGGGGCTCAGCAGAGATTTCACCCAGGCAGACGGCGGTAGGCGGCGGTGCCCAGCGGAGGACTTACCGTGACTGCAGCGGCGGTGTGCGACGAGACTACCCGAAGCGATTGCTAAGCTAACGCTAGTTAGCTTAATGCTGGCGCCAGTCATTCCACCTTACACCAGCCTGAATCGAAGCCCAGCTGCGAGGCCCAGCGGAGATACTACCAGGCAAGCGGCTATTTGTTGACTGGGCTCAGCAGAGATTTCACCCAGGCAGACGACGGTAGGTGGCGGTGCCTAGCGGAGGACTTACCGTGACCTCAGCGGAGCTCGGTGGCAGCGGCGGTGTGTGACGAGACTCGGTTGGAGGAGCGGGACGGGAGACCAGTTACGGCGACTATGAGCAACGAGACCAGCAACGGAAGGGGCTAGTTGGCTAGCTGAGGCCCAGCTGGATTCGAGGACGATCGGATCAGATTCTGGCGATATAAGCAGAATTTATTTTACTATCCACAGATTTTCTTTTTCCTTCTCTCCAAGAAAGACTGAAGATGGCTGCCACTGGATTAAAAAGTGGGCTGATGGGCACCACTAATAAGCCTTCTCTACTTCTCTACTTCCTCTTCGTTTTGTCTTTGTGTGTCTGGACCTGCAACAAGAAGGATTTTCCGACAAACTCAACCAAAGGTGAAGTTAAAAAGTTTTATCTGTATGGATTTGGGCTTGGACATCTCACCCTACACTCTATGTGGTCTTTAAAAGCCCTGAGCAAAAACTTCCAAATTAAGGCAAACATGGCTGTTAAGCAAAAATCACAATATGGCAGAGGATATACAATTAAAGTTCTGTTAGTTCTGCTACTTCTGGCAGGAGATATTCACCTTAACCCTGGACCTGCCACTATTAAACAGCAGACCACTAGGTTAGCACAAAACCGAGCTGTACAAAAGCAAAAACAACATTTATTTTTCCAAACTGTTAATCATGCACGAGTTCTTTGGGACACCAAGGCTAAACCAAAGGGGATCCTCGGCGGTCATTTAAACATACGGAGCATAATCCTCAAAAGAGATGAGATTTCGGTGTTGCTGTTGGACTCAAATCTGGACTACCTTTGTCTCTCAGAAAGCTGGCTACACAGGAACATAGACACTAATATGATCGATATTGTGGGCTACCAGTGTTTTAGAAAAGACAGGCAGGTAGGGAGGGGAGGAGGTGTTTTAATTTACATCAAAGAGAAATATAAATGTCAACTGGTTGATTTGAATACTTCACTTGAATGTTTAGCTGTTAATGTATGTCTCTCTCCGGTAATGAATTTCAACATTGCAGTATTGTACAACCCACCGTCACACAACTCTTCCTTTTATAATGAATTAAGTGATCTGGTTAAACAACTTGAGAAGAACAGAGAAACGATAATTCATGGTGACTTTAATATCAACTGGTCTGATAAAAAAGACAAACAAAAACTGAAAAGCCTCATGACTAAATTTAATTACCAGCAAATCATCAAAGGACCCACCAGGATAACCAAACAATCCAGAACACTTATTGACATGGTATTTACTAATAAACCAGAACGAATAACCAGAACCTATAATCTTGTAACTGGTCTCTCAGATCATAACATGGTTCTTGCTGTCAGGAAACTTACTAAAAAGCGACTACAGTATTTTGGGGGAGTCGATATTGACAAATCAAATTTTATTATCCCCAAATCAAAAAATGAGGAGTTTGAACATTACTTAGAGAATCAAAATTGGGAGCAGCTCATGTCAACATGTGAAGTAGATGATTGTTGTAATTTTATAACTGCAACAATCACAAAGTCTATAGAAAAATTTTCAAAGCAAATTAAAAGTAGACAACAGAAGATTAGCCTACCATGGTTAAATAATGAAATAAGAAAACTTATGAAGAGGCGAGACTATGCACTGAAAACATCACTAACCTCCAAACTACAAAATGATCACCTTGTGTACAAAAGTTTAAGAAATAAAGTGGTACATGAGCTGCGAAAATCAAAAATATCTTATTACAATAAACTGATAGATCATGCAAAGGGTAACAACAGTTCCCTATGGAGGCATTTAAATAACTTAACTAATAAAAAAAACGATCAGAAGGGGGTAAAGGAACTTAGAATCAATGGCAAGACCGTCAGTGACAAGGCTACTTTGGCAAATGAATTTAATTCACACTTTGTGGGCTCTGTGGAAGACTTAACAAAAAATTTTGTGCTGCCAAATGTGCTCAACAACACAAATTCCATACTTCCAACAGATACTTTTCACATCGATGAGGTAAATGAGAAGTTAATTGCTGGTATTGTTAAAACACTGTCAAACTCAAAAACTAATGATATCTACAATATGAGCACCTCCTTTCTCCAAATGCACAGCAAAATATTAATCAAACCACTGACTCATCTCATTAATCTCTCCATTAGGTCTAGTACATTTCCATCTGGCTGGAAAAAAGCTGTCGTCATACCAGTTCATAAATCAGGCAGTAAAGACGATATATGCAATTACCGCCCAATCTCTATTTTACCAGTCCTATCTAAGGTTCTTGAAAAAGTTGTAGCTACACAGCTGATAGACTACTTACAAGACAGTCAACTTCTTCATCCACATCAATTTGGTTTTAGACCAGGATACTCAACAGAAACAGCAAATTGGTGCCTTATTGAAAACGTCAAACAGTCCTTGGACAGGGGTAATGTGGTAGGAGCTGTTTTTCTAGATCTCAAAAAGGCTTTCGATACTGTAAACCACAGTTTGCTTTTATCCAAAATGGTATCTTTTAACTTCTCCCCAAATACATTAGAATGGTTTGCATCTTATCTCCAGAATAGAGAACAGTGTGTAAAAGTTCACCAGGATAAATCCTCATTTTTAAACAACCGCATGGGTATCCCACAAGGGTCCATTCTTGGTCCTTTACTTTTCAGCATTTTTATTAATGACTTGCCGTTACACTGCTCAGCTGCAACATGCCAACTTTATGCAGATGATGCAGTTATTTACACAGCTGCCAAGACTCCAGCACAGGCTGCAGATGTACTGTCTACAAGTATGGTTGATGTCCAAGAGTGGCTCCTCAAGAACCATCTATTGCTGAACCTTCAGAAAACAGTCTCAATGTGCTTTTCAATCAAAAAATGTAACCTGCAACATTTTAAAGTTAATATACATGATCATGACATCAGTTTAGCTACAGAATTCAAATACCTTGGCATTGTACTAGATCCTCAACTCAAATTTAATCTTCATATAAAGAAAATTTCAAAAACAGTAAAAAAAAATCTGAACTGCTTTAAATTAATTAGATATTACATACCTTACGAAGCAGCTGCACTGTATATGCATTCTATGGTTTTTTCTCATATATCATACTGTTTGACAGTCTGGGCTCAAGCAGCCCCTTCCACAATAAGACATATAGGTTCATTATATAATCAAACCCTAAAAATCTTGGACAAAAAGCCCATTAGGTGGCATCACTGTAATGTTTTAAAAAAATACAACCTATTGAGTTTTGAGAGCTTCATTGACCTCTGTTTTCTGAAATTAACTTTCAAATGGTTCCATAAATCAGCACCCGAGCCACTTGCTGGTTTCGTCCAAAGACAGGACAGCAGCAGAGCCACCAGGAGTTCTGTTAACAATAACTGTAAAATATTCCACCGCAGAACCACATTTGGACAAACAGCTTTCTCTATAAAGGGCAGTCACATCTGGAACACAATGCCAAATGAAATTAAAATAATAACGGACTTTAAAACATTCACTAAAAATGTTAAAAACTGGCTGAAAAATAAACAAGAATGTACTCATGTATGAATTGTCTGCAAAGTGAGAGTGAATGAAGGGAAGGAATAAATGTGTTTGTTTATAGTGAGTGACGGAGGGAGGAAGGCCTGAAATAGGCAAATGTGAGTTATGTTATATGTGTTAAATGTGAGTCAGGCTGTTATATTTGTGTATTTATAATATTTATGTTAAATGTGAGTCAGGCTGTTATATTTGTGTATTTATAATATTTATAATATTTATAATTGTGTATTTATAATTTTTCTGCATTGATGTATGTGGTTATTGTGTATATTTTTTATCTTGATTCTTTTTTCTAAAGCCCATCCAGGGACAAGAGTTGCAAATTAGCTAATAGCTATACACTCTATGTGCAACACATCAGATTGATTGTCTTTGATTAATTGTCTATGTTTATTGCACTGTCCCTGTCAAATAAACTAATCTACTACTACTACTTACGGATGATTTCTTTTTCCTCCATCTCAGACAGCACCTGTCTCAGCTTTTGGTAATGACCAGGTGGGACACGTCGATACGGGAGTCTGAATGGCCGAGGATCAGTCAGGTGGATCTGATGAACAAAACCGGTGGCCTCACCGCAGTCCAACTTGTTCCTAGAAAATAGGCTCTCATATTTCCGTATCAAGTCGAACAAATGGCCTTTCCAATAATCTGCAACATCACCTGAATCAATGTCGAGGTCACTCAATCCAAGTCGATTCAGAGCATCACTGAAATCAGGGGTAGAGGAGGATGAGTCAGCATCATGTAGGCTCTGGCTGTTCACCAGAAGGTCATTTGGGGGGGTTTTGGAAGTGGGTACATCCAGGTCTTCCAACGCAACACACGGGAACACATCAGCTAACTTAGTGTTTCGCTTCAATGTAATTTGTTTGTCACTTGGATTGATCACTTTAATAGGTACCCATCTGTCCCCTGACATTGTAGCGACAGCCCTCCCCACCATGATACCCTTCTTGTGTGTGTTGGAACTTGGAGCGTCAACGAGAATAGCGCTCCCTGCTGAAACAGGTGAGTTGGCTGGGAGCCTACCCCACACAAGGTGTTCATGATGTGGCAGCAGTGTTACGGCTTGTGTCAGCTTGGCTGTACCTATCATGTCAGGAATCACATTCCCCCTCCATCTGTTAATTCCAGATAACATGTTAAGAAAATGTTCAACCCCTGGGTCATTCGTTGATTCAGGCTTCTCAATCACTTTCCAGTAACTGGAGTTTTGTTTGAGGTGATGAATCAAGTGCTTTATCACGTTGGAGCCCAGAATCATTTCGTCACACTGACCTGGCACGACCAGTGTGGGAACACTCACATCCTGTCCATACACAGTCATCTCCAGCTGATAAATGCACTTCGGCTTCACTTGAACCCCACCACACCCCACCAGTACCATGCCTGTGTCTGCAGTAATGCTCTCAGCACATAAGCCCACACTACGTAGTTTCTGTTCGGCCTCTTCATTCATTGTGCAGGCCATGGACCCACTGTCAATTAATGCATGCAACAAAACTTGGTTCTTCACTGAGACGTCAGTATAAAAGAGACTATCGGAATTTGCTAATTTGTGCACATTTTGATAAACAATCTTATTTCCAGCAGGAGCACACTTGCATTTTTCTTCATAAGTAGATTGCACATCATCTTCAAAACTGAGGGACTGACTAAATGCACCCACATCGTCCCCTCCCACATGTGGGTGGCCTAGTTTCCCTGAGCAGGCGCAGTGGTATTGGGCATTGCTGTCCTGCGCTTGGAGCAGTCCTTTTTTTGATGTCCAGTTTCAAAGCAAGCAAGGCATCGCTTTTCTCTCATGCAGTGCGATCTTGTAGAGTGGGTGCTGTCGCCACAGACGCGGCAGGGAGTGACTCGAACCCACTGGGCTGGTTGTGCAACACCAGGTGCTGTGGCCTGGTTTGTCTTCTCCAGCACCCTCTCCAGCATACACAGGACACGCTCAAACGCACCCCCCTCCGCACTGGAGGACTCGCTGAATCTGGACGGGCTAGACGCACTAGGCTCACGAACACTCACTTCCTCCTTAACGTCTGGCATGGAGTAAGCGACAGCCGCGGTCACCTTAGATGGTTTAACTTCCACTGGCTTCCTCTTGGACAGGAACTCCCTCTGATACTCATCGATCGCTTCCTGCACCTCTGTCAAAGACCACTTGCTCATAGGTTTACTCTTAAATACACTGGACAGCTCAGGATCATTGCAGTTCCTAATAAACATCATGGATATTTCAGCATTCATGTTCTCCAATTTCCTGCCTTGCTTTTTCAGGAGACGATCTGCCTGCTCTGCTGCTGTATTCAAGCGCACCCAATAATCCACTGGATTCTCACCCACACTGGGCTGAGTGGCATAAAAATCAGCCAACGGTAAGCATGATGCAGGGGACTCACTGAAATACTTCCGCAGGATATCATAGATCATGTCTGGCTGGACTGCATGGTCTGGGGTTAAGCTACTCCTTATTCCCACTTTAACTATTTTCTTGGCCTTTCCCATCAGATGACTCAGGATCTCATCAACTTGATCCGAAGTGGGGAATTTCTTTTTGCGTAAATACATTTCCATCAGCTCTATCCATTCCTGTACTGAGCATTTATCAGACCCCTCCCCTCTGAACACAGCAGGCTCACGAACATCTGACTTGACTACCACATTGACATTGGTGAGATCAAGAGTGCCACTGATGTTACTAGATTGTTCATGCCTGTCTGGCGCCATTGGAGAGACTGGGTCACATGACTGTGTGACAGGCTGAGTAGAAGGTAACAGCCGACTGGCTATGGAATCTCCAATTCGATTCCCTAATTCAGTAATTAGATCACGCAGCTCAGCTGAGGGGCCATTGCTACCAGGAGGAAACATGGGCGTGGAGGATGCGGGCCCTACCTCACATGCCTGTGCTGGTAAATCCCCCTCCCCATCACTGATATGTGGCTGTGGTGTCTGTACAACATAAGTAGCCCCCACTGGGTGTGTATGCATAGTACCACCCTCTCCCACCATGTCAGTGAAAGTTAACTGTTTAATTCCCCCACCCCTCAACAAAAAAAGACCCCTGCCTCTACCTGCCCCAGCTACAGGGGTGTGAGAATAAAGGCTATGAGACATATCACCATCCATTACTAAAAACTAGCTTAATTAATGGTAATAAACACAAAATAGAAATTTCAAAACAGGCTACTCTGATATAACACACATAAAATAAAATTCAAAGCCAAATAATACTGAATGAGCTTCTGTCAAAAACCTTAAGTAACTGAAGGATGCGTTGTGTTGATGAAGACTGGACTCTCCTTGCGAACCTCCACTCAGCAGGCAGCTGGACCCCGGAGATCAGCTGTGGCTGATCAGAAGAATCCTTGAAAGGTCACGGCACCAGTTTATGTAACGGACTCGAACTAGTCAGCTACATTAAAATAACAAAATAAAATAAATCTTGGCCGATGCAGAGAAGTAGACGTCAGGCAGGATCTCGATCAGTCAGTAGTCTGTTTATTTCTGAAACAGATTGGGGCAGACAATTTACACATGACACGGGAATGGGGACAAGTGCTGGCATTCCCCATCCCAGGCTTCCAGCGTGTGAGAAACATAGCTTACAGCTACTTGGACTACATAACTTTAGATCGTATAGTTACAGTATACCACAAGCAAAGAAAAAGTTTAGCACCAAATACATGACAGCATTACATGACAGAGTTACATGACTGATCGTTTTTTCTATTTTTTACAACAGTACATTTAACATTTTAACATACCTGAAACAGATTGGGGCAGACAATTTACACATGACACGGGAATGGGGACAAGTGCTGGCATTCCTACAGAACAATGGACTCGTTAGCGCCTACTTAACTAGCCATCAATCATCGGTATTTATGACGCTACTTTGAATATTTTACATCGGTATTGCAAACGAAAATGTAACAGAAAATCTTACAATCAAAATTAGTACAATAACTTAAAGAAAACTACAGTAAATCAATCACATTAATCAATTTCGTTCCCTGAGGAATTACACACAACTTACCCCTTCCCAGGCTTCCAGCGTGTGAGGAAGTTCCCAGATGTGTCACACTAATTATCGCCCCATCAGAAACACTTGACATATTTACAACACGGACATTTTGGGAAGTTCATTACTGCAGGAACATATTTATTCTTAAGACTACTACACTTGGAATTTTTATAGCCCTTCAGGATAGATAAACAAAGAAGGATATGTCCTTGTGGCATCTTTGAAGACAGGCAGAGTGTCTATAAATCTAATCTTCATGAACAGTTAGTTTTAGCACATTCCTCAGTCGCAGAAACTTAGCAGAGCACGTCAATAAACAAAGATTATCCGTATAGCCTGTGTCATCATTTACATCTCTACTGACCTGCATTCTCAGCATTCACACGCACATCCACTCAAGACTGTGAGACATGAAGGCCACAGATAGAGAATATTTGCTCACAGAAACACGCCAAAAATATATCAGACATATAATATGAAAAAATAATATAGATGAATATATGAAATTATTCAACATGGAATGCACCTATAAACATCAGACATGAGATAGGAAAGTCATGGAATAAAATAAGAATAATATAATAATAATAACATGGAATTTTTCTATCAGGACCTTTAATGCCCTGTGGTCTGTGAAGCAGCAGCCTCACAGATGAGTCCAGATGTTTCTGAGCTGAGAGAATCAGGTTTAGAAATCTACCTGAGAGACTTTGCACCAATCAGAGTCAGCTTTACACTGATGCTTGGCTCTGATTTTCTCCTCAGGAGTTCAGGCTGAAGGAAAACCCAATCTAACAGGTAGAAAACAGAGAAAATCACTGAAGAAGAATCAGCTTTGAAGTTTAAATTGGGTTAAATTTGCTTCTTTCCCGATGACTCTGATTTCTGTTCAGAACCTGATGATGATGTCAGGTTGGTGGGAGGAGACAGTCGCTGTTCAGGAGACCTGGAGGTGAAACATCAAGGACAGAGGAGACCAGTGGAGGGTGATGACGTGACCCTGAAGGCAGCAGCTGTGGTCTGTGAACATCTGGACTGTGGATCTGTGGTTTCTACAGGAGAGAGAGAGGACTCCTCAGAGAGAGATGTGTGGAAGATCAGGTCTCACTGTGTTCAGTCTGGATCCTCTCTGACAGAGTGTGTACTGTCATCACATTCTCAGTACATCCAGTCTGTCACCTGTTCAGGTAAGTCCATCAGTGACATCATCAATGACATCATCAGAGGTGGTAGATCAAAGACTTTAGTCCAGTAAAATAATGCTGCTGTTATTATCTCCCTCCACACTCAGGTTTAAATGAATGACTATTTGAGGTGAATCTGGTCAGATTTCAGGTTATAAAATCAACAGTGAAAAATCACCTTTGAGTGTGAAACTGAGAAAACAGAGAGTGAACCGGAATCAGAAAGACTGAACTTCTGTGGTCATCACTGATGCAGGAGTTCAGGTCAATCATCTGCTCAGATGGTTAAATCTCTTTCAGACTAAAATAGCAGAATCTCAGTTTTCTGTCTTGGACAAACAGATGTTCAGATGTGAGCTGGATCAAAGCCAAGGATCAAAGTGACCTTACAGCAGATGGATCAAGAAAGAGGAGACAGGCAGTGGCAGAGCTGAGACGAAATGTTTCTGCTGCTCACATGTGACAGATTGTCCTTTGGTTTTCAATGATGAAGGTCAATGTAAAGTGTGGAGTTAAATCAGGGAGAGAAGATGTAGCAGACTGAAGGAAAATGTTCTGGAGGAGATGATCAGAAGTGGTGTGAGATTGGAATGAAATGTAAAGTGTAAAATGGTGTTAAAGTGTTTGAGACTTGTTGTTTGCTGCCATCTTTGTCTTTATCTCTCCATCTGAGCTTCTCTCATCTCTCCAGACTCGGTCAGGCTGCTGAATGGGACCAGTGGGTGTTCAGGCAGACTGGAGGTGAAGTCTAACCAGAGCTGGTCCTCAGTCTGTCAAGCTGACTTTGACCAGCAGGATGCAGAGGTGGTCTGTAGGGAGCTTGGCTGTGGGCCTCCTTTGCTCCTCCGGGGGGCGCTCTATGGAGACGGAGAGGCTCCCATTGGGACCAAAGAGTTCCAGTGTGGAGGTAACGAGTCTGTTCTCCTGGACTGTAGAAGCTCAGGCTCAGCTAGAAAGAGCTGCTCACCTGGAGAAGCTGTTGGACTCACCTGCTCAGGTAGAAGAGGAGCTGCAGCTTTGATTTGGTTCATTTCTGTTCTGATCCAACTCACTTTGGTCTTTGACTGATCACTCTCTGGTTTCTCTTCAGAGCCTGTCAGGTTGGTGGGAGGAGACAGTCACTGTGGAGGAACAGTGGAGGTGAAACATCTGGGAGAGTGGAGAAAAGTAAAAGGTGATGACTGGTCCCTGATGACAGCAGGTGTTGTCTGTGAACATCTGGACTGTGGTTCTGCTGTTTCTGTAGAGAGAAAGGAGTCCTCAGAGAGAGATGTGTGGAGGATCTCTCATGACTGCGTTCAGTCTGGATCCTCTCTGAGAGACTGTGCAACACCATGGTTCTCTTCCTCCACCCAGACTGTCAACTGTTCAGGTAATGATGTGTCTCCTCCTGTGTGTCAGTCCAGTTTCCAGTCTTATCCTTCCTCTCTCACAGTAACAGTCACTGGTTTCCAGTGGGCTGAACTCTTCAGTTTCTTCAAGGTTCAAAGCCTCCATAGACTGCTGACCTTGAATGAATGAATGAATGAATGAATGAATGAATGAATCTTTATTTCGGATAGTACAGGTTAAAAGAAACAGAATAATATAACAAAGGGGGAAAGAAAATCCAACAAGGTCAAATTAGACAATAACTCATCTGATTATACAGTTCAACATAAGTTATCCGAAATGGGTGATGGCTGAAGCCGCAGCATATATTGCCCACCCATATTCCATCCAAGAATTCAAAAGAAAAAAACAAAACAAGAGCGATTACAATTCAGAACAAAGCTAAGACAAAATGTGACAAAAAACACTAAGCTACAACACAACACAGGCTGGATATGACAATCCTTATGTGATTTTACATGTCATCTTGTATATATGCAATCCTGGAATTTCCCTGTTGTGGGACTAATAAAGGCTTATCTTATCTTATATGTTTGGAGTATTTCTTCCTTTAGTTTTTGTTTAAATTGTCCAAGCGTTGTACATGATTTTAATTCAGGTCCAAAATCGTTCCACAGTCTGACTCCTTGCACTGAAACACCTTGTTGCTTGGTGGTAGTTCTCACTGAAGGTTTTTGAAATATACATGTTCCTCTGAAATGATATTGTTTCTCCCTTATTTGGAACAACTTTTGGATATTTGTGGGCAGTGATAGATTCTTCACTTTAAACATTATTATTGCAGTTTTAAAGTCAACCAGATCTTTCAACTTGAGAGCTTTTAATTTAAGAAAAAGTGGGTTTGTTGGTTCCCTGTAAGCTGCTTTGTTTATTATTCTAATAGCTCTCTTCTGAAGCATAAAGAGTGGATATATGTTTGTTTTATATGTATTTCCCCATACTTCATTACAATATGTCATGTATGGGAGTATTAATGAATGATACAAGGTATATAGTGTGGGTTGATTCAGCAAATATTTCACTCTGTGTAGTATTGCAATTGATTTGGATATTTTACCTTTAATATAATTAATATGTGACTTCCAACACAGTTTATTATCAATTATTACTCCAAGAAATTTAGTTTCAGATACCCTTTCAATCTCTACACCATTTACACTGAGTTTAGATACTAAGTTGTTGTGATGGTTGTTAAAGACTATAAATTTTGTCTTACTTAAATTGAGCGTTAATTTGTTTGAATCAAACCACAGTTTAAGCTTTCCTAATTCCTTTCCGAGTGTATCCAGAAGATGTTTCAAATTGTTTCCACTGCATAATAGATTGGTGTCAGCGGCAAACAATATTAAGTCCATTTTTTCTGAAACTTTACATATATCATTTATATACATATTGAATAACAATGGCCCCAAAACTGAACCCTGTGGGACTCCACAAGTAACCTTCAGTAACTGTGAGTTTTTGTTACCAACACATACATACTGATATCTATTCTTTAAGTAACCATTTAACCAGGACAGTGCTACCCCTCTAATACCACAATTTTGTAGTTTCTTTAATAATAAATTATGATCCACTGTATCAAATGCTTTTTTAAGATTCAGGAATACCCCAACTGAATACTCTTTATTTTCAATGGCAGTTGATATTTTTTCTATAAATTCCATTAGAGCAAATGCAGTTGTCCTCTTGTGTCTGAACCCATATTGCTGCTCACACAATAAATTATTCTTCAGTATGAAGTTGTCAATTCTCTCATAGAATATTTTTTCAAGTATCTTGGAAAATTGCAGCAATAGTGAAATTGGTCTATAGTTTGAGAATTCCCCTCTGTCACCCGTCTTGCATATCGGAATTACTTTAGCTGTTTTCATTGCATTGGGAAATATACCTGTTTGGAGAGACAGGTTACAGATATAGATAGATAGATTAGTTTATTTGACAGGGACAGTGCAATAAACATAGACAATTAATCAATGACAATCAATCTGATGTGTTGCACATAGAGTGTATAGCTATTAGCTAATTTGCAACTCTTGTCCCTGGATGGGCTTTAGAAAAGAGAATCAAGTAAATAAAATAAAAAAAAAAATAAAAAATTACACAATAACCACATACATCAATGCAAAAAAGATTATAAATACACAATTATAAACATTATAAATATTATAAATGCACAAATATAACCAACTCTTGTCCCTGGATGGGCTTTAGAAAAGAGAAAAAAGAAAAAAAAATACACAATAACCACATACATCAATGCAAAAAAGATTATAAATACACAATTATAAATATTATAAATATTATAAATATTATAAATACACAAATATAACAACCTGAGTCACATTTGCCTATTTCAGGCCTCCCTCCCTCCGTCACTTACTATAAACAAACACATTCATTCCTTCCCTTCATTCACTCTCACCTTGCAGACAATCAATTCATACATGAGTACATTCTTGTTTATTTTTCAGCCAGTTTTTAACCTTTTTAGTGAATGTTTTAAAGTCTGTTATTATTTATTTACATTTGGCATTGTGTTCCAGATGTGACTGCCCTTTATAGAGAAAGCTGTTTGTCCAAATGTGGTTCTGCGGTGGAATATTTTACAGTTGTTGTTAACAGAACTCCTGGTGGCTCTGCTGCTGTCCTGTCTTTGGACGAAACCAGCAAGTGGCTCGGGTGCTGATTTATGGAAACATTTGAACGTTAATTTCAGAAAACAGAGGTCAATGAAGCTCTCAAAACTCAATAGGTTGTATTTTTTTAAAACATTACAGTGATGCCACCTAATGGGCTTTTTGTCCAAGATTTTAGGGTTGATTATATAATGAACCTATATGTCTTATTGTGGAAGGGGCTGCTTGAGCCCAGACTGTCAAACAGTATGATATATGAGAAAAAACCATAGAATGCATATACAGTACAGCTGCTTCGTAAGGTATGTAATATCTAATTAATTTAAAGCAGTTCAGATTTTTTTTTACTGTTTTTGAAATTTTCTTTATATACGTCAGTGGTTTCACTAAGCATTCAATAATAGTTTTGACTAAGAGCATGTCAATACCATTACAGTCCACAGATGTTTTACTTTTAAATGATTTAGCAATTTCAATGACCTCTCTCTCGTCTGTGTTCTTTATGAAAATGGAGTCTTTTATAGCAGTGTTATTGCTTATTGTATCACCTGTAGGCGCCGTAATGGGTATTTCTCGAGCCAAATTAGGACCAATGTTAACAAAAAAGTTATTAAATTCATCTGCAGGTGAAGCTGCATTCACACTCTGAGTTGTTTTATTTTTTGAAAAATCGGTTGGGTAGCTTGTATTTCTGCTTTTATTTCCAAGAATACTGTTAAGTATTGTCCATGTATTTTTAATATTGTCTCTGTTTTTCTCCAGTTCTTTACTGTAATAGTCTCTCTTACTACATCTTATTGTATATGTTAACTTATTTTTGTATGTTTTATGCCGATGTCTGATACATAGACTTCTGTCCAGTCTTGCTTCAGCAAGTCCTCTTTAAAAGAACTGATTGCATTTGGTGATTTGTATCTGAACGATTTTAAATTTTTTTCTGTATTGGCCCCGTGTGGCCATGGATACCTTCACCTGATAGGAAACAGCTGGACAACACTGTCTGTCTCTGTAGACCAATGTGTCCAAATAGCAGCAGCAGATCAGCCATCATTGCTGTGGTGAAGAGAAACTCCAGCATGACACCAGCTGTCCTATAGCTCTACACTTTCCTTTCATCTTCTTTTCATTTAACATCACTCATTTTTTGAACAATAATAACAAGGGTCCAGCAGCAGTGGATCCACCTTTTATTGAACTCAATATTATTTTCAACCCATTCATCATCAAATGATTTCTTCTAGTGTGTGATATATCTGTTGCAGCTGATGTTAGTGAGGAGAAAATGATGTTCGTAAATGACAATCAACATGGAAGAATCTGTTGATGGAAATGTGAGAAGTGAACAGGACATTAGTTTATGTCTTTAATGCATTTTAACAAGAAAATGATGACAGCAGTTTGATTCAAAATGACATTGATGATCAAATAACAGTTTATCTTCGTTTTAATGAAAAGTTTAATCCAGGTCACCTTAGAAATAATCTTAGATGAATGAAAATTAAACACAATGAAGCCTCCTTGGTTCCATGTTCAGGGGTGGACTTAGTCCATTTGGGGCCCAAGGCAAAGACAGAAATGGGGCCCTACTTTTTTTTGTTCTGTACTTTCTTTTCAGCCCTGATTGAAATCCTCCCTGAAACTTCTAGACCTCAGAAGTCTTCAAATGATAACATCATTCAGGCATCAGGAAATACATCTGTAGAAAAACAACGAAAGTGAACAAATTGACTGTAGACTCTTGTCTATTATAAAACAACAACAATTCACGTGGAAGATATGTTGGTTGTTCACACTTACCAGTCCCTCCAGGATTTCACCATATTGTGATCGCACTAATTCACACGAAATCAGGCCATCACTTCCTCTTTTGAGTGACCTTGAAACTTTGTCCAATCACTGCAACGTTCCCACAATTTTGGCCAATCCTCATCAACCTCCACCAAGTTCACCAATCGGATTTGTCTCTGAGTAGCACTCAAACACTCCGTTTAACCAATCAAATGTGCCGCTGCACTGCGCTCACTTCCGTTTACAGTGATTATTAATGGAACACATCAGCAACAAACAGAGTGTGTGATTTAAAAAAAAAACCCCAGTCCTATACCGTCCCTTCCTCCGCCTCTCCCCGCCCGCTGGTGGACGTCTCCTCACATCTCTGCCTTGACCGTGTGTACAAAGTGCCAGGTTTGTGTTGATAAAAGTCCACCTTCCTGAAAAGCACCCCATTGCGGGAAACATGTATGAGGAGAGACACCGTAAAATCACAAACCAATGAGCAAATCTAACACTACAGCCAGTGTTGTACCATTTTATCCATCTTTAGAGGTAAAATCAGCTTGAAAGCTGTGACTCTCCCGTCTGGACATGGACCAACGCACCCCCGGTAAATTCCCAAGGAGAGACCCTCCTCCCGGTAAAGGAAAGATGAGTATCTGATGAGACAGGTGTGTGTCAAGGCATGCAGCAGACAGACAGACAGGTAGGAGTCAGGCAGAGAAAGAGAGAGAATATCCAGTCATTTTTTCAGAAAAACACAGACTTGGATAGACAATACAGAACAACAGAATAAATTATTTCTTTTTTTCTCTGTGCTCGGGATAGAGTGGTTGGGGACCGCTGTGGTTAGGGAGTTTTCAAATGAAGCTGCTGCCATGATTTCCAAATCTAAGTAGACGGTTATGCTGTTTATTCCATTTTGCTACAATGCTCCACACTTTGTATATATATTTATATATTTATGTGTATGTATGTATATCTACTGCTCTTATTTATATCTTCCGTATCTTCTTAATTGTTGCTCTGAGTGTTGCTATCCCTGTGCTGTTGAAATCCTGGAATTTCCCCATTGTGGGACTAATAAAGGCTTATCTTATCTTATCTTATCTTATTAAAATCTCCAATGAGTATCAGCCTGTCATCAGTTGGTACACGCCTGATAGTCTCACATAAATCACTGTAGAATTCTTCCTTCACCTCCTCTGTGTTGGTCATTGTTGGGGCATATACACTGATGAGTGTGGCATACATCTTCCACTGTAGTGGGAGTCTCATAGTCATTATCCTGTCGTTGATTGGCACCGGTTCCTCATCAAGCATTGCTGCTATCTCCTTTCTAACTGCAAAGCCCACTTCTGCTTCTCTCCTTTCTTGACTTGATCTCCCACTCCAAAAGAAGATGTACCCATGGTCTTCCAAGCTGTCATATCCAGGCAATCTTGTTTCACTAAATGCAGCTATGTCTACATTGTACCTGTTCATTTCCAGGGCCACAAGCATGGTCTGTCTTTCTGGGTGCTGTGATGTTGTTCTGTCCAACAGAGTGTGTACATTCCATTCTGCTACACACAAGGCTGCTGTTTTCCTCTTCTTTTGTCTTCCTGCTCCTAGCTTACTTTTCACTGCCTGTGGGAATGTGAATATATGGGTGTCTATAATGCATGTATATAGATAGATTTGTATGTCAATATCTGTGCATGTACAGTGGTGTGAAAAAGTGTTTGCCCCCTTTCTGATTTCTCATTTTTTTGTATGTTTGTCACACTTAAATCTTTCAGATCATCAAACATATTTAAATATGAGACAAAGATAACACAAGTTAACACAAAATGCAGTTTTTAAATGAAGGTGTTTGTTATTAAGGATAAAAAAAAAAAAAATATCCAAACCTACATGGCTCTGTGTGAAAAAGTGATTGTCCCCTAAGCCTAATAACTGGTTGGGCCACCCTCAGCAGCAACAACTGCAATCAAGCATTTGTGATAACTGGCAATGAGTCTTTTACCGTGCTGTGGAGGAATTTTGGCCCACTCATCTTTGAAGAATTATTGTAATTCAGCCATATTGGAGGATTTTCCTGCATGAACCACCTTTTAAAGATCATGCCACAGCATCTCAATCGAATTCAGGTCAGGACTTTGACAAGGCCACTCAAAAGTCTTCATTTTGTTTTTCTTAAGCCATTCAAAGGTGGACTTGCCGGTGTGTTTTGGATCATTGTCCTGCTGCAGAACCCAAGTACGCTTAAGCTTGAGGTCACATACAGATGACCGGACATTCTCCTTCAGGATTTTTTGGTAGACAGCAGAATTCATGGTTCCATTTACCACAGCAAGTCTTCCAGGTCCTGAAGCAGCAAAAAAGCCAAAGACTATCACGCTACCACCACCATATTTTTCTGTTGGTATGATGCTCCTTTTCTGAATGCTGTTACTTTTACGCCGGATGTAATGGAACACACACCTTCTAAAAAGTTCAACTTTTTTCTCGTCAGTCCACAGAGCATTTTCACAAAAGTCTTGGAGATCATCAAGATGTTTTCTGGAAAAAATGAGACGAGCCTTTATGTTGCTTTTGCTCAGCAGTGGTTTTTGTCTTAAAACTCTGCCATGCAGGCCTTTTTTGTCCAGTCTCTTTGTTATAGTGGGGTCATGAACACTGGCCTTAACTGAGGCAAGTGAGGCCTGCAGTTCATTGGATGTTGTTGTGGGGTCTTTTGACCTCTTGGATGAGTCATTTCTGTGCTCTTGGAGTAATTTTGTTCAGTTGGTCACTCCTGGGAAGGTTCACCACTATTCCATTGCCATTGGTGGATAATGGGTCTCACTGTGGTTTGCTGGAGTCCCAAGCTTTAGAAATGACATTATAACCTTTTCCATGCTGATAGATCTCAGTTACTTTGTTTCTCATTTGTTCCTGAATTTCTTTGAATGGCAGCATGATGTCTAGCTTTTGAGGATCTTTTAATCTCTTTCACTTTGTCAGGCAGGTCCTATTTAAGTGATTTCTTGATTGAGAACAGGTGTGGCAGTAATCAGGCCTGGGTGTGGCTAGAGAAATTGAACTTAGCTTTCCAAAGATGTGATAAACCACAGTTTTTTCAATTTTCCTGTATGTCCTGCACGTATAGTTGAATTGACAATGAAATCTTTGAATCTTGAAACTTAATTTATGTTTTAACAGGGGGCCAATCACTTTTTAACACAGGGCCATTTAGGATTGGATTTTTTTTTTTTTTTACCCTTAATAATTAACACTGTGGGTGATCCCCACAGCCTACTGGGACAATTAGAGCGCTCAGCTGGAGCAATTAGCAGAACAGTGAGATGTATGGACTGATATCAATAGGCAGCCTCTCTTTGTCTAGTTCCGGCGCCAGTAATCCTGCTATTGATATGCGTGACTCTAATGCAAATGTCCATGCCTTGCTGCAGGTTACTGTGATGCTAATGTGCCATGCATGCATTGTCTAGCTGGGTATATAAGTCAACCATATCGCTTGCTCTCTCTCTTACTGCTTTTTGATCACACGCATTGCCTGTTTGCTGACTAGAGACACTAGGCTCGCTCCAGCGTGCTCTCACAGCACAGGGGCGAGCCTCGTGATGGAGGATGAATAAAACACCCTTTTAAACTTCAGTTCGCCGTGCCTGCACTTATTCCGTGCCTCCACATCAGGGTTCTCTTATTTTCATCCGCCACAACACCACCATTTAAAAACTGCATTTTATGTTTACTTGTGTTATCTTTGTCTAATATTTCAATTTTTTCATGATCTGAAACATTTAAGTGTGATAAACACACAAAGAAATGAGAAATCAGGAAGGGGGCAAACACTTTTTCACACCACTGTAGGTATCATATATGTAGTTACGTGTTAGTGGGTATTGTGAGTTGCACTTCAGGAGGAATAATTAGTCTGATGGGATGGTAAAGGGGGAGGATCTAAATCAGTTTTCCTTCTCCCTCCTCCTTTCCGGACTGATAATTCATGGTGTGTTGGTTCGGGCTAAATTTATAATGTTTCTTTCATTTTTGTTTTGTTTTTCATGTTTGAAATAAATGTTCTAAACTAAACAAAACTGAACTATGTGTTGGCGATTATGTTAAATGGATGACATGTGTCATAACTCTGGCTCTCACGAGCCAGAAAGGAGATGCGAGGGTGACCAGTGAGTTAGCGTAATTTATTAACATGAACACACAACGTACAAAAGACAAAGTAAAGAGCCGCGTGGGGCTAAAACACACACGCTACACTAGATAACGAACAGCAAAGTAAAGAGCCACGTGGGGCTAAAATACACACAGAACTAAAGAAAACATACAACCCAGGGAGGAAGGCTAGAGAAGCGGCGAGGGAAAAAACACTCGCCGAGTCGCAGCACTTACTTTGGGGGAAGCGCCGAGGTAACGGCGAACTGTAGCTAGACGGAGGAGCTAACAGTCGTGGAAACACAAGACACGTCTTTCCATAGCGAGGTCGCAGCGACGAGTAACTCTCGGCTGCTCGCTTAAGTGGGGGAGATGATTGATGATAGGAGACAGCTGTCCCAGCGCAGCTGAACTAGACAGCTGGCAATCAGCTGGGCGCTGTCAAAGAACGGGCCTTGGAAGACCCGGCACGGACTACCACGGAGCAGGAGCGACACTGGACAACCTGAACGCAGAGAAAGATAGCGTTCAGGTCGTGACAAGATGACTGTCTTAAATATTCCTGGATTTTATGAAAATGTCCATCCAAACTGCTGCTGTCCAAGTGAATAATGGATAATCTCTGTTCTGTCTTGATGTCCAGGTTGAAATGTTGATCTGAATAATAGCAGCAGTTATCATTCAAACTGGAGAAAAAGTTGTTTTCAGGGTCAATATTAGATTCCATGTCCTCTGAGTTCTTTTCAGTGTATTCAGATGTTTTCAGTTCTAGGTTAACAGAATCAACAATCCTCTGTAGGAAATTATCTCCAAATGTCTTTTTTTTCAAATTATCCATCACAGAAAAGAAAAGAACAAACTAAAAAATGAATCATAAACACAATAAATCAACTGATAAATGCCATGTTAATCATACAAAATAAGAACAGCAATAGCTAATCAGAGCCCCTTACATAGGAAGTCATTTGTATTTATCCAATTATTTTATCTTTCTTATTTGTAGAGCATTTGATTTTTTCTTTTTCTTTTACCCAAATTTTGGAGTTCCATACCCATGTAGCAAATTTTTTTAAGCTTCCTTAATTGACTCAATTTTGCCAGCAAAATTGGCTTTTTTTTTGTGTTAAATGATCATTTAAGTAGACATTTGTTCCTTTCAGCTGTGTTTCTTTTCTTAACAACTCTTTTTTTGTGTGTTTTTGACTGGATAACCTCAGTATAATCAGAGGTTTGGCCTTTGTATTCTTCTGTGTGACAAGCAGAAATGGAGTCATTGTGAATATTGATACCTTTGCTTTGTAAAAAAGAAGCACTTGTTCTTCAAGCAACTGGAGTTCCTCAGAAGGGGCGTCCTCTCCACAAATGTCACTAGTCGCAGAGACAACTCGAGCATTGGAGTGGTGTTTTACATCCAAGCCTGAAATTATATCATCTTTCCTAGAATATTGCTCTAGATCATCCACTCTCTGTTCAAGAGCCAGAATACGTTTGGCTTGTTCTTTAATTAGGGCTTTAAGTTCTTTTATTTCTTCCACGAGTCCAGACAGCTTTGAAAGTTCATTAGACATAAAGTTGATTTATTTATTTTTTTTATTTCCTCCAATTCCTCTTCAAGTTTTTCAGTTTTCACACTTTTCTGAGGAGGGGCCATTGTTATTGGTGGAGCCTGTTCTCAGCCTCGTGGCTCTGCTGCTGATGGTGGAGATCGGAATCAGCCCAATATCAAGGCAGGCGACCAATGTGGGTGATGGAGCCCCAGCTCAGTCCGATTGCTGCCAAGCCACTGCTGGTGCTGGGCTTGGGCCCACGCCCAGCAGCCAGTCCTGATGGTTGGTGAGTAGCCTGGCTGGTGCTTCTGGCTGGTGATGGAGCCTTGGCCAGTCCCGTGGCTGATGGTGTAGGCCGAGCTGGGCCCATGACTGATGATGAAGTCCTGGCTTGGCCCAGTGCCACTGAACTACCACCAGTGCCAGGCCAATACTCTGGCTCAGAGCCCTGGCCTGGGCCTGGCGGCCGACAACGTACCCTGAATTTGGCCTAGTGGATGTTGAACAACCGCTGGTGCTAGGCCTGGGCTACGGCTTTGTCAAAAGTCCTGTTGGACTTAGCGGCAACCTGCTGCTGATCAGATGTGAATGAAGAAAATTAATTTTCTCCTGTTTTCTCCTCAGTCTTCTCTCTGGTCCCTTCTGGGCTTTCTGCACTATCACTTCTTCCAGATTGACACAGTGCAGAACAAGCCTTCCAGGTGTAAAGTCCACTTTTAAGTGGAGACAGCCTTGCAGAAACATCCCCAGAGAAACCAAGAAATGTCTGTCTCTGTCTATACCTTTAGCTTAGCTTAGCCGTTGATCGCAGACGAAGACTTGTCTCCAGGGAGCTTCATCGCGGTCAGCTTCGGGGTGCGCAGCACATCTGGTTTGATTCCCAGAGATTAGGATACCATTAGGAGACCATGTACATGCAATTCACTAGCGGATGCTTTTTTTTGGAAAATACCATGCCCACTCGGTGCCCTGGCCAGCCCGCAAATGGACGCCTTATTATGCCGCCTGAGGGACTGAAGGTCATTCAGGACTTTCAGTGTTGGTTTATGGCCGATCTGCTTACATGTAGAAATGTCTCCAGATTCTCTGAATATTTGAGGATATTATGCACTGTAGATGATGAAATCCCTAAATTTCTGTCAATTATAAGTTGAAAAACGTTGTTCTTAAACTGTTGGACTATTAGCCCACACAGTTGATGACAAAGTGGTGAACCTCACCCATCCTTGGTTGTTAATAACTGAGCCTTTCAGGATGCTCCTTTTATACCGAATCAGGACACTCGCCTGTTTCCAACTAATGTGTTCACCTGTGGAATGTTCCAGAAAGGTGTTTTTGAGCATTCCTCAACTTTCCCAGTTTTTTGTTGCCCCTGTCCCAGCTTAGAAGGAACATGTTGCAGGAATCAAATTCAAAATGAGTGAATGTTTGCAACAAAACAATAAAGTTTATTGGTTTCAACATTAAATATCTTTGTCATGTATTCAGTTGAATATAGGTTGAAAAGTATTTTTAAATTATATTTTGTTTTTATTTGTTTTACACAACGTCCCAACTTCACTGGAATTGGGGTGGTAAAAATAAAAAAAAAATAAAAGTCTGGGACATCTAATAGGTGAGCTGGATAAACAAAATATGAAAACCCTTCAGTTTTAGACAGAAGTGTTCTACCTTTCAGGGATAAATCTCCCATCAGACACCGATTAAATTCAATTCTAATCTATTTGGAATTAAATTCAATTTCAATTCAAATTTATTTATATAGTGGAATTTCAAAACAACAGTCATCTCATAGCACTTTCAACTGTAGGGGAAAGCCCAACAATTACAGAAAGATCCCAGCAATGAGGCGATCCCCTGTGAGCAGCACTTGGTGACGGTGGGGTGGGGTGGGGACTCCCTTTTAACAGGAAGAAACCTCCAGCAGAACCAGGCTCATGGGGTGAGGGGATTAGAGAAGAAGAAGAAAAGAACAGACATGTAGAGAGAAAACAACACAATGGGGACTCAATCTATGGGAGAGAACAAACAGATATTAAAGACCAGCAAAAATATTTCATTGAGAGTTAAGAAAGGAGTGAAGCCCAGTGCATTATTGGAGGTCCCCCGGCTGTCTAAACCTATTAGCAGCATAACTAAGGGAGGGTTCAGAGGCACATGATCCCTCCCTAATTATAGGCTATATTGTGGAAATGTGAAAATGACGAGGCAGAGTTTATCTCACGAGTCAGGTTTATTCACATCTTCCAACATCAGCAAAGCAGAAAGAGGAAAAACACAGAAGCATTCGTCCTTTATATACCAGGACTCTCTCAGTTCACAGTCACATTGCATTTCAATCACAAGTAACAATGCATCTACTCTTTGATCCTATAACCTCCTTTTCATAGTCTTCGGCACACCTGGAAATCCCCCAAGGCCGTCTCTTGCATACCAAAGGCTAAACTTTCACATCCTCCTGTTATCTCCAAGGAGACTCAGTTCTTTGTTCTAATCTGAGATGTGAGGCCTAAAGCGATACATATGTGTCCCACATGACCCCCCCAAACATCTAAGATGGAACAACAGAATAACAGTCTGCATGTCATGATAAAATCATTACACATCAACCCACGTGCTGCTTGGGCCTCAGCCTCCTCCCGTATCTGCTGTAAGCGGGCTTCACCACTTCTGCGGCGCCATCATGCTGAGGGGCTGCTGTCTGGGGGTGAAAACTGTTTGTCAGTCCCTGTGGGTGTTCTGGGGAATTTCCCCGAGGGGGTATGCTGCGCTTTGGAGCCCTGGCCAACAGCACATCCTCGTCCGCCACAACAAAGGCGGGTTTGAGCCTGTTAATGCCAATCTTTTCCTTCCTGCCCCCCAAATCTAGCAAAAAATGCTTGTCCCCTGTTCCAGCTCTCTAAATGGTCCATCATAAGGTGGCCGCAGCGGTGGGCGATGAGCATCGTGTCTGACAAAAACAAACTCAGCGTTTTTCAAAGTCCTAGGTACAAAAACGCGCGGAAAAACTGTGGTGAACGGGGCCAGGCAGCGTGCCCGATTCCGTGCTACGCTGCAACAGCTGAGACGGGGAGCTATCTGGCACAGAATTATCTGGAAGAAACTCCCCGGGCAGCCGAAGTGGCTGCGCAGAAACTAGCTCAGCCGGGGAGGCTTCTAAGTCCTCTTTAGGTGCAGAACGCAACCCCAATAAAACCCACGGTAGCTTGTCTACCCAATTTGCATCCGTCAGTGACGCGCTGAGGGCCGCTTTCAATGACCTACGAAAACGCTCGCATAACCCATTAGCCTGCGGATTGTACGCGGTTGTGCGGTGAATTGTGACACCCAGGCTGCGGGCCATTGTTGACCAAAGTTCGGAAACAAATTGAGGGCCTCTGTCAGACGTAATGTCCGACGGGACTCCAAAACGCGCCACCCACGCAGTTAAAAATGCGCGCGCCACCTCTTCGGCTGTGGTTGACGCCAGTGGAACCACTTCCGGCCAGCGCATGGTGCGGTCCACCATTGTCAGAAGGTGTGCGCACCCCTGTGATGGCGGAAGGGGCCTACGAGGTCCACGTGAACATGATCAAACCTCTTAGCCGGGATGTGAAACTGCTCCAAGGGAGCTCTCGTGTGTTTGTGTACCTTGGCTCGTTGACACGCCATGCAGGCTGCTGCCCACTCCTTATAATAGAGTCATTTTGGGGGGTTTCGTGACCAACCTCCCAGGACCTTTTTTTCTCACTGGATTTAGCATTCTAGACCCATTTAATGAAAATAAGCTCCCATGTACCTCCCAAAAATTACGGGAAACCTTTTTTTTTGCCCAAAATTCAAAATGGCCGCCAAAATGCATACCACCACCTATATCTCAGTAACTAATTCAGCTAGGAGTTTGATTTTGGTGTCTAGACATAGGTTTTGGGGTCAAGCATTCCATTAATGCTATTAGTTTACTTGTGAAACAAACCCATCACGATGAAATCCGATATGGCCGCCAATATGGCCACCGATTAACATTTTTTTTGTTTCTTGACTACTAAGGCACCTAGAAAGCTGATGTTGGTGTCAAAACAGAGGTTTAAGGGGTCATACTATCTGTTTATTCCAATAAAAGTGTGTTTAAATGATTACATAATCGAGAAATCCAAGATGGCGGCCGGCTGTCATTTTCACATGCAATGGACTTTTTCATATCCGTCACCAAATGAGCTAAAAATGTCAAATGAGGTATCCTTACATTCATTTTAATATTATTAGAAAGCTCCTGCATTGATTCAGTGATTTCACTGAGGAACACTTGGGTAATCCAATCCAATGCTGGACCGGAGCCTCTTCGGTGAAAAGAGAGAAGCAGATGGAGATGGATCCCCCTGAACTGATTGATTGTCTCTTTCAAGATCTACCTCTAATTTATGCTTACGTTTCTCGGCTTGAGATAGACAACGCTTGTTAGATAACGTGGTGTAACATGTCTGGTGCATATAATGCCCTTTTGGCCCTTTGGCCCAATCAATATTCCCACATTGAAACCGATCAAGTCCTTTCCATCGTAGAGTTTTTTCACAAATTGAATTCCATTTTTGGTCCTTGGTATTATCCAAAGAGTCACTTTTGGTACATGGTTGACCACAACGTAGAATGCATTCGTATTCACCGGAAGACGTTGATGGTAATTCATCGTTGTCACTTGCAGTATCCATTTTATCCCTCACTTTATATGAATAAATGTCTGAAAACAAAAACAAATTTGTCATTATCAGAACAGAGGAGAGAAAAAGGAGGGATGACAAGACCTAGAGTCAAAGGCCCTTGTACTGTCTACTGTCATTACGGTAGCATTAAGCAAGCAGCATGGTCAATATGCTAACATTACCTGACTATACAGTATGGAACAAGATTCAGAATTCTAACCTCTCCAGATAAGTTTAAAGCTAAATTTATACATACCTGGCAACCTTGGTTAAATTGGAAAGATTAGGACTACATATTATGGCAGGCACAGACGTTACAAAATCACTGCATCCTCTCTCTTGCTATGCAAAAAGGAATCAATGAATCAAGCATAGGATTCCGGGAATCCTAAGGGGATTACCCAAGTGTTCCTCAGTGAAATCACTGAATCAATGCAGGAGCTTTCTAATAATTATTAAAAATGATGTAAGGATACCTCATTTGACATTTTTAGCTCATTGGTGACAGATATGAAAAAGTCCATTGCATGTGAAAATGACAGCCAGTCGCCATCTTGGATTTCTCGATTATGTAATCATTTAAACACACTTTTATTGGAATAAACAGATAGTATGACCCCTTAAATCTCTGTTTTGACACCAACATCAGCTTTCTAGGTGCCTTAGTAGTCAAGAAACAAAAAAAATGTTAATCGGTGGCCATATTGGCGGCCATATCGGATTTCATCGTGATGGGTTTGTTTCACAAGTAAACTAATAGCATTAATGGAATGCTTGACCCCAAAAACCTATGTCTAGACACCAAAATCAACCTCCTAGCTGAATTGAGGTTACTGAGATATAGGTGGTGGTATGCATTTTGGCTGCCATTTTGAATTTTGGGCAAAAAAAAGGTTTCCCGTAATTTTTGGGAGGTACAGTGGAGCTTATTTCATTAAAATGGGTCTAGAATGCTAAATCCAGTGAGAAAAAAAGGTCCTGGGAGGTTGGTCACGAAACCCCCAAAAATGACTCTACTATTAACTTGTTTGCGCAGGCTCGGCCATACAAATTTCTCTCCTACCATTTTGACCGACGCGCGCACTCCTGGGTGAGACAGAGAATGAATCGAGTCAAAAACGTGGCGGCGCCACGCGGCCGGTACCACAGGACGCGGTCGTCCAGTGGAGACGTCGCAGATTAGGGGGGGCATACCGTCTTGCAGCACCCTGTTCTCCAGCCTTAACCCTGTTGGTCCAGACTGGAGCGCGTGCACTTCCGCGTCGCTAGCCTGATCCGCGGCCATGGCTGCATAATCTATCCCTACGCGGACTGGGGCCGCCACGGCGCGCGAGAGGCAGTCTGCCACTACATTAAGTTTACCCCGCCACATGCTGAATATCGGTAGTAAACTCTGAGATCGCGGCCAGCTGTCTCTGCTGCCGGCCTGACCACGGTTCTGAAACCTTGGCCATCGTGAAAGTCAGCGGCTTGTGGTCAACAAACGCGGTGAAACGGCGTCCTTCCAGCCAGAACTGGAAGTGGCGAATGGCCAAATGGAGAGCTAACAACTCCCTGTCAAACGCGCTGTATTCACGTTCACTAGTCCTGCTGAAAAAGGCGAGCGGCTGCCAAGCCCCGGCTACATGCTGCTCCACGACCGCCCCTATAGCCACATCTGACGCATCAGTAGTGAGCGCTATGTGGGCCGTTGGGTCCTGATGCGCCAACAACGCAGCATTGGCCAGGGCTGCCTTGACTTCCGAGAACGCTCGCTCTCGCTCCGGGGACCATTCGATTTTATTCGCGGGTTTTTGTTTTTTGAGCGCGGCGTACAGTGGTTGCATAAGCTGCGCTGCGCGGGGGAGGAAACGATTATAAAAATTCACCATTCCCAAAAACTCCTGTAACGCCCTGACCGTTTGTGGCTGGGGAAAATTTGTTACCGCGCGCACTTTGTCAGGTAGCGGAACCGCCCCTTCTGGAGAGACGCGATGCCCCAAAAGATCAATCTGCGCCACCCCGAACTGACACTTTGCTGGGTTGATTATTAAACCATGCTCTCCCAACCTCTGGAAAACTGCCGTGAGGTGGTTTTCGTGTTCGTCTTCGGACGAGCTGGCTACTAAGATGTCGTCCAGGTAGACGAATACGAAAGGGAGATCGCGCAGCACCGCGTCCATCATGCGTTGGAATGTCTGCACAGCGCCTTTAAGCCCAAATGGCATGCGCAAAAACTCGAATAGACCAAACGGAGTTATTACCGCTGTTCTGGGTATGTCCTCAGCGTGCACTGGGACTTGGTGGTAACCGTGGACCAAGTCTATCTTAGAAAAAACGCGCGCCCCCGCCAAATAAACGGAAAAATCTTGGATATGGGCGATTGGGTAGCGGTCGTGCGCTGTGGCGTTGTTCAACCTGCGGAAATCTCCGCAAGGTCGCCACGAGCCGTCAGCTTTCGGGACCGTGTGAAGCGGGGAAGCCCATGGGCTGTTAGAACGCCTGATGATGCCCAACCTTTCCAGGTTGGCGAACTCCTCGCGCGCTATGGTCAGTTTAGCTGCATCCAAGCGCCGGGCTTTTGCAAAAACGGGCGGGCCGGTGGTAGTAATAAAATGTTCCACCCCGTGTTTAGCGACGGCTGCTGAAAATGTGGAAACCGTGAGTGCTGAGAACTGAGTGAGCAGTGTGTGGAACTTACCGCTTGCAGCTGTGACATTGGCTTGTGCTGTTGGCGGGGCCACTCGGGCTGTACAGGGAATAGAATTGAAAGAAAGTGCATTAACCAGGCGCCTATTAGCGAGATCAACCAACAAACCATGTGAGCACAGAAAATCAGCCCCCAACATATTGAAATTCACTGCTGCTATGACAAAAGTCCACTCGAATGTACAGCCGTGTAAAGACAGAAGCAGAGTCCTCTCACCAAAGGTCTTAATCTCCGAGCTGTTCGCTGCTGCCACCCCGGGACCTCTGGAAACTGCCAGCCGGTCAGCGGAGGAAGGTGTGATGAAACTCAACTGGGAGCCTGTGTCCACGAGGAAATGCCTCCCCGAGCGTGCATCCTTCAAGTAGAGCAGCTTGTTCTCCTCCCCGAGGGTCGCAGCTGCTACCGACCCCCGGTCTTGGCATTTCCTGAGCGCTTGAATTGGCATGGTGGTATACATTTGCGTGCCTTCTCTGCAAAGCGGCGATGGTAGAAACAGAGGGTGTCTCCTCCGCAATCCTTGGCCCCCGCCGCCACCGTCGTCAGTGATTCTGCTACCGCCGTCTCTGGCCCCCCGCCATCTCCGGCCGCCGCGCCGAACTCCGTCGCTGCTGCGGTGGCCGCGCGCTGTTTGCTGGCGTTGAGAATCTGATGCGCCTCCTGGGCCAGCGCGGGGAAGTCCCGCTGGGCCAACAACGGCGAACTGGCCAGGGCCGCTCTCGTGGTCAACGGTAGGGTCCTGAGGAAAATGTGGGTGAAGATGAAGTTGTCATCGTCTGAGCCCCTCAACCTCAGCATGTTCTCCATCAGGTCAATGGACGTGCCATCTCCCAAGTCGTTCAGAGCCAGGAGCCTCTCCGCTCCTCTCCCTTGACTGAGAGAGGTGAAACGCTGGATAAGCGCAAGCCTTCAACCCGCCGTATTTGTCGTTGGCCAGTGGCTGCTCCAATAGGCTCTCCACATGCCGAGCCGTGCGGTTGTCGAGCTTTGCAATCACATGGTAGAACTTCATGTCATCTACCGTTATCCCCCGGAGGGCAAACTGTGCTTTGACCAAGTGGAACCAGGAGCACGGGTTGTCCTGCCAAAAGTCCGGTAGCTGGACCGTAGCGGCATACGCTTGGCTGGGAGCTCCTGACGCGGCTGGCCCGGGGGAATTTCTTTCATCCATGATACGTCTTAGGGTCACCAGTGTGGAAATGTGAAAATGACGAGGCAGAGTTTATCTCACGAGTCAGGTTTATTCACATCTTCCAACATCAGCAAAGCAGAAAGAGGAAAAACACAGAAGCATTCGTCCTTTATATACCAGGACTCTCCCAGTTCACAGTCACATTGCATTTCAATCACAAATAACAATGCATCTACTCTTTGATCCTATAACCTCCTTTTCATAGTCTTCGGCCACCCGGAAATCCCCCAAGGCCGTCTCTTGCATACCAAAGGCTAAACCTTTCACATCCTCCTGTTATCTCCAAGGAGACTCAGTTCTTTGTTCTAATCTGAGATGTGAGCCTAAAGCGATACATATGTGTCCCCACAATATCAAAAAAAAAGGTTTTAACCCCTATTCTTAAAGAGATCGAGTCTGACTCCCAAATCCAGATTGGCAGCTGGTTCCACAGGAGAGGAGCTTGATAACTGAAGGCTCTGCCTCCCATTGTACTTTTGGAGATTCTAGGTATTACAGTAATCCAGCATTTTGGGAGTGTAGTGCTCAGTTAGGATAATAGGTAGTATCAGATCTTTTAAATAAAAAGGGGCCTGATTATTTAGAACTTTGTAAGTGAGAAGAAAGATTTTAAATCTAATTCTAAACTCTATGGAAGCCGATGAAGGGAGGCCAGAACCGGAGAGATATGATCTCTCTTTCTAGTACCTGTTAAAACTCTTGTTGCAGCATTTTGGGATTAACTGAAGACTTTTTAAAGATGTTTTAGGAAAACCTGAAAATTAAGAGTTACAATAATCTAATCTAGAGCTAACAAAAGCGTGGATCAGTTTCTCAGCTTCACTCTGAGACAAGATTCTCCTAATCTTGGCAATATTACGCAAATGATAGGCAGTCTTCGAAACAAGTTTTATATGTGAATTAAAAAACAGATCTTGATCAAAAAATAAGTCCAAGGTTCCTCACAGAACTATTCAGAGAAAGAGTAACTGCATTGGGCTGCACGGTGGCGCAGTGGTTAGCACTGCGGCAGCACAGTTTACCCTTGGCCGGGGGATTGTGGGGATCGTGGGATCGTGGGTTTCGATCCCAGCCCCCGACCAACAGTGATCTGTGTGGAGGTTTGCATGTTCTCCCCGTGTATGCGTGGGTTTACCCCGGGATTTCTCCGGTTTCCTCCCACATGCCAAAACATGCAGGTTAGGTTAATTGGAGACTCTAAAGTGGCCCTAGGTGTGAATGTGTGTGTGAATGGTTAAGGGATAGCGCCGTATCGTGGCTGCTTCATCCATCCAGGTAGTGGATGACCCTCAATTTCCCCTCTGGGGATCAATAAAGTATACTAAATCTAAAAAAAAAAAAAAAAAAATCAAAACTAAGAGTTTGATTTGGAAAGGTATTTCTAAGGTCTTTTTGACCAACAAGAATGACTTCAGTCTTATCTGAATTTAATAGCTGAAAATTACAAGGCACCAAAGCTTTGATTTCCTTAAGACAGGCCTCTAACTTGGCTAATTGAATACTATCATCGGGCTTCATTGACAGATATAACTGTGTGGGCCATGTGCATAACAATGCAAATGTATACAGTGCTTTATAATCATGTTGCCTTGCGGAAGCATATATAAAGTAAAAAGAGTAGGGCCTAGTACAGATCTCTGTGGAACTCCGTGATTGAGCTTTGAGTTGGAAGAAAACCCATTATTTACATGAACAACTGGAACCTATCAGATAAATAAGAGGCTAAACCATTGCAACAAAGTTCATGAAGTCCAACATGGTGTTCTAACCTATCAAGTAAATATTATGAACAATAGTATCAAAAGCTGCAACAAGATCTAAAAGTACAAGTACAGAAACAAGTCCATTATCAGAAGCAATCAGGAGGTCATTAGTGACCTTTAATGAAGCTTGTTTCAGTATTATGATGGATTCTAAACCCAGATTGAAACTCTTCAAATAAACCATTTCCCTGTTGTGTAGCAACAACTCTTTCTAAGATTTTTTTTAAATGAAAGGTAGATTAGACATTGGTCAATAGTTAGCTAAAACTCCTTGATCCAGCATTAGCTTTTTAAGTCAGGGTTTAATTACAGCAGTTTTAAAGCCTGCGGTACATGGCCTAAAGTAATGAAGAATGGGAAGAATGCCCGCCCCCTTCTTCAGGGGGCGGCAGTCTCCACCCTGCGCACCTCAGCACTGGCCCTTTCATACTCTGTAGCAGAATATTGTGCCCCTGTCTGGTCCAGGTCATCTTACACACACCATGTAGACACCCAGCTCAACTCAACCATGAGAACTATAACTGGAACAATCCGCTCAACACCACTCCCCTGGCTCTCTGTACTGTCAAACATAGCCCCTCCACACATCCGGCGAGCAGCATTAACTCAAAGGATGCTCCAAAAAGTGTAAAGATTTTCCTCACTTACCAATCCATGCAGATATCTACACCCCACCCACTGGCCCGACTTTCATCCAGACGGCCGAATTAGGAAAAACCCTCCCCCAGCTGACTTTACCATCCAGACAGCTTGGCAAGAGGAATGGGAAACCAAGGAGGTCCCAAACAAACAGCTGGTGATAAACCCCAACCAACAGGTCCCGGGCACCAACCTCCCAAGGAGACAGTGGTCTACACTCAGTCGCTTCAGGACTGGACATGGCCCCCTGCTTGGCCAGCCTTCACAGATGGGGCAGTAGCCCTAGCCCACTGTGCGCATGTGGAGAGGAGCAAACTATGGAACACATCATAGAGGCTTGCCCGCTCCAAACGACTGGAAGGAGGATTAACACACCCTCCATAAGCAAAACCAGGAGGCAACTGCTTGGCTTAAGGACTTTGCATTCGCTAAATAATAAATAATAATGAAGAATTGATTACATGAAGAAAACAGCTACCCATAAATGGAAGACTTCTTTAAATAACCTGGTAGAAATAAGGGTCTAAAAGACAAGTTGAATGCTTGCATGAGAAATTTTTTTTATCTAACTCTAAAAGGTCAGTTGGAGTAATCTCATTCAAACATATCAATTGAAGGAGTTGTAGTAGTTACTGTGTTTTAGGTAACGGTGGGAAGAATCTGATTTATTTAATTTCTGATAGATGAAATTTTATTATTGAAAAAGTTCATGAAGTCCTGACTTTGATTCTGTCACTGAGGAGCCTTTTTAACACTTCCAGGTTTGTTCCTGTATGTCACTAAAAGATAAACCCAGCCTTGATACCCCCCGCTGCTCTGTTATTGGCCAGCCTCGTTGAGCCAATCCAATCCTGTTCTCATGTTTCAACACAACTCAGTAATTAGAACAGTCTACAAATGGGACAGAGACGCTGAACACTCACAATGGGATCCTTCCACAAACTCCCAAAGGATGACTTTCTGGGACAAAAGAGGATCCATTGTGTGGAGAATACCGTACCCACAAAGACTATAAAGTGTTTCTCAAACAACAAACCCTGGATCAACCCTGAGATAAAGTCACTGCTGAAGGAGAAGAAAAAAAGATCTTCAGTTCGGGAAACAAGGAGGAGCTGAAGTCCATACAGAGGGAGCTAAGGAGGAATATCAGAGAAGGGAAAGACAGCTACAGAAAGAAGATGGAGGACAAGCTGCAGCAGAGTGACGTCAGTGGTGTCTGGAGAAGCCTCAAAACCATCTCTGGGCACCAGAATACCTCCTCCCAGGCTACGGGGGGTAGGGAGTGGGTTAACAACCTGAACCTGTTTTTTAACAGGTTTGACCAACCACCCTCTTCTCCACCCGCCCACCAACCACTGCTGCCTCTACCTTCATCTAGTTCCACTATCCGCGGTTCTCCCTTCATCCCTCCTCGTACATCCCCCACTGTTTTTTCCCTCACAGACTTAACATCCCCCTCCCAGCACACAGCACCCCTGTAACTGCTTGCCCCTCACTAAGAACCAGGTGAGAGCTGAGCTGAAGAAGATGAAGGGGAGGAAGGCTGCAGGTCTGGACGGCATCAACTCGAGGCTCCCCAAGTCCTGTGAAGACTGTGGGGTCATGGAGCACATCTTCAGTCTGAGCCTTAAGCTGGGGAGGGTATCGCAGCTGTGAAAAACATCCTGTGTGGTACCTGTACCGAAGAATTCACACCCCAAGGACCCGAACAGCTGCAGACCAGTGGCCCTCACATCAAACCTAAGGAAGATCCTGGAGAGGCTGCTCCTCTCCCACCTCAGAATCAGAATCAGAATCAGAATCAGAATCAGGTTTATTGCCATTGTTCATGTGATACACAAACTAGGAATTTGTCTCGGTGCCATGCTGCAACATTAAAAACATAATGAGAAAAAGGGATAAACTAAAAAACTAAAGGACTAGAAATGTGCAATAAGTGTAGAAAAATAAGTAATAATAAGTAATAATAATAATAATACTAGTAATAATGAGTAGTACTAGTCAAGGCAGTTTTAAAAAATTAGCATGAGCAGATAATGTGAAGTACCACATAGTGCAGTCAATAATGCAACAGAAAAACAGTGATGATTGACATGAGTCTGGTTGAGCTGCTGTACATAGTGCATGAGAGTCAAAAGTCACTTAGTGTTCAGCAGTCTGATGGCAGAGGGGAAAAAGCTGTTCATGTGCCGGGAGGTTTTAGTCCGAATGGACCGAAGCCTTCTACCTGAGGGGAGGGGGGCAAACAGCACGTGACCAGGATGTGAAGGATCGGCTATGAACCGGCCAGCACGCCTCCGGGTCCTGGAGATGTACAGGTCCTGGAGAGATGGGAGCTTGCAGCCTATCACCTTCTCAGCAGTGCGCACGACGCGCTGCAGCCTTAGTCTGTCCCTGGCAGTGGCTCCTGCGTACCACACAGTTATGGAGGAGGTGAGGATGGATGGCCGTGTAGAACTGCACTAACATCTTGGTGGTAGCTTGAGCTTCCTCAGCTGCCGCAGAAAGAACATCCTCTGCTGGGCCTTTTTGATGAGGGAGCTGATGGTTGGCTCCCATTTGAGGTCTCGGGTGATGGTGGTGCCCAAGAAGCGGAAGGAGTCTGCAAAGGTGATGGGAGAGCCTGTGATGGTGAGGGGGGGCAGGGGGGATGTGACTTTCCTGAAGTCCACAATCATCTCCGCTGTCTTCAGAGCATTCAGCTGCAGGTTGTTGTGGCTGCACCAGGACACCAGCTGGGCCACCTCTTCCCTGTAGGCGGACTCGTCGCCGTTGGAGATGAGCCCGATGAGGGTGGTGTCCGTCCGCAAACTTAATCAGCTTAACAGACTGGTGGGAGGAGGTGCAGGAGTTGGTATAAAGGGAGAAGAGTAGGGGGGAAAGTACACAGCCCTGGGGTGATCCAATGCTGATGCTAACAGAGTCTGAGACAGACTTCCCCAGGCGCACCATGCTGTCTCCGGGTCCGTCAGGAAGTCGGTGATCCACCTGCAGAGGGAGTCTGGCACGTTGAGCAGGGACAGCTTGTCCTGGAGCAGATCGGGGCGGATGGTGTTGAATGCGGAGCTGAAGTCCACAAACAGAATCCTGGCGTAGGATTCCTGGGGAGTCCAGGTGCTGCAGGATGGAGTGGAGGGCCAGGTTGACTGCGTCTCGTCCACAGACCTGTTAGCACGGTAGGCACAACTGCAGCGGGTCTAGGAGGGGTGTGGTGATGGACTTGAGGTGAGACAGGACCAGGCGCTCAAAGGACTTCATGACTACAGAGTGAGCGCTACAGGTCTGTAGTCGTTAAGTCCAGTAATCCGTGGCTTCTTGGGGACAGGGATGATGGGGAGGATTTGAGGCAGGTCGGCACGTGACATTGCTTAAGGGAGGTGTTAAAAATGTCTGTGAAGACAGGAGCCAGCTCTTTCGCACGGTGTTTCAGGGTGGAGGGAGACACACGTCCGGCCCGGGGGCCTTGCGCGGGTTCAGTCTGGAGAACTGTCTGTGCACGTCCTGCTCACTGATGACAAGGGGAGGGGGGGGAGGAGGAGGAGGAGGAGGGGGGGACCGCCTCTTGATGAATTAGGGGCTGAGGAGGGCAGAGGAGCTGGTGGAGTGGGTGAGTTTGACACAGCTGACGAGGTGTCCAAAACGGCATAGTGTTGGGACAGTCTTTGACAAAGGGCTTTGTCATCCTGACCTTTAGAAGCCTGAGGGCCGATAGTTGGTGATTTGCCTCAGTCCTCTCCACACAGAAGCCGAGTCATTAGCAGGAACTGCTGCTGGAGTCTCTCAGAATACACAGATTTAGCTCTCCTCAGCTCTCTGTTAAACCGATATTTGACCTCCCTGTAAGCAGTCCCTGTCTCACTTTTCAACGCTGCTTCCTTCTCCTTCCTGATCCGTCTGAGCTTAGCTGTGAACCAAGGCTTGTCATTAGAATATCTTATCCTGGTGCGCGATGGGAGAATGTGCTCTTCACAGAAGTTGATATATGAGTTCACAGTGTATGTGTACTCATACATACTCATACTCCACCCCCTTGTTTGACCAGCGATGGATCCACTTTAGTTTTCCTATCAGCATGGCATCGAGGTGGAGGATGCAGTGATCGTCCTCCTATATCGTTCCCTGTCCCACCTGGAAAAGCCTTGGAGCACTGTGAGGATCATGTTGTTTTATTTCTCCATTGCTTTCAACACCGTCCAACCAGTGATCCTGAGGGACAAGCTCCTGTGTGCAGGGGTGGACCAGCACCTGTCATAGTGGATCCTGGAATACCTCACAGACTTACCGCAGTTTGTGAGGACCCAGGACTGCTTGTCTGTCTCCATCATCTGCAGTACGGGGTCCCCCAGGGAACAGTTCTGGCTCCCTTCTTTTTGACTTTCTTCACTGCTTATTTTTTCACAGAACACACCACACTTCCATGTACAGAAGGTCTCTGATGACTGCGATCGTCAGCCTCATCTCTGATGGGGATGATATAGAGTCCAGAGGACTTATCCAGGACTTTGTGGACTGGTGCTTGCAGAACTGCCTCCAGATCAATGCAAGAAAAACCAAGGAACTGGTGGTGGACTGACGCAGATGAGGACAATCCCCCCACAGCACTGGTAAACATCCAGGGAACAGACATTGAGATGGTGACATCTTACACGTACCTGGGTGTTCAACTGAACAATAAACTGGACTAGTCACACAACACCAGTGCACTCTGCAAGAAGGGGCAATGCAGGCTGTTCCTCCTGAAGAGACTCAGGTCTTTTGGAGTGCAAGGGGCACTACTGAAGACCTTCTATGATTCAGTGGTGGTATCACTCATCACATTTGGAGTGGTCTGCTGGGGCAGTGGCCTCATGGCAGCTGACAAGAAGAGGTTGAACAGGCTGATCAAAAAAGCTAGCTCTATTCTGGGGTGATGCCTCGACCAAGTGGAGGAGATAGGAGAGAGGGGAATGGTGGCTCAGCTTTCATCTCTGCTGGAGTCCGAGTCCCACCCCATGTGAGACACGCTGAACACACTGAGGAGCTCGTTTAGCTGTACGTTGCGTGTGGAGGCGGCTGTGGTGCAGGTGTAGTGTGGCCGACTACTGATCCGGGGGTCAGGGGTTTGATTTCCGCTCTGTCTGCAGTCTGCATCTCAAAGTGTCCTTGAGCAAGACACCAAACCCCCAGTTGCTCCTGGTGGGTCAGGCCAGTGCCTGGGTGTATGGCAGCTCTGCCACCATCAGTGTGTGAATGTATGTGTGAATGGCTGGATAGCAGGATCTGTAAAGTGCTTTGGTCATCCAGAGATGAGAAAAAGCACCATATAAGTGAACGCCATTTACCATCCTAGGTGCACAATGGAGAGTTTCCGCAGGTCCTTCCTACCTATGGCTGCCAGACTTTATAACCTAATCAGTGCTGCTCATATAGGTCAAATTAAATGCAAAAACTTTGCACAATAGAGATCGTCCCCTCCAATACACAACTAAGAAAATTACAATTATTACTGAGGGTAGAAACAACACTGTTCATTCAAATGTGAAATATACTGTCTGGGTCCATATTAATATTCTGCAGGGTTATTAATTAACTGTGATGCTGTTGATACCATCTAGCTGCAATACTCCTGCACTGTGTATAGAACTGAGTACAGATGTATTATGGGACCTTGGGGGAGTCAGATTATTTAGCATCTCAGACAGAGATAGTGAATAAGCATAGGAGAACAATGCCCAGGGAGTTCCTGGCGAGATGGCAGGAAGGAGTCAAGGACATAGGGGGTTGAATGCAGTGTAATGTAAATGTCATGCTGTGTGTTGAGAAGTGCCATGAAACTTGTGAAGAGTGATTGGAGAAAAAGCAGAGAGCTTGTGGAAATGATTCATTCTGTTCTGTGCTTGTGAGATGTGAAGTGTGTAATAAACCGTCTGTCCATGGATCTGCCTCTTATTTGACACACTCCACACTGGTGACCCAAGACGTATTATGGAACACGAGGCAAGAACCCCGGAGCCGGCCCGCTCGGGAAGCCCCAGCGATGCAGCAGCCATCCCACAGACAGCCCGGACTGGAGCCCCCAGCCACGCGTGTGCGGTTTCAGTCAAGCTACCGGATTTCTGGCAGCACAACCCGCGCTCTTTGTTCCACCACACCGAGGCCCAGTTCGCCCTCCGGGGAGTAATGGCAGACGACACCAGATTCTATCATGTGGTCACAGCACTGGACACCCGCACAGCTCAGCAGGTAGCGAGCCTGCTCGATCAGCCGCCAGCCCGCAACAAATATGAGGCGCTTAAGGCTGCGCTCACCCGGCGCTACACACTCTTGGAATGTGAGAGAGCAGAGAGGCTCCTGAGACGGACCGAGTTAGGAGATGGTTCGGCTGTCAACCTGATGGAGAAGATGCTGGCGTTAATGGGCACGGATGACGGACACTTTCTGTTTGCCCACCTTTTCCTCCGGAACCTTCCAACAGTGGCAAGAGCAGTTCTGGCCAATTCGCCGTTGCTGGCCGCGCGTGACTACCGTGCGCTAGCCCAGGAGGCAGACCGGATCATCCTTACCACCAGGGCGATCACAGTCAACGCGGGCAGCGGCGGAGCCCATCGAGACGACCAGAGGAGGCAAGGAGCCACCAATGGTAGCAGCTGCGACCCTCGGTGAAGAGAACAAGCTGCTCTACATGACGGACACGCGCTGGGGGAGGTGTTACCTCGTGGACACCAGAGCCCAGAAGAGCTTCATCCTGCCGACCTACGCCGACCGGCTGGCAGAACCTAGCGGCCCTGAGATGTTGGCAGCAAACGGCTCGGAAATTAAGACCTTTGCTCGAGCAACCCAGCCAACAGCATAAGCCAACGTCACAGCTCCAGGTGGTAAGTTCCACGCACTGCTCACTCAGTTCCCAGCACTCACGGTCCCGATGTTTTCGGTGGCCATTCCTAAACACGGGGTGGAGCACTTTATCACCACCATCAGGCCGCCCGTTTTTGCAAGACCTCGGCGCTTGGACGCATCTAAACTGGCCATAGCGCGCGAAGAGTTCGCCAACCTGGAAAGGTTGGGCATCATCAGGCGTTCGAACAGCCCATGGGCATCCCCGCTACACATGGTCCCTAAGGCTGAGGGATCTTGGCGACCGTGCGGTGATTTCCGCAGGTTGAACAATGCCACAGTGCACGACCGCTACCCGATTCCCCACATACAGGATTTTTCCGTTCACCTCGCCGGAGCACACATTTTTTCCAAAATAGACCTGGTCCGCGGTTACCACCAAGTCCCAGTGCGTGCGGAGGATGTACCCAAAACAGCGGTAATAACTCCGTTCGGTTTATTCGAGTTCCTGCGCATGCCATTCGGGTTAAAAGGCGCGGCACAGATGTTCCAGCGCATGATGGATGCAGTGCTGCGCGATCTCCCGTTCGTGTTCGTCTACCTGGATGATATCCTGGTAGCCAGTGCGTCTGAAGACGAACACGAAACCCACCTCAGGACGGTTTTCCGGAGGTTGGAGGAGCACGGGTTAATAATCAACCCAGCAAAATGCCAGTTCGGCGTGACGGAGATTAATTTTTTGGGGCACCGCGTCTCCCCGGAAGGAGCGATCCCGTTGCCCGACAAAGTGTGCGCCGTGGCAGATTTTCCCCAGCCTCAGACGGTCAGGGTGCTGCAGGAATTTTTGGGGATGGTGAACTTTTATAACCGTTTCCTTCCCCGCGCAGCGCGGCTCATGCAACCATTGTATGCCGCGCTCAAGAAACAGAAACTCACGGATAGGGTCGAATGGACCCCGGAGCGGAAGCGGGCGTTCTCGGAGGTTAAAGCAGCCCTGGCAAATGCCGCACTGCTGGCGCATCCGGACCCGACGGCCCGGATAGCGCTCACCACCGACGCTTCAGACGTGGCCATAGGGGCTGTTGTAGAGCAGCGCATCACCGGTTCTTGGCAGCTGCCCGCTTTTTTCAGCAGAACTTTGCGCGACAGCGAACGTAAATACAACGCGTTTGACAGAGAGTTGCTGGCTCTCCACCTGGCCATACGCCACTTCCAGTTCTGGCTGGAAGGACACAGCTTCACCGCGTTCGTGGACCACAAGCCACTAACTAGTCCACTAACTAACTAACTAGTCCATTAAACTTGAGGTGCATCGATTGTACCTTAAGGAGCTGTTATTTGAATTTAACAATATGATAAAAATGGCAAGAACTTCTTATTTTTCCAACATCATCTCCTCCAATAGTAACAATCCAAAGAACCTCTTCAGTACAATAGACAGTATAGTTAATCCTGTCAGTTCTGCTCCCCCTGTTTATTCAATTAATGACTGTAACAAGTTTCTTTCCTTTTTTGTTGACAAGGTCACTGCTGTTAGGGCTGGTTTTACTCATTCCTTTCCCCTAATCCTTGATTGTCCTAACAGACAGGCCTTTTTAAATGATTTTACCCCAATTTCTTTTGAGGATTTTTTAGTGTTGGTGAGTTCCATGAAATCCTCCTCCTGCGTTTTAGATATTTTGCCTTCCTCAATGTTAAAAGAGGTAATTGACTCAGTGGGTACGTCTTTGGTTAATATCATTAATAGTTCACTTGAATCTGATTGTGTACCCTTCTTATTTTAAACATGCAGTTGTGCAGCCACTTTTAAAAAAACCTAACCTTGATCCATCTGTTTTTAAAAACTTCAGGCCAATTTCTAAGCTTCCTTTTATTTCTAAGCTTTTAGAAAAAGTCGTTGCCAAGCAGCTCACTGACTTTCTGATTGAACACAATATTTTCAACAAATTTCAGTCAGGCTTTCGTCAGAAACACTCGACAGAGACCGCTCTTCTCAGGGTGTCAAATGATATTTTAATGTCATCAGACTCTGGCAAATGCTCTGTTTTAGTGTTATTAGATCTTACTGCAGCATTTGATATTACTGATCATTTTATTTTGTTACAAAGGCTTAGAGATTGGGTAGGTATTTCTGGAAAAGCTCTGGATTGATTTTTCTCCTACCTTTCTGGTAGGAGTTTTTCCGTGGCTGTTGGCTCTTATTCATCTGACTCTGCTCCTTTAACCTGTGGGGTTCCTCAGGGTTCTATTCTGGGTCCACTTTTATTTGCCCTATATATGCTGCCACTTGGTTCTATTATCAGCAAGTTTAAAGGTGTGTCTTATCACTGCTACGCTGATGATTTACAGCTACTTTTCTCTTTTAAGCCTGACCGTGTTGACAATTTAAAAATTATTCATGATTGTCTGTCTGCAATTAAGGACTGGATGTCTAGTAACTTTTTGCAACAATGCTGATAAAACTGAAGTCCTTATTGTAGCACCTGATAATCTAATTCCTAAGTTGGTTAATAGCATTGGTTCATTAAGTTCTAACGTACGGTCTAATCTAAAAAATCTTCGTGTCATTTTTGATCAATCGATGAGTTTTGATCAGCATGTCAAATCTCTGACCCGGAGTTGTTTTTTCCACCTTAGGAATATATCCAAAATTAGGTCATTGGTTTCCTACACTCAGTTAGAAATCATTATTCATGCCTTTGTTTCTTCACGTTTGGACTACTGTAATGCTGTTTTTACATGTCTTAGCAAATCCTCTTTACACCGCCTACAGTTAGTCCAGAACGCTGCTGCAAGATTACTAACTAGGTCCAGTAGATTCTGTCATATCACTCCTGTTTTGGCCTCCTTGCATTTTTTTTTTATTACTTATTTTGTACCCGTAGGTAGATTTGTTTTGCAGTCTGGTGACAAGCCACCAGCTGCCGGTCGCTGCGTGCACAAGCGCCCCGTATCCCTAACCTGCATGTTTTTGGTATGTGGGAGGAAACCGGAGAAATCCCGGAGTAAACCCATGCAACACGGGGAGAACATGCAAACTCCACACAGATCACTGTTGGCCGGGGGCAGGGATTGAACCCACGATCTCACGATCCCCGCGATCCCCCGGCCGAGGGTAAACTGTGCTGCCACAGTGCTAACCACTGCGCCACCGTGCAGCCCCACCGTGCATTGGCTTCCTGTAAATTATAGAATTGATTTTAAAGTTCTTGTTCTTACTTACAAAGCCATTCATGAAGAGGCACCTTTTTATATTAGTGACCTGCTCTCTCTACACCAGCCCAGCAGGTCTCTCAGGTCTTCTCATCAGAATCTATTGGTAGTCCCTAGTACTAGGCTCAGAACCAAAGGCGATAGAGCCTTTGCTGCTGTTGCTCCCAGACTGTGGAACTCCTTGCCTTTTGAAATTAGATCTGTACCTTCCATTGGTGTTTTTAAGAAGCAACTAAAGACGCACCTTTTTAGCCTGGCTTTTTAACTATGTGCCGATTGTATTTTTATGTGCTTTTACTGTCTACTTTGTTTTGTTTTGTTTTTTTTTACTGTTTTATGTGCCTGTGTTTTTATTTTGTTTTTTACCATGTTAAGCACTTTGTGACTCTGTCTGTGAAAGGTGCTCTATAAATAAACTTATTATTATTATTATTATTATTACTAATGTTCGCGATGGCCAAGGTTTCAGAACCATGGTCGGGCCGGCAGCAGAGACAGCTGGCCGCGATCTCAGAGTTTACTACCGATATTCAGCATGTGTCGGGCAAACTGAATGTGGTGGCGGACTGCCTTTCGCGTGCCGTGGTGGCCCTGGTCAATGTGGGGATAGATTACGCAGCCATGGCCGCGGAGCAGATTAGCGATACAGACGTGCGCGCGCTCCAGTCTGGACCAAAACGGTTAAGGCTGGAGAGCAGGATGCTGCAAGATGGCGCCCCCCCCCCCCAATCTGCGATGTCTCAACGGGACGTCCGTGTCCGGTGGTCCCGGTCGCGTGGGGCCGCCGCGTGTTTGAGTCGGTTCACACGCTGGCGCACCCAGGAGTGCGCGCGTCGGTCAAAATGGTGGGAGAGAAGTTTGTGTGGCCGAGCCTACTCAAACAAGTAAAAGAGTGGACTGCAGCCTGCGTGGCGTGCCAACGAGCCAAGGTACACAGACACAAGAAGGCTCCCTTGGAGCCGTTTCGGGTACCGGCTAAGAGGTTCGACCACGTTCACGTGGACCTCCTGGGCCCCCTCCCGCCATCACAGGGGTGCACGCACCTCCTGACAGTGGTGGACCGCACCACGCGCTGGCCAGAAGCAGTCCCGCTGGCGGCAACCACGTCCGCAGACTTAGCATGCGCTTTTTTGACAGCATGGGTGGCGCGTTTTGGAGTCCCGTCGGACATTACGTCCGACAGGGGCCCTCAATTTGTTTCCGAACTCTGGTCCACGATGGCCCCCAGCCTGGGGGTTACAATTCATTGCACAAGTGCGTACAACCCACAGGCCAATGGGTTATGCGAGCGTTTTCATAGATCACTGAAAGCAGCACTCAGGGCTTCACTGACGGATGCAAATTGGGTGGACAGGTTGCTGTGGGTTTTTTGGGGGTTGCGCTCCGCGCTAAAAGAGGATCTGGAAGCTTCCCCGGCAGAGCTCGTTTTTACGCAGCCCCTACAGCTGCCCAGGGAATTTCTGCCAGATAATCCTGCGCCGGACAACTGCCCGTCTCAGCTTTTGCAGCGTAGTGCAAACACAGGCACGCTGCCGGGCCCTGCCCACCACAGTTTTCCACGTGTTTTCGTGCCTAAGACCTTGAAGAACATGGAGTTCGTGTTTGTCAGACACGATGACCACCGTCCTCCATTGCGCCCACCCTATGATGGACCGTTCAGAGTGTTGGAAACAGGGGATAAGCATTTTTTGCTAGACTTGGGGGGTAGGCGGGAGAAAATTGGCATAGACAGACTCAAACCCGCTTTCGTAGTGGCGGACGAGCAAATGCTGTTGGCTAGGGTCCCTCGGCATGGAAGAGCCCCATGGAGAGCTCCCCAGGGAAACGATTCACCAGGGCAGCCTCACAGACAGAGCGAGGTCCCCCCCCCCCTCGCATTGGCCCACTCGCAGTCAGACACACTCCCAACAGCCCCTCACCGGCACAGCAGCGCCACGGAGGCGGTAAACCCCAGTTGCAGCAGATATGGGAGGAGACTGAAACCAAAACGGCATGTGGACTGATGTTCTATTGTTCTATCTAAGATGCTGGGGGGGGGGGGGGGGGGGATGGGACCTTGGGGGAGTCAGATTATTTAGCATCTCAGACAGAGACAGTGAATAAGCATAGGAGAACAATGCCCAGGGAGTTCCTGGCGAGATGGCAGGAAGGAGTCAAGGACATAGGGGGTTGAATGCAGTGTAATGTAAATGTCATGCTGTGTGTTGAGAAGTGCCATGAATTTGTGAAGAGTGATTGGAGAAAAAGCAGAGAGCTTGTGGAAATGATTCATTCTGTTCTGTGCTTGTGAGATGTGAAGTGTGTAATAAACCGTCTGTCCATGGATCTGCCTCTTATATGACACACTTCACAACATATTTATTTATGGCTTTGACTTAGCAGTTATTATCTTATTTACTATTGCTCTGAGTGCTGCTATACCTTTGCCGCTGCAATCCTGGAATCTGACTATTGTGGGACTAATTAAGGCTTAACATGTTTATTTAGTCAGATGTTCTTGAGGATTTAACATAGTGGTAGCCTAATGGTTAGGGATGTGGACTGGTGAGTGGAAGGTTGTGGGTTCAATCCCTGGACCGGCAGGAATAGATCTTGGTGGGACAGATAACATAGCAGTGTTTGCTCCACCCTCCTTAACCCCACTGTGGTGCCCTTGAGCAAGGCACTTAACTCCAGCTGCTCAGTGGCCATAGGTCAGTCTGTGGTTGTACTGAGCAGCTTCCTGGTGTGAATGTGGAACTGTGTGAATGTGAAAAGGACGTCCTTGAAAAAGAGAGGTTGCCTCTCAAAGGAACAACACTTTATAAATAAAGGTTAAATAAAAATTTAGGTCAAACTTCTTCCTCTGCTCTGGTTGTTTCACTACAGATTCATTCCTAAACCTTAGAAAGAGGAACTTAGGTTTCATCACAAAGCTAATTCTCTAGGATATCGCTGTATTGTGTAAAATGACTAAACATTTAAGAACTAAAACCACCATGACGTGGATAGAAACAACCAGACCAATCACACGTCACACACAGACACAACGGGGGGGGGGGGGGGGGGGATCAGAACAAAAGGGTGAAGGCACAGGACCAGTGGAAGACCAACAGTGTGGGTCCAGACTCTGAATAGGAGAGTTCCTGACAGGCCGACAGGTCCTACCTGAGAGATGTCTGGTCTTCAGTGATGAAGGTCATTGTAAAATGTGGAGTTAAATCAGGGAGAGAAGATGTAGCAGACTGAAGGAAAATGTTTTGGAGGAGATGATCAGAAGTGGTGTGAGACTGGAACTAAATGTAAAGTGTAAAATGGTGTTAAAGTGTTTGAGACTTGTTGTTTGCTGCCATCTTTGTCTTTGATCTCTCCATCTGATCTTCTCTCATCTCTCCAGACTCTGTCAGGCTGCTGAATGGGACCAGTGGGTGTTCAGGCAGACTGGAGGTGAAGTCTAACCAGAGCTGGTCCTCAGTCTGTCAAGCTGACTTTGACCAGCAGGATGCAGAGGTGGTCTGTAGGGAGCTTGGCTGTGGGCCTCCTTGGCTCCTCCGGGGGGCGCTCGATGGAGACGGAGAGGCTCCTGTGGGGACCAAAGAGTTCCAGTGTGGAGGCAACGAGTCTGCTCTCCTGGACTGTAGAAGCTCAGGCTCAGCTAGAAACAGCTGCTCACCTGGAGAAGCTGTTGGACTCACCTGCTCAGGTAGAAGAGGAGCTGCAGCTTTGATTTGGTTCATTTCTGTTCTGATCCAACTCACTTTGGTCTTTGACTGATCACTGTCTGGTTTCTCTTCAGAACCTGTCAGGTTGGTGGGAGGAGACAGTCGCTGTGGAGGAACAGTGGAGGTGAAACATCTGGGAGAGTGGAGACCAGTGGAAGGTGTTGGCTTGTCCCTGGTGACAGCAGCTGTTGTCTGTGAACATCTGGACTGTGGCTCTGCAGTTTCTGTAGAGAGAGAGGGGTCCTCAGAGAGAGATGTGTGGTGGATCTATCCTTACTGTGGTCAGTCTGGATCCTCTCTGAGAGACTGTGTTACATCATCATGGTCCTCTTTCTCCACCCAGACTGTCACCTGTTCAGGTAATGATGTGTCTCCTCCTGTGTGTCAGTCCAGTTTCCAGTCTTCTCCTTCCTCTCTCACAGTAACAATCACTGGTTTCCAGTGGGCTGAACTCTTCAGTTTCTTCAAGGTTCAAAGCCTCCATAGACTGCTGACCTTCAGCTGACAGGAAATAGCTGGACAACACTGTCTGTCTCTGTAGACCAATGTGTCCAAATAGCAGCAGCAGATCAGCCATCATTGCTGTGGTGAAGAGAAACTCCAGTTTGACACCAGCTGTCCTACAGCTCTACACTTTCCTTTCATCTTCTTTTCATTGAACATCACTCATTTATTGAACAATCAGAACAAGGGTCCAGCAGCAGTGGATCCACCTTTTTATTGAACTCAATATGCCGGGGGATCCTGGGTTCCATCCCAGCTCCCGACCAACAGTGATCTGTGTGGAGTTTGCATGTTCTCCCCGTGTCTGCATGGGTTTACTCCGGGATTTCTCCGGTTTCCTCCCACATGCCAAAAACATGCAAGTTAGGTTCATTGGCATCGAACTGGGGATTCTAAATTGTCCTTAGGTCTGACTGTGAGAGTGAATGGTTGTCTGTCTCTCTCTGTTGGCCCTGCGATGGACTGGCGATCTGTCCAGGGTGGACCCTGCCTCCCGCCCAAAGATGCTGGGATAGGCTCCAGCCCCCCCCGCGACCCGAAAAGGATTAAGAGAAAGAAGATGAATGAATGAATGAATGAATAAATGAATGAATATTATTTTCAACCCATTTATCATCAAATGATTTCTTCTAGTGTGTGATACTGTATATCTGTTGCAGCTGATGCTAGTGAGGAGAAAATGATGTTTGTAGATGACAATCAACTTGGAAGAGTCTGTCGATGGAAATGTGAGAAGTGAACAGGACATTAGTTTATGTCATTAATGCATTTTAACAAGAAAATGATGACAGCAGTTTGATTAAAAATGACATTGACGCTCAAATAACAGTTTATCTTAGTTTTAATGACAAGTTTAATCCAGGTCACCTTGGAAATAATATTAGATTAATGAAAATTAAACACAATGAAGCCTCCTTGGTTCCATGTTCAGGGGTGGACTTGGTCCATTCGGGGCCCAAGGCAAAGACAGAAATGGGGCCCTACTTTCTCTTTGTTCTCCACTTTCTTTTCAGGCCTGATTGAAATCCTCCCTGAAACTTCTAGACCTCAGAAGTCTTCAAATGATGATAACATTCAGGCATCAGGAATTACATCTGTAGAAAAACAAAGAAGTTTAACAGATTGACTGTAGACTCTTGTCTATTATAAAAACAACAACAGTTCACGTGGAAGATCTGTTGGTTGTTCATACTTACCAGTCCCTCCAGGATTTCACCATATTGTGATCGCACTAATTCACACCAAATCAGGCCATCGCCTCATCTTTTGAGTGACCTTGCAGCTTTGTCCAATCACGGCAACTTTCCAGCAATTTTGGCCAATCCTCGTCAACTTCCACAAATTTCACCAATCAAATTTGTGTCTGAGTAGCACTCAAACACTCAGTCTAACCAATCAAATGTGTCGCTGCACTTCGCTCACTTCCGTGTTTACACTGAGTATTAACGGAACACATCAGCACAAAACAGTGTGTGATTTAAAAAAAAAACGCTCCCTCACTGTCCCTTCCTCTACCTCTTCCTGCCGCTGGTGGACATCTCCTCACGTCTCTGTCTTGACCATGTGTACAAAGTTGGGCTGCACGGTGGCACAGTGGTTAGCACTGTGGCAGCACAGTTTACCCTCGGCCGGGGGATCGCGGGGATCATGAGATCGTGGGTTCAATCCCTGCCCCCGGCCAACAGTGACCTGTGTGGAGTTTGCATGTTCTCCCCGTGTTGCGTGGGTTTACTCCGGGATTTCTCCGGTTTCCTCCCACATGCCAAAAACATGCAGGTTAGGGATACGGGGCGCTTGCGCACGCAGCGACGGCAGTGGTGGCTTGTCACCAGACTGCAAAACAAATCTACCTACGGGTACAAACAAGTAACAAAAAAAAAAGAAAAAAAAAGTGCAAAGTCTGTGTTGATAAAAGTCCACCTGTATTAAAAGCACCCCGTTGCGGGAGCATGCGTGAGGAGAGACACCGAAAAACCACAAACAAGCAAGTAAATCTAACACTACAGCCAGTGTTGAACCATTTTATCCATCTTCAGAGGAAAATCATGACTACATCTGGCCAATGAGCTTTAATGCTGCTTTAATGCTGTGAATCTCCAGTCTGGACATGGATCAACAAACCCCCCGGCAAACCCCAAAGGAGAGCCCCTCCTCCCGGTAAAGGAAAGATGAGAATCTGATGAGACAGGTGTGTGTCAAGACGTGCAGCAGACAAACAGGTAGGAGTCAGGCAGAGAAAGAGAGAGAATATTCTTTTTTTTTTCAGAAAAACACAGACTTGGATAGACAATACAGAGCAGCAGAAATTATTATATATAATTAAATTATTTCTGTTTTCTCTGTGCTCGGGACCGAGTTGTTGGGGACCACTGTGGTTAGGGAGTTTTCAAATGAAATTGCTGCCATGATTTCCAAATCTGTAATCTTTAACATGCATTCAGTGCAGTTTAGCTCTTGTAATGCATGATTATTTTTCATCCTTTTTATTCAGGTATACATGAAAGTGATGAGTGCAAAGACAGGTGAGCTATAGTGATAATTTAAAGGTCCTCTGTTCTGTGCATGTGAGCGTTGGGAGGGAGGGGGGTGGGGCCTCTGACTGCTGGCAGTCCGGATGGCCCAGGGGAAGAAACCATTTGTCAGTCTGGAGGTGTGGGACCTGATGGATGTGAACCGTTGTCTAGAGGGCAGCAGGTCAAACAGGTGGTGGGAGGATGTGAGGGGTCTCCTGTGATGGCCTTGGTCCTTCTGAGACAGGAGGATCTGGAGATGTCCTTCAGGGAGGGCAGAGAGCCACTGAGAATGTTCTGGGTGGTGTTGATGAACCTCTGCTCGGCCTTCTAGGAGAATCTCTGCTCTCTAATATGCATTCAGTGCAGTTTAGCTCTGGTAATGGATAACTAGTTTTTCATCCTTTTTATTCAGGTTCTCAGCTAGAGTAGCCTACAGTGTTAGTCATTTTGATGACAAATTTATGAGGAGCTGCTTCATTCTCACTTAATTGTGTTCAAGTCAGTATTTGCTGCTGCACTAAAGAGTTTTTCTGTAGAGCAAAAGTTTCTGCTGAATTTACATATTACAGTTTAATAGGAAATTTTTAACAATCCTGTGCTTTTCTTGTGGTGTTATACAGAATATCACTGCAGTAAACTATAAAAAAAAATCTTCTTTAAAATTGTAATTCCTTCCCACAACTTTAAATGCAAAAAAACCCACAAAAAAACAAAACAAAACAAAAAAAAAAACTTGCAAAACATCACAACTTTTACCACACCTTAAAAAAAAAAAAAAAAGTTCCCACAAATTCAGGCTTTTTGGGCTGCAACAATCATAAAAACATGCCATGAAATCCTGGAGGGACTGACTGAGTCACATTGTCCAGCAGGGTTCTGTTCATGGTCTGCTGACTGGTCCATTTTGTAGAGGGTCTATTGTCCTCCCTCCTCTGGACAACGTAGACAAGGGAGAATATATACTACTCACAAAAAGTTAGGGATATTTGGCTTTCAGGTGAAAGTTATGGAAAATGTAAAAGTTCGCGCTACAGTGATATTATATCATGAAAGTAGGGTATTGAAGTTGAATCATGCAATTGTGATTTCCTCATCTCAAACAATTTATTAAACCAAAAGCCAACAACACTGTTGTTGGCTTTTGTTGTGGGTATACCACAACAAAAAATGTCAGTGTCTCAATAACTTGCATGTGCCCTTGAGCATCAATTACAGCTTGACAACGACGTCTCATGCTGTTCACAAGTCGACTTATTGTCTGCTGAGGCATGGCGTTCCACTCTTCTTCTTTAGTTTATATATGCTTCCGTTAGGCAACATTTTCATTGTTATGCAGATGACACACAATTATACCCGTCAATGAAGCCAGATGATAATAATCAATTAGCCAAGTTAGAGGCTTGTCTTAAGGAAATCAAAGCTTGGATGACTTCTAATTTCCTGCTATTAAATTCAGATAAGACTTAAGTCATTCTAGTTGGTCCAAAAAAACGTTAGAAATCCCTTTCCAAATCAAACTCTTAGTTTGGATGCGGTTACTCTTTCTCTTAATAGTTCTGTGAGGAACCTTGGAGTTATTTTTGATCAAGATCTGTTTTTTAATTCACATATTAAACTTGTTTCAAAGACTGCCTTCAATCATTTGCCTTTCCTTCATTATGGATCGGGAGCTGGTCAGGGCCTTTCCATTGGGCTCACCCTGGGAAAGCTGAGTTGGCCACAAGGAGGTGTTCTTTGAGGGGGGGCACTGTGGTGATCCAAGTTGTGTGTTGTTATTCTTCTCTCTCTCTAATTAGGTTTCACAGCTGTGGTTTTGACCAACACCTGGGCTCCCTAATCAGGCAGCCTTTTATAAGGAGTGGCGCCCCTCACTCCCTGCATGGAGACGTCAACGCTCCTACACAGCTAAAGTTCTTCTCAACGATTGTCTACTCTTCACTTTGTCCGCTTTGAGCTTCGCCCCCCTTTCCACAACTGTAAGCAACCTTCCAAACTGTTCTCATCTTCTGCATCCTCCTCTGCTTGTCCTTGTTACTGTGCACAGGTTGAGCTATCTCCCTTGGCGGACCAACCCTACTCCGGGGTGGTAGACTAGGACTCATTCCACAAGCTGGAGGCTCCTCTTCCTCGCCGGCATCTTGTAAGTGGCTCTGCACTAGACTGAACTTTTTCCCTTCTCTCCTCAGCTGAAGAATAAATACTCTGCACCTGGCACTGCATATATCTGCATCGGCAGTTCCTCACCACTGCGGGACTACGGCAACCAGGAGAGAACGTGGCTGCAAGTTGTTTCACTCCTACAATACCCAGCTCCATAAGATTATTGTTTATTCCACTATATTCATCTGTGTGCTGCAAGATTACCCACGTCTCCTACTTGCTTCTCTCGGCAGAGTTGCCAGACTCCTCCCACTCTGCATTCACTCACAGTCACACACTCACTTTCAATAAAGATTATTGTTATTCTAACCGAGTCTACTGTCTGCTCCTGGGTCTAATATTAAATCGTGTCAGTATGTCTCCACCAGTCAGACCCAGCAGACAGTGCTACTGCACAAAGACTTAACATCATGGAGGATCTGTTAGACCAGTGCACATACCAGCAACAAGTAATCTTGAATCTATTAACTGAGATAAATTCTCGGCTCAATCAGCTTTCCACAGCACTGCCCTCGCAGTCTGCTTCCGGAATATCAGTCGTACCGCTACCTCCATCCTCCCCTTCAGTGGAGAATCCTCAGTGAACCCCAGTTCCCACACCGATCTTTTTTAGCCGCAAGCTGGGCAATGCCCGGGGTTTCCTTCTTCAGTGTAGCTTAGTTTTTCATCGGGTGCCGAAGGATTTCCCCACTAACCATTGCCAAATTAGCAATGTGGTAAACCTGCTGGAGCAGCGGGCCTGAGCCTGGGTTTATGCTGTAATGGATCCTCCCTATTATCCTAGCTACACCTATGACCAATTTGCATCCACATTCACCCAGGATTTTATCACTCTGACCGGGATAATGTTCTCATCACCCGCCTTCTCAATCTCAGGCAGGGGGCCAGGTCCGTGGCCAACAACTATTGATTTCCAGGTTGTTGCAGCTGAGGTGGGGTAGGAGGATGCGTCATTTTGTAGTATCTTCACGCGCAGCCTTAGCCCTAGTCTTTGTGATGAGTTGGCCTGTTTAGATAAACCCTCCTCGTTACACGAGTTAATCGCCCTAGCCATCAATATACGTAGATAACCATTTAAGGGATCGGGCAAACAAGCGCCATTTCACTAATTGCTCGGGTTCTCAGCTGCGACCCTCCTCTCAGCCCCCTTTCCCAGCCCTCCCCCCCTCCGAACCTTCGGACACCAGGGAACCTATGTTTTTGGGCCGGTCTAGGCTATCCCCTGCTGAACGACAGCGCTGCCGCGACCTTGGGTTGTGCATATATTGTGCTAGTGCCGATCACGAACCAGTGATGCTGAGGAGAAGCTGGAAACGTGCATGGAAATATCTGACTGGGGCATGCTTAAAGGAGCCACGCATGATCTGGATGAGTACACGGACACTGTGAACTCATATATCCACTTTTGTGAGAGACATTCTTCCATCACGCACCAGGGTGAGTTACTCTAATGACAAACCCTGGTTCACAGCTAAGCTCAGACAGATCAGGAAGGAGAAGGAAGCAGCGCTGAAAAGTGGAGACAGGGACTGCTACAGGGAGGTTAAATACCGGTTTAACAGAGAGCTGAAGAGGGCTAAATCTCTATACTCAGAGAGACTCCAGCAGCAGTTCACTGCTAATGATTCGGCTTCCGTGTGGAGAGGACTGAGGCAAATCACCAACTATCGACCTAAGGCTCCTAAAGGTCAGGATGACAAAGCCCTTTGTCAAAGGACTGTCCCAACACTATGCCCGTTTTGACACCTCGTCATCTGTGTCCAACTCCCCCCCTCCCTCCAGCTCCACAGCCTCCACATCCCTACTTCATTTAAGGCACCCCCCCCTCCTCCCCCCCTCCCCTTATCATCAGTGAGCAGGATGTGCTCAAACAGTTCTCCAGACTGAACCCGCGCAAGGCCCCCGGCCCAGACGGCGTGTCTCCCTCCACCCTGAGACTCTGTGCGAAACAGCTGGCTCCTGTCTTCACAGACATTTTTAACACCTCCCTTAAGTTATGCCACGTGCCGTCCTGCCTCAAAACCTCCACCATCATCCCTGTCCCCAAGAAGCCACGGATCACTGGACTTAATGACTACAGACCTGTAGCGCTCACCTCTGTAGTCATGAAGTCCTTTGAGCGCCTGGTCCTGTCCCACCTCAAGTCCATCACCACCCCTCTCTGGACCCGCTGCAGTTTGCCTACCGAGCCAACAGGTCTGTAGACGATGCAGTCAACCTGGCCCTCCACTCCATCCTGCAGCACCTGGACTCCCCGGGAACCTACGCCAGGATCCTGTTTGTGGACTTCAGCTCCGCATTCAACACCATCCGCCCCGCTCTGCTCCGGGACAAGCTGTCCCTGCTCAACGTGCCTGACTCCCTCTGCAGGTGGATCATCGACTTCCTGACGGACGGAGGCAGCATGTGCGGCTGGGAAAGACTGTCTCAGACTATACTAGCATCAGCACGGATCACCCCAGGGCTGTGTACTTTCCCCCCTACTCTTCTCCCTTTACACCAACTCCTGCACCTCCAGCCACCAGTCTGTCAAGTTGATCAAGTTTGCGGACGACACCACCCTCATCGGGCTCATCTCCAACGGCGACGAGTCGCCTACAGGAGAGAGGTGGCCCAGCTGGCGTCCTGGTGCAGCAATAACCACCTGCAGCTGAACGCTCTGAAGACAGTGGAGATGATTGTAGACTTCAGGAAAGTCACTACTCCTCTGCCCCCCCTCACCCTCTCAGGCTCTCCCATCACCACTGCTGATTCCTTCCGCTTCCTAGGCACTACCATCACCAGGGACCTCAAATGGGAGCTGACCATCAGCTCACTCATCAAAAAAGCCCAGCAGAGGATGTTCTTCCTGCGGCAGCTGAGGAAGCTCAAGCTACCCACCAAGATGTTAGTGCAGTTCTACACAGCCATCATCGAGGTCCATCCTCACCACCTCCATAACCGTGTGATACGCAGGAGCCACTGCAGGGACAGACTAAGGCTGCAGCGTGTCGTGCGCACTGCTGAGAAGGTGATCGGCTGCAAGCTCCCATCTCTCCAGGATCTGTACATCTCCAGGACCCGGAGGCGTGCTGGCGGATCATAGCCGATCCCTCACACCCTGGTCACGTACTGTTTGCCCCCCCTCCCCTCTGGTAGAAGACTTCGGTCCATCCAGACTAAAACCTCCCGTCACATGAACAGCTTCTTCCCCTCTGCCATTAGACTGTTGAAACACTAAGTGACTTATTGACTCTCCGTGCACCATGTACAGCAGCCTCAACCAGACTCATGTCAATCATCACTGTTTTTCTTCCTGCATTTACCGACTGCACTATATAGTTCTCCACAGTACTCTGCTGCTGGCTAATATATATTTTAACTGTTGACCAGTATCACTTAATCTTATCCTACACTTTATTACATGTATAGTTTATTTCTCTTATCCTATCATGTTTAATGTTGCAGCATTGTACCGAGACAAATTCCTAGTTTGTGTACTACATGAACAATGGCAATAAACCTGATTCTGATTCTGATTCTGATTCTGCACTCCAGAGACTGAGAACATCCTGCAAGACTGTTTTGCCTGCACAGACTGGGATGTGTTTAAAGCTGCAGCCACTCAAGAGGACTCTTCTGTGAACATACAGGACTACACTGAATACATGACTGCATACATCAGAACGTGCGTTGATTCCATTGTACCCACCATATTGGTCAAGAAGTTCCCCAACCAGAAGCCCTGGATCAACAGTCAGGTACGTCAGATGCTGCGTGCTCACTCTCATGCATTTAAATCAGGCTCTGAGGCCGAGTACAAAGCTGCAAAGTATGGATTGAGGAAGGCTATAACAACAGCCAAGAGGCAGTACAGAGAAAGGCTGGACAGCCTCTACTCCACTCCTGACCCGGGGCGCATGTGGCAAGGCCTTCAACACATCACAGACTACAAGAGGACCAACGGCAGCACAGCTAGCCCTACAGACAACCTGCCGGACGATCTCAACACCTTTAACACCCACTTTGAGACTATCAGCCACAGCACAGAGAAGAGACCCCCCCACCCACCCACTAAGAGTCTCACAAGACCAGGTAAACAAAGCACTAAGGAATATTAACCCCCACAAGGCAGCAGGACCAAACAACATCCCTGAGCAGGCCCTCAGAGCATGTGCTGCAGAGCTGACTGATGTTCTCACAGCAATCTTCAACCTCTCCCTCAACCAGAACATAGTCCCCTCCTGCTTCAAAACAACAACTATCATCCCCATCCCCAAAAGGAGCCCGCCATCCTGTCTGAAAGATTACAGATCGGTAGCACTCACTCCAATCATCATGAAGTGCTTTAAGAGAGTGGTGCTGCCCCTCATTCAGGACAGCATACGGGCACCCTGGACCCCCTGCAGAATGCCTACCGGCCCCCCCCAAACACCTCCACCTCAGATGCCATTGCTGTAGCACTCCATTATTCTCTCTCCCACCTGGAAGATAAAGACTCATTCAGATGCTCTTTGTTGACTACAGCTCCACCTTCAACATGGTCATCCCCCATAAACTCACCGACGAACTGTCTTCACTTGACCTGCACCCCACCCCTCTGTGACTGGGCTATTGGACTTTCTAACTGGCAGGCCCCAGTCTGTCAGGATGGGTAACAGGACCCTCAGCCAGCATCATCATAAACACAGGTGTCCCACAGGGTTGTGTTTCAGCCTCATCCACTACAGCCTCTTCACCCATGACTGTGTTGCTCCCCACTAAGACAACATCATCCTAAAGGTTGCGGATAACACAGCAGTAATAGGACGCATCACTGGTGATGACGAGGTATCCTACAGGAGGAGGTAGGCCAATCGGTGTCATGTGTGAGGACAACCAATCTCACCCTCAACACGGACAAGACAAAGGAAATAATAGTGGACATGAGGAAAGGGAGGAGGAGACCCCATCGGCCGCTGTTCATCCGGAAGCTTGAGGTGGAAAGGATGAGCAGCTTTAAATACCTGGGCACCACATCAGCGAGGACCATAGTGGACACACAACACCCACAGAGCTGGTTTAAGAGAGCTCAATAGCAACTGTACTTTCTGAGGAGGCTGAAGAAGCTCGGCATGTCTTCCAGGATCCTCAACAATTTCTATAGCTGCATCATCCAGAGCATCCTGACCAACGGCATCGCTGTGTGTTACAAGAAACACCACTGCCCTGGAGCGCAAATGCCTGCAGAGAGTGGTGAAGACAGCAGAGAAGATCATCAGGACTCCACTCACCTCTCTGCAGAGCACCTACCACGCAGAGTCCAAGGAGATCTGACACCATCCTCCGGGACCCCACCCACCCCCAACACAGACTGTTCACACTTCTACCCTCAGGCCAAGTGTGAAATGCAGGACAACCAGACTGAAGAACTCCTTTCCCACTGCCATCAGACTCATGAACAATTCAATTCAATTCAATTCAATTCAACTTTATTTATATAGCGCCATTTCACAACAACAGTCATTCATAGCACTATCAACTGTAGGGGGGAACCCCCCACAGTTGCAGAAAGACCCCAGCAATTCAGGCCATCCCCTGTGAGGCAAGCACTTGGCAACGGTGGAGAGGAAAACTCCCTTTTAACGGAAGAAGAAACCTCCAGCAGAACCAGGTTCAGGGAGGGGCAGTCATCTGCTGCGACTGGCTGGGGGGTGAGGGGATAGAGAAGAAGAAAAGAACAGAACTGTAGAGAGCAAACAGCACGATGGGGACTCAATCTATGGGAGAGAACAAACAGATGTTAATGACCAGCAAAAAAAAAAAAATTTTCATAGAGAGTGAGGAAAGGAGTGAGGCCCAGTGCATTACTGGAGGTCACCTATTAGCAGCATAACTAAGGGAGGGTTCAAAAACACATGATCCCTCCCTAATTGTAGGCTATATCAAAAAGGTAGGTTTTAGCCCTATTCTTAAAAACAGAGATCGAGTCTGACTCCCGAATCCAGATTGGCAGCTGATTCCACAGGTGAGGAGCTTGATAACTGAAGGCTCTGCCTCCCATTGTACTTTGGAGATTTAGGTATTACAAGTAATCCTGCATTTTGGGAGCGTAGTGCTCTGTTAGGATAATACGGTAGTATCAGATCTTTTAAATAAAAGGAGCCTGAATGTTTAGAGCTTTGTAAGTAAGAATAAGGATTTTAAACTTAATTCTAAACTCAATGGGAAGCCAATGAAGGGAGGCCAGAAACCGGAGAGATATGATCTCTTTCTAGTACCTGTTTAAAACTCTTGCTGCAGCATTTTGAATCAGCTGAAGACTTTTTAAAGATGATTTAGGACAGCCTGATAAATAAAGAATTACAATAATCTAATCTCGAGCTAACAAAAGCGTGGATCAGTTTCTCAGCAATCACTCTGAGACAAGATTGCTCCTAATCTTGGCAATATTACGCAAATGATAGAAGGCAGTCTTAGAAACAAATTTAATATGTGAATTGAAGGACAAATCCTGATCAAAATAAGATAAGATAAAGATAAGATAAGATAAGATAAGATAAGATCAAGCCTTTATTAGCCCCACAACGAGGGAAATTCCAGGATTGCAACAGCACAGGGATAGCAACACTCAGAGCAACAATCAGAAGCCAAGAAAAAAAACAAGCAAGCAAGAGCAAGCTAATATACATATGTACATATTACTATAAAATATATATATACACACACACACACAGACACAGTGCAGAGCATTGTAGCTGGATGGAATAAATATATGAATATATGAACACACAGTGCAGAGCATTGTAGCTAGATGGAATAAATATGTAAATATATAAACACCCACAGTACGGAGCATTGCAGCTAGGTGGAATAAATATGCAAGTATATAAACACACACAGTGCGGAGCAATGTAGCTAGATGGAATAATATGTAGATATATAAAAACACAGTGCGGAGCATTGTAGCTAGATGAATAAATATATAGATATATAAATATAAACACACCCAGTGTGAGCATTGTAGCTAGATGGAAATAAATATGTAAATATATAAACACACACAGTGCAGAGCATTGTTGCTAGGTGGGATGAAACAGCATAAACCGTCTATTTAGTTATCTACATGGTATGATTATGTGCCCATACATATTCTCACCCTCCAAATAACTCAAGGTTCCTCACAGAGCTATTAAGAGAAAGAGTAACCGCATCCAAACTGAAAGTTTGATTTGGAAAGGAATTTCTAAGGTTTTTTGGACCAACAAGAATGACTTCAGTCTTATCTGAATTTAATAGCAGGAAATTACAAGTCATCCAAGCTTTGATTTCCTTAAGACAGGCTTCTAACTGGCTAATTGATTACTAACATCTGGCTTCATTGACAGGTATAATTGTGTGTCATCTGCATAACAATGAAAATGTATACAGTGCTTTCTAATATGTTGCCTAACGGAAGCAGCTATATAAACTAAAAAAAAGTAGGGCCTAGCACAGATCCTGTGGAACTCCATGACTAAGCTATGAGTTGAAAGAAAAACTCATTATTTACATGAACAAACTGGGAACCTATCAGATAAATAAGATCTAAACCATTGCACGAAGTTCCATTAGTCCAACATAGTGTTCTAATCTATCAAGTAGAATATTATGATCGATAGTTTCAAAAGCTGCACTAAGGTCTAAAGGACAAGTACAGAAACTAGTCCATTATCAGATGCAATTGAGGAGGTCGTTAGTGACCCTTCGCTAAGGCTGTTTCAGTACTATGATGGATCTAAAACCCAGATTGAAACTCTTCAAGTAAAACCATTTCCCTGCAGGTGGTCAAATAATTGCGCAGCAACAACTCTTTCTAAGATTTTTGAAATGAAAGGGAGATTAGAGATTGGTCTATAGTTAGCTAAAGCTCCTGGATCTAGCGTTGGCTTTTTGAGTAAGGGTTTAATTACAGCCGTTTTAAAAGCCTGCGGTACATGGCCTAAAGTTAATGAAGAATTGATTATATGAAGAATAAAGCAAACAATAAGTGGGAAGACTTCTTTAAATAACCTGGTAGGAATAGGGTCTAAAAGACAAGTTGAAGGTTTGGATGAGGAAACTATTTTGTCTAACTCACAAAGGTCGATTGGAGTAAACTCATCAAGACAGACATCAATAGAAGGAGTTGTAGTAGTTACAGTATTTAAGTTAACTGTGGGAAGAATCTGATTGATTTTATCTCTGATGGATGAATTTTATTATTGAAAAAGTTCATAAAGTCCTGACTAGTAAGCTCTAAGGAATGCTAGGATTGACAGAGTCCTGACTCTTTGTCAACCTGGCTACAGTACTGAAAAGAAACCTGGGATTATTCTTGTTCTCTTCTATTAATGCAGAGTAATAATTCGTTCTAGCTTTTTCTAAGAGATTTTTTATAAATTAAAAGATGATTTCTCCAAGCTAAATAGATTTCATCTAAATTAGTAGAGCGCCATTTTCTTTCTAATTGACAAGCCTTCTGTTTTTAAGGTACGAGTTTCTGTGTTGAACCAAGGAGTTAAAAATCTCTGATTAGACTTTTTCTTTTTTAAGGGGGGCCACCAAGTCTAGAGTCTGATGCAGAGAAGCTGAAACACTATCCACCATGTTATCAGTTACAGAAGGAGCAAGCTGGTATAGCTTATTTCCGTTGTGTTGACACATGGCATAGAGGAAACAATCTGCATAAATTTGGAAACAGCATCATCTGAGAGACATCTACTGTAATAATATTTCTTTAGGAGCCAAATAGTCAGAAATAGTAAAATCAAAGGTTAACAGACAATGGTCTGACAGTTACAGGGTTATGAGGAGACACTACAACATTTTCTATTTCTATGCCATATGTCAAAACAAGTCCAATGTATGGTGGAGGTAATGAGTAGAATTTCCTACTTTCTGAGAAAACCCAATCGAATCTAATATTGAATTGAATGCCACATTAAGGCAGTCACTATCTACATCCACATGTATAATTAAAGTCCCCTACTATAAATTATTCTATCAGATTTCAGCATAAATCAGCTAAGAAATCAGCAAATTTGGATAAAAAATTCTGAGTGGGATGATGGGGGACGATAAACTATGGCAAATAAAATTGGGTTTAACCTAAAATTGCTAAAGTGCCCAATACTGAGGACCAGGCCCTCAAGGAATTATAACATGCTTTTATGCTTTACATTAACTACATTACTATCCTACACTTTATTACATGTATAGTTTATTTCTCTTATCTTATCATGTTTAATGTTGCAGCATTGTACCGAGACAATTCCTAGTTTGTGTACTACATGAACAATGGCAAATAAACCTGATTCTGATTCTGATTCTGATTCTGATTCTGAACTAGTAATTTGGAATGGTAAATTGTTGCTACTCCTCCTCCACGACCAGAACTTCTGGGATTTTGACAGTTTAAATAACCAGAGGGAGTTGATTCATTTAAACCAACATAATCCTCTTGCCCTAACCAAGTCTCTGTAAGGGATATTAAATCAATCTGATGATCAATTAACAAATCATGGACTAACAGAGACTTGGGAGTTTAGAGACCTAATATTTAATAAACCACATTTAATTTTTAAATTATGAGGGAGGAACAGAGGCCAAATCATTCAATTTAGAGGCTTATGTTTAATTTGAGTTTTACCAATATATTGCTTTATCACTTTGGGATGCTTATACATTATATTTTTATTTACTTTGGAGGGAGCAGACAACGATTCTCTGATGGGGAAGACAGGGGCTAAGCTGAGGGGTGGCGGATGAAGAGGAGCTGCAGAGAGGCGTGTAAGACTGCGACTCTGCTTCCTGGTCCCAACTCTGAGTAGTCAGGGTTTTGGAAATTTGGATAAAAAAGATGCCAGATTGTTAGATAAATGAGAAGCACCATCCAAAGTGGGATGAATGCTGTCTCGTCTCATAAGACCAGGTTTTCCCCAAAAAGAGCTCCAATTGTCACTGTAGCCCACGTCATTTGCAGGACACCACACAGACAGCCAGCGGTTCAAGGATGACGAGTGGCTAAACATGTCATCACTGGTCAGATTGGGGAGGGGCCCAGAGAATACTACAGTGGCTGACATCGTTTTTGCAAAGTCACACACCGATTCTATATTAAGTTTCGTGACTTCCGACTGCCGGAGACGGATGTCATTAATGCCGGCGTGAATAACAATTGTGGAAATATTTACAGTTACTTTTAGCCAGCATTTTCAAATTTGACTCGATGTCGCCTGCTCTGGCCCTAGGAATACATTTGACTATGGCCGCTGGGAGTCTCTAGGTTCACGTTTCTGACTACAGAGTCGCCAATGAATCAGAGTTTTTTCCTCAGCGGGTGTGTCGCTGAGCGGGGAAAAACGATTAGAAACGTTGAACAGGATGGTGGTTGTACCGGGGCTTTGCGACTAGGCTTCCTTCTCACCGTCACCCACCAGTCTCCTCGCTGCTGAGGAGAGCCGAGGGACCACTGACAGGGGGGCCTAAGCTAGCTAAGCTCGCTGCTGCTAATGGGCGTCCGTCAAGATTAAACTGGCGCCAGACGGTGTTTCAATGCAGCGGAGCCGGGATTCCAAATCAGACAACTCGCCTCGAGCGCCTCAAAAAGACAACATTTATTACATTTACCGTTATCGCTAAAAGAGGCAGAGGTGTAGCTAAACATCTGACAGAGAGAGCACACCAGAGGAGAAGAGGAAAGAGAGCTAGTAGCCATAGCTAGTGGCTAGAGAGCAAACCACAAAGCAAACCACACAGGCAGACAGCAAAACAGGAAGTGACGATACGTTACCACAAGGAAGTGACGAACAGACGAACAGACAACAACTCCCAAAACCCCGTAACACAGCTTTGCATATAGGAACTCACACACCAAATGCTAAATTTGCACACTGCTCACCTGTACAGTAGATATATTATTATGAACTGTGGCAGACGTGTGTTTATTTCTGGGCCCTTGGCCCCTTTCAGACAAAGTTGCAATTATTTTAGCAGAACTCTCAGTCTTAATACCTGGTTGTGTTCTACATGTCCTACTTTTAACATTGGTTTTGTAGATAATTTCAGCCTGTTTTGAAACCGCCCATCGTTTATGAGGCCAGATGGCATCCATCCAAATAGACTTGGTGCACGTGTTTTAAGGGACAATCTGTTCTATTCCATTCAGCATTTTTTAGTACAGTGACTGAAATTTGGGGCATTAACTCACCCCGAAGTTCCTGGGTCTGCCAACCAGCCCTTCTTTGTTTCAACTTCTCATATTAATCCTATTAATCCAAATAATCCTCACTGTTTAGATCAGGCTTCAATTTATAATCTCATAGAGATTGTGTCTGTCTCCCGTTACCCAAAATGTTATAACCCAAGACAAATACAACAAAACTTGACAAATTCACCCCTTTCTGCAGCTCCTTCTCATCCGCCACCCCTCAATTTAGCCCCTGTCTTTCCCTTCAGAGAACCTTTGTCTACTCCCCCCAAAGTTAATAAAAAATGTAATGTATAAAAATCCCAAACTGATTAAAAAAGTTGGTAAAACTCAAATTAAACATCAAGTCTCTAAATTTAATGATTTGGCCTCTCTTCCCCCTCATAATGTGAAAATTAAATGTGGTTTGTTAAATATTAGGTCTCTAACTCCCAAGTCTCTACTAGTCCATGATCTGTTAATTGATCATCAGATTGATTTAATATCCCTTACAGAGATTTGGTTAGGGCAAGATGATTATGTTGGTTTAAATGAATGACAAAACCCAGGAAAGATCTAACCCCTTTCACTATACCAGGTGGCTCCCACTGCTGGACCACCCTGGTCTTCTCAAAATCATTAGCCACCCCATCCTTGCTAATGATGTACCCCAGATACCTCACTTCGCGTTGGACAAGATGGCACTTCTGCGGTTGCAACTTCAGTCCATGCTTTGCCAGCCACTCGAAAACCTGTTCCAAATGGGTGACATGGGAATGAAAATCAGACGAGAAAACAATATCATCATAAAGGTAAATTAGAATGAAATCATTCACCATACTGCCCAGGCACCGATGCATCAGCTTCTGAAAAGTGGCTGGGGCATTACAAAGACCGAATGGCATCCGCTGGAACTCATACAATCCTGTAGGGGTTATAAAAGCCACTTCCACTTCCAGGTCCACTTCCACCTGCCAATACCCACTGGCCAGGTCAAGGGTGGAATACCAACACGCTTGTTTCAGACAGGTTGAGGACTCCTCAATCCGTGGTAAGGGAAATGAGTCTTTATGGGTCACATGTTACACCTCACTCTCGCCAGTCATCAGCGCCAGCGGCGCGCACACCTGCGCCTCATCAGCATTGGCCTATATAAACCCCTCTGCCCTCTGCTTCGGCCTGGAGTCGTCTGCTCGACAATGCTCCCAAAACCTCCAGCGCCCGTCCGGTTCGTTACCGACCAGCGCATCGCTCTCCTAGCACGTAAGCTGCACTTTTCATCTTACCTTCTCTCCAGCTTCTCCCCTGTGCAAAGGTGGACCTCCAGGGTGGCGGAATTCCTCCTCCTTGCCTCTCTTCAGCCACCACTCTCACCAGCACGTCGAAGAGCGCGCAGCTGCGCTGTCCTCCAGGCTACAGCTGCATCGCCAACGCCAGCCACCTTCTCGCCTGCACGTAAGTAGAACATTGTGGTTATTTTCCCACGGGGCGTTATGACTGTAGCCAACTCCCTAATCTGCTCTGTACTCAGGGTTACCTGGCTGCATGGCGAGCTGTTCCAACCTTGACACACGCTGTTCACCCACACTACATCCACACTTCCATTCACGCACTCAAACACCACCAGTTGTTTGAATAAAAAGCTTTAAATCTTCCTGAGCCTGTGTGTGTGTTCCCTGAGCCCATCATTATGTCAGTACGACTCCAGCAAAGTGGCTCAGCGGACAGCGGGCTCGCACGCCGACTTTCCACCCTCGAGGCTCGGGGTGGATTTAATCGCTCTTCAGCAACAAGGTGATTTTTGATGAACTCACCCAAATTATCCAATTTTTACGGTTGCCTGAATTCTCCACAGGCCTTCCCTCCGGCATCTTTCGGTGGGCAGCTACGTTCCCTTCCCCGGCTAGCTCAGCTAGCTCGGAACCGCTGACCCGACTCACTCCCATTCCGACCCCCCGCGCGCTTCAGCGGTAAACTCGGTGAGGCGCGTGGGTTTCTCCTGCAATGCGAGTCGGTGTTCCAGCGTGTTCCCGGGGATTTTCCTTCTGATCATAGCCGAATTGGGTATGTGGCTAATCTTTTGGAAGGGCGAGCGCTAGCTTGGGCCTCGCTGTCATGGCGAGGCCCAGCTACGCGAACCTGACCTACGCCCAATTCGTGCATGATTTTAAGGAAGTTTTTGATCATGCGGACTATGATAACGTCCTAACCACCCGGCTACTCAGTTTTCGTAGGGTAGCCAGTCGGCCGCCGACTACGCTGTTGACTTCCGGGTGGTAGCGGCGGGAAGTCGGGTGGGGCGAAGCTACGCTCTGCAGCATCTTCACCCGCAGCTTAAATTCTTCTTTACAGGACGAGCTGGCCTCCCGGGATTTACCGAACCGGTTATCCAATCTAATTTCCCTTACCATAAATTTGGATAATATGCTGAGGGAACGGGCCGCCGAGCGGAGGGCTTCTGGCCGCTCGAGCGGAACTTCCGCCCGGGTTCCTCAGTCTCGCTCCCTGGCGTTACCCGCTCCAGGGTCCGCCGACGACACTGAGGCAATGCTGGTCGGTCGGGCTAGACTGTCACCAGCGGAAAGACAGCGCCGCCGAGAGTTGGGCCTCTGCATGTATTGCGGGGGTGACCAGCACTCTGTGGAGGACTGCCCAATTCGGCCAAAGAGGGGACGTCCACGAGTCGCTGTAGGGGGCCTCGCGGATGCGTCCCATTCAAATCCCCTCACTAAGTGCCTCCTCCCGGTTAGATTCTGTCATAACTCCACGGGTCACGTCACACACGCACTGGTGGACTCGGGGGCGGAACAGAATTTTATTTCACAAAGCCTGGTAACCCGCTTGGGCATCCCCTGCCAAGCGCTGCCAGCCCCTATTAACCTGGTCACTCTCGCCCATACACCTCTAGTGAGAGTCACCCACAGAACCAAACCGGTCCCAGTGACCATCTCCGGCAACCATAGGGAGGATCTCAGCCTGGTTGTATTACCCACCTCGGCTTCTCCTGTCATCCTGGGTTATCCCTGGCTGCGGCTCCATAATCCCACCTTCGACTGGCAGTTCGGCAGCGTCCTTTCCTGGAGCACCTTTTGCATGAGCACCTGCCTCCAATCCGCTGCTTGTGCTCCGTCGTTGCCGCTCCCAGCTCCTGACTCGCCGCCTCCGGACCTCTCCTTGGTACCCCCGGAGTTCCACGACCTGGGCCTGGTTTTCAGTAAGTCTAAAGCACTGTCTATCCCCCCCCCCCACCGCCCCTACGACTGCGCCATTAACCTCTGCCCGGGGGCGCCATTGCCATCTGGCCGCCTCTACAGCCTGTCTGCCCCAGAGCGTGAGGCCATGAACACTTATATTAAAGAGTCGCTCAGCGCAGGCATCATCCGGCCATCCTCGTCCCCGGTTGGAGCTGGATTCTTCTTCGTGGGCAAGAAGGACGGGTTTCCTGCGGCCGTGTATCGACTTCCGGGCACTCAACGACATCACAATTAGGGACAAGTACACGCTGCACCTGATGGACTCGGCCTTCAACTCCCTCCAGGGGGCCACCTGGTTTATCAAACTGGACCTGCGCAGTGCGTACCACCTCGTTTGGATCCGGGAGGGTGATGAATGGAAGACGGGGTTCAGGACGCCCAGCGGCCATTTTGAGTATCTGGTTATGCCGTTTGGGCTCACCAACGCTCCGGCCGTCTTCCAACGCCTCATCAACGACGTTCTTCGGAATTTCCTGGGGGTCTTCGTGTTCGTATATCTGGACGACATCTTGATCTTCTCCCGGACTAGAGAGGAGCATCAGGTCCATGTGAGGCGGGTCCTTCAGCACCTTCTGGAGAACAGGCTGTATGTTAAAGTGGAGAAGTGTGAGTTTTACACCAACCAGACCTCCTTCTTGGGTTTCGTCATCGCTCACAATCAAGTTCTCCCTGACCTGGCCAAGGTCAAAGCGGTGGTGGAGTGGCCCACCCCCTCTTCCAGGAAGCAGGTGCAACAGTTCCTCGGCTTCGCCAACTTCTACCACCGCTTCGTGCCGAGGTACGGCGCCATCGCCGCTCCCCTGACCCGCCTCACCTCTCCCAAGGTGCCGTTCCAGTGGACCAAGGATGCTGCGTCGGCCTTCAAGACCCTGAAGACAGAATCAGAATCACCATCAGAATGAGCTTTATTGCCAAGCATGTTAAAAACATACGAGGAATTTGACTTGACATTAGGCGCGCTCGATAAGCGCTTCCTAATGACACGGAAGCCATGCAAGGCGCCTCATCAAAACAGTGGGGGGTAAAGAGGGGGAGGGGAATGACACATTGGGCAGAGAGAAAAAACATAGTTTATCAAAATAAAGCTCGTGATTGTGATCAAGATTGTGATCACATAGAAAAAAACCCTCTAATGCACAAGTAGCAGACAATACAGATCACACATTAACAAAGCACAAGCAAGTTGAGAGAGACAGTGTATGTGTGTGAGTGTCAGTATATGTGTATCAGTCATGTAAAGTTGTATGCAGTGTGTGTATCAGTTACTGGTGAACAGCAAAAATCCTCCTCAGCAACGTTTAGATGTTATGTCTTTAGTGTCCTAAACATAGATAGCATGTCCCCAAGAGTAACTCTCAGTGCATGTCCGATGGTAAATTCCATGCCAGTCACATGACGCTGTTCTTGAGAGTTCAGATTACTGCACACCAGTTGTTTATGTTAGGGAGAAGGCCAAGCCAAAACTCCCTTCTGCCTTATCTTCCTCCAGGAGGAATGAAATCTTCAGGGCGCCGAATCAAGGTCTAATAGGCACAGTTCACTTAGCGCATAGAATTTTCATCTCTCATGCGATTCTGTGCTTCATAATTTCCATACACATGCTTTACAATCATTCCCTGGAGAGCACTCAGCGACTCCAAGATGTTTTCCACCTACCGAAACATAGATAAACATGTCCACAGAGTCCATCTCTCTTCAGTGCATGCCAGATGGTAAATTCCATGTTATTCACATTTGCCGCTATCAGTGCTCTCCCCAGCTGGTCGAATTTGTTGAGGGAGCTACGCTGGGTCCGCATTTTGATTAGCTCATCCAACTTCTATAATTTTCGATACACCAGGAAACTCCAGAGCCAAACAGTAGAAATCCTGTGATCATGCCAAAACAGGTAGATGTCTACCACATCTTCAGTCGAATCACGCAGACACATGAGTTCCAATTGTTCCATGAGTCTCTCCACTTGGGCTCCCCCTGGCCCGATTTTCTGTTAAAAAGTGGTGTCAATAGCATTAAAGCCAATAATTCCATAATTTCCGTTTGGATCGAGATGCAGCAGAAGAAGAGCGAACACAGACAGGACACAGCAAGCTGGGATCAGTATCAAGGGAGGAGGAGAGGAGAGGAGAGAAATGCGTCTGCTCTCTCTGAAAGCTGGTGGACCCGGCAATCCAGTGCCTGGTCGAGGTGGACGCATCCAACACGGGGGTGGGGGCAGTGCTGTCCCAGCGATCACCTGCGGATGGGTAGGTGCGTCCCTGCGCCTTCTTCTCCCGTCGCCTCTCCCCTGCTGAACAAAACTACGATGTTGGGGATAGGGAGCTCCTAGCGGTGAAGCTAGCTCTTCAGGAGTGGCGCCATTGGCTGGAGGGGGCAGCCCAGCCGTTTGTGGTCTGGACCAATCATAAGAATTTGGAGTACCTGAGGATGGCCAAGTGCCTGAATGCCCGCCAGATGCGCTGGTCATTGTTTTTCGGTCGCTTCAAGTTCATCATCACCTACCGCCCCAGGTCCAAGAATGGGAAACCGGATGCGCTGTCCAGACAGTTCGGGCCCGAAGACCCAGATGATCAAGAACATACCATCCTGCCCACCTCGTGTGTCGTGGGGGCCGTCTCATGGGGGATTAAGGCCAAGGTCCGGAAGGCACAGGAGGCTGAACCCGATCCTGGTGGCGGTCCGGTCGGGAGACTATTCATTCCATCTTCAGTCCGGGGTGACGTCATCCACTGGGCTCACACAGCTAAGTTCGCCTGTCACCCTGGTATCTCCCGGCTGGTGGAGCTCCTCCAACGGTCCTTTTGGTGGCCGGACCTTAGGAGTGACGTCACCAACTATGTCCGTGCCTGTCCCCAGTGTGCAACGGGTAAGACCTCCACATCCCCTCCAGTGGGTCTTCTCCGTCCACTACCGATCCCCGGGAGGCCCTGGTCCCATGTGGCTCTGGACTTCATCACCGGTCTCCCCAAGTCCAACTCTTATGACACCATCCTGACCATCGTCGACCGGTTCTCCAAGGCGGCCCATTTCGTGCCTCTCCGTGGGCTCCCTTCGGCACGAGAGATGGCCGACTTATTGATCCAACATGTCGTCAGGTTGCATGGGATCCCGGTAGATGTCATCTCGGATTGTGGGCCTCAGTTTGTGTCCAAGGTGTGGAAGTCCTTCTGCAATGCACTGGGGGCCACGGTGAGTCTGTCCTCCGGTCACCATCCCCAAACTAACGGCCAGTGTGAGTGCACTAACCAGGAGCTGGAGGCAGCCCTGCGCTACGTCACCTCTTCTAGCCCCTCTTCATGGAACGCCTGCCTACCCTGGGTTGAGTACGCCCATAACTCTACCTTATCCTCAGCCATCGGTATGTCCCCCTTCCGGGCGTCCCTGGGGTATGATCCGCCTTTGTTCCCTGAGGAGGAGGGTGAGGTGGGGGTCCCATCTGTCCAAGCTCATCTGAGACGCTGCCGGCGTATTTGGACCAAGACGCGCCAGGCACTTTTACGCACGACGGAGCGCAATTCTCGAGTCGCCAATCACCACAGGAGGGCCACTCCCGAGTATCAGGTGGGTCAACGAGTTTGGCTGTCTACTAAAGACATTAAACTGAAGGCTGAGAGGAAGAAGCTGGTGCAGCGCTTCATCGGGCCTTTTCCTATCACTAAGATAATTAATCCGTTGGCTGTGCGTTTGGTTCTCCCCCCCTCCCTCCAGGTCTGCCCGATGTTTCACGTCTCGCATATTAAACCTGTGGTGTCTGACCCTCTTTGTCCTCCTCCCAGAACCCCTCCTCCCCCCAGGATGATCGACGGTGATCTGGCATAGGGTGTCACGGCCATCCTGGATGCCCGCCGCCATGGCCATGGTCTCCAGTACTTGGTGGATTGGGAAGGGTATGGCCCTGAGCACAGATCCTGGGTGCCCCCATCCTGGGTGCTGGATAAGAACCTCATCACGGAGTTCCACCAGGCGCACACAGGTAAGCCAGCGCCGGGAGGCGCTGCTCGGGTGGGGGGGGGGGAGTACTGTTACACCTCGCCCTCGCCAGTCATCAGCGCCAGTGGCGCGCACACCTGCGCCTCATCAGCATCGGCCTATATAAACCCCTCTGCCCTCTGCTTCGGCCTGGAGTCGTCTGCTTGACAACGCTCCCAAAACCTCCAGCGCCCGTCCGGTTCATTACCGACCAGCGCATCTCTCCCCAAGTACGTAAGCTGCACTTTTCATCTTACCTTCTCTCCAGCTTCTCCCCTGTGCACAGGTGGACCTCGAGGGCGGCGGAATTCCTCCTCCTCGCCTCTCCTCAGCCACACTCTCACCAGCACGTCGAGAGCGCGCAGCCGCGCTGTCCTCCAGGCTACAGCTGCATCACCACTGCCAGCCACCTTCTCGCCTGCATGTAAGGAGAACATTGTGGTTATTTTCCCACGGGGTGTATGACTGTAGCTAACTCCCTGCTCTGCTCTGTCCTCAGGATTACCTGGCTGCACGGCGAGCTGTTCCAACCTTGACGCACGCTGTTCACCCACACCACATCCACACTTCCATTCACGCCCTCAAACACCACCAGTTGTTTGAATAAAAAGCCTTAAATCTTCCCGAGCCTGTGTGTGTGTTCCCTGAGCCCATCGTTATGTCATCACAGAGTTCAATTTTCTGTAATCCACACAAAAACGTAGGGACCTATCCTTCTTCCTTACAACCACAATTGGTGCAGCACATGGACTAGCGCTCTCTGTCACCACTCCTTGATCCAACATACTCTGCAGCAGACTTCGCAACTCAGGCTAAAGAGAGGAGGGGACAGGCCGATGTCTTTCTCTACTTGGAGGTGCGGTTCCGGTTGGTATCTGATGCAACACCGCATTGGTATGGCCAAAATCCTCCTCACCCTTAGCAAAAACAAAGTTCCATCTGCTTACAAGTTGTTTCAGCTCCTTTTGCTGTTCTGGATTAAGGTTATCCCCCTCAAAAGTCCATGAAACAGGTTCATTGGTTCTAGGCGCCCGGACAGTCTGAATATCCACCTCCACCTTGTCCTGGTCAACAACATGCAGCACCAGTTGCTTGTCACCATATATCTGATCGAGAGACAAAGAGTACACAGATGCCAGAGCCTGCCGCGGTGGGAGACCAATGGGGTAAGGGTTGACGTTACATACTTTAATCGGTACTTTACCCCCTTCCAAGTTAGTCACAGCCCGGGCAACTTGCCACTCCATGCTGTCAGACACCCCTTCCACCAGAACAGGTCCACTTGGGAGGTGGCGGTCCCCCAACACAGGGGCCCGAATCACCATCATGTCCACCGGAAACTGTTTGGACAACCGCGCCACACCTATCCTCCCATCCACCGATTCCTCCTGGGCCACCTGGCTACAAACAGCAAAAGCTCTTTTCCATTGTCCTAGGGTAGGCGGAGACTCTGTAACTTTAAAAAAGCGGAAACACCAGGATGGGGTCCCTGAAACACTGACTTCCAGCAGCTAAAGATAACATTCATCCCCAAAATCCCCTTATCAGAGCCTAAACAGGCATCTTTCACAATAACTGCCCCTTTACTCAGTACCATAACTCCTGCAACCTCAAAGTCGAGCAGCACATAACCCACATATGGAATATTCAAGCCATTTGCTGCTTTAAGAGTCAGCCACTTCAGCTCTCCCACATCTGCTAAGGGGACATGGCTTAACCACTTCTGGAAGAAAGATTCAGAAAACAGTGTCACTTGAGAACCTGTGTCTAAAACACAAGGAACTTTTATGCCAGCCACCTTTACTTCTACTCCTGGACATGAACCAACCATTTTCTCCTTCAAGGTCCCGGTTTCAGCTTCCTCAGTCACCAGCCCAGTGGCAGGTGGGACAGCTACTTCGGAAACCTGTGCCTGTTGACTTCTATCCGGACAAAACCTTTGAATGTGGCCTGGCTTACTACAGCCTCTGCAAATCGGATGACCCTGTTCATCCCACTGGAAGGCTGGCCTGCAGTAGGAAGTAGAAGATCTTCCTCTAGAGGATATGTCCCCTGGTAGACTACTGCGGCACATGCCAAATAGTAGCTGTTTAATCTCTTCCATCACAGTACGGCTGAGTATAGAAATTTGTTCCTGCACCTCACGGCGTATTTCCGCCTTGAACCTCTCTGTCCAATCATCGGTTTCTGGCCAGTGTGTAGTCTGTGTGGGTGCATTTATCCTCGATGCCCATGCTTTCTCTTGGCCCAGATGTTCTCCTTCCAAGGCTCTAGCTTCATTACAGGCCTCAAAGAAAGTCATTCGTGGCTCACGTCTCACCAGCTGCTGCAACTCCTGTTGGATAGCACCAGCCCTCAGACCCAATATTAGCTGATCACAAGCTGTGTTCTCATCCGATGCTGAGCCATCAGGTTCCTGCTCACGCCACCTACCAAACAGTTCTCATAGGCACAGGATAAAGGACCCCACACTTTCTCCATCCCCCTGCCTACACTTGAAAAACTGGACCCGTAATTCCGTTAAAGGGGTTTGTTCACCATACAGCCTTTTAAAGTGGGACAAAATTTCTAACATTTCTTCTTAAACTGGGATCTAACCGCCAAATTTCCCTCCTAGCATCACCTTCCAAAGCCCCAATAACAAAATCAGCTTTCTGCTCATCACTAAGGCCCTGAGCTCTCAACAACGCTTCCATCTGCCACAACCATTCCCCAAACTTAATCGGGCTAATCTCCCTAGAAAACTTTGGGACCCAAGGTACCCCCATAAACCATGGCATAGCAACCGTATTAATTACAGCCTAATTATTGTAATGGGGTAAGCACTATATAATCACTAGCTTCAGCCTACACCCTTTCGGTTGTTCTTTTGTGTGTTCTTAGGTTCAGGTTCAGGTTCAGGTGACTTTATTTGTACCCGTAGGTAGATTTGTTTTGCAGTTGGTGACATCCATATTTACAAGCCACTAATTACATTCAACATAGACACAAACACAGGCACACATCTTACAAAATAGGTAAATATAAAATATGTACAATATAATTTTTATAGCTTGTTCAACTCTTTGACAGCAGCAGGGACAAAGCTGTTTTTGTAGCGCTGGGTTCTACTTTTTGGGACAGCAAACCTCCGTCTGGAGGGAAGAAGCTGAAAGTTGCAGTGCAAAGGGTGAGAGTCATCATTTAAAATTGAGTCGGCCATCCTCTGTACTTGTCTGGTGTACAGGGATGTCAGGCTCAGCTGTGACTCACCAAGCAAACGACTGGACCATCTGACTACCTGATCCAAGGATTTCCTCTGTTTCAGTTTTATCTGACCAAACCATGACATTAAAGAAAAGGATAAAACAGATTCAATAAAAGCCCGATAGAACATAGTCATTATGGTTCGGTCAATTTGGAAGCGTGCAAGTTTCCTCAAACAATGCAAATTTTGCTGACCCTTTTTGCACACCCTTTCACAGTTCACCTCAAAGTTCAATCTACTATCAATAATCGTCCCAAGATATTTGTACGATTGTACACATTCGGTGGTCTGGCCTTTTAGTATGGTGACTTTGTGCCTGGGAGTTTTCCTCCTAAAGTCAATAATCATATCTTTCGTTTTTGTTGTATTCAGCTGCAGGTAGGAATCCTCACACCAGTGAACAAAGTCATCAACTACTGGGCCGTGGCCACTCTCACCATCCTGGAGAAGACTGACAATGACTGAGTCATCAGCATACTTTATAATGTGTCTGTTGTCATGTCTGCTCCGACACATGTTTGTGTACAGGATGAAGAGTAGTGGTGACAACACACACCCCTGAGGAGAGCCAGTAGAAGAGCACTTTAGGTCAGACAATGTGCCATTGACCCTTACTCTCTGCGTCCTGTTGGTTAAGAAATCCAGAATCCAACCCACCAGATTATTGCTTAAATCAAATTGTTGCAGGAGCCTTTCAACTAAAATATGAGGTTGGATTGTATTAAAGGCAGAAGAAAAGTCCACAAATAAAAGTCTGGCGTGTGTCCCATTAAAATCCAGATGTTTAAAAAGCATGTCAAACAGAGTGACAGTGGCATCCTCCACTCCTCTGTGAGGCCTATAGGCAAACTGCAGAGGATCCAATGCATGTTCAGTCTGCCTTAGGACCTCACATCTGACCAGTTTTTCAAAAATTTTCATTAAAATTGAAGTCAAAGCAACTGGTCTAAAGTCGTTTACCGTTTTAGGACAGCTGGATTTTGGAACGGGAACAACCACGGCATCTTTCCAGATCTTAGGCACATGTTGTGTCTGTAAGGACTTATTGAAAATATAATGAAATATAGGACTCAGTTCATGTGCACAGGATTTTACCAGGCGTCCATATATATTATCAGGGCCCTGACTTTTGTTCACTTTTACAGCGCGGAACTCCCTTTTAACATCCTGCATCTCAATATTAAAGTGCTGATTGTCTTTGAGTTTCTGTTTCAAATCTTGGATTTCTGTGCTAAAATCAAAGGAGTCAAAACGACCATAAAAACAATTAAGAGCATTAGCCAGCTCTGTGTCTGAACTAAAACCATCTAAAAACACACGATTACTGAGCTCTGTGCTCTGAAGGCCTGCAATAGTTTTCATACTGGCCCAGGCCGAACCAAGTTTATTTGCTGCCATCTTGCTTTCCAATTCTGATTTATAATTCTGTTTTGCTCTTAAAATTTCAGACTTCAGCTCCTTGGTGGCAACCTGTAGCTCAGAAACAGACCCCTGTTTAAAGGCAAGAGCTTTCCTCTGTAAGCAGGATTTAACTGATTTAGTTACCTATGGTTTGTTGTTGGGATATATTTTGACATGTTTACGTGGAACAAACTTATTTTGACAGTAAGCCATGTATGAGCATGTGAGCTCAGCCAGAGAGTCCAAATCATCCCCGCAGGCCATTATGAACATCTTCCAGTCTGTACAGTCAAAGCATTCCTGGAGGCTGTGCTCTGAATCTTCTGTCCACACATCAATGTCTCTCATCTCCACCTTGCCTCTTCTGAGAGCAGTTTTATATGTGGGCAGCAAATGAACACAGTTGTGATCTGAGGATCCTAAAGGAGGAAGGGGGAGTGATTTATAGGCCCTCTCTATGGATCCATAGCACAGGTCCAATGTCTTTTTTCGCCTGGTTGGGCAGGAGACATACTGATGAAAGTTTTTAAGTGTCTTCTTTAAAGAAACATGGTTAAAATCCCCAAGAATGAAGTTTGGCGCCTCTGGAGAAATTGACTGCAGTCGCTGCACCACATCAGAGATGGTGCTGGAGGCGGAGTCAGCGTCTGCCCTTGGATGAATATACACAACTGTGATGAAAAGTTGGGGAAACTCTCGAGGCAAATAAAAGGGGCGTAGTGACACAGACAGCAGCTCCACATCGGGTGTACAGATGCGCTCTCTGACCGTGACAGATGTGCAGTACTGCTTATTAATGTATAAACATACGCCGCCCCCCTGACGTTTCCCAGTTACCTCTTCCTGCCGATCCGAGCGCAGCGGAGCTCCAAAGCCGTCAATCCACAGGTCTGCATCCTGATCATGCGCAGTAAGCCAAGATTCAGTGAAAGCCATGACGCAGCAGTTCTTAAAATCCTTCTGGTAACGTACGTTGCCTTGAATTTCCTCCACCTTGTTTCTCACAGACTGTGCATTCCCAAAAATGATTGAAGGAAGAGGAATGTTACCAAACTGACGTCTCCTAAGGCGCAATTTCACACCTCCACGTCTTCCACGCTTCCTCCTGCCGCTTCTTTTTTCATCGCTGTGTCCGTCTCTCAAAATAAAGTCCGGCAGCTGAAATTTGGGCGCAATCAGAGACTCTGCACCAGCTGTGTTAAACTGCAGCAACACATCCCTGGAATATTGTATTCTGCCCGCTATTCTGCTCGCCATGGAGCCGAACGCGTTTACCTCAGAGACAAAGAGCCACAGCACAGAAAGCAGCAGTGCGAGAGAGGAGAGGAAATCCATGTTGTGGATACCAGGGAGCTGTTCGCCATATATTCCACAAACGCTCCAGGGCAGAAACGACACAGAGGATTTTCTAAAAACGTAAAAAAGTACAAAAAATTATTATCTTATTGTATATGTTTATTATTATTATCGAATAAAATAAATTCAATTCAATTCTTCACAGCTGAGGTCGAGGGGTAATCATGCTCTTCCATATTTGTGTTGTGTGGAAAGAGAATCCTGCCGACAACGCCAAATAAATGTCACAGTTTGAAAGTACAAATCACTGTGAACACATGATTAAAATATATGATTCTCAGGCCACAACAACACAAACACTCAGGAAGGCAGAAAAACAATTACAAACTTTATTAGACAAATCTTAAAATAGTTATAGAGTACAACAATCCCCAATAAGAACCATAATTTCACAATGTGCACAATTTAAGAAAATACCCCCACAATAAATACTATAAATACCCTAAAATTCATACAAGAAAAGCAATGCAATTAAACTACAAATAACAGTCACTCCCTATGCTTAATAAGAAAACCTTCAGCGTGTCCGCAATAGAGCGGTGACGCATTCGCTGACTGTCCGACCATGAACACACGCTGTTGTCCTCCTTGACCCGGAAGAAGGCATGATTTGTCCAGGCTTGTCAAAGACCCTCTTATACCCCTCGAAGGTGAAGGACTCTGGACCCGGGGAGAGGAGGCGAACAGGAAGAGAGAATAGGAGCGGCTCCTACGAATCCGTCGTCCGGGAAAAACCTGCAGCACACAGCGCAGCACAAACTCAACCTCCCTTGAACACACCGGGGGCTAATAACCATCCACATACACAGACATTGAGCACATTCCTTTCACTTATCTGTGCAGACGCCTTTCCTCCAACACAACGGCATTTCCATCATCTGGACCCTCACAGCGTCTTTGGTCCCGTGCTGCCGCTGTCAATCACCGCACCTGCTCTTCCTCCGTCCTTTCTCAGCACCTCCGCTCCTGCCCTCGTTTCCTCCGTGCGCCTCTTTAATTCACCTCCGCATATCCTCAGGTCCTTTCTCCGTCCTGCAGTCCACATGTCCTTTGACCTCTTATCAGCATCAGTAATGACAGCGTCCAATGTCCAATCTCCCATCTGCAATCTCCAATCTGCAAAAATCTCTAATCTGCAAATCTCTCCTGCCACAGTCACGCACCATCCTTAAATAGGTCCTTCCAGACAAGAGTTCACAGCAGGAGCTCACTGATTGGCTCCCGCTGATTCAATCAGTCAGCTCAGGTGCAAACCATAATCAACCCCAAACAACAGAAGTACACTCACACAAACATCAAAATATACAAAGAAACACACAAATCCAATATACATTGTATTAATAATAACATTCTCTCTGAACAGCCCCACAGCTGTAACAAACCAAAAAACCATAACACACATACACAACCCTGAACTGCTCTGCCCTGACATGCACATTAATGAATAGTTTTGTAAATGTTAACAAAACTGTTGTAAATGTTAACCGTTAACTTAAATACAGTAACTACTACAACTCCTTCAATTGATATTTGTCTTGATGAGTTTACTCCAATTGACCTTTTAGAGTTAGACAGAATAGTTTCCTCATCCAAGCCTTCAACTTGTCTTTTAGACCCTATTCCTACCAGGTTATATAAAGAAGTCTTCTCACTTATTGGTAGCTTTATTCTTCATATACAGTGATCCCTCACTTATCGCGGTTAATGGGTTCCAGAACCGACCGCGAAAAGTGAAAAACCGCGAAGTAGCATCACCCCCCCTTTGTGGAATTCCAGCCTGATCTCGTTAGTTTTTTGATACATAAAATAATGTCTAAATAATATAAATAATACGTACGTTCATTCTCTTACTCTTTCTCTCTCGGGAGAGAGAGAGAGTGAGAGAATGAAAAGAATCTCGCGAGAGATGCACTCTCGCGAGATTCCTGAGCCGAGCCAACACGAGAACAAAATCTAGAGTCGGGAGCGATCTTTTTTTTTTTTTTTTGGGGGGGGGGGGCGGAAGGATGCTGGCCAGCGAATCAGACAGGTGGATTATTGTATATATAATATCAATAAGTGTATATTAACCCTATAAATGCATATGTTATCATTAGAACATTAAAGAATAGTTTGAAACATGTAAATAAAATATTAATAATACAGTATAAATAATATACATAAAATAATGTATAAATAATATAAATAATACGTACGTTCATTCTCTCACTCTCTCTCTCTCATATGATACGTGTGTGTGTGTGTGTGTGTGTGTGTGTGTGTGTGTGTGTGTGTGTAAGTGTACATACATACGTAGATGTAAATAAAGTGTACATAAATACGTTTTTAGAACTCTTTTATTCTTATAACAAGATACATAAACTCAAGATGAATATGATTTACAGTACTGGAAAAGTTTTTTCGAACTCTTTGGAACTTTAGAACTCTTTTAGAACTCTTTAGAACTCCATCCATCCATCTTCTACCGCTTAATCTACCACTTAATCCTTTCGGGTCGCGGGGGGACTGGAGCCTATCCCAGCATCTTTGGGCGCGAGGCAGGGTACACCCTGGACAGATCGCCAGTCCATCGCAGGGCCAACACAGAGAGACAGACAACCATTCACTCTCACAGTCACACCTAAGGACAATTTAGAATCCCCAGTTTGATGCCAATTAACCTAACTTGCATGTTTTTGGCATGTGGGAGGAAACCGGAGTGCCCAGAGTAAACCCACGCAGACACGGGGACAACATGCAAACTCCACACAGAAGGGTCACCGATGGTCTGGGGGTGGGATAGAACCCACGATGGTCAAGGGTGGAATCGATCCCATGATCTTCTTGCTGCAACACTGTGCTAACCACTGCGCCACCGTGCTGCCCTCTTTAGAACTCTTTTATTCTTAAAACAAGATACATAAACTCAAGATGAATATGATTTACAGTACTATACTGGAAAAGTTTTTTCGAACTCTTTGGAACTTTAGAACTCTTTTAGAACTCTTTAGAACTCTTCTTATAACAAGATATGTACATATGTACTGTAACTCAAGAAGTATCTGGCGCTTCTGTAGGAGGTTTTCGGTGCACAAGGAACATCGTGATGGGGAGTTGTTGCCGTTGTTTTTTCTTCTGAGCAAAGATGCCCTTGTACAACGCCATTACACCGTCAATACGGTTACTGAATTCGACGGCTCTGACCATGTTGTCGTCGATTTCTTGCGCCCTTTGTTGCAGAGCCCGTGCCATGTTGCAGAGCTCTTGCAGGTTGTCCAAGGTAAGGCCACGTTCTTCAGCTTCGGCGGCGGCGGCGGCTGCCTCCTCTTCTTCCTCACTCTCCGATCTTGTCATTTCGATGAGGTCCTCGTCTGTTAGGGGCTCCGAGTGGCACTCGATCAGTGTGTTGACGTCTTCCGTCGTCATGTCGGAGAACCCTTCGGTGGCTACCAACCGCGCCAGCCTCACAGCCTTATCTACGGCGGAGTGGTGAACTTCGTCCGGCATAAATCCCTCGTAGTCATGGGCGACGTCTGGACACAATTTTTTCCAACTTGCATTCAGTGTTTGCTCTTTCATCTCATTATGAGCTTTCTGAATGTTGGCCAGGCACGTCGCAATGTTGTATCCCCGCCAATATGTCTTGAGGCTGAAGTCCTCGTCGCCTTCGTCAATGGAGGAGATGAGGCCCTCCATCGTGGACCTTGTGTAGAGGGCCTTGAAGGCCCGAATGACCCCCTGATCCATGGGCTGTATGAGGGAAGTGGTGTTGGGGGGCAGGAACTCCACTTGGACCCTGTCGTAATGGAGGTCCGTTGCATGTCCCCCTGCACAGTCCATCAAGAGGAGGACCTTAAAGGGCAGCCCCTTTTCCGCAAGGTACAGCTTCACCTGCGGGATAAAGCAGTTCACGAACCAGTCGAGTGTGAGGGCTTTTGTTATCCATGCCTTTTTATTACTCATCCAGTAGACGGGCAGCAAGGCTTTGTTTTTGTTTTTCAAAGCCCGAGGATTCAGGGCCTTGTAAATTAAGCCGGGCTTGAGCATGAAGCCCGCGGCATTCCCACACATGAGGAGAGTCACTCGATCTTTGTGGGCCTTGAACCCTGGCCTCTTCACTTCGTCCTTGTAAAGGAACGTCCAGGACGGCATCCTCTTCCAGAAGAGGCCAGTCTCATCCATGTTAAAGACCTGCTCCGGGAGATAGCCACCCTCTTCAATTAATTTGGGAAACTGGTCCTCAACGTAATGAAGAGCTGCCTCTTGGTCTGCCGAGGCGGCCTCCCCATACAATGGAACGCTACGAAGACCAAACCTCCTCTTGAACTTCTCGAACCAGCCCTTGCTGGCAACAAAACCACATTTTTCTTGTGGGGTAGGATCACTCGAGGCACTGGTACTAGGCTGAGGTTCATCTGCTTCGTCGTCGTCGTCACCACCTTCGTCGTCTTCGTTCAACTCTCCTTCAGGAACGAAGCTATCATACAGGGCTTTGGCTTTGGTCCGAATCATGTTGGTATCGAGACTAACCTTCTTTTCCCGACAGTCCGATATCCACACTGATAACGCATTCTCCATTTGCACAATCCTCTTATTACGAGGAGTCACAACGCGCTTAGTGTCCTTGGAAAACGTTATCGAGGCAGTTTTATGGATTTTCAGCTCATCTTTTTTGATGTAGCGAACCGTCGATTCGTTCAGTCCGTAATGGTGTGCGACAGATGCATAAGTATGGCCTGCATTAAGCATGTCCAATAATTTCACTTTCACCTCCACCGTCATCATTTTTCTCTTCCTCTTGGGTTCAATAGAGGATTTAGAGGGTGGAGGACGTTTAGGAGCCATTTTAAAGGGTGTCGCAAGCACTAATTCGCACAAAAAGGAAAAAAAAGGCACAACAGTCTTCCTTCGATGTGTATGTGCGCTCGGCAGGGAGAGAAGCTGGGTAAAACGTCTCGGCCAATCAGCTTGCGGGATTCCCGAGCCGAGCCAACACGAGAACAAAATCTCGGGAGAAAAAAAAAAGAGTCGGGAGCGCATCTCTTGGGGGATGCTGGCCAGCGAATCAGACAGGTGAATTTTGAGTTGTGCGGGCTCTCCGTGTTGATACCGATGTTCTAATGTATTTTTTCACAATTTTGAATTTTTGATGAATATTTTTGAAAAAAATCCGCGATGCACTGAGGGCGCAAAAGGTGAAGCGCGAAGTAGCGAGGGATCACTGTAATCAATTCTTCATTAACTTTAGGCCATGCACCGCAGGCTTTTAAAACAGCTGTAATTAAACCCCTACTCAAAAAGCCAGCTCCTGGATCCAGGAGCTTTAGCTAACTATAGACCAATCTCTAATCTCCCTTTCATTTCAAAAATCTTAGAAAGAGTTGTTGCTATGCAATTATTTGACCACCTGCAGGGAAATGGTTTACTTGAAGAGTTTCAATCTGGGTTTAGAATCCATCATTGTACTGAAACAGCCTTAGCGAAGGTTACTAAAAACCTCCTGATTGCATCTGATAATGGACTTGTTTCTGTACTTGTCCTTTTAGACCTTAGTGCAGCTTTTGATACTATCGATCATAATATTCTACTTGATAGATTAGAACACTATGTTGGACTTAATGGAACTTCGTTGCAATGGTTTAGATCTTATTTATCTGATAGGTTCCAGTTTGTTCATGTCAATAATGAGTTTTCTTTCAACTCAAAGCTCAGTCATGGAGTTCCACAGGGATCTGTGCTAGGCCCTACTCTTTTTAGTTTATATATGCTTCCGTTAGGCAACATTATTAGAAAGCACTGTATACATTTTCATTGTTATGCAGATGACACACAATTATACCTGTCAATGAAGCCAGGTGAGAGTAATCAATTAGCCAAGTTGGAAGTCTGTCTTAAGGAAATCAAAGCTTGGATGACTTGTAATTTCCTGCTATTAAATTCAGATAAGACTGAAATCATTCTTGTTTGTCCAAAAAACCTTAGAAATACCTTTCCAAATCAAACTTTCAGTTTGGATGTGGTTACTCTTTCTCTTAATAGCTCTGTGAGGAACCTTGGAATTATTTTTGATCAAGATCTGTCTTTCAATTCACATATTAAATTTGTTTCTAAGACTGCCTTCTATCATTTGCATAATATTGCAAAGATTAGGAGCATCTTGTCTCAGAGTGATGCTGAGAAACTGATCCACGCTTCTGTTAGCTCGAGATTAGATTATTGTAATTCTTTATTATCAGGCTGTCCTAAAACATCTTTAAAAAGTCTTCAGCTGATCCAAAATGCTGCAGCAAGAGTTTTAACAGGTACTAGAAAGAGAGATCATATCTCTCCGGTTCTGGCCTCCCTTCACTGGCTTCCCATAGAGTTTAGAATTAAGTTTAAAATCCTTCTTCTTGCTTACAAAGCTCTAAACAATCAGGCCCCTTTTAATTTAAAAGATCTGATACTACCGCATTATCCTAACAAAGCACTACACTCCCAAAATGCAGGATTACTTGTAATACCTAGAATCTCCAAAAGTACAATGGGAGGCAGAGCCTTCAGTTATCAAGCTCCTCTTGTGTGGAACCAGCTGCCAATCTGGATTCGGGAGTCAGACTCGATCTCTGTTTTTAAGAATAGGGTTAAAACCTTCCTTTTTGATATAGCCTACAATTAGGGAGGGGTCATGTGTTTCTGAACCCTCCCTTAGTTATGCTGATAATAGGTTTAGACAGCCGGGGGACCTCCAATAATGCACTGGGCCTCACTCCTTTCTTCACTCTCAATGAATTTTTTTTTTTTTTTTGCTGGTCATTAACATCTGTTTGTTCTCTCCCATAGATTGAGTCCCCATCATGCTGTTTGCTCACTACATGTCTGTTCTTTTCATCTTCTCTGTCCCCTCACCCCCCAGCCAGTCTCAGCAGATGACTGCCCCTCCCTGAGCCTGGTTCTGCTGGAGGTTTCTTCCTGTTAAGATAAGATAAGATAAGATAAGCCTTTATTAGTCCCACAATGGGGAAATTCCAGGATTGCAACAGCACAGGGAAAGCAACACTCAGAGCAACAATCAGAAGGCAAGAAAAAACAAGAGCAGCTAGTATACATATGTACATATTACTATAAATATATATATATATAGACACACAGTGCGGAGCATTGTGGTTGGTGGATGTGCAGCAGAAAGTCTAAGCTCTCTCTCCGCGGGTGCGGCGGGCCAACTCGATGTCTTTTGGCATGATGGTGACCCTCTTGGCGTGGATGGTGCACAGGTTGGTGTCCTCGAAGAGACCCACCAGGTAGGCCTCGCTGGCCTCCTGCAGAGCCATGACGGCGGAGCTCTGGAAGCACAGGTCGGTCTTGAAGTCCCGAGCAATCTCCCTCACCAGGCGCTGGAAGGGCAGCTTACGGATGAGCAGCTCCGTGGATTTCTGGTAGCGACGGATCTCTCTCAGAGCCACGGTACCGGGCCTGTAGCGGTGAGGCTTCTTCACTCCGCCGGTGGCCGGAGCGCTTTTCCGAGCAGCCTTGGTGGCTAGCTGCTTCCTGGGGGCTTTTCCTCCAGTAGATTTACGGGCGGTCTGCTTGGTTCTTGCCATCGCTCTTTATTATTCTGTCTTATATTTCTTGCACGCCGCCTAAACTCCAGCCCGGCACCCGTGTCGTTTTCGCTACAGTTCCTTGGTATGTCGAGTTTCTCCGTTAGCACCGGGTGGCAGTTGAGTGCTAGCTAGCTCTTCCCTGCTGTATCGTCTCCTGCTGTAAACAGAGGCTCCGTCCGCCGACTCGGGAGACCTTTGGGGCGATCTGTGTGTCCGTGATATATATATAGAGAGAGTGAAAGGTGTAGAAAGAAGGAAGATATTAAAAAAAAAAAAAAAAAGCAGTTGCAAAAGGCAGCCAACTCGTGTGGCGCCGGAACCAGAAAAATTAAAAGGGAGTTTTTCCCCTCCATCGTCTCCAAGCGCTTGCTCACAGGGGATTGCCTGATTGCTGGGGTCTTTCTGCAACTGTGGGGTCCCCCCTACAGTTGAATGTGCTATGAGATTACTGTTGTTGTGACATGGCACTATAGAAATAAAGTTGAATTGAACTGAATTGAATTGAATTGAAATGTGCCGGAATTAGCCAAAAGGCTATTTTTCATCTGTAGTCCCTGGACAGATTTTACAAGTCACCCTATAAGTAACAACAAATGAATATAAAATTACAAGAAACAAAAGCAAACTCATAACAGAAACATTGGCATTAATATGAAAACTTATTAGAACATCCTTATGTTCTAGGCTATTGTCACAGAAACATGCGATTAAGACATTTAACATTTAAAACATGCAACAAACAGTAGAAATGCTGCAAGACAATCAGATGAGAAATGTTGGTGCTAGTTAAAATATGAGCCAAGTTCAAACCACATCCAGTAACCAGAATGATTAGACACAAGAGAAACCTGCAAACCAGAAGCAGACAAGAACATGTAGATGAGATCAAACCAGGCAACAATGAAGCCTGCATGCAGGCCCAGAAAGACAAAGTGAGACAGCAGCAGGTGGAACCAGAGGAGTTCAGCACAGAAACACTGAGGCTGTTAAAAATGCAACTTAGTTTTAGTGCTGCACAGCTGATTGTCAGTTAAACATTTCTTTGAAGGAGCTTTAAATAATTGATGTGAATCCAATTCTCTGATAGATTTGGGGACAGAATTCCATTGTAATGCAGCTTTACCAGAGAATTCAGACTGACTGAAAGTGCTTTTTCTGAGTGCACTAATGCAGTCCCCTCTTGCTGCACCTCTTGTGACACGGTATTCACTTGTTCTGATGGGAACAAACTCTCTAAGTGGAGGAGACGTCAACTTATGGAGGATCTTATACATGAGGCAAAGATTGACATGTTTGATCAAAGTTTCCAGCTCAACACATTCAATTGTTTTAGTATTGGACAATGATGATGATGAAGCGTTTCTTGTCCAGAACTTAGTGTTTGTTTCTCTAAGGATTCTACTGGTTTGAGAGTAGTGATGCCAGCCTGTGACCATGTTGTTAAACAGGAAGTAATATGAGAAAAGACCAGAGAGTACATGGACATCTTAGCTGCCTCAATTGACAACTCCATTGACTCTGACCTTCTGGGGCCTAACAGTTAAAAAAAAAAAAAAACACAAAAAAACAATGAAAGCAACAAACTAAACCAGGATTAATGTTATAAAAACAAGTAAGTTGATCTGCTAAAATATGAAGTTTGATACAATTAAAAGCAGGAGAAAAGTCAATAAAAAGCAGTCGTACAAAGGATTTCCAACATCCACATGCCCCAGGTCTCGGTGGAGTAGGGTGCCTACAGCATCCTCCACACCTCTGCCTGCCCTAGAAGCAGGTTTGAGGGGATCCAACGTTCCCTCAATTTCACACAAAATCTCATTCTTGACTATTTTTTCAAAGACCTTCATAACAGGTGAAGTTAAGGCTACAGGCCGAAAGTCCTGAAGAGATTTTGGGGTTCTAATTTTGGGCACAGGAACAATAACAGAGTCTTTCCAAAGACGGGGGACTCTATGAAGCTGAAGAGATTTTGTGAAAACAAAAGAAAACAATTCAGCCAAAGACTCAGTTCTTAAGAAGTCGGCCACTAATATCGTCTGGGCCAGGACTTTTTCCTTCTATCACTTTCCTGAAGAGTTTACCAACAGAGAAATTGTCCATGTTTATTTCACTCTGTTGTGGAGGAGCATTTCTGTACATGGACTGTTCGTCACTGAAATCATAAAGATTAAAATCATTATAAAATATCTTTAAATCATTTGTAAGTTCTGAGTTTGACTTGCCAGTAAAAGAAACTGGGCACTTTTTGGATTGCATGACCATAATAGATTTTACGCCCTCCCAAGCAGGGCGTGTATTTCCATTAGTCAGCAGGGATTTTACCTTATTTTTATAGTTGATTTAAGAAAGTTTAACTTCCCTGCTTGGGATCAGTCCGCCAAGGTCTCCACCTTTGACCGCCACCTAATCCACATAGCACCGGACCCCCATGATCCCTCCTGCAGGTGGTGAGCCCACTGGAGGGCGGACCCATGTAACTCCTTCGGGCTGAGCCCGGCCGGGTCCCATGGGTGGAAACCCGGCCACCAGACACTAGCCTTCGAGCCCCTCCCCCAGGCCTGGCTCCAGGGTGGGGCCCTGGTAACCCCATACCGGGCGGGGTACACTGAATCCTTGATATACAATTTATCATTAGAGTCTGTTGGATCATTCTTAGTCTGGCCCTTCACCCAGGACCAGTTTGTCTTGGGAGACCCTATCAGAGGCAAATTGCCCCGGACAACATAGCTCCTGGGATCACTGGGGCACGCAACCCCCCCCCCCCCCCACCACCACCACCACCACGATAAGGTGACAATCCATGAGGGTCTGGAGCAGGATGCAGGGGAGAGGGACGTCTGGGCTTCTCTGTTTGAACTGCTGCCTCCTCGACCCGGACCTCCGGAAAAGTGGTAGAAGATGGATGGATGGATTGATGTATAACTTCCCTGCTTACTTGTTTTTGCAGCTCCCTGCTATGAGTGACGTCGCCCTGGTTCAAAGCAATGTTCTGCTGGTTGATGATGCTTTGCAGAGATTTAGTTTAGAGTTTATGACAACTCCAAGATATTTAAATTCAGACCCAACCTGAAAGAAAGACATCTGGCTCCAAACTGGTAATGTTTCTGGACTTGGTGAAAAACATGAACACAGTTTTAGAGACATTCAGCTGCAGACAGGATTGATTTAACCATGTTGTTCCATGAGTCAAGGTGTTTGTAAGTTCATCAGCACCCTGTCTCACACTGCTACCATGGATGTAAATGACGGTGTCATTTGCAGACATTTGGCTGTAAGTGTTAGGACGATGGATGGAAAATCATTTATGTATTATGTGAATAATGGATATATTGTAGATGTAGACACCAACTGTGGTTCCAAGGTTGTCATAGCCAGGAGCGGCACTGGGGTTAAGCTCCCAGTGCTCATAAAATGCTCCTTATGGCGTGCGTCTCGAAAAGCCTCTGACAACTAAGTCCAACTCCTAGCCTGCCCGTGTGGTTTAGTCTCTAAGCCCTGCGGAACTGCTTTTACTAATAGGAGAAGGGGTGAGGGCGGATCTCTGGCGCCTTAAAACCAGACGCTTCGGGTAGATGGTGGCTCGTCAACCTGGCAAGGTAGCCCATCTAGGGGAAGGTAAACCCTGATTTCAAACCTCCGCTGCCTTGCGGCATACCCGGTCACGGGAAAGGCTTCGGGAGTCAACCCTGAGGAAAAATCCGGAGTCGGAGCCCCTAAGGCAGTTCTATGTTGTGCTCAACATCGTTCTGGCAGCTCCTGCAACAGCGCTGGTGCCAAACTGTAGCAGCCCTGCTGTTCCTTTGGATTCATCAGTGACTTGGAGAGGGGGGACATGCTGCATGGGCAACATCTTGTCCTCCATATCTTCCTGCCCAGGCTTGAATCCTACCAACGCCCAACGCTGGAAGGTAGAACACCGGATCACTGGAGAGGACACTCCAGTCTCGCCTTTGGTGTAGACAAAACACGGGGAATGACAGTTACCGGTTATAAGCCACCGCTCAATTGGCGTAGAGCGCGGCGCCAGGGGTTGTTCCCGACGGTGGGAGGGATCATCGGATCTCACTGGACAGCTACCGCCCGCCTCAAGCTGGGCAGCCCCCAGCCAATAAGGTGTTGTCCCGCCACAGCTTGCTTTCCTCATTGGATGCATGGGGATGAGGAGAAGTCCGAACAGCAGGCTGAGAACCTTCGCACCAGGCAAGACAATAAAACAAAAGAGACCAACTCTAAAACTGGGAACTTGGAACGTCCGCACTATGATGACAGGACTCGCTGCTAACCTCAAGGACATCAAAGACACCAGGAAGACTGCCATCATCAATAATGAGCTGAAGAGACTGGGAGTGGATATCGCCACTCTCCAGGAAACACGGTTGGCTGATGCAGGCACACTGAGAGAGAAGGACTACACGTTCTACTGGCAGGGAAAGGGCAGTGACGAACACAGGGAACACGGAGTGGGCTTTGCAGTGAAGAACACCTTGCTGAAGATGGTGGAACTGGGCAGCACTGGCTCTGCACGACTCCTCACCCTCCGCCTGAACACCACTCAAGGCCCAGTCACCCTCGTCAGTGTGTATGCCCCAACACTGACAGCCACACCAGAGGCAAAAGACAAGTTCTACGAGAATCTCGCAACAACTGTCAGGATCATCCCCAACTCTGAACAACTCATTCTCCTTGGAGACTTCAATGCCAGAGTGGGTGCTGACCACGACTCCTGGCTCTCCTGTCTTGGACCTTTTGGCGTGGGCAGAATGAACGACAACGGACAGCGGCTGCTCGAGTTCTGCACATATCATGATCTGTGCATCACAAACTCGTTCTTCAAGACCAAGCCCCAACACAAGGTTTCCTGGCAACATCCGCGCTCAAAGCACTGGCACCAGCTGGACTTGATCCTGACCAGGCGCACCTCACTGAAGAACGTGCTAATCACCCGTTCGTTCCAGAGTGCAGATTGCGACACAGACCATTCATTGGTGTGTTGCAAGGTCAAGCTGCAGCTGAAGAAATTCCATCGTGCTAGACAGCCTGGAAAGGCACGGATTGACACCAGCAAGATGGCTCAACCAGAACTTGTTGAGCAGTTTGCCTCCACCTTTGAGAAGGAACTTGGTGTACCACAAGAAGGAGAATCTGCAAAGCAGAAGTGGGAAGAGCTGCGAAACACCATCCACCGCACAGCCTTGGCTACTTTTTTTTTTTTTTTTTTTTTTTTTTTTTTTTTTTTGTTACTTATTTGTACCCGTAGGTAGACTTGGTTTGCAGTCTGGTGACAAGCCACTGGCTGCTGGTCGCTGCGTGCGCGAGCGCCCTAAACCTACATGTTTTTGGTGTGCGGGAGGAAACCGGAGAAATCCCGGAGTAAACCCGCGCAACACGGGGAGAACATGCAAACTCCACACAGCTCACTGTTGGTCGGGGGCTGGGATCGAACCCACGATCTTATGATCCCCGTGGTCCCCCGGCCGAGGGGAGGAAGACCTCGAAGTCACAGGACTGGTTTGATGCCAAGTTGACCGAGATGACCCCCGTCATTGAAACCAAGTGCTCAGCACTTGCTGAGTACAAGAAGTACCCAAACGAGAAGAATCTCCAGATTCTCAGGGCTGCGAGAAGCAAAGTTCAGCAGACTGCTTGGCGCTGTGCCAACGAGTACTGGACTCAGCTCAGCCAAGACATTCAAACCGCTGCCATAACAGGGAACATCCGTGATATGTTTGATGGCATCAAGAAAGCACTTGGTCCGGCTCAGAGCAAGACAGCCCCCCTCAAATCCTCCACTGGGGAGATGATCACAGAAAAGAACAAGCAGATGGAGAGATGGGTGGAACACTACTCCAACCTCTACTCCAGACAGAACACCGTGACACCGTCAGCCCTTGATGCCATCGACTGCCTGCCATCCATGGACGAACTTGACGCCGAGCCAACCATCAACGAACTCAGCAAGGCCATTGATAGCTTGGCCGCTGGCAAGGCACCCGGCAACGACGGCATACCCCCTGACCTGATCAAGCACTGCAAGACCGTCCTACTGCCACCATTGCATGACGTCCTCTGCCAGTGTTGGAAGGAAGGTGCCGTACCACAGGACATGAGGGACGCCAAGGTCATCACCCTCTACAAAAACAAAGGGGAGAGAAGCGACTGCAACAACTACAGGGGCATCTCCCTCCTCAGTGTTGTTGGCAAAGTCTACGTACGAGTTGTTCTTGTTCGTCTACAGAAGCTTGCCGAACGTGTCTACCCCAAGTCTCAGTGTGGCTTCCGCGCTGAGCGATCGACGGTAGACATGATATTCTCCATCCGCCAACTCCAGGAGAAATGCAGAGAACAGAACATGCCCCTGTATGTCGCCTTCATCGACCTCACCAAAGCGTTCGATCTGGTCAGCAGAGAGGGCCTTTTCAAGATCCTGCCAAAGATAGGATGCCCACCAAAGTTGCAAAGCCTCATCGGATCGTTTCACACCAACATGCAGGGGATAGTGCAGCACGATGGCAACGTCTCAGAGCCATTCAACATACGCAGCGGAGTGAAACAGGGCTGTGTACTTGTGCCAACCCTCTTTGGGATTTTCTTTGCTATGCTCCTGAGGCATGCCTTCAGCACAGCAACAGAGGGAATCTACCTGCACACAAGATCTGACGGCAGGCTTTTCAACCTCGCCCGCCTGAAAGCCAGAACCAAAGTACGCGAGGCTCTAATCAGAGACATGCTGTTTGCAGACAACGCTGCAGTCGCAACCCACACACAGCAGGAGCTTCAGACCCTGATGGACCACTTCTCCCAGGCATGCAGGGACTTCGGGCTTACCATCAGCCTGAAGAAGACTAAAGTCTTGGCGCAAGGCATGGAAGCACCACCAACCATCACCATCGACGACTACGAGCCGGAGGTCGTGAATCAGTTCACGTACCTGGGGTCCACGATCAGCAACAACCTCTCCCTTGATACAAAGATCAACAAGAGGATTGAAAAATCAGCCTTCACACTCGCTTGCCTCACCACACGAGTGTGGGAGAATCCCAAACTCTCTGTCAAGACGAAGATGGCAGTGTACAACGCCTGCGTCATCAGCACACTGCTCTATGGGAGTGAGACGTGGACAACATACGCCCGGCAGGAAAAGAGACTGAACTCCTTCCACTTGCGCTGCATTCGCCACATCCTGGACATATCCTGGCAGGACAAAGTGCCCAACACAGAAGTTCTGTCCCGCGCCGGACTTCCCTCCATGTTCACTCTACTTAGGCAGTGCAGGCTCCGCTGGCTAGGCCACGTTCACCGTATGGAGGATGGCAGAATCCCCAAAGACGTCCTCTACGGAGAACTGGCAACTGGCAGGAGAGACGTTGGCCGCCCACAGCTGCGCTTTAGAGATGTCTGCAAGAGAGACATGAAGGCCCTGGAGATCAACACAGAGCGCTGGGAGGACCTTGCAACGGACCGCTCCAAATGGAGAGGCACCCTGACCAGACAGCTCAAGGCGGGTGAAGAGAGACTGACTGCTGCAGCAGATGAAAAAAGGACCCGCAGGAAGAACTGCCACAGACCCAGCAGCACGGAGACCACCCACAAGTGCGACCTGTGTGACAGGGACTGCCATTTGCGCATCGGCCTGTTCAGCCACAGGCGGTGCTGTTCCAGCAGAGTAGACGTTTAGGATTCTCTTCCATGGTCATCATAGACCGACGGAGGCCAACGAGAGACCAACTGTATTAACTGACAATGGTTTTCTGAAGTGTTCCTGAGCCCACGTGCTCATATCCTTTACAGAATGATGTCGGTTTTTAATGCATTGCCGCCTAAGGGATTGAATGTCATTCAAGACATTCAATGTTGGTTTTTGGCCTATCTTATTACGTGTAGAAATTTCTCCAGATTCTCTGAATATTTGAGGATATTATGGACTGCATATGATGAAATCCCTAAATTTCTGTCAATTGTAAGTTGAGAAACATTGTTCTTATACTGTTGCACTATCAGCCCACACAGTTGTTGAAAAAGTGGTGAACCTCACCCATCCTTACTTGTGAATGACTGAGCCTTTCAGGAGGCTCCTTTTATACTTCTTTTTAAAAAACACAGCCTTTTTATCCACTTTGTCTGTGAGGAGCCTTTTTTTAAACACTTCCAGGTTTGTTCCTGTGCGCTACTAAAAGATAAACCCAACCTTGATACCCCCCACTGCTCTGTTATTGGCCAGCCTTGTTGATCCAGTCTAATCCTATTCTCATGTTTCAACACAACTCAGTAATTAGAACTGTCTACAAATGGGACAGAGACACTGCAAACTCATCAATGGGATCCTTCCACAAACTCCCAAAGGATGACTTTCTGGGAAAAAAGAGGTTCCATTTATTTTATCAGACCATCTGGAGGATTTTAGGTCAAACTTCTTCCTCTACTCTGGTCATTTCACTACAGATTCATTCCTACACCTTAGAAAGAGGAACTTAGGTTTCATCACAAAGCTAATTCTCTAGGATACCGCTGAATCGTGTAAAATGACTAAACATTTAAGAATTAAAACCACCATGACGTGGAGAGAAACAACGAGACCGGTCACACGTCACACACAGACATACGGGGGGGGGGGGGGGCAGAGCAAAAGGATGAAGACACAGGATGAGTGGAAGACCAATAGTGTGGGTCCAGACTCTGGATAGGAGAGTCCCTGACAGGCCGACAGGTCCTACCTGAAAGATGTTTGGTCTTCAATGATGAAGGTCATTGTAAAATTGTGATGACTCGCTCTGCCTGATTATCATCCTCAGCTGCGCGTACACCTGCGCTTCATCATCACCAGAGCTATTTAGACCTCGCTGCCCTCAGATCAGCGCAGAGTCATCTGTCTCCATGGTCAGATGAGACCAACACACGCCTTCGTCCTCCTCACAGTTCCTTGCAGTCACAGCCTACACGCTTCTAAGAACATCGGTCCTTATCATCAGTCGTCAGGAAGGATTATCACCTCCACGACAAGTAAGCCATCACAACTCTCATCTTTATCTACGCTCATCCCCTGTGCACAGGCTGAGATCCGTGGTGGCGGACCTCTCCCTCCTGGCGGTGGACCGAGCAATACTCCACATCCACAAACCCTTCCATCCTCTCCAGCAGCAACCAGAAACAACTCCAGAAACAACCTGCTCTGCAAGCTCGCTGGTGCAAAATGGGGGGCGGCAGTCTCCACCCTGCGCACCTCAGCACTGGCCCTTTCATACTCTGTAGCAGAATATTGTGCCCCTGTCTGGTCCAGGTCATCTTACACACACCATGTAGACACCCAGCTCAACACAACCATGAGAACTATAACTGGAACAATCCGCTCAACACCACTCCCCTGGCTCTCTGTACTGTCAAACATAGCCCCTCCACACATCCGGCGAGCAGCATTAACTCAAAGGATGCTCCAAAAAGTTAAAGATTCTCCTCACTTACCAATCCATGCAGATATCTACACTCCACCCACTGCCCGACTTTCATCCAGACGGCCGATTTGGAAAAACCCTCCCCCAGCTGACTTTACCATCCAGACAGCTTGGCAAGAGGAATGGGAGACCAAAGAGGTCCCAAACAAACAGCTGGTGATAAACCCCAACCAACAGGTCCCGGGCACCAACCTCCCAAGGAGACAGTGGTCTACACTCAATCGCTTCAGGACTGGACATGGCCCCTGCTTGGCCAGCCTTTACAGATGGGGCAGTAGCCCTAGCCCACTGTGCGCATGTGGAGAGGAGCAAACAATGGAACACATCATAGAGGCTTGCCCGCTCCAAAGACTGGAAGGAGGATTACACACCCTCCATACAGCAAACCAGGAGGCAACTGCTTGGCTTAAGGACTTTGCATTCGCTAAATAAAAAGCAGCAACCGGGACAGTGGACACTGTCTCCCTGGCCGGAGCCTTTAGGTCGAACCTGAGCACAACTCCATCTCTGCAACCAGTAAGCATTAGACATTTCTGTACATCCCCTCCGGGGTCAAACGCTAATCCTCCCTGTCTCTGCTTATCCTTAGGATTGCCTGGCTGCACGGTGCTCTGCTCGCCCCCGGCTGCTACATCTACACACACGCGCACGGACACACACTCTCTGAACATAATAAAGATAATTGAATCTGCTTTTGAGTCTGAGTCTGCTCTCTGGGTCATAAAACCATGTCAGTACGACTCTGCCAAAATGACCCAGCAGACAGCGCGCTAGCGTGCAAGGTAAACAACTTAGAGACTCGAGTGGATCAGTTATCTTACCAGCAGCAGATAATCCTCACTCAGCTGGTTCAACTAAATGATTGGTCGGATCGCCTGGCAGGTCCGCAGGCCTTCCCTCCATCTACAGGTAGTTAAACTGCTCCCGCTAGCTCCCAACCAGTTCAGGCTTCATCTTCCCAGCTGACACCGATTCCCACACCCACTCGCTTCAGCGGCAAGCTAGGGAAGGCTAGGGGGCTCCTTCTCCAGTGTGGGATAGTTTTCCAGCAGGTGCCCAGGGACTTCCCCACCAATCACAGACGAATAGGATACGTGGTTAATCTCCTAGAGGGGCGGGCAATAGCGTGGGCTTATACAGTGATGGCTAGGGCTGATTATGCAAACATGACATATGACCAGTTCGTCAGTGAATTAAACAAGGTGTTCAACCACTCCGACCGCGACAGTGTGCTTATCTCCTGGCTGCTAAACTTAAGACAGGGAAGCAAATCCGTAGCTGACTATGCCGTCGACTTTCGGGTGGTGGCCACGGAGGTGGGGTGGGAGGATGCCTCGCTCTGTAGCATATTTGTCAGGAGCCTTAGCCCTAGCCTGCGGGATGAGCTAGCCCACTTAGAAAAACCTAATAGGTTAGCTGAGCTGATTTTGCTAGCCATTAGCCTAGATAACAGGCGAAGGGAGCGTGCTGCCGAGCGTAACCCTTCTGATCGCTCGGGCACCCAGTCTCGCTGCTCCCTGCAGCCCCTCCTATTGGTCCTACCTCCCTCAGATTCCCCAGATGCCCCTGAGCCAATGGTAGTTGGGCAGTCTAAACTGCCGTTAGCAGAGAAACAGCACCACCGCGAGCTTGGGCTATGCCTCTATTGTGGGAGCGAGGTGCATGAGGTAGTGTCCTGTCATATACGGCCTGAAGGGTAAGTCCGTGCGTCGCAGTAGGGGGACTCACGGACTCACCTCAGTCTAATCCCCTCACCAGATTCCTTTTACCCATCCATTTTATTCACAACCAGACTGAGATCGCCACACACGCCTTAGTTGATTCGTTGGCCGAGCAGAGCTTCATTTCGGGGGAACTGGCAACCCGGTTGGGGCTTCCCTGTCACCCATTGAAGACCCCTCTGAGACTCATTGCCCTGTCTAAAGTCCCTCTTGCCATAGTGTCCAAGCAGATCACTCCTGTTTCAGTCATTATATCTGGAAATCATCTGGAGTCGCTCAGGTTGTTTGTGCTGCCGGTTTCCTCCTCTCCTGTCATCCTCGGCTACCCCTGGCTCCGATTACGCAACTCATCCATCGACTGGCACTCAAGGAGCGTGGTTTCGTGGAGGTCATTCTGCCTCAGTGCCTGCCTGCAGTCCGCTGCTTGCTCGCCATCCATGCCCTTCGGTGCCCCCGTCATTCCCTCTCCCGACCTGTCCAAAGTCCCTCCTGAGTATCATGACCTGGGGGCCGCTTTCAGTAAGTCCCAAGCTCAATCTCTTCCCCCCACCACCCATATGATTGTGCTATCAACCTCCAGGCTGGAGCCCCGCTGCCATCGAGTCGACTTTACAGCCTGTCAGCACCAGAGCGGAAGGCTATGGAGACCTATATTAAGGAGTCTTTAAACTCGGGCATAATCCGGCCTTTGTCCTCGGTGGTGGGGGCGGGGGGTTTTTTGTGGGCAAGAAAGACGGCTCGCTGAGGCCCTGCATCGACTTTCGAGAGCTTAATAATACCACTATCAAGGATAGTGATATTATTGTATATTATTATTGCAATTGCATATTATTATTGCATATATTATTGCAGCGGCTCCTTGAGAACAAACTATTTGTGAAGGCTGAGAAATGTGAGTTCCACGCCTCCAAAACGCCATTCCTCGGGTTCATCATTTCCCATAATGAGGTCATCCTGGACCCCGATTAGGTAAAAGCGGTGGTAGAGTGGCCCACTCCTTCCTCCAGAAAGCAACTCCAACAGTTTCTAGGATTTGTCAATTTCTACCGCCGCTTCATCAGGAACTACAGTATTGTTGCCCTCCCCCTGACCCATCTCACACCCTCCAAGGTGCCCTTTCAGTGGACAGAGGAGGCTGAGGCGGCTTTCACCGATCTGAAATCTAAATTTTCTTCCTCTCCCATCTTGGCACAGGTGGACCCTGCTCGACAATGCCTGGTAGAGGTGGATGCCTCGGACTCGGGGGTTGGAGCCTTGCTGTCCCAGCGCTCTCCGATTGATGACAAGATCCGCCCCTGTGCATTCTTCTCCCGTCGTCTCTCCCCGGCGGAGAGGAATTATGACATCAGTGACAGGGAGCTCCTGGCGGTCAAGCTTGTGCTGGAGGAGTGGCGCCATTGGCTTTAGGGGGCCTCCCAGCCGTTCGTCGTCTGGACAGACCACAAAAACCTGGAGTACCTCAGAATGGCCAAGCGCCTGAACACGTGCCAGGCCCGCTGGTCCCTGTTTTTTTGGCCGCTTCGACTTCACCATTACCTACTGTCCCAGGTCCAAAAACATCAAGCTGGACGCCTTGTCTAGACAATTCGCCTCAGATGCAGCGGAGGTGTCAGAGCACCCCATCATCCCCCCATTGTGCATTGTGGGCGCCCTCTCATTGGTCATCAAAGAAACGGTCCTGAGAGTGCAGGAGGCCGAGCCAGACCCAAGCGGGGGGCCAGCGGGGAGGCTGTTTGTCCCATCTGCCATTCGGGGCAAGGTGATCAACTGGGCCCATTCTTCCAAGCTCTCATACCACCCTGAGATGGCACGCACAGTGGCACTTCTTCAGAGGACGTTTTGGTGGCCTTCGCTCCGGAAAGACGTTGGAGAATACATCCGCGCCTGTACCCAGTGCGCCACCGGTAAGACGTCCTCCTCTCCTCCGGCCAGTCTGCTCCATCTTCTTCCCTCCCCTGGCAGGCCCTGGTCCCATGTGGCCCTTGATTTCATTACCGGTCTTCCACCTTCTAACCACCACACCGTCATCCTTACCATCGTTGACAGATTCTCGAAGGCAGCCCACTTTGTTCCCCTACAGGGGCTGCCCACGGCGAGGGAGACGGCGGATCTTCTCATCCAGCATGTGGTGAGATTGCACGGCATTCCCCTGGACATCGTCTCTGACCGGGGGCCCCAGTTTATTTTCCAGGTGTGGAGATCGTTCTGCAATACCATCGAGGCTATGGTGAACCTGTCTTTGGGGTACCATCCACAGAGTAATGGACAGTGTGAGCGGGCGAACCAGGAATTGGAGGCTGCACTGCAGTGTGTAGCCACCGCCAACCCAGAGTCTTGGAGTGCCCATCTCCTGTGGATTGATTATGCTCACAACACCACTGTTTCCTCAGCCATCAGCATGTCCTCCGTTCAAGGCCTCTCTGGGCTACAATTCCCCATTTTTCCCTGAGGAGGAGGGGGACATTGCTGTTCCATCCATCCGAGCCCACCTGAGGCGCTGTCGCCAGTTGTGGAGAGCGACCCGGACCGCACTGCGGCGCATGGCGGAGCGCAACACCACGATCGCTAATCGTCGCAGAACACAAGCTCCCCCCTACCAGGTGGGCCAACAGATATGACTCTCAACTAAGCACATCAACCTCAAAGCTGAGGCGAGGAAACTGTCTCAGGGGTTTATTGGACCCTTTGCCATAACCCGTATTGTCAACCCTGTGGCTGTGCGCCTAGCTCTCCCCCCTCCCTCCGCATCTGTCCCGCTTTTCATGTCTCGCAGGTCAAGCCGTTTTGTTCAGCCCTCTGTGCCCTCCTCTCAAGTTGCCACCTCCACCAGTGGTGATCGATGGCGGCCCGGCGTGGAAAGTCAATGCCATCCTGGATGTCCGTCGCCGGGGTCACGGCCTCCAGTACCTGGTGGACTGGGAGGGTTACGGCCCGGAGTGGAGGTCCTGGGTGCGTCCCTCCTTCGTGTTGGATCGTCAACTCATCAAGGACTTCCACCGGATGCACCTGGGTAAGCTGGATCGGCCGTCGTGAGGCGCCTCGTTGGGGGGGGGGGGACTGTGATGACTCACTCTGCCTGATTATCATCCTCAGCTGTGCGCACATCTGTGCTTCATCATCACCAGAGCTATTTAGAACACGCTGCCCTCAGATCAGCGTGGAGTCGTCTGTCTCCATGGGCAGATGAGACCAACACACGCCTTCGTCCTCCTCACAGTTCCTTGCAGTCATAGCTGACATGCTCCTAAGAACATTGCTCCTTGTCATCAGTCGTCAGGAAGGATTATCACCTTCATGACAAATAAGCCATCACAACTCTCATCTTTTTCTATGTTCATACCCTGTGCACAGGCAGAGATCCGTAGCGGCGGACCTCTCCCTCCTGGCAGCGGACCGAGCAACACTCCACATCCACAAACACTTCCATCCTCTCCAGCAGCAACTGGGACAGCGGGCGCTGTCTCCCTGGCCGGAGCCTTTGTATCAAACTTGAGCACAACTCCATCTCTGCATCCAATAAGCATTGGAAGTTTCTGTACATCCCCTCAGGGGTCAAACGCTAATCCTCCCTGTCTCTGCTTATCCTTAGGGTTGCCAGACTGCACGGTGCTCTGCTCGCCCCCGGCTGCTACATCTACACACACACGCACGCGCACACACACTCTCTGAACATAATAAAGATAAAAGAATCTGCTTTTGAGACTGAGTCTGCTCTCGGGGTCATAAAGCCATGTCAAAAATGTGGAGTTAAATGAGGGAGAGAAGATGTAGCAGACGGAAGGAAAATGTTTTAGAGGAGATGATCAGAAGTGGTGTGAGATTGGAACTAAATGTAAAGTGTAAAATGGTGTTAAAGTGTTTGAGACTTGTTATTTGCTGCCATCTTTGTCTTTGATCTCTCCATCTGATCTTCTCTCATCTCTCCAGACTCTGTCAGGCTGCTGAATGGGACCAGTGTGTGTTCAGGCAGACTGGAGGTGAAGTCTAACCAGAGCTGGTCCTCAGTCTGTCAAGCTGACTTTGACCAGCAGGATGCAGAGGTGGTCTGTAGGGAGCTTGGCTGTGGGCCTCCTTGGCTCCTCCGGGGGGCGCTCTATGGAGATGTGGAGGCTCCTGTGGGGACCAAAGAGTTCCAGTGTGGAGGTAACGAGTCTGCTCTCCTGGACTGTAGAAGCTCAGGCTCAGCTAGAAAGAGCTGCTCACCTGGAGAAGCTGTTGGACTCACCTGCTCAGGTAGAAGAGGAGCTGCAGCTTTGATTTGGTTCATTTCTGTTCTGATCAAACTCACTTTGGTCTTTGACTGATCACTCTCTGCTTTCTCTTCAGAACCTGTCAGGTTGGTGGGAGGAGACAGTCGCTGTGGAGGAACAGTGGAGGTGAAACATCTGGGAGAGTGGAGACCAGTGGAAGGTGATGACTTGTCCCTGATGACAGCAGCTGTTGTCTGTGAACATCTGGACTGTGGCTCTGCTGTTTCTTTAGAGAAAGAGTGGTCCTCAAAAAGAGATGTGTGGTGGATCTCTCATGATTGTGTTCAGTCTGGATCCTCTCTGAGAGACTGCGCAACATCATCACGGTCCTCTTCTTCCACCCAGACTGTCACCTGTTCAGGTAATGATGTGTCTCCTCCTGTTTGTCAGTCCAGTTTCCAGTCTTCTCCTTCCTCTCTCACAGTAACAGTCACTGGTTTCCAGTGGGCTGAACTCTTCAGTTTCTTCAAGGTTCAAAGCCTCCATAGACTGCTGACCTTCACCTGACAGGACACACCTGGACAACACTGTCTGTCTCTGTAGACCAGGGGTGTCCAGCCATGTGCCATGGAGAGCCAAGACCCTGCAGGTTTTACCTCCAACCAGTGTCTTCAACAGCAGATTTCTGTGAACTTCTTCCCACTGATTGCTGATAAGTGAAAACACCTGCTGAAGAGACTGGGTAGAAGAGAAAACCTGCAGGGTCTTGGCTCTCCATGGCACCTGGTTGGACACCCCTGCTGTAGACCAAGTGTCCAAGTGTCCAAATAGCAGCAGCAGATCGGCCATCATTGCTGTGGTGAAGAGAAATTCCAGTTGGAACACCAGCTGTCCTACAGCTCTACACTTTACTTTCATCTTCTTTTCATTGAACATCACTCATTTATTGAACAATAAGAACAAGGGTCCAGCAGCAGTGGATCCACCTTTTTATAAGATAAGATAAGATAAGATTTATTAGTCCCACAACGGGGAAATTCCAGGATTGCAACAGCACAGGGATAGCAACACTCAGAGCAACAATCAGAAGGCAAGAAAAAAAACAAGCAAGCAAGAGCGGCTAATATACATATGTACATATTACTATAAAATATATATACACACACACACACACACAGACACACAGTGCAGAGCATTGTACCTGGATGGAATAAATATATGAATATATGAACACACAGTGCAGAGCATTGTAGCTAGATGGAATAAATATGTAAATATATAAACACCCACAGTACGGAGCAATGTAGCTAGATGGAATAATATGTAGATATATAAAAACACAGTGCGGAGCATTGTAGCTAGATGGAATAAATATATGAATATATGAACACACAGTGCAGAGCATTGTAGCTAGGTGGAATAAATATGCAAGTATATAAACACACACAGTGCGGAGCAATGTAGCTAGATGGAATAATATGTAGATATATAAAAACACAGTGCGGAGCATTGTAGCTAGATGGAATAAATATATAGATATATAAATATAAACACACCCAGTGCTGAGCATTGTAGCTAGATGGAATAAATATGTAAATATATAAACACACACAGTGCAGAGCATTGTTGCTAGGTGGGATGAAACAGCATAACCGTCTATTTAGTTATCCTACATGGTATGATTATGTGCCCATACATATTCTCACCCTCCATAGCGACAGGTATGTTCCTAGTTGTATGCCGGAGAGGACCATTGTGTAAGTCTATTGCATCTTTTGCATTCAAAAAAACTATTAGTTTGTTACGTCTTTTTGCTATCTCTGCGAGCAGCCCTGCTTAGGTTGTACAGTCTGACAGCCGTTGGTAGGAAGGACCTACGAAACCTCTCGGTTGTGCACCTGGGATGATGTAGTCTGCTGCTAAATGAGCTCCTCAGTGCATCCAGTATGTCCTGCATAGGGTGGAACTCGGACTCCAGCAGAGATGACAGTTTAGCCACCGTCCTTCTCTCTCCTATCTCCTCCATCGGATCAAGGCGCTGCCCCAGGACAGAGCTAGCTTTCTTAATCAGTTTGTTCAGTCTCTTCCTATCGGCTGCAGTAATGCCACTGCCCCAGCAGACCACTCCAAAAGTGATGGCTGATGCCACCACCGTGTCATAGAATGACTTCAGCAGCGCCCCTTGTACACCAAAAGACCTGAGTCTCCTCAGCAGGAACAGCCTGCGCTGTCCCTTCTTGTAGAGTGCGTCAGTATTGTGTGACCAGTCTAGTTTATTGTTCAGATGAATACCCAGGTACTTATAGGATGTCACCATCTCGATGTCTGTTCCCTGTATATTTACTGGTGCTGTGAGGGGCTGCCCATGCCTGCGGCAGTCCACCACCAGCTCCTTAGTTTTCCTCGCGTTGATCTGGAGGCAGTTCCGATGGCACCAGTCCACAAAGTCCTGGATAAGCCCTCTGTACTCAGCTTCATCTCCGTTGGAGATGAGACCAACGATCGCAGAGTCATCAGAGAACTTCTGTAGATGGCAATGTGTTGTGTTGTGTGAGAAGTCCGCAGTATAAAGAGTGAACAGGAAGGGAGCCAGCACCGTTCCCTGGGGGGCCCCCGTGCTACTGATGATCGTGTCGGAAACACAGTCCCGGGTTCTCACAAACTGAGGCCGGTTCGTGAGGTAGTCCAGGATCCATGATGACAGGTGCTGGTCCACCCCTGCGCGCAGCAGCTTGTCCTTCAGGATCATCGGTTGGATGGTGTTGAAAGCACTGGAGAAGTCAAAGAACATGATCCTCACCATATTCCCGGGCTTCTCCAGGTGGGACAGAGAACGGTGAATGAGGAAGATCACCGCATCCTCCACCCCAATGCCATGCTGGTAGGCATCTGTTGCAGCTGATGTTAGTGAGGAGAAAATGATGTTTGTAGATGACAATCAACATGGAAGAGTCTCCATCCATCCATCCATCCATCCACCAATCTTCTACCGCTTTTCCGGAGGTCCGGGACGCAGAGGCAGCAGTTCAAGCAGAGAAGCCCAGACTTCCCTCTCCCCAGCCACCTGCTCCAGCTCTTCAGAGAGGATACCAAGGCATTCCAAAACCAGCTGGGAGACATAGTCTCTCCAGCGAGTCCTGGGTCTGCCCCGGGGTCTCCTCCCGGTGGGATGTGCCTGAAACACCTCAAGTGGGAGGCGTCCAGGAGGCATCCTAATCAGATGCCCATACCACCTCAACTGACTCCTTTCAATGTGGAGGAGCAGCGGTTCTACTCTGAGCCTCTCCCGGATGACTGAGCTCCTCACATTATCTCTGAGGGTGAGTCCAGCAATCCTACAGAGAAAGCTCATTTCAGCCACTTGTATCCGCAATCTCGTTCTTTCGGTCATTACCCAAAGCTTGTGACCATAGGTGAGAATAGGAACGTAGATTGACTGTTAAATCGACAGCTTTGCCTTAGAGCTCAGCTCCCTCTTCACCACAACAGACCGGTACAACGTCCGCATCACTGCAGATGCTGCTCCAATCCGTCTGTCAATCTCTCGCTCCATTCTCCCCTCACTTCAATTCAATTCAATTCAACTTTATTTATATAGCGCCATTTCACAACAACAGTCATCTCATAGCACTATCAACTGTAGGGAGGACCCCCACAGTTGCAGAAAGACCCCAGCAATCAGGCGATCCCCTGTGAGCAAGCACTTGGCGACGGTGGAGAGGAAAAACTCCCTTGTGAATAAGACCCCAAGATAAACTGGTCCTGGGTGAAGGGCCAGACTAAGAACGATCCAACAGACTCTCATGATAAATTCTAGATCAAGGATTCAGTGTACCCCGCCTGGTATGGGGTTACTGGGGCCCCACCCTGGAGCCAGGCCTGGGGGAGGGGCTCGATGGCTAGCATCTGGTGGCCGGGTTTCCACCCATGGGACCTGGCTGGGCTCAGCCCGGAGGAGTTACATGGGTCCGCCCTCCAGTGGGTTCACCACCTGCAGGAGGGATCATGGGGGTCCGGTGCTATGTGGATTAGGTGGCGGTCAAAGGCAGAGACCTTGGCGGTCTGATGGAAGAGTGTTGATGGAAATGTGAGAAGTGAATAGGACATTAGTTTATGTCATTAATGCATTTTAACAAGAAAAATGATGACAGCAGTTTGATTAAAAATGACATTGATCATCAAATAACAGTTGATCTTAGTTTTAATGAAAAGTTTAATCCAGGTCACCTTAGAAATAATATTAGAAGAATGAAAATTAAACACAATGAAGCCTACTTGGTTCCATGTGTCACATAAAATGTTTGTAGCCTGGTTAAATGATGGCTTTTATTTTTCCATATAAATGTGAATCAACAGAATCCCTGTTTTAATACCTGAGTGTGGAACGTCTAACAGGTGAGCTGGATAAACTAAACATGACGACCCTTCAGTTTTAGACAGAAGTCTTCTACCTTTCAGGGATAAATCTCCCATCAGAAACAGATTAAATTCACTTCTAAGTTGTAGGAATCAGGGTTGAAAACTGGATCGTGCATTGACAGACTGAAAGTGAAGGTTTAAGCCAATCAGGACAAAGTTCTGAGGTGACATGGATGTATCCCAGCTGGTGGAGCAGGTCAAAACCACCTGCAGCTTCTGACTTCAGCCGACTGGTTCCTGCCAGCAGGGGCCGCTCTAGAAACTTTTTATGAAGGGTCAGGCTGGGGCACATTGTCAGAACAGGGTGGAGCACCATTTTGGGGTGGGGGGTTGGGGGGTATTATGATGTTCTGGAACGAAACTCACCACGGTTCCACAGCGGTGAGTGGACACTTCAGTTTTTAAGCAGCGGAACATTGAAAAAATTATATATATTTTTCAGTCCCAGCAGTGCAGAGAGCCTGTCTGTGTCATCTTATCATTCCATTTGATACTGATGGACCAGATGGGATGATCCCCCCCACACACAAAAAAAAAGGCTCAGAACCAGTCCTTCACTTCTGTGCACTCCTAGTTCATCAGCCACACATCTCTATAGATCAGTAAATGGTGTGGTGTTAATAAAGGCCCTCTCTATACTGCTGGAACTGAATATTGTCAGTGGTTTGGATCTTTTCCTATAGACAAACTAAAGCAGACTTCTATTTTTGCCACTTAGTGCTGGAACATATCAAAAACAATCTACACTTCTGGAGCTTATGAAATAAACTTGATTAATAACAATGGAGTTTATTCTCTGTAGTCACGTGATCCAAAATGGGCTAAAATGTACTCTTCCTAGACTCCTCCTTGTCCCCTTCCTTGCATCTGGTGGATCGTCACTTCCTTGTGGTAACGTATCGTCACTTCCTGTTTTGCTGTCTGCCTGTGTGGTTTGCTCTCCAGCTCTCCAGCCACTAGCTATGGCGACTACCTCTCTTTCCTCTCCTCCTGTGGTGTGCTCTCTCTGTCAGATGTTTAGCTACACCTCTGCCTCTTTTAGTGATAACGGTAAATGTAATAAATGTTGTCTTTTTGAGGCGCTCGAGGCGAGGTTGTCTGATTTGGAATCCCGGCTCCGCTGGGTGGGTGACGGTGAGAAGGAAGCCTAGTCGCAAAGCCCCGGTACACCACCAACCTGTTCACATTTCTAATCGTTTTTCCCCGCTCAGCGACACACCCGCTGAGGAAAAAACTCTGATCATTGGCGACTCTGTAGTCAGAAACGTGAACCTAGAGACTCCAGCGGTCATAGTCAAATGCATTCCTGGGGCCAGAACAGGCGACATCGAGTCAAATTTGAAAATGCTGGCTAAAAGTAACTGTAAATATTCCACAATTGTTATTCACGCCGGCATTAATGACATCCGTCTCCGGCAGTCGGAAGTCACGAAACTTAATATAGAATCGGTGTGTGACTTTGCAAAAACGATGTCTGCCACTGTAGTATTCTCTGGGCCCCTCCCCAATCTGACCAGTGATGACATGTTTAGCCGCTCGTCATCCTTGAACCGCTGGCTGTCTGTGTGGTGTCCTAAAAATGACGTGGGCTACACTGACAATTGGAGCTCTTTTTGGGGAAAACCTGGTCTTATGAGACGAGACAGCATTCATCCCACTTTGGATGGTGCTTCTCATTTATCTAACAATCTGGCATCTTTTTTATCCAAATTTCCAAAACCGTGACTACTCAGAGTTGGGACCAGGAAGCAGAGTCGCAGTCTTACACGCCTCTCTGCAGCTCCTCTTCATCCGCCACCCCTCAGCTTAGCCCCTGTCTTCCCCATCAGAGAATCGTTGTCTGCTCCCTCCAAAGTAAATAAAAATATAATGTATAAGCATCCCAAAGTGATAAAGCAAAATATTGGTAAAACTCAAATTAAACATAAAGCCTCTAAATTGAATGATTTGGCCTCTGTTCCTCCTCATAATTTAAAAATTAAATGTGGTTTATTAAATATTAGGTCTCTAACTCCCAAGTCTCTGTTAGTCCATGATCTGTTAATTGATCATCAGATTGATTTAATTTCCCTTACAGAGACTTGGTTAGGGCAAGAGGATTATGTTGGTTTAAATGAATCAACTCCCTCTGGTTATTTAAACTGTCAAAATCCCAGAAGTTCTGGTCGTGGAGGAGGAGTAGCAACAATTTACCATTCCAAATTACTAGTTAATGTAAAGCAAAAAACATGTTATAATTCCTTTGAGGGCCTGGTCCTCAGTGTTGGGCACTTTAGCAATTTCAGGTTAAACCCAATTTTATTTGCCATAGTTTATCGTCCCCCATCAACCTATTCAGAATTTTTATCCGAATTTGCTGATTTCTTAGCTGATTTAGTGCTGAAATCTGATAGAATAATTATAGTAGGGGACTTTAATATACATGTGGATGTAGATAGTGACTGCCTTAATGTGGCTTTTAATTCAATATTAGACTTGATTGGGTTTTCTCAGAAAGTAGGAAATTCTACTCATTACCTCCACCATACATTGGACCTTGTTCTGACATATGGCATAGAAATAGAAAATCTTGTAATGTCTCCTCATAACCCTGTACTGTCAGACCATTGTCTGTTAACCTTTGATTTTACTATTTCTGACTATTTGGCTCCTAAAGAAAAATATTATCACAGTAGATGCCTCTCAGATGATGCTGTTTCCAATTTTATGCAGATTGTTTCCTCTATGCCATGTGTCAACACAACGGAAATAAGCTATAGACAGCTTGCTCCTTCTGTAATTGATAACATGGTGGATAGTGTTTCAGCTTCTCTGCATCAGGCTCTAGACTTGGTGGCCCCCTTAAAAAAGAAAAAGTCTAATCAGAGATTTTTAACTCCTTGGTTCAACACAGAAACTCGTAGCTTAAAACAGAAGACTCGTCAATTAGAAAGAAAATGGCGCTCTACTAATTTAGATGAAATCTATTTAGCTTGGAGAAATCATCTTTTAATTTATAAAAAATCTCTTAGAAAAGCTAGAACGAGTTATTACTCTGCATTAATAGAAGAGAACAAGAATAATCCCAGGTTTCTTTTCAGTACTGTAGCCAGGTTGACAAAGAGTCAGGACTCTGTCAATCCTAGCATCCCCTTAGAGCTTACTAGTCAGGACTTTATGAACTTTTTCAATAATAAAATTTCATCCATCAGAGATAAAATCAATCAGATTCTTCCCACAGTTAACTTAAATACTGTAACTATTACAACTCCTTCTATTGATGTCTGTCTTGATGAATTTACTCCAATCGACCTTTGTGAGTTAGACAAAATAGTTTCCTCATCCAAACCTTCAACTTGTCTTTTAGACCCTATTCCTACCAGGTTATTTAAAGAAGTCTCCCCACTTATTGGTAGCTTTATTCTTCATATAATCAATTCTTCATTAACCTTAGGCCATGTACCGCAGGCTTTTAAAACGGCTGTAATTAAACCCTTACTCAAAAAGCCAACGCTAGATCCAGGAGCTTTAGCTAACTATAGACCAATCTCTAATCTCCCTTTCATTTCAAAAATCTTAGAAAGAGTTGTTGCTACGCAATTATTTGACCACCTGCAGGGAAATGGTTTACTTGAAGAGTTTCAATCTGGGTTTAGAATCCATCATAGTACTGAAACAGCCTTAGCGAAGGTCACTAACGACCTCCTCATTGCATCTGATAATGGACTAGTTTCTGTACTTGTCCTTTTAGATCTTAGTGCAGCTTTTGATACTATTGATCATAATATTCTACTTGATAGATTAGAACACTATGTTGGACTTAATGGAACTTCGTTGCAGTGGTTTAGATCTTATTTATCTGATAGGTTCCAGTTTGTTCATGTAAATGATGAGTTTTCTTTTAGCTCAAAGCTTAGTCATGGAGTTCCACAGGGATCTGTGCTAGGCCCTACTCTTTTTAGTTTATATATGCTTCCGTTAGGCAACATTATTAGAAAGCACTGTATACATTTTCATTGTTATGCAGATGACACACAATTATACCTGTCAATGAAGCCAGATGATACTAATCAATTAGCCAAGTTAGAAGCCTGTCTTAAGGAAATTAAAGCTTGGATGACTTGTAATTTCCTGCTATTAAATTCAGATAAGACTGAAGTCATCCTTGTTGGTCCAAAAAACCTTAGAAATTCCTTTCCAAATCAAACTTTCAGTTTGGATGCAGTTACTCCTTCTCTTAATAGCTCTGTGAGGAACCTTGGAGTTATTTCTGATCAGGATTTGTCCTTCAATTCACATATTAAATTTGTTTCTAAGACTGCCTTCTATCATTTGCGTAATATTGCCAAGATTAGGAGCATCTTGTCTCAGAGTGATGCTGAGAAGCTGATCCACGCTTTTGTTAGCTCGAGATTAGATTATTGTAATTCTTTATTATCAGGCTGTCCTAAAACATCTTTAAAAAGTCTTCAGCTGATCCAAAATGCTGCAGCAAGAGTTTTAACAGGTACTAGAAAGAGAGATCATATCTCTCCGGTTCTGGCCTCCCTTCATTGGCTTCCCATAGAGCTTAGAATTAAGTTTAAAATCCTTCTTCTTACTTACAAAGCTTTAAACAATCAGGCTCCTTTTTATTTAAAAGATCTGATACTACCGTATTATCCTAACAGAGCACTACGCTCCCAAAATGCAGGATTACTTGTAATACCTAGAATCTCCAAAAGTACAATGGGAGGCAGAGCCTTCAGTTATCAAGCTCCTCTCCTGTGGAATCAGCTGCCAATCTGGATTCGGGAGTCAGACTCGATCTCTGTTTTTAAGAATAGGGCTAAAACCTACCTTTTTGATATAGCCTGCAATTAGGGAGGGATCATGTGTTTCTGAACCCTCCCTTAGTTATGCTGCTAATAGGTTTAGTCAGCCGGGGGACCTCCAGTAATGCACTGGGCCTCACTCCTTTCCTCACTCTCTATGAAATATTTTTTTTTTTTTGCTGGTCATTAACATTTGTTTGTTCTCTCCCATAGATTGAGTCTCCATCGTGCTGTTTGCTCTCTACATGTCTGTTCTTTTCTTCTTCTCTATCCCCCTCACCCCCCAGCCAGTCGCAGCAGATGACTGCCCCTCCCTGAGCCTGGTTCTGCTGGAGGTTTCTTCTGTTAAAAGGGAGTTTTTCCTCTCCACCGTCGCCAAGTGCTTGCTCACAGGGGATCGCCTGATTGCTGGGGTCTTTCTGCAACTGTGGGGGACCCCCCTACAGTTGATAGTGCTATGAGATGACTGTTGTTGTGAAATGGCGCTATATAAATAAAGTTGAATTGAATTGAATTGAATTGAATCTTTGTTGTCCCAGGGTGGACTCTACAATGAACCACCAAGTCTGAAGCTTCCTCTATGTAACCTTTTCTGAACAGCCTCAGCTGCAACATAGCACTGCTTTGCCATCCCCATTGTGTCCTTCCAGAGCTCATAAAACATGATTCACATCTGGATTCTTTGAAAGTGTCCTGAAGTGCCTGGATTAGGTCCACAGCCCTAGCTAGCAAGGGAAGATGACTGGAGCATGTCAGAGAGTGAGTTGGCATCTCCAAGAATCTTCATAACTACTGCTGGACTTCCAATAAAGCACAAGTCTATTTGTGGAAGTTGGCCCCATGTATCCACAGATCTTTCCCCAGAGTTCTCCACATCTATTTCATGAAGTCCATGCGATCCAGCCAGTAATCTGTCCGTAAGGTTTATACATGCCTGCTACCTACATGTCCACCTTGTTTTAATGTAGGTGTGGTTTTCCTCTACTTTTTTGGTGTGCTTTGACCAAAGCACCAAGCACAGATGTCAGAATACTTGTCTGATGTTCACCCCAGGCCAGCATGGCATTAACAGGACTTTCAGATTTTTCATTGCATTTAAATCCACCATCTTTACACATGGCCTTCTTCCAGTTGGCGAATCCTCCTTTTGATGTCAAAGGAGTTTCAGGCACATCAGGAAGAGACAAGTGCCTGCTAGCAAAGCAGTACGCAGAGTTCTTTCTTTGTGAATACTCAAGCCATGGATGGAGCAAGTACCAAGTGTTGTTGAAGGCCCTCTTCCTGTCACCCTGAACCATGTGGGGGAAAAACTTTCAACAATAGCTGCTTTGGACATTCTGCTGGGTATTGGGAATGTCTGAATGAGGATTTTTAAAACTTTTAAAAATCATGAAGAAGAAGAAGAAGAAGAAGAAGAAGAAGAAGAAGAAGAAGAAGAAGAAGAAGAAGAAGAAGAAGAAGAAGAAGAAGAAGAAGAAGAAGAAGAAGAAGAAGAAGCCAACTCTGTCATTTAGTCCATACAGCCAATCATGTACAGTAGAAAAAATTTACCTTTCTCCTATCTACAATGTTAATTACATTTAGGCAGTTCGGTAGTGCTTTGGTTTGCACAGTGTCAGCACAGTACGAAGGTCATGGGATCGAGTCCACCTTGACCATAGTTGGATTGATCCCACCCCTGACCATAGTGACCCTTCTGTGTGGAGTTTGCATGTTCTACCGTGTCTGCGTGGGTTTACCCTGGGATCACCAGTTTCTCCACAGGCCCAAAACATGCAGGTTAGGTTAAATGAATCAGAATCAGAATCAGAATCAGAATAGCTTTATGGCCAAGTATGCACAACACATACAAGGAATTTGACTTTGGCTAAAACTTGCCTCTCGTTGTTCAGGTGGAGGATTTAAATAAGGATTCAATGACAAACAGAGTATGTACAGTAAATTACAGTCTGTCCACGTTTCTAAAAAAGGATGCAAATATATACAGGAATATATGCAGTTATTTACTCAGACTAACCACACTTTGCAAGAAATATATGAAAAAATACACAATCACACAGTATTTCAATGTGGACTCAGATTCTGTGATATAATGTGAATGAAGTAACAAAGCAGTGTGAGAGTTTCTGTGCAATGTAATAATGGATGAAAAGTCATGAGTACAGCAAACAGGTAGGACTAGGTGAATGTTAGGAGTTCATCAGAGTGATGGCTTGAGGAAAGAAACGGTTCCCTGTGACGGGTGGTTTTGACCTTCAGTGATCTGTAACGACGACCAGAAGATAGAAGTTCAACAGTTTGTGGCAGGGTGTGATGGGGTCAGCACAGATGTTTCCCGCCCGTTTCCTGGTTATGGACCGATTATACTAAATTCTCAATGGAGGGTAGGTCGGTACCAATGATCCTCTCCGCAGACTAATGATCCGCTGCAGTCTGGTCTTGTCTGTTTAGTGGCAGATCCAAACCAGACAGTGATGGAAAAGCAGAGGACAGATTGGATGATGGCGGTTGTAAGAAGACAACCAGCAGCTCCTGAGGCAAATCAAACTTCTTGAGCTGACGCAGAAAAAACAACCTCTGCTGGGCCTTTTTCCGGACAGTGTCTATATGGGAGGACCACTTCAGGTTCCGGGAGACTTGTGGTACCCAGAAACTTGAGGAGTCCACAGTGGACACTGTGCTGTTGAGGATGCGATAGTGGGGGGAATGAAGGGGGGTGTCGCCTGAAATCCACAGTCATCTCCACGTTTTGGCTGGGTTAAGTTCAAGATGGTTCTGGCTGCACCAGAGGATCAGCTGCTCCACTCCCGCCTGTTATGCAGACTCATCATCATCCCGGATCAAACCGATGAAAGTGGTGTCGTCCGCAAACTTCAGGAGCTTCACCGAAGGGTCCTCTGAGGTGCAGTCGTTGGAGTAGAGGGAGAAGAGCAGTGGGGAAAGGACACATCCTTGGGGGGCGCCAGTACTAATTTTTCGGGAGCTGGATGTAAATCTCCCTAGCTTCACCTGTTGCCACCTGTCAGTCAGAAAGCTGGAGATCCACTGGCAGGTGGAGGGGGGCACCTTGAGCTGGAGGAGTTTCTGATGAAGAATGCCTGGGATGATGGTGTTGAACGCTGAGCTGAAGTCGACAAACAGGATCCTGGCGTACGTCCCTGGGGAGTCGAGGTGTTGCAGGATGTAATGTAGTCCCATATTCACTGCATCATCCACTGACCTGTTTGACCGGTAGGCAAACTGCAGTGGGTCCATCAGGGGGCCTGTGATGACCTTCAGGTGGTTCAGCACCAATCTCTCCAAGGATTTCATGACCACAGAGGTCAGGGCAACAGGTCTGTAGTCGTTTAATCCTGTAATAGAGGGTTTCTTGGGAACTGGAATGATGATGGAGCGTTTGAAGCAGGAAGGCACTTCACGCAGCTCCAGTGATCTGTTAAAGATCCGGGTGAAGATGGGGGCCAACTCGTTGGAGCAGACTCTCAGGCAGGACGGAGACACACCATCAGGTCCTGCAGCCTTCTTGATCTTTTGTCTCTGAAAGACCCGGCGCACCTCCTCTTCACAGATCATTAGTGCTGGTGGGAGGTCAGAGTGGAGGAGGGATGGAGTTCCTGGGGCTGCAGATAATCCTTTTGTGTGGGTGGGAGGTGAGAACTGTAGGTTCTTTTCAAACCTGCAGTAAAAGCTGTTTAGGTCATTAGCCAGCTGGAGGTTTTCCGCAGGGTGGGGGGATGGTCTCCTGTAGTTGGTGATATTCCGTAGGCCTCTCCAGACAGAAGCAGAGTTGTTAGCTGAGAAGTTTTTTTGTAACTTCCACACTGTTAGCTCCTCTTAGCAAGCCTGATCTCCTTGTCAGCATGTTTCTGGCCCGCTTGTACAGAGTCCAGTCACCAGTCCTGTAGGCCCTCCTCCTTGGTCTGACGTAGACTGCCTTCAGTTTAGGAATGAACCAGGGTTTTATTGTTGTTGTATATGCAGAAGGTCTTGGTCTGCACAACCATGTCCTCGCAAACATGATGTATGACGTCACAGTGTCAGTGAGTTCATTTAGGTTAATGGCTGCAGCTTCAAAACACTCCAATCTGTACAATCAAAGCAGGCTTGTAACTTCAGCTTTGATTCCTCAGTCCATTTCTTCACAGTCCTTACAAAAGGCTTGGAAGTTTTTAGTTTTCTGTCTGTATGTTGGAATAAGATGGAGCAGACTGTGGTCAGAAAAAACCAGAGCTGCACGGGGGACGGCATGATAGGCATTCACTTAAAACTGGTGTAACAGTGGTCAAGTGTATTTGTGTCCCTGGTGGGACATTTAATATGCTGTCTGTATGTAGGAAGCTCATTTGTGAGATTAGCCTCTATGAAATCACCCAGAATGATAAGCAGAGGTCTGGATGTTTTTCCTCCACGTCTTACTACTGGTCAGCCGAGGTGCTGCAGGGCCTCGTTGTACAAGCAGCAGGCGAGATATAAATTCCGACCAGAATAAATGAGGAGAACTCTCGTGGTGAATAAAAGGGTTTACAGTTTATGAACAATGACTCTAGGTTTGGACTACAAAACTTCTTCAAACACTGTGACATCAGTACACCAACCTTGTTTATGTAGAAGCAGATTCGCAACCACCCTTAGTCTTTCCAGAGAATTCTCGGCTGCGATCAGCGCGAAACAGTTGGGAATCGTCCAGACGCACCGCGCTGTACGGGATGTGTTCACTCAGCCAGGACTCCGTGAAACAAAGGGCGCCCAGATCTGCTAAAATCCCGGTTTTTGTGAGTCAGGAGCAGCAGTTCATCCATTTTGTTCGCCAAAACTGCGGATATTTGCCAGATGGATGATGGGAGAGGCGTGCGAATCCTCGTTTCTTCAAACCTGACTAGCGCACGGCACGTTTACCACGCCAGCCTTCGTTTCCGGCCAGCGCCAATAGCGCTGCTCCCCACAGCTAAGATCGACTGAAAAAACTTCAGATCAGCAGCAGTAAATGGCGGAGAAGTCTGCATTGGGAGGTAGTCTGAGTGAAAGTAGTTCCTCCCTTGAATAGGTGATTCGGACAGAAGAGCAGAAGTCCAAAAAAAAAAACAAAATTATCAAAAACATCAGAGAGCAGAAGCCAGTGGCTGCCATCCGCGGCGCCATCTTGATTTTTTTTTTTTTTTTTTTTTTTAATTGGAGATTCTAAATTGGCCCTAGGTGTGAATGTGTGTGTGGCTTAGGCCCCTATCGGGGAGGTCTTCAACTCTTACCTCCAGAAGAGCTTCAACCACATTCCAAGGCAGTCTGGAGACATGGAGTCTGAATGATCCATGTTCTCCACCTCCATTGCTGAAGCGGCTGTCTAGAACTGCAGCCACAAGGTCATCATTGAATCTCATGGTGGCAACCCCTGAGCCAAGTGGTTGACACCAGTGGTGAGGGGGGTCATGAAGCTGAAGAAGGAATCCTATCAAGCTCGTTTGGCTTGTGGGACTCCCGAAGCAGCCACGGTGTACCGGCATGTCAAGCAGAGTGCAGCTCGGGTGGTTGCTGAAGCAAAAACTCGGGTGTGGGAGGAGTTCGGTGAGGCCATGGAACAAGACTTTCGGTTTACCTGGAAGAGATTCTGGCAAACTCTCCAGCGACTCGGGAGGGGGAAGCAGCTCCCTGTCCACACTGTATATAGTGCGCTGCTGACTTTGACTGGGGGTGGTGAAAGGAATACTTCAAGGATCTCCTCAATCCCACTGATACACCTTCCTCAGAGGAACCAGAGCTTGTGGAGTTTGCATGTTCTCCCCGTGTTGCGTGGGTTTACTCCGGGATTTCTCCGGTTTCCTCCCACATGCCAAAAACATGCATGTTAGGTTAATTGGCTGTTCTAAATTGTCCCTAGATATCTGTTTCCTATAGGCCCTTAGAATAGAGGGTTAGTATTAATGAAAGCGCTTTGAGTGGTCTTTGTGACTAGAAAAGCGCTATATAAGTGCAGGTTAGTTAGTTAGTTAGTTAGTTAGTTGTCGATGAGGGGAAGGACTTGCCCATCCCAGGGGCTGAGGTCACCAAAGTGGTTAAAAAACTCTTCAGTGGCCAGGCCCCAGAGGTGGATGATATTCGCCCTGAGTACCTCAAGACCCTGGTTGTTGTAGGGCTTTCATGGCTGACACGCTTCTGCAACATTGTGTGGAGGTTGGAGACAATGCAAACTGGGGTGGTGGTTCCTCTCTTCAAGAAGGGGGACCGTAGGGTGTGTTCCAACTTTAGAGGGATCACACTCCTCAGACTCCCTGGTTAGGTCTATGCCATGGTACTGGAGAGGAGAGTCCTACCACTGGTTGAACCTCAGATTCCCCAGGAGCAGTGTGGTTTTAGGCCTTGCCGTGCCACATCGGACCAGCTCTTTACACTATAGAGAATCCTCGAGGGTTCGTGGGAGTTTGCCCAACCAGTTTACATGTGTTTTGTGGACTTGGAGAAGACTTTTGACCTTATCCCTGGTGTTTATCTATTTATTTATTTATTTGTTGTTGTTTTTTTTTGGGGGGGGGTGCTTCGGGAGTATGTGGTATCAGGATTGTTATTACAAGCAATCTGGTCTCTATATGACCGTTGAGAGGGTTTCGTATCTATTATAGGGGGAAATAGATGGAATATTAATAAATAATAAATATGATCAGGTATGAATTATTTAATTTATATTGATGTATTGGAATCTGAGATCAAATCTCATTTCATATACACCAGAAAAGTTAATAACACTCATAAGGGGCACCAGCTTCTATCTCTAAGAAGCAATTTAATCTTTAACTTCACTTTATACCTGTTTGATCACTCAATAAATTAATCAATAATCAGTCTCAAAAATTTTCCGTGAATTCGATACCTGGGCTTGAACAGACTCAGAATGAAATAAATTCCAAACAACTTCTCTCATTTTTAAATATTTATTAAACGAAATGATTAACAGACATTGCAGTAATTTCATTAATCATAAAATCAGTCTTGTAAATGATAGATTAACAATGTCAATATTTTTGGAACCAGGGTTAAACTGAGAAACCAATTTCTATCAGTTTGAGTTAACAGATTATTGAAACAACGCAAACTTATGGAGAAAGTTTACTAATTATATGAAAAGTCCTTGATTGATCTTAAGAAAATAAAAAACGGAATTTTAATGAAAAGAAGAGTTATGTTAAGGGCTTCTTAATTTGCATCTGATTAGATACACAAATTATTACCGAACCTCAGACGTTTAATTCAGCAGATGAATTAAAGTTTGCAGCTCACGTGATCCTCGTTCGATGATGGTTCTGTAGTCGTCCTCATGAAGTTTTGAAGTGTTGTTCAGGGGCAAAACCCAGAATATTTGTCCTGCAAATATTCTCTTGACGATGAATGATATTCATGAGATCGTAAGTTGGATCTCGATGTTGAGATGCTGCAGAAGCGCGCTGATTCCTCAGCCTGCGCGTGATGTGGAGAGCTGCGTCTTTTCTTCCTGGTAGACAAGCGCTGCAGGTCTTCGGGAATAATTAAAGATATCTGATCAGATTTCAAATTAGAAAGAGGAAAAAAACTTTCGGACTTTAGATAAAATAATAGCTTCTGGTGGGGTGCTTGGTCAAGAAAAATATAAAAATAAAGTCAAGATTAAAGTTTACATTAAATTAAACAAACGGTGGTTTTACCAGAAAGTTTAACAAAGAAAAAGAGATAAGTAAAAATTGGAGTTTTAACTCGATTAGAATTGAGCTCAAAGAAATAGGAATTCCTAGGTATTTAAGAGGAAAATAATAAGGCATAAAAATTCAGTTACATAAACAAATTACGAGTTATCTGGCTCTGTGTTCAGAAAAGCGACACGTGGTCGAGTCTTTGTTCAGACGGTCCTTTGTTCTTCCTTGCTGTGTATAGACCATAGAGACGATCAGTGAAAGGGAAGAGAGACAGAGGCAAAAGAGCCGATCGTGAAGAGAGCCAAAGGGGAAGAGGGGGCTGAAGCGAAGAGGAAGAAGCAGGGGTCCCTCTCCTTTATATAAGTCCTGTTGAACTTCGGCGGGTTTCCGGGATCTCAGCCAATGAGTGTCCTTCGTGGGTGGGCTCGATGAACTTTTAGTCCAATAACAGGCCTTGTCTGTGAGAGACCAATAGGATGAAGAAGCTGGGGTCTCTCTCTGGAGACTGGTGAAACATGATCCGTCCACAGGAATACACACAATTTTAAATGCATTGAATATACTGTACACACTTATGTATAACTAAACTAACCTTAGTGTACCTTATAAGCAGTGCTTCTAAATCAACATGCAGAATAAACATTCATTTAACATTTTTTAACATGCATATTATATATATATATATAATATATATATAAATATAAAATCACAGATTAATGCATTTCACACATATTGATTTTCCACATCAAAAACATCAGAGTCATCTGCATTTTCATAGTCTGAAAAGAATGAAGGTTTAGAATTGAGTTTGTATAATGTACTTTAAAGTTCACTGGTTAATCCAGCGTTTCCAGAGTTTAAGGAAAATTAACTGAGTTGTGGATCTGTTGCATGTTTTTATGGGGGCAATAAAAGTGAAGCCGGACATTGGGGACATTCCTTAGGTTGGTTCTTTAACAAAAGAAAGGGGATTTCAGCTGTGGCCTGGAGGAAGAAAATCCATTTTTTTTTGCTTACTTAATCCTGGGTGAAACAAAATGTCTTTAAGCAGAGAATAATTATTGCTGAGCCAAAGTGAGATGATGCTACACTATTGCCAGCGCTCGGTCGGACTCATTCCCAGTGGAGAGTTGACTCCTACCAGTGCCTGGCCCTTTGTCACCAATCCTTTTCATAATTTGTTTGGACAGGATTTCTTGGCGGAGCCAAGGAAACAGAGGGGCGTCATGCTTGGTGACCATAATAATCTCATCTCTGCTGTTTGCAGATGATGTTGTCCTATTGGCTTCATCGACCAATGACCTACAGGTGTTATTTGGATGGTTTGCTGCTGAGTATGAAGCAGCTGGGATGAGAATCAGCACTTCCAAGTCCTAGTCCATTGTCCTTAGCCAGAAAAAGTTGCATTGTCCCCTCTGGGTTGGGGACAAGCTTGTGCCCCAAGTGGAGGAGTTTAAGTATCTTGGGGTCTCATTCACAAGTGAGGGGAGAATGGAGCGAGAGATTGACAGATGGATCGGAGAAGCATCTGCAGTGATGCAGACATTTTACCGGTCTGTGGTTGTGAAGAAGGAGCTGAGTTCAAAGGCAAAACTGTCGATTTACAAGTCAGTCTACGTTCCTACCCTCACCTATGGTCATGAGCTTTGGGTGATGACTGAAAGAATGAGATCGAGGACAAAAGCAGCTGAAATGAGCTTTCACTCTAGGATTCCTGGACCTACACTGGGAGATTGGGTGAGGAGCTTAGTCATCCGGGAGAGGCTCAGAGTAGAACAGCTGCTTCGCCATATTGAAAAGAGCCAGTTGAGGTGGTATGGGCATCTGATTAGGATGCCTCCTGGACAATGGTTGATGGACATGATGAACGTTATACAGATGGAAAGACTCAGGTATATAACAAACAACTTATTGCAAAAATTCTCTGATATTTGGGGTCGCTTTATCACTTACTTTGATAATTGCAAGGCCTAAAGGTTTGAGTTAAGTCAACGTTAATGAATGGGCACCTATGGCCACCTGGTGACACAACAGTGCGACACTGGCAAATTTAGTATATATACATTGAATTTGTATATGTGTATGTGCATATATATACATATATTGTGTATATATATTTATATATTTATGTGTATATATGTATATTCACTGCTCTTATTTTCTTATCTTCTAAATCATTGCTCTGAGTGTTGCTATCCCTGTGCTGTTGCAATCCTGGAATTTCCTCATTGTCGGACTAATAAAGGCTTATCTTATCTTATCTTATGTGTATTTTTTTTTTTTTTGTTACTGGTTTCAGTATGTGTCTGTTTATGTTTTTGTATGTTTGTGTGTTTATATATGAGCCTGTTAAAATATGTAAATAAAATATTTAAAAAAAAAAAGAAAAGAGCCAGTTGAAGTGTTTTGGGCATCTGATTAGGATGCCTCCTGGATGCTTCCCACTTGAAGTGTTTCAGGCACGTCTCACTGGGAGGAGACCTTGGAGCAGACCAAGGAAAAGCTGGAAAGACTACGTCTCCCAGGTGGTCTGAGAACATCTTTGTATCCCCTCTGAAGCGCTCGAGCAGGTGGCTGGAGAGATGGAAGTTTGGGCTTCTCTGCTTGAACTGCTGCCTCCACCGCCTGGGCCTCTGGAAAAGCGGTGGAAAATGGATGGAGGGATTGATGGGTGATGAGTTTATACTAATGAAGTAGGCTATGCATAGTAAGGCCTAGATCTATGCTTCTACTTCCGATCTACTTCCGGCGCCACACGAGTAGGCTGCCTTTTTGCAACAGCGGACCAATTTCTTCCTATTTCTATTTACTATCTGGCTCTCTTGCTAATCTTTCTGATCCAGCGACACCTTTATTCCACCTTTACTCCATCACAGACACGTAGATCACCCAAATGTCTCCTGAGCCAGCGGATGGAGCCACTGTTTCTTGCAGTACAATAGAGACCAGCTGTTAGCACTTAACCGGCCCACAATGCTAACGGAAAAACTCGATATACTGGGAGAAATAAGACGGAAACGGCGTGGCTGTCGAGCTGGAGTAAGACGGCGGGCGAGGAATATAAGGTACAGACCCGTCCTCCCATTTGTTATTATGGGGAATGTACGATCGCTACTCAATAAGATTGATGAGCTAGCGGCTATCTCCCGCTACGAGAGCGTCTTTAGAGAGAGTAGCTTGATGTTGTTTACTGAGACGTAGCTAACAGAACTAGCAACAGATTCTAACATCGAACTGGAGGGTTTCCACACAATACGGGCAGACCGGACACCAGACAGTGGGAAGGCAAGGGGTGGAGGAGTGATAATGTATGTCAATAACTGCTGGTGCAGAGCAGGACATATCACGGTTAAACAACAACACTGCAACAAAGACATTGAGTTGCCAGCTGTTAGCATGCGGCCTACCTATCTCCTGAGGGAATAGTCACACGTGATCTGCATTGCTATTTATAAAAATCCGACGGCGAACGCTGGGACAGCGTGTGACGTCATTCACTCAGTAACTGGCAGGCTGCTGACAGAACACCCAGTTGCTCTTCTCCTCATCTCAGGTGATTTCAACCATATTTCACTGTCCCTCGTTCTGCCCACGTTCACCCAGTATGTCACATGCCACACTAGAGACAATAAAACACTGGACTTATTCTATGCAAATACTAAGGAGGCATACACCTCATCGCCACTCTCCCCACTTGGGAGATCGGATCACAACTTGGTTCATCTCCTGCCGGTGTACAAACCCCTAGTACACAGACAACCTCCAGTCATGCGTACAGTGAAGTTATGGTCTGAGGAGGCAATGGACGCTCTAAAGGACTGTTTTGAAACCACTGCCTGGGAACAGCTCTGCAATCCACATGGTGAGGACATTGATGGCCTCACTCACACCATCACAGACTACATCAGCTTCTGTGTGGACAACACCGTACCCACCAAGACCATACAGTGTTGCTCGAACAACAAACCCTGGATCAACCCTGAGATAAAAACACTGCTGAGAGAGAAGAAGAGGATCTTCAGGTCGGGGAACAGGGAGATGCTGAAGTCCGTACAGAAGGAGCTGAGGAGGAAGATCAGAGAAGGCAAGGACAGCTTCAGGAAGAAGATGGAGGACAAGCTGCAACAGAGCGACATCAGTGGGGTCTGGAGAAACCTTAAAACCATCTCTAGGCTCCAGAATACCTCCTCCCAGGCCACGGGGGGCAGGGAGTGGGCAAACAATCTGAACCTGTTTTTTAATAGGATTGACCAACCGCCGTCCTCCCCGACTGCACAACAGCCACTGCTGCCTCTAAAGTCATCGAGACCTGCTGTCCACACCCCACTTCACCAACACCCCCCAACTCCCAGCACAAAACCCCCCAACCTGACCCTCACTAAGACCCAGGTGAGGACGGAGCTGAGGAAGATCAAGGCGAGGAAGGCCTCGGGACCGAACGGCATCAGCGCGAAGCTCCTCAAGTCCTGTGCAGACCAGCTGTGTGGGATTGTGGATCATCTTCAACCTGAGCCTGAAGCTGGGGAGGGTACCACAGTTGTGGAAAACATCTTGTGTGGTACCTGTACCAAAGACTTCCTACCCCGAAGACCTGAACAGCTACAGACCAGTGGCCCTGACATCTCACATGATGAAGACCCTGGAGAGACTGCTCCTTGCTCACCTCCGCCCCCTGGTGGGACCAGCGATGGATCCACTCCAGTTTGCCTACCAGCATGGCATTGGGGTGGAGGATGCAGTGATCTTCCTCCTTCACCGTTCTCTGTCCCACCTGGAGAAGCCTGGGAATGTGGTGAGGATCATGTTCTTTGACTTCTCCAGTGCTTTCAACACCATCCAACCGGTGATCCTCAAGGGCAAGCTGCTGTGCGCAGGGGTGGACCAGCACCTGTCATCATGGATCCTGGACTACCTCACTAACCGGCCACAGTTTGTGAGAACCTGGGATTGTGTGTCCGACACAATCATCGGTAGCACGGGGGCCCCCCAGGGAACGGTTTTGGCTCCCTTCCTGTTCACCCTTTATACTGTGGACTTCTCACACAACACAACACACTGCCATCTACAGAAGTTCTCTGATGACTCTGCGATCGTCGGCCTCATCTCCAGTGGAGATGAAGCTGAGTACAGAGGACTTATCCAGGACTTCATGGACTGGTGCCATTGGAACTGCCTCCTGATCAATGCGAGGAAAACTAAGAAGCTGGTGGTGGACTGCCGCAGGCAAGGACAAGCCCTCACAGCACCAGTAAACATACAGGAAACACACATTGAGATGGTGACATCCTACAAGTACCTGGGTGTTCATCTGAACAACAAACTAGACTGGTCACACAATACCGACGCACTCTACAAGAAGGGACAGCGCAGGCTGTTCCTACTGAGGAGGCTCAGGTCTTTTGGTGTACAAGGGGCGCTGCTGAAGACATTCTACGACACGGTGGTGGCATCAGCCATCACTTTTGGAGTGGTCTGCTGGGGTAGTGGCATTACAGCAGCTGATAGGAAGACACTGAACAAACTGATCAAGAAAGCTAGTTCTGTCCTGGGGCAAAGCCTTGACCCAGTGGAGGAGACAGGAGAGAGAAGGATGGTGGCTAAACTGTCATCTCTGCTGGAGTCCAAGTCCCACCCTATGCAGGACATACTGAACGCACTGAGGAGCTCATTTAGCAGTAGACTACATCATCCTAGGTGCGCAACCGAGAGGTTTCGCAGGTCCTTCCTACCTATGGCTGTCAGACTGTATAACCTAAGCAGGGCTGCTTGCAGAGATAGCAAAAAAATGTGACGACCTAATAGTATTGAATGCAAAAGACGCAATAGACTTACACAAATGGTCCCCTCCAGTATACAACTAGGACAATATCAGTCGCTACGGAGGGTGACAATATGTATGGGTACATATTCATACTATGTAGGATAACTAAGTAGACGGTTATGCTGTTTATTGCATCTAGCTACAATGCTCCGCACTGTGTATATATATTTATATATTTATGTGTACGTATGTATATTCACTGCTCCTATTTTTTCTTATTTTTCTTATCTTCTTAATTATTGCTCTGGGTGTTGCTATCCCTGTGCTGTTGCAATCCTGGAATTTCCCCATTGTGGGACTAATAAAGGCTTATCTTATCTTATCTTATCTTTACATCATCACAGAAAATATGTGAGGACGTTTTTCTCAAATTTTTTTCCTCAATTTAAATCGGACCTTTGTGAAAAGGTTGCAATACCATATTTTGCTAATTAGATTAGACCTATATACTTAATAGCCAGATTAAAGCACTGCATGATATTTTAATTTGCTCATTTCGGACTATTCATCATCTGGACTATTATTATGACCACATGCCTAAACACACTTAATGCATGTATTACTCACAGAACTTTTCTCCTTGGCTTGACTTTTCTGATTATCCAGCTGTCCCATGGCTGTTAAACATAATTTCAACTCCATTTCTAGAGTTCAACGGTTGCCCAAGATTTTAAGCTGTGTCTCCATACCAAGAAGTTCACCATCTGTTAATTCTTTGGGAAGTTACTGAGGTAAACGGTGCACCGTTTGTTACTAAACCCATTTATTCTCCCATGACTCGCTGAGTGTTTTGGGTGTACCAAAATGGCGGCCGGTTTCTCCACTCGGCTCTATACTCACTAATGAGGTGTGCACTATCCAGTGTTTCATTCAGATTAGTGTGATCAGACCTCCATAAAGTGGAACGCTCCTGTTGTCAGTCCAACTTGCCATGGTGCTGTCAGACAGCAGCAGACTCTACCCCCCACCACAGGGATGGAGATACCACCAGATGGTCCAACACACAAACAAATCACCAGATTGTTCTCTGATCACATTTGAATAGGAAGATGAGCAATCTGACAGGAAGTGGAATCTTACTGGTTCCTGTTTGTAGTCCGCATGTAGTCCCAGTGGTACTGTAATCCACATGTACAGACGTGGACAAAATTGTTGGTACCCCTCTGTTAATGAAAGAAAAACCCACAATGGTCACAGAAATAGCTTGAATCTGACAAAAGTGGTAATAAATAAAAATTCTATGAAAATTAACCAATGAAAATCAGACAATGCTTTTGAATTGTGGTTCAACAGAATTATTTAAAAAAAAAACCAAACTCATGAAACAGGCCTGGACAAAATGATGGTACCCTTAACTTAATATTTTGTTGAACCACCCTTTTGAGGCAATCACTGCAATCAAACAATTTCCGTAACTGTCAATGAGAATTCTGCACCTTCTCAGCAGGTATTTTGGCCACTCCTCATGAGCAAACTGCTCCAGTTGTCTCAGGTTTGAAGGGTGCCTTCTCCAGACGGCCATGTTTCAGCTCCTTCCACAGATGTTCAATAGGATTTAGATCAGCGCTCATAGAAGGCCACTTTAGAATCGTCCAATGTTTGGATCTTAGCCATTCTTGGGTGTTTTTTAGCTGTGTGTTTTGGGTCATTATCCTGTTGCAAGACACTTGACCTGCGACTGAGACCAAGCTGTCTGGCCACTGGGCAGCTCATTTCTCTCTAGAATACCTTGATAGTCTTGAGATTTCATTGTAACCCTGCACAGATTCAAGACACCCTGTGCCCAGATGCTGCAAAGCAGCCCCAGAACATAACAGAACCTCCTCCATGTTTTCACAGTAGGGACAGTGTTCTTTTCTTGGTATGCTTCATTTTTGCGTCTGTGAACACAGAGCTGATGTGCCTTGCCAAAAAGTTCCATTTTTGTCTTGTCTGTCCATAGGACATTCTCCCAGAAGCTTTGTGACTTGTTAACATGCAGTTTGGCAAATTCCAGTCTGGCTTTTTTATAATTTGTTTTCAACAGTGGTGTCCTCCTTGGTCGTCTCCCATGAAGTCCACTTTGGCTCCAACCACGACAGAGGGTGCGATCTGATCATGTCACCAAACAGCACAGTGACGACTTATCACCCTTTAAATAGTCTGACTGACTGATGTGGTGGGAGTGGGGGGTGTTGATGGTGGGGGGGGGGGGGTGGACAGCAGGACTGGATGATAGTAGAGACAGCAGTGGTTGGTGTGCAGGTGGAGGGGAGGGTGGTTGGTCAAACTTGTTAAAAAACAGGTTGAGGTTGTTCACCCACTCCCTGCCTCCTGTCGCCTGGGAGGAGGTATTCTGGAGACCAGAGATGGTTTTGAGGTTTCTCCAGACCCCACTGATGTTGCAGCTTGTCCTCTATCTTCTTCCTGTAGCTGTCTTTCCCTTCTCTGATCTTCCTCCTTAGCTCCCTCTGTACGGACTTCAGCATATCCCTGTTCCCCAACCTAAAGATCCTCTTCTTCGCTCTCAGAAGTGTTTTTATCTCAGGGTTGATCCAGGGTTTGTTGTTCGAGCAACACCGTATGGTCTTGGTGGGTACGGTGTTGTCCACACAGAAGTTGATGTAGTCCGTGGTGGTGTGAGTGAGGCCATCGATATCCTCACCACGTGGATCGCAGAGCTGCTCCCAGGCAGTGATTTCAAAACAGTCCTTTAGAGCATCCATTGCCTCCTCAGACCATACCTTCGCCGTGTGCATAACTGGAGGTTGTCTGTGTACTATGGATTTGTACACAGGCATGAGTTGAACTAAGTTTTGATCCGATCTCCCGAGCGGGGAGAGTGGCGATAAGGTGTACGCCTCCTTGGTGTTTGCATATAATTAGTCCAGTGTTTTATTGTCTCTGGAGTGGCACGTGACATACTGGGTGAATCTGGGCAGAATGGAGGACAGTGAAATATGGTTAAAATCACCTGAGCTGAGGAGGAGAGCATCTTGGTGCTCTGTCAGAAGCCTGCAAGCGACTGAGTAGATGATGTCACACGCTGCCCCAGCATTCGGCGATGAATTTTCATAAATAACAATGCAGATGATGTGTGAATATTCCATAGGGAGGTATACAGGCCACATGCTAAGAGTTAGCAACTCACTGTCTTTGCTGCAGTGTTGCTCTTTATCCGTGATGTGTCCAGGTTTACACCATCTGTTTTTGACATAACAGATGGTGTAAACAAACAACGACGGATGGTGCGATCTGACACTGATGTACCTTGACCTTGGAGTTCACCATAAATGTGTTTAGAGGTTGTTCTGGGCTCTTTTGTTACCATTCGTATTATCCATCTCCTCCTGCGGCCACATCCAGGGAGGTTGGCTACAGTCATGTGGATCTTAAATTTCTGAATAATATGTGCAACTGTAGTCACAGGAACATCAAGCTATTTGGAGATGGTCTTATAGCCTTTACCTTTAACATGTTTGTCTGTAATTTTCTTTCTAATCTCCTGAGACAACTCTCTCCTTTGCTTCCTCTGGTCCATGTTTAGTGTGGTACACACCATGTCACCAAACAGCAGAGTGACTACTTGTCACCCTTTAAATAGGCCGACTGACTGATTACAAGTTTGTAGACACCTGTGATGTTAATTAGAGGACACATCTTGGTTGAACATGTCCCTATGGTCACATTATTTTCAATCTTTTCTAGGGGTACCATCATTTTTGTCCAGGCCTGTTTCGCGAGTTTGTTTTTTAAAACAATTCTGTTGAACCACAATTCAAAAGCATTGTCTGATTTTCATTGGTTAATTTTCATAGAATTTTTATTTATTACCACTTTTGTCAAATTCAAGTTATTTCTGTGACCATTGTGGGTTTTTCTTTCATTAACAGAGGGGTACCAACAATTTTGTCCACGTCTGTAGTCCCAGTGATATTGACCAATCAGCTTTAATCAGGACTTGGTCTCATGGATGAGACTCCTCCTGGTTCTGAGCTAGTCCAGTCTCCTTACCTTCCATCATCTCTGTGTCTGCAGACCTGCTGCTTCAGCCCAACATCTCTGCATCCATCAATGGGGTCTCCCAGGACCAGCAGCACAGTCTTCAGGTGCCCAAAGGCTCCAGTTTCACCATCAGCTGCTCCATCCAGCCACAGTACCCAGGAGGTTCCTTCCAGCTCACCTTAACCTCCTCAGACGGAGTACACAACCACACCCGGCCGGCCGTCAATCACTCTGCAGACTTCCTGTTTGCTGCTGCGGATCCCGCCCACCAGGGAAGCTACAGCTGTGTTTATCACGTCTACGTTTTTTCTCATAACTTCTCCTCTGAGAGCGGCCTGCTGTCTGTCACTGTGCCAGGTAAGCTGAAGAAAGACTTTAATGTGTCACACTGACTGTTTCCATGCAGCTGTGGAGAACATGATGAGTCCAGACTGACTGGAGATGATCCACACACCTCAGTGTCCATCCATGTTGTTCTTTAGGGATCACCTTAAACCCCAGTTCCTTGATACGACGGCCAAATAACCAGGCTGAGAAATGAAATACATTTTCACTGGATTTACTGAAAGTGAGATATGGAATTACAACAGCGCTGAGACACACCACTTAGGCAATTCCTGGAGTGCGTGTGCCACCCCAAAATGGAGCCCTATAGTTTTTATAGCCTAACCACACCCTCATGCAAGAGGGAGGGGTTTTACCTCATTGTATCTGTAACACATTTTAGACTTACGTGTCAGCTCAGCTGTGTACAGAGCTGATTCTAGCTGATTTCAACGAATGAATTATGGGGTGTAATCTAAACTCTGCAGTGTAGCGTGTAAAGCAAGCAGATAAAGAAGTGAGAGAGAGAGAGAGAGAGAGAGAGAGAGAGAAAGAGAGAGAGAGAAATCAAGTCATTTTATCAACAATACCCCCTGTTGAGGTGTCCTATCAGTGCACCTCACTAACTATCTATCTACCTATCTATCTATCCATCTAAACCTACGTTTTTGCATCTCCCCCTGTTGTGATGGGTCTAATACCCATCTCATAACCCTAGTCTACCCCCTATGTGTATAGTGTTTCTAAGTTCTATATGTGCATGATGTCCTCCTTCCGGCATTCGTATAGACCTGCCCCCCTCAGGTTGCCATTTCTCCAGAGGACATTGGGTGTGGTGCAGACATCATGAGTTAATATAGCTAACAATCCTATGTGTAAAATATATTCAAAACTAAACTATCCTCATCTATGCATAGATATGAATATATGTGAAAATGCATATATATATATATATATATATAACTAAATACATTTGGGCCAGAACCGCACCCCGGTTGGATGGACCAATCGGTGGACCCCGATTGGGCCTCGGGCACACCCACGTCGGACCCCGATTGGGCCAGAACCGCACCTGCAGTGGACCCCGATTGGGCCTCTGGTGCACCCACGTCGGACCCCGATTGGGCCACAGCAGCCTCCACGACGGACCCCAACTGGGTCGGTGCAGGTCCGCTGACGATCTCCACTAGCAAACCTGGGACCTCCAACCCAGTGACTCCGACTGGTTCCATGCCAGCGACACTGCAACGAGGCTCACAAACAAGAAAACCGGGATCAGAATCACCGGTAGCAACAGAACCCAGCGAGATGAGCTCGGGCACAGCAGGCGGCTGCTCCTCACTCGCCTCCCCGAGAGGCAGGAAAAAATGCTCCAAAACAGGGGACAGAGACACAAGCGGGAGCACTTGCCTGCACTCGGGTTCTGTTGCCACCCAGGACTTCGACGATCCATGTTCAGGGCGGCGACTCTCATCAGCAGGCTCCAACTCAGCTGTGTCGGGCTCCGCAGCTGGCAAGATGTCATCTGCAGCCTGAGGTTCCTCCCGCGCTGCTGTCCACGCCGATGACCCATATGGCGTGGGGGCAGAGGACACTTGACCCACTGGCTCGGACCGCTCCGGCGAGGAGACCCAGGGACGCTTCATTGTCGGCTCAGGCTCCGGGCCGCAGTCCGCTCTTCTCCTCCGTCCATGACGTGGCTGCAGGGCCGGATCCAGGCTTTCCAGCACTGCAGGCCCCCTCTTCATCCGACGACGTTGGCTTGGCGTCGCGGACCGCTCAACGGGGGGGGGGGGGGGGACACAGAGGCAGCAGGTTTAGTCATTATCTCTACAGCAGGTGGAGGGAGCTCGGGGGGCTGCGAACCCCAAACTCCGCCCCCAGGAGTCAGACAAGGTAGGTTACAATCATGATGTAATAAATTAACATGCACTTGCCTTTCTCCCGGAGGAGAGATGGTTTCTGCTGTAGGGGACGTTGTTCCTCCTTCTCCCCGCTGGATGGTGACAGAGGGCCCCCTGGAAGGACGAGGTGGAGCCACTCTCAGAAGTTTGTCCAGCCGGGGATTCTGCTGAGGATTGCCTGGGCCGCGGCGCCGACGTCGTCGTTGGCCCCCAGATGGCGTGAACTCCTGGACTGGGTCAAGGGCAGGAGCGGGATCCCAGCACGGGGAGTGAGGATGCCTCCTCTGCTGCTTCCTGCCATAGTCCTCCTCCACCATACGGAGTATCTTGCGCTGTGCGACGATGTCATCCCTCCTCGCGCCGACTTAAGGGTGGTCAGCGTAGCGGGGAGAAAGATGATTAAGCACATCCTCAGCGCAGTCCAGGTACCAGCATACACCGCTGTCGTAGTCGAGGAGGGAAGCAGAGATGAGCGTTTCATCCACGTATTCCAGGACGTCCGCCAGCTCGTGGCTCGGACTCCGAGCACGGCCCCTCCGCGACGGCATTCCTCCAGCACACCGTACCCAGACAGAAAAAGAACAAATGTCCAAAAAGCAAAAACTCACGGTGAAAAAGGCGTCTCGGTGTGGTGTCTCCGTTTAGACGTCTGGCAGGAGTATACTGTCATCTGGTGACCCTCGCGGATCACCATAAGACGCCAAGAGTCCACCGGTGAGTTTTGCAATGATGGTAATTTATTAATAAAACAAGACAAGACACAAGGCTATGAGCCGCTAAGAGCAAAAACACACACTAAGCGATACAAGGGCTCGTAGGGCTAACCCCAGCCACTACAAGCTAAACTATGACAAGACAAGAAAGAACGCAAACCTGACATGAAGGTCTAACAAGGCCTCACGAGGATTGTTTGACGATACTCCTGCAATCTAACTGCCGTCATTGCCCGCCTTATAAAGGTGAACACTAACAAGCAGTGATGACAGACAGCTGGCCAACCTTGACAGGCGGAAGCCCCACCGAGCGCCTTCACAATAAGAGCCTGGTGAGGCCAGAATACAACCCACAGCTGTCAAGGCCGGCAGCGAGCTGTGCGTAGCCCGAGCGCGGACAGAACCCAGCACTTGGGTTGTAACAAATTTTTGAAAACAGAGATTAGGTTTATATCTACAGTTATTCATTCTAAAATGCAGCATTGGTCTAAGGCTTTTAATATAGGTTATTGTTTTGTTTGAATGTAATCTTAAACTAAGTGATTACCCATGTCAATTGGTAAAACCTTAATTGATTCATAGCATATTTAGTGAATATTTGTTGGGAGTAGCGAACTCACATTCAAATTGTGGAAGCTTTAGGTGTGATTTAAAGGTTTTTCTGCTATTCCTTATTCTTTGTTTTTCAAAAGGAAAGGGAAAAGCATTCAAAAAAATTTTTTTAGCTTTCACCAGGAGCTAGATTTGCCAAATTAACAAGGACTAATAACATCATCATTACTGCCTCAGAGCCTGTTAACACCAACTCCCTAACATGTGTTCAAGGCCCTGACCTTATTTAAGTTAGACTGGCTGGAGCCGCCATTTGGAGCTTCTAATCTATGGTCAGCACTGAACATTCTGCTGCATGACCTGGTCACCCGTACAGCTTGGTATGATAAAACAATGAAACCTTCGTCATTATTTACAATCTTGTTCAACCTAATCTCACACTGAAAAATAGACAGTCTTTTCAAGCTCTGAGACAATGGAAAAACACAGTGAATCAGACATTGGCTCATTATATGCACCAGATACAATTATAATATAAAATAGAATAATACAGCATTAAAATCAAATAGAATAATCAATGAAACCTGAAAATATCCTATCAAATACCTTTTAATTTAATAAATCTTTGGTGACATATGTAATATGTAACAAAATAATAAAAAACAATAATTGACATTGACATTGACTGACCACAGGAGAAAGGATCCTTTAATTGATAAGCATTTTTTGAAGCTAAGTATGACTTTGTAAATGACATAAGGTATACTGATTTAAATGACTCTGACTTTACAAATGTAATGTTTATATGATTTTATATGATTTTGCACTGCAGGATACATTTGATGTTACTCACCACATAATGGTGTGACAACATCATATTTCAGAAATTAATCAATATTTATATATATATTGAATCAATATATATATATATATATATATATTGATTCATATATATATGAAGGGTGGTCCGTGGGCGTTCTGAGCCCGCCCTTGGAGGGAGGGTACTGTTACGACCCGAGCGCTGGGTTCTGTCCGCGCTCGGGCTACGCACAGCTCACTGCCGGCCTTGATAGCTGTGGGTTGTATTCTGGCCTTATCGGGCTCTTATTGTGAAGGCGCTCGGTGGGGCTTCCGCCTGTCAAGGTTGGTCAGCTGTCTGTCATCACTGCTCGTTAGTGTTCGCCTTTATAAGGTGGGCACTGACGGCAGTTAGATTGCAGGAGTATCGTCAAACAATCCTCGTGAGGCCTCATTAGACCTTCATGTCAGGTTCGTGTTCTTTCTTGTCTTGTCATAGTTTAGCTCGTAGTGGCTGGGGTTAGCCCTACGAGCCCTTGTATTGCTTAGTGTGTGTTTTTGCCCTTAGCAGCTCATAGCCTTGTGTCTTGTCTTGTTTTATTAATAAATTACCATCATTGCAAAACTCACCGGTGAACTCTTAGCGTCTTATGGTGATCCGCGAGGGTCACCACATGACAAAATTTATGATACAAAATCACAGTCTGTGGCCTGTATTTTTTTAAGGCTGACTCTGTCTATTCTTATCTAGGTCAAAACGACACAGCTCACTAATCAGTCTCAGTATCTATCAAAATTCTTGTGGTATTTCTGTCTTTTCTGTTTATAAATTTACCATCTCCCTATAATAAAAGCTTCATCCTCATCTTGCTATTTTCTCCAGGAGGAAAAAGTCAGGCCTAAGGTCGAAATGTAAATAAGATTGCATATGTCATTTATTAAAAGGTGAGTATTGTCATGCGGTGGCCCTCGCGAGCCACCATAAGATGCCAAAAGTCACCGGTGAGGTTTGCACTGATGTTTTAGTCACAAACACAAGATAACACACAAAGTAATGAGCCTCGGTGGGCTAAAACACACAAGACTAGACACAGGAGATTGTAAGGCGCTAACACCCAGCTTACTTATGATTTAGATCATGAACAAGGACCATGGAACACACGTTGGATGTCTGAGGCGAGAAACGCTCGCTCAACATCTGACAAGGAATCATTGACGAGACTGCTGCATAATACTGCTCCCAGCGCCCACTTAAATGCCGGGCTGCTGATGATCCGTAAATGCAGCACAGCTGTTAGGCTTTGACAGCAGGAAGCCCCTCCGAGCACTGTCACAATAAGAGCTTGGGGAGCCAGAAGGTAAACACTGCTGTCAAACCTGGCGGAGATGATGTATGGCCGGAGCGCGGACGAAATTGGCGCTCCGACCATGACGTTACCTCCCCCCGAAGGACGGGCTCCGAACGCCCCATGACACCCACCCAAGCCCCCCCCCCCCCCCCCCCCAGGGCGGGCAGATGAGGGAGCAGGCCCGGAGGGAGAGGATCAACCACAGAGCAAAAACCAAGATCCTCGCAGAGACACATAGAAGACCAGAAAAAAAAAATACAATACTCACTACCACACAGATCACAAATAAGACAGGGTACAAATGAAACAATCACAGGGCACGATAACAGAAAATACAAGACTCCCAAGTACACGAATCACAATTAACACATGGCATAAAAGAAGCAATCACAGAGCACGGTACACGGAAAATACCATACCCCATAATGCACATTAACATCCAGGACAAGAGAGAAAAAAAAAAAAAAAACAACCAGAAACACACACGTCCCTCAAACAGAAGAGGGGAAAAAAAAAACCAAAAAAAAAACCACAGAGCCAGATTACCACCCCAAATGACCTTTTACCCAGACAGTTCAAGAGGGTGACGACCAGCAGGGTCCAAAAGCCCCGGAGACAGTTCCGGTGGTCTCCCTGCGTCCCAAGGCCAACAGGTGAATACAGGGGACAGTACATGATCGGGCGGCCTACCCCTGTCCCAGGCCCGGAAAGTCCAACCCTCCGGCGGCCAAACCAGGTCGCCCAGCAGCAAGCACAGTGTGTCAGGTGGCCGACCCAGGGCGCCGAACCGGCGAAATAGTTCCTCGGGTGGCTAACCTGCATCCCTCAGCCACCAGAACCGTGGGAGGACAGCCTGCGATGGCCTCCCTGGCGGGGGAAAAACATGGGAGAGCTGGGCCGAGCGTAGAGGCCCCCCAACAGCTCCGGTGATGATGAGCAGGGCTGGTGACTCAGACGAGGGGAATGATGGTGATGACGAGCCCGCACCATGTCAGGCGGCAAAGGGTCTGCAGCTCCTCCACTGACTTTGACCCATACCGATGCTGCAGTCGTGGCTGCACCCACATTGGATCCCCACTGGGTCTTGACTGCACCCACTTCGGACCCCCACTGGGTCTCGTCGGACCCCGACTGGGTCTCGGCTGCACCCGCGTCGGACCCCGATTGGGTCTCGGCTGCACCTGCGTCGGACCCCGATTGGGTCTCGGCTGCACCCGTGTCGGACCCCGATTGGGTCTCGGCTGCACCCGTGTCGGACCCCAATTGGGTCTCGTCGGACCCCGACTGGGTCTCGGATGCACCCGCATCGGACCCCCACTGGGTCTCGGCTGCACCCGCGTCGGACCCTGATTGGGTCGGCGCAGCACTGGCGACGACCTCCGACCCCGAACCTGGAACCTCCAGCACAGCGACCACGACTGGCTCCGCACCGGTGACTCTGCATCAAGGCTCGTAAGACAAGAAAGAACCCGGATCAGAATCATGGGTAGCGACAGAGCCCAGCGAGACGAGCTCGGGTGCAGCAGGTGGCTGCCCCTGACTCGCCTCCCCGAGAGGCAGGCAGAAATGCTCCAAGACAGAAAGGAGAAACACAAGATAGAGCACTTGCCTGCACTCGGGTTCTGTCGCCATCCAGGACTTCGTCGATCCAGGTTCAGGGCGGATAAGTTCATCCTCAGGCTCCCACTCGGCTACGACGGGTTCCGCAGCCGGCATGATGGTCACTGCAGTCTGTGGATCCTCCGGCGCCGACGTCCACGCCGATAACCCACGCGGCGTGGTGGCAGGGGACCCCCGACCCGCTGGCTCGCACTGTTCCAGCGTGGAGACCCGGGGACGCTTTATCGTCGCACAGGCTCCAGGCTGCAGTCCGCTCCTCTCCTCTGCCCACGACATGGCTGCGGGGCTGCCACCAGGCTCTCCAGAACCGCAGGCCCCCTCCTCGTCTGGCGACGTAGGCCTGGCGTCATGGACCGCTCAGCGGAGGGAGACACAGAGGTAGCAGGTTTAGTAATTAGAGCTACAGCAGGTGGTGGGAGCCCGGGGGACTGCGAACCCCGAACTCTGCCCCCAGGAGTCAGACAAGGCAGATCACAATTATGATGGAAGGAATGAACTTGCACTTGCCTGTTTTCTGGGGGGAGGATGGTGCCTGCTGTAGTGGACGTTGTTCCTCCCTTCTCCCGCTGGATGGTGACAGAGGGCTCCCTGGAAGGACAAGGTGGAGCCGCTCGGGAAGATCCACTGACGGGCTTCACCGGAAGCGGGTTCAGACGGGAATCCTGCTGAGGTTTACCTTGGCCGTGGCGCCGACGTCTCGGACGGCCCCCGGATGGTGTGAACTCCTGAACTGGATCAAGGACGGGAACGGGATCCCGAAATGAGGAGCGACGATGCCACCTCTTCGGCTCCCTGCCGGAGTTTCCCTCCAACCCATGGAGTAACTCGCGCTGTGCGGCGATGTCATCCCTCCTCGCGCCGACTTCAGGGTGGTCGGTGTAGCGGGGGAGATGATTTAGGATATCCTCAGCGCAGTCCAGGTACCAGCATACGTCACTGTGATAGTCGAGGAGAGAGGCAGCGATGAGCGTTTCGTCCACATAGTCCAAAGCCTCCGCCAGTTCGTAGTCCCAACTCCGAGCGTGGCCCCTCCGCGACGGCATTCTCCCAGCACGCAGTTACCCAGACAGGAAAGAATAATTGTCCAATTAGAGCAAACTCACAGGGAACAGCGTCTCGGTTTGGTGTCTCCGTTTTGGCGCCTTGGCAGCAGTCTACTGTCATGTGGTGGCCCTCGCGAGCCACCATAAGATGCCAAAAGTCGCCGGTGAGGTTTGCATTGATGTTTTGTTCACGAACACAAGATAACACACAAAGTAATGAGCCTTGGTGGGCTAAAACACACAAGACTAGACACAGGAGATCGTAAGGCGCTAACACCCAGCTTACTTACGATTTAGATCATGAACAAGGACCATGGAACACACGTTGGACGTCTGAGGCGAGAAACGCTCGCTCAACATCTGACAAGGAATCATTGACGAGACTGCTGCATAATACTGCTCCCAGCGCCCGCTTAAATGCTGGGCTTCTGATGAGCCGTAAATGCAGCACAGCTGTTAGGCTTTGACAGCAGGAAGCCCCTCCGAGCACTGTCACAATAAGAGCTCGGGGAGCCAGAAGGTAACCACTGCTGTCAAACCTGGCGGAGATGATGTATGGCCCGAGCGTGGACGAAATCGGCGCTTGGACCATGACAAGTATAGTATTATTTAAATAAGGCAACAATATAACATACACTTACCAAAACCTTTGTTTGATAATCTGTAGCCTCTGGCAAATCATATGCACAGACACATTAATTATCAATCTCTTTTGAACCTCTATGCTTTAAATCATGCGATATAGGGTATACATAAGCCTTCAGTGATTAGGCATTATTAAGCGACATGATAATATAGTAATATTCAATTAATTTCATCATTGTCATGCTGGTACCATTGATTAAGATGTAAAGAGTTATACTTAACTTAATATCCTATGGGCTGGCCTGTAGTCACGTTGTCACACGTCAGTCCTTCTTCCTCTAAAGTGCACTATTATGCTTCAGTCAAAGAAAAAAGGTCAGTAATACGTCAAAAATTGCTTTAAAAAATATGTAAATATTTTATCACGTACGCAACATTAGTTAAAAACCCGCAAAATTAGATTGAAAAAGTAAAAACCCCAAACTTTGTAAATATACCCATATTTAGATTACTTCTCTTTCACACAGATCAACCACATACACACACAGAATTGTTATTATCTCCACAAGGTCGATACAGGTCCTTCCATTTTTTCTACACTGCCATAATACAAAACTAGTCGACTCCTTTTGCTCAAAGCTACTATTTTCAGATACCATCCATCCATCCATCCATCCATCTTCTACCGCTTTTCCGGAGGTCCGGGTCGCGGAGGCAGCAGTTCAAGCAGAGAAGCCCAGACTTCCCTCTCCCCAGCCACCTGCTCCAGCTCTTCAGAGGGGATACCAAGGCGTTCCCAGACTAGCTGGGAGACATAGTCTCTCCACCGAGTCCTGGGTCTGCCCCGGGGTCTCCTCCCAGTGGGACGTGCCTGAAACACCTCAAGTGGGAGGCGTCCAGGAGGCATCCTAATCAGATGCCCATACCACCTCAACTGACTCCTTTCAATGTGGAGGAGCAGCGGTTCTACTCTGAGCCTCTCCCGGATGACTGAGCTCCTCACCCTATCTCTGAGGGTGAGTCCAGCAATCCTACAGAGAAAGCTCATGGGAGCTTGGGACCCGGCCGGGCTCAGCCCGAAGGAGTTACATGGGTCCGCCCTCCAGTAGGTTCACCACCTGCAGGAGGGATCATGGAAGTCCGGTGCTATGTGGATTAGGTGGCAGTCAAAGGCGGAGACCTTGGCGGACTGATCCCAAGCTTTCTAAACTGGCTATTTTCAGATACCTATAATTTTAAATATTTCTCAGAAGGATAACAATTAATTAGTCAATCCTTTTATGCTAAAAATTACAATAGTTTAAAACCTGCTCCTTCCACCTCCGCGGAGAACTCTCATCCCTTTTTTCCACGCTGGAGCAGATTACAGAAACTACAGAAAGACAAAACAACCCAACTGCAGCTGCCTCTATCTAAGACTCACACACACAAAAAAAGTGTGCCACCCCAAAATGGAGCCCTATAGTTTTTAGAGCCTAACCACCCCCCCCCCCATGTAAGAGGGAGGGGTTTTACCTCATTGTATCTGTAACACATTTTAGACTTACGTGTCAGCTCAGCTGTGTACAGAGCTGATTCTAACTGATTTCAACGAATGAATTATGGGGTGTAATCTAAACTCTGCAGTGTAGCATGTAAAGCAAGCAGATAAAGAAGTGTGAGAGAGAGAGAGAGAGACAGAGAAATCAAGTCATTTTATCAACACTGGGACTGCTGTCATTGGCTCACACATACTGGACAGGAAGTCCACATGCACTGCAGTTACCATGGTAACTGTGGTTCTCTGAGAAGTGTTGGACTGTGAGAAGCTCAGAAGCTCCACAGCCACCAGTTCAGTTCAGATTCATTTCTCCAGCAGCTGATCATGACCCAGTCATCTCAGAACACTTTGCACAGTTTAATGGCAGCTGTTGGACTGATGATGCTGAGTGACGACTGTGATGTGTTTGATCAGATCTCACAGGTCTGATCATCAGAGGGATCCTCCTGCCGCTGGTTCTGCTGCTGGAGAACCTTGTCCTGTGGTTCTACTGGAAGGTACTGTAGTCCTCTGTGACAATGAAGCCCTCAGCCTGTTGTTGAACTGAAGACAGAGGAGTGATGCGGTCAGTCACATCTGTGTGATGTCATGTCTCTGCAGGCCAGAAGGGAGCGGAGCCTCAGTAGACCGGACAACATTGAGGTGGAGGAGATGATCGTCAGTATTGGAGCAGCTGGAGGAGGAGCTGCTGAAGAGGGAGGAGCTGTGGGAGGAGAGGAGGAGCTGATAGGAGCTGTAGGAGGAGAGGAGGAGCTGATTGGAGCTGTGGGAGGAGAGGAGGAACTGATAGGAGCAGAGTAGGAGCTGATAGGAGCTGTAGGAGGAGAGGAGGAGCTGATAGGAGGAGAGGAGAAGGTGATCAGAGCTGTGGGAGGAGAGGAGGAGCTGATAGGAGCTGTGGGAGGAGAGGAGTTGATGATAGGAGGAGAGGAGGAGGTGATAGGAGCTGTGGGAGGAGAGAAGGAGCTGATAGGAGCTGTGGGAGGAGAGGAGGAGAGGAGGAGAGGAGCTGATAGGAGCAGAATAGAGGCGTGTCCAAGAACAGACCTTCAAAGCCCCGCCCCCATCTTCCACCAGTAACAGGTGTTTCTTCCTCACATCTGGATGTCCAGGATCAGAAATCAGGTTGCAGGATTTTAAAGGTCCACCACATGGTAAATTAACCCCTCCCTAGCAGCCACATGTGACAAGATGAACTCAATAGAATTTGCCCTATTTAGGGTTCTTCTGGCCTGGTTCTATCAGACTGCCATCCTGTGTGGGATTCTTCTAGAAATGACACAGCATCATAATTCCAGCAATGTTCATGGTCATAATCCAGCCACAGTGAGACATGCTGGTGGATCATGGATCCAGTTAGGTCCAGTTAGGTCCAGATGGATTTGGACACTGAGACAAGCTTTGTTATTTCAGCTGTTTACCAAAACATAGTCAAGATCCATTGATATCACCAATATAATACAACAGTTAGTTCTGACCAAGCAATCTGATTGGTCAATAGGGATTCTAGGAGTTCCTATATTCCACCATACCTGCACTCCAGTTTCACTGGATATGTATCACTCCACTTCAAAGGTGTTCTAGTAACCGTTGATTACTAACAGTATTTTTCTATCAACTCTCTGACAATTGCAATACTGTTTTGGATACCTTAATATCCACAGTGAGGCACTATTTGACAAGAAATTATACATCCGTGATCAGAAAGTCCCACCCTTTTGAAAACGTTTCCTTCTGCCCGTCACTGAGCCATGTCACATCTGTTTAAAGCTAGGCAGAACTAGAGTTTGATTTATTGTCTCGATTAACAAACCACAATACCTTTTTGGTGATGGACTCTTTGTTTCCTCTGCAAATGCAAAGAAAAGTGAACAAAGTGTGCTAATGGTTAGCATGCTAACCACTAGCTAGTTCCAGCTAGTTCCAGTGCTCTGGTGACAGTTGTCATGTCTAGAAAACCATGTCTGCTGTGGAAGCACCCCCTTCACAGCTCTGGGCTCTTCTGCAGCACCAACTCAACAGCGAGATGTCTTATGAACAATTATTACTTTTAATAATCCAAAAGGGTTCATGCTGTCTTCTAAAATAATGCTAGAAATATTTTCTTTTCTGTCAGACAGTGAAAAAGGTTGTTTTCACCTTCACGTGTTTGGGCCACTTCTTGCAACCTTCTTCAGAAGGGTCACGTGATGTTGTGACAATCAACTATTTGATCAGCTGTTTGCTGTTTGCTAAACCTGGATAAAATGCCTCGTTTATAGATTCTGGCTCAGTAACTATTACCCCAGATTGTGATTTTATTCTGGGGACCAACCTCCATAAGGCTGTGGCTCTAGCCTGATGACCAAGCAGTTTACCTGCCTTGTCTCCCATTTCAAAATACCGTTGTCTTGTTTTGAACAACTGTATTTCAACTTTAGATGTTAGCAAGAGTTCAGACTCAGTTTGAACTTTCAGACGTTGGTCATGAAGAGTCGTCGGCCTCCGTCGGTCGATGATGACCATGGAAGAGAATCCTAAACGTCTACTCTGCTGGAACAGCACCGCCTGTGGCTGAACAGGCCGATGCGCGAATGACAGTCCCTGTCACACAGGTCACACTTGTGGGTGGTCTCCGTGCTGCTGGGTCTGTGGCGGTTCTTCCTGCGGGTCCTTTTTTCATCTGCTGCAGCAGTCAGTCTCTCTTCACCCGCCTTGAGCTGTCTGGTCAGGGTGCCTCTCCATTTGGAACGGTCCGTTGCAAGGTCCTCCCAGCGCTCTCCAATCCTCTTGTTGATCTCTGTATCAAGGGAGAGGTTGTTGCTGATCGTGGACCCCAGGTACGTGAACTGATTCACGACCTCCAGCTTGTAGTCATCAATGGTGATGGTTGGTGGTGCTTCCGTGCCTTGCGCCAAGATGTTAGTCTTCTTCAGGCTGATGGTAAGCCCGAAGTCCTTGCATGCCTGGGAGAAGTGGTCCATCAGGGTCTGAAGCTCCTGCTGTGTGTGGGTTGCGACTGCAGCGTCGTCTGCGAACAGCATGTCTCTGATTAGAGCCTCGCGTACTTTGGTTCTGGCTTTCAGGCGGGCAAGGTTGAAAAGCCTGCCGTCAGATCTTGTGTGCAGGTAGATTCCCTCTGTTGCTGTGCTGAAGGCATGCCTCAGGAGCATAGCAAAGAAAATCCCAAAGAGGGTTGGCGCAAGTACACAGCCCTGTTTCACTCCGCTGCTTATGTTGAATGGCTCTGAGACGTTGCCATCGTGCTGCACTATCCCCTGCATGTTGGTGTGAAATGATTCGATGAGGCTTTGCAACTTTGGTGGGCATCCTATCTTTGGCAGGATCTTGAAAAGGCCCTCTCTGCTGACCAGATCGAACGCTTTGGTGAGGTCGATGAAGGCGACGTACAGAGGCATGTTCTGTTCTCTGCATTTCTCCTGGAGTTGGCGGATGGAGAATATCATGTCTACCGTCGATCGCTCAGCGCGGAAGCCACACTGAGACTCGGGGTAGACATGTTCGGCAAGCTTCTGTAGACGAACGAGAACAACTCGTGCGTAGACTTTGCCAACAACGCTGAGGAGGGAAATGCCCCTGTAGTTGTTGCAGTCGCTTCTCTCCCCTTTGTTTTTGTAGAGGGTGATGATCTTGGCGTCCCTCATGTCCTGTGGTACGGCACCTTCCTTCCAGCACTGGCAGAGGACGTCATGCAATGGCAGCAGTAGGGCGGTCTTGCAGTGCTTGATCAGGTCAGGGGGTATGCCGTCGTTGCCGGGTGCCTTGTCAGCGGCCAAGCTATCAATGGCCTTACTGAGTTCGTCGATGGTTGGCTCGGCGTCAAGTTCGTCCATGGATGGCAGGCAGTCGATGGCATCAAGGGCTGACGGTGTCACGGTGTTCTGTCTAGAGTAGAGGTCGGAGTAGTGTTCCACCCATCTCTCCATCTGCTTGTTCTTCTCTGTGATCATCTCCCCAGTGGAAGATTTGAGGGGGGTCGTCTTGCTCTGAGCCGGACCAAGTGCTTTCTTGATGCCATCGTACATACCACGGATGTTCCCTGTTATGGCAGCGGTTTGAATGTCTTGGCTGAGCTGAGTCCAGTACTCGTTGGCGCAGCGCCGAGCAGTCTGCTGAACTTTGCTTCTCGCAGCCCTGAGAATCTGGAGATTCTTCTCGTTTGGGTACTTCTTGTACTCAGCAAGTGCTGAGCGCTTGGCTTCAATGACGGGGGTCATCTCGGTCAACTTGGTATCAAACCAGTCCTGTGACTTCGAGGTCTTCCTCCCAAAGGTAGCCAAGGCTGTGCGGTAGATGGTGTTTCGCAGCTCTTCCCACTTCTGCTTTGCAGATTCTCCTCCTTGTGGTACACCAAGTTCCTTCTCAAAGGTGGAGGCAAACTGCTCAACAAGTTCTGGTTGGGCCATCTTGCTGGTGTCAATCCGTGCCTTTCCAGGTTGTCTAGCACGATGGAATTTCTTCAGCTGCAGCTTGACCTTGCAACACACCAATGAATGGTCTGTGTCGCAATCTGCACTCTGGAATGAACGGGTGATTAGCACGTTCTTCAGTGAGGTGCGCCTGGTCAGGATCAAGTCTAGCTGGTGCCAGTGCTTTGAGCGCGGATGTTGCCAGGAAACCTTGTGTTGGGGCTTGGTCTTGAAGAACGAGTTTGTGATGCACAGATTGTGATATGTGCAGAACTCGAGCAGCCGCTGTCCGTTGTCGTTCATTCTGCCCACGCCAAAAGGTCCAAGACAGGAGAGTCAGGAGTCGTGGTCAGCACCCACTCTGGCATTGAAGTCTCCAAGGAGAATGAGTTGCTCAGAGTTGGGGATGATCCTGACAGTTGTTGTGAGATTCTCGTAGAACTCGTCTTTTGCCTCTGGTGTGGCTGTCTGTGTTGGGGCATACACACTGACGAGGGTGACTGGGCCTTGAGTGGTGTTCAGGCGGAGGGTGAGGAGTCGTGCAGAGCCAGTGCTGCCCAGTTCCACCATCTTCAGCAAAGTGTTCTTCACTGCGAAGCCCACTCCGTGTTCCCTGTGTTCGTCATTGCCCTTTCCTTGCCAGTAGAACGTGTAGTCCTTCTCTCTCAGTGTGCCTGCATCAGCTAACCGTGTTTCCTGGAGAGTGGCGATATCCACTCCCAGTCTCTTCAGCTCATTATTGATGATGGCAGTCTTCCTGGTGTCGTTGATGTCCTTGAGGTTAGCAGCGAGTCCTGTCATCATAGTGCGGACGTTCCAAGTTCCCAGTTTTAGAGTTGGTCTCTTTTGTTTTATTGTCTTGCCTGGTGCGAAGGTTCTCAGCCTGCTGTTTGGATTTCTCCTTATCCCCATGCACCCAATGAGGAAAGCAAGCTGTGGCGGGACAACACCTTATTGGCTGGGGGCTGCCCAGCTTGAGGCGGGCGGTAGCTGTCCAGTGAGATCTGATGATCCCTCCCACCGTCGGGAACAACCCCTGGCGCCACACTCTACGCCAATTGAGCAGTGGCTTATAACCGGTAACTGTCATTCCCCGTGTTTTGTCTACGCCAAAGGCGAAGCTGGAGTGTCCTCTCCAGTGATCCGGTGTTCTACCTTCCAGCGTTGGGCATTGGTAGGATTCAAGCCTGGGCAGGAAGATATGGAGGACAAGATGTTGCCCATGCAGCATGTCCCCCCTCTCCACGTCACTGATGAATCCAAAGGAACAGCAGGGCTGCTACAGTTTGGCACCAGCGCCGTTGCAGGAGCTGCCAGAACGATGTTGAGCACAACATAGAACTGCCTTAGGGGCTCCGACTCCGGATTTTTCCTCAGGGTTGACTCCCGAAGCCTTTCCCATGACCGGGTATGCCGCAAGGCAGCAGAGGTTTGAAATCAGGGTTTACCTTCCCCTAGATGGGCTACCTTCCCAGGTTGACGAGCCACCATCTACCCGAAGCATCTGGTTTTAAGGCGCCAGAGATCCGCCCTCGCCCCTTCTCCTATTAGTAAAAGCTGTTCCGCCGGGCTTAGAGACTAAGCCACACGGGCAGGCTAGGAGTTGGACTTAGTTGCCAGAGGCTTTTCGAGACGCACGCCATAAGGAGCATTTTATGAGCACTGGGAGCTTAACCCCAGTGCCGCTCCTGGCTATGACAACCTTGGAACCTCATGAAGAGTGGGGGTAGGGTTAATAGCATACTGTGGATTAGTTTCCAGCAGTTGATCTGAAAGCCGGTTAATCCTCTCCGTATCCACCCTTTTCTGCTGGGACGCAAAAGAGATGGCTTGTCCCCTCAGGTATGCCTTCCATGTCTCCCAAAGAATACCTCTGGAAATATCAGGAGCATCATTTCCCTTAAAATAAGTTAACCATTTACTCAGAAAAGAATCTGTTAAATTGTGGGTTAGTTAATAAAAATGAGAGAGCCTCCACTGAGTATGTGAAGAGGTATTGTTAGGAAAGTTCCAGACTATGGCTGTGGCTGGAGGTAGAGCAGGTTGTCCAATAACCGCATGGTTGGCAGTTCGAATCCCGCTCTCCCCGGATATCCTGCCATTGTGTCCCTGGGCAAGACACTTCACCCCCAATTGCTCCTGGTGGGTCTGGAAGCGCCATGTTAGGTAGCATGCCGCCATCAGTGTGTGAATGTGGTTTAAAAAAAAAAATGGGTTGCACTTTGTGACTCTATATGTCTGTGAAAAGTGCTATATAAATAAAGCTTACTTACTTACTTAGACTATCGATGTCAGTGCGTGATCTGAAATAACTATACTATGATCTTTGTTGTCACTTTTTATTTGATCTGTTATCAAATAAAAGTCAATCCTCGAGTACGTGTGACGGACATGTGAAAAAAATGAAAAAGCTTCGGCAGCTGTGTTAAAGGATCTCCACAGTAACATCAGCCTAGGTGATCCCTAAAGGATTTCACTGCTGTGGCAGCATTAGACATTATAAAAGGCCTGGAGGAAGACCTGTCTAATTTAGGGTCCAAAACAAGGTTAAAGTCATCTCCTATGATCAGGTAGTGACTATCTATATCAGGGAGAGAGGAGAGAAGATGAGATATAAACTTGTCATCATCCCAAACAGGGGCATAAGCTCTCACTAAGATGACTGGAAAATCATAGAATTTACCTGAAACGGCCACAAAACCTGCATTAGGGTTGATGATGGATTAATGAGGGAACAGCCCATGCAGCCCATGAAACAGCTGTTTACTTAATTGTCCAATTCCTTGTGAGCCCCTGAAATGAGATTTTGTGTAAAAGTGGTAGCAATTCCTAAACCATGAAATAATAAATTATAGGGGTCATGGTGTTGATTTGACAGTTTTCAGACGTGGCTGCAAAGAAGGGGTTAATTTACCATGTTGTGGCCTCTTTAAAATCCTACAGTCGTGATTTTCTATTCCAAGGCACACTAATGCATGAAATCAAACAGATGGGGGCAGCTCACTTTATTGCCCCTTGGCCACAGCTCTAGAAGAAGCAGACTGGTTGGTTGTGAGGAGCTCCTGTCTCCTCCAGGTGAAGTTGTCCTCTTCCAGTCCAGGATGGGAGGTTTCTCCTCTGAATGGTTCTGCAGGTTTCTTCCTGTCAGAACGTCTCTCAGAATGTTCTAACGTTCTCCCTGCCCTCTCTGTTCATACGTGACATGTTTCCTCCTGAACACGTCACACATGAATTCTGATCATGTGATTTAGTTGATATTTCTGCTTCATTAGTTTACTGCCTGGTTTACTGCCTGGCTGCACGGTGGCGCAGTGGTTAGCACTGCGGCAGCACAGTTTACCCTTGGCCGGGGGATTGTGGGGATCGTGGGATCGTGGGTTCGATCCCAGCCCCCGACCAACAGTGATCTGTGTGGAGTTTGCATGTTCTCCCCGTGTTGCGTGGGTTTACTCCGGGATTTCTCCGGTTTCCTCCCACATGCCAAAAACATGCATGTTAGGTTAATTGGCTGTTCTAAATTGTCCCTAGATATCTGTTTCCTATAGGCCCTTAGACTAGAGGGTTAGTATTAATGAAAGCGCTTTGAGTGGTCTTTGTGACTAGAAAAGCGCTATATAAGTGCAGGTTAGTTAGTTAGTTAGTTAGTTAGTTTATATTAAAGGCAAATATCAGCTTTCATTAATTATCTTTTTCTATTACAAATCTTTATTGTTTGGTGGAAATTTAACTTGTATCTGTTTTCTGGTTTTAAAGTGACACTGTCAAAAATCAAGTTTTTTTTTCTCCTGTTAACATGTCTGTAACATGTTTTTGTGACTTCCAAGACATATCAAGAACAAAATCTCACCACAGTCCCAAGTCTGTGTTTTTCTGCTGTGAATGTCCAGTTTGGTGACGCCCCTTGAAACGGGTGAGCTTGGACAGAACGTTTCTTTCAGGACTTGGTGTGATGTGTTAAATATTGTTATTATTATATTGTTGTGTGTTTTGGGTGGTGGCTCCACCTTTCCGGTTCCACTGCCACCCTTAGTAGAAAAGGCCGATGAGGAAGAGGGACGGTCTCTTTCTGACCTCACCTCTGCCTAGACGGGAGCGCCTTTGGCACACTGTGAGTTCTATAATAAAGACACGTTCTACTGCACCTTCGGCCTTGTTATAAGAGTTTTTGCTATGGACATAACACATGGCTTGGAGTCATGTTCCCTCCTTGTGTTGTAACTTTCTTTATTGTCACCAGGACGTGATCTCCAATCACGGGTGCATGCTCACGTAGCGACCGGCAGTGGGTGAAAGGTTTGGCGTCTTAGTTTCTGTTTTTATGCATTTTAATGTCATGGCGGCCTCTGGGCCGTCATTGGCGTCATCAACCCCAGCTGCGCACAGACCAACAGGTGGTAATCAACGGCTGTTAAAAGCCAGCGTCACTGACAGCCCGGACGGAGTCGTCTGTCCTCCTCGTCGGAGAATGAGCCTCAACTCCGCTCTCTGGCCTCGTCAGGATTCTCTCTCGTCTCGTCTGGAACTTCTCTTGTCTTGTCGAGAACTTCTCTTGCTTCTTCAAGGACCTCTCATCAGAGTCAGCCAAGTAAGAGAACAATCTGCTACTCAACCCCTTGTCTATACTCCTGTGCACAGGTGGACCTCCTTGGCGGCGGACCTGCGTCCCCAGCTGACGGGGTAACGCCATCACGCACACGTAGCGCTTCGCTACCACCACGTCTACCGGTACGTCTTGCTCCTCAGATTCCAGAACTGCTATTGTATCAGTTGCAGGAGTATTGGCCACCGCTATCAGTGGAGTCACTGTCATCAGCATCAGCTATATCATCGTCACCACGTTCTGTGGAATCACTCACCTCGTCATCGTCAGGATTATCATCGTCCCGGTCTGTGGAGTCGCAGCCGGTGTCTTCAGAAGGACTGCCCTTGTCACAGCCACGGGTGGAATCCCCAGCACGTTCACGGACACCTTCACCTCCACGTTGCACGGCCGCTGGATCTCAGCAGGACGAAACCTGTGCTGCACCCAAGTAAGCCTCTCTACTTGTAGCTTGTCACAAGTGTGGGACAAAAGTAATTGTTTCTTCTTGTATGTTCCAGGGTTGCCGGGTCTCCGTCCAGGGCGCTCAGCTCCAGTGACCAGAACACTACCCACGCACTCACACTCGCACTACACTCTCTCACTCTCAAATAAAGATTATTGTCACTATCTGCCCGTGTCAGTGTCTGTCTCCTGGGTCCTAAATCATGTCAGTACGACTCCGTCACGTTGACCCAGCGGACAGCTCACTGTCGCGCCTAATCAACACTCTTAGCGCCCGGGTAGATTTATTAGCTCATTAGCAGACGGTAATCTTAAATCAACTAACTTTAATTAACGGTCGGCTGGATCGTCTGGAAGGACACCAGACGCTTTCCCCCACCACAAATATCCCAGCCCCTGCAGACTTAGCGTCTGGACAAGCTAACACCTCCTCGTCCTCTCGCCTCACCCCTATTCCCACACCTGCCCGGTTCAGCGGAAAACTCGGAGAAGCCCGAGGATTCCTGTTACAATGTGAGTCAGTTTTTCTGCGCGTTCCGGGGGACTTCACTCATGATTCTAGTCGGATTGGCTATGTCATAAATTTGCTGGCAGGAAGAGCTTTAGACTGGGCGTATTCAATCATGGCTAAACCAAGCTATCCCCTGCTTTCTTACCAGGAGTTTGTGTCAGAGTTTATGTCTGTGTTTGATCATACTGATAGGGGTGAGGTGTTGACAGAACGGCTGCTGAGCTTACAGCAGGGAAAGAGATCAGCTGCTGATTACGCTATTGACTTCCGGGTCCTGGCTGCAGAGATTGGGTGGGGGGAGCCATCATTATGTGGTATTTTCCTACGTAGTCTGAACGACCAGCTAAAGGATGAGTTAGCGGCACGGGACAAACCAGACAATTTGCGGGATTTAATTGCCCTAGCGGTTAGTCTTGATAGCAGATTAAGGGAGCGGGCGGCTGAACGGCGTACTACTTCCCGTTCGGTTAAACCCCGCCCTCGCGTCCCTAACTCTCCTCTTCTCGCTTTACCCGCATCAGAGGAATCCCCGGATCAGGAAGCCATGATCATTGGCCGGTCTAAAGTGTCAGCAGCTGAGAAACAACGCCGCAGGGATCAGGGCCTTTGTTTCTATTGTGGGAAAGAGTCACATGGGGTGTTCGAATGTCCCAATAAGTTAAAAGGGAAGGCCCGTGGATCGCAGTAGGGGGATTCACGGGCAACAACTCAGAAGAACCCCTTACTTGTTGTCGATTACCTCTTAGACTTATCCACACACACACAGAACACTCCACACTAGCGTTAGTAGATTCTGGAGCTGAGCAAAATTTCATTTCTAGAGACCTGGCAACCCAAATGGGCCTTAGCTGTCAGACTCTAGACCCCCCTGTCAAACTGATCACACTGTCTAAGGCATCTTTGACCATCATAGACCATCAGACGGCCCCCGTGTCAATTATTGTATCGGGAAATCACAGGGAGGAAATTCAGTTTCTAGTGCTGCCCGTTTCTTCTTCGCCCGTTATTCTGGGGTAGTCCTGGCTGCGCCTACATAACCCCACCATTGACTGGCAAGCTGGGAGAGTAACGGCATGGAGTACGTTTTGTCTTAGTGCCTGCCTCCAATCAGCGGCGTGCGCCCCATCCGTTAAGGTGCCTCTGCCTGATTCATCCCCACCGGATTTGTCCAAGGTGCCTGAGGTCTATCACGACTTGGGGCAAGTATTTAGCAAGTCTCGGGCATTGTCCTTACCCCCCCATCGTCCGTATGACTGCGCGATCAACCTGAAGGCTGGGGCCCCTCTTCCTGCTAGCCGCCTTTACAGCCTATCAGCCCCGGAGCACGAGGCCATGGACACGTACATCAAGGAGTCCTTGGCCTCTGGTATCATCCGCCCATCGTCTTCGGCAGTGGGAGCTGGATTTTTTTTTGTTGGAAAAAAGGACGGTTCACTACGCCCCTGCATCGACTTCCGGGGACTGAATGAAATAACAGTTAAAGACAAATATACTCTGCCCTTGATGAACACTGCTTTTGACTCCCTCCAGGGGGCATCCTGGTTTACTAAACTGGACCTTAGGAATGCCTACCATCTAGTGCGCATAAGGGAAGGAGATGAGTGGAAGACGGCCTTCCGGACCCCCAGCGGAAATTTTGAGTATCTGGTAATGCCGTTTTGGTTAACTAACGCTCCAGTCGTCTTCCAGCGTTTGATAAATGATGTGCTACGGGATTTTCTGAAATCGTTTGTCTTTGTTTACCTTGATGATATTCTCATCTTCTCCCGCACACTAGAGGAACATCGGGTGCATGTCCGCAGGGTATTACAGCGCCTCCTGGAGAACCAGTTGTTCGTCAAGGCTGAGAAATGTGAGTTCCACACTGATCAAACCTCCTTCCTTGGATTTATTATTGCTCGGAACCAGGTGCTCCCTGACCCCGCCAAGGTCAAGGCGGTTGTGGATTGGCCTGCACCCACCTCCAGAAAGCAGCTTCAAGGTTTCCTGGGGTTTGCTAACTTTTATAGGAGGTTTGTGCCAAATTTTGGTAATATTGCCCGTCCTTTGACTGCTCTCACCTCCCCTAAGACCCCGTTTTGCTGGAGTAAGGAGGCAGCCGGAGCGTTTGAGAAGCTCAAGAGGGAGTTCGCCTCGGCCCGAGTCCTTACTCAGGTGGACCCAAAGCTGCAGCGCTTGGTGGAGGTGGACGCTTCTGATTCGGGAGTTGGAGCAGTACTCTCCCAACGATCTCCGGAGGACGGTAAGATTCGCCCTTGTGCTTTTTTCTCTCACCGTCTCACCCCTGCAGAGAGGAACTACAGCATCGGAGACAGGGAGTTACTGGCAGTGAAACTCGCCTTGGAGGAATGGAGACATTGGCTGGAGGGGGCTGCTCAGCCGTTCGTGGTTTGGACTGATCATCGTAACCTGGAGTACCTCAGGACGGCTAAGTGCCTGAATGCACGCCAGGCTCGCTGGTCCCTCTTCTTCGGCCGTTTTAACTTTACCATCACGTACCGGCCGGGAAGCAAAAACGGTAAGCCGGATGCCCTCTCACGGCAGTTTGACACACCATCCTCTGAGGACCAGGAGACCCCTATCCTGCCGCCTTCCTGCGTCATGGGCGCCCTGTCCTGGGGAATCTGCAAGACGGTTCGCCAGGCTCAGAAGACCGAGCCGGATCCCGGGGGGGGGGGGCACTTGTTTGTTCCACGCGCTATCCGAGGCAAGGTGATTGAGTGGGGTCACGCTTCCAAGTTGGCTTGTCATCCTGGAGTGGGTCGGACCGTGGATCTCCTCCAAAGGACCTTCTGGTGGCCAGGGTTACGGAAGGACGTTGTAGGTTACATCCGGGCCTGCGCTCAGTGCGCCACCGGGAAGACGACATCATCCCCCCCGGCGGGCCTGCTACATCCGTTGCCGGTTCCTTCACGCCCCTGGTCTCACGTAGCGATGGACTTTGTGACTGGTTTACCCACTTCAGATGACTACACCACGGTTTTAACCATCATGGACCGGTTCTCGAAGACAGCCCATTTTGTGCCACTTTGGGGTTTGCCTTCGGCCCAGGAAACTGCGGATCTCCTTGTGCAACATGTGGTCCGTCTTCGTGGCATCCCTGCTGATATTGTGTCAGATCGAGGACCTCAGTTTGTATCACAAGTTTGGAAGGCTTTCTGTGCAGCACTGGGAGCCACAGCCAGCCTCTCCTCTGGTTATCACCCTCAAAGCAATGGCCAGTGCGAGCGGGCTAATCAGGAGCTGGAGGCCGCCCTTCGCTGTGTCATCTCCTCCTGCTCATCCTCCTGGAGCAAGTTCCTGCCTTGGATTGAGTACGCTCACAATGCCACGATCTCCACGGCTACGGGCGTCTCCCCGTTCAAGGCATCATGCGGGTTTGATCCTCCGCTGTTCCCGGAGGAGGAAAAGGAGGTAGCGGTTCCTTCAGTCCAGGCACATATCAAGCGCTGCCGGCGAGTTTGGCTCCTCGCCCGTCAAGACTTGCTGAAAACTACTAAACGCAATATCCAGGTGGCTAACCGGCATAGGAGACCCGCCCCGGACTATAAGGTGGGTCAGAAGGTCTGGTTGTCAACCCGGAATATTGGTGTAGCGGCCGAAAAACATAAGCTCACTAAGCGCTTCATTGGCCCCTACACCATTAATCGTGTTATTAATCCTGTGTCTGTGCGCTTGTCTCTCCCCTCTTCGATGCATATCTGCCCCACCTTTCATGTCTCCCATGTCAAACCGTACATCTCTGATCCCCTGTGCCCTGCTCCCGCGGCTCCCGCACCCCCGAGGATAATCGATGGCCATCCGGCTTGGGGGGTGACTGCCATCCTGGATGTCCGCAGGCGGGGTCGTGGTCTTCAGTATTTGGTGGACTGGGAGGGCTTTGGACCGGAGGATCATTCTTGGATTCGCCCAGCGTTGATCCTGGATAAACAGCTGATTCGTGATTTCCATCGGGCGAATCCAGGTAGGATTGGGCAGGTGCCTGGAGGCACTGCTAGAGGGGGGAGTACTGTCATGGCGACCTCTGGGCCGTCATTGGCGTCATCAACCCCAGCTGCGCACAGACCAACAGGTGGTAATCAACGGCTGTTAAAAGCCAGCGTCGCTGACAGCCCGGACGGAGTCGTCTGTCCTCCTCGTCGGAGAATGAGCCTCAACTCCGCTCTCTGGCCTCGTCAGGATTCTCTCTCGTCTCGTCTGGAACTTCTCTTGTCTCGTCGAGAACTTCTCTTGCTTCTTCAAGGACCTCTCATCAGAGTCAGCCAAGTAAGAGAACAATCTGCTACTCAACCCCTTGTCTATACCCCTGTGCACAGGTGGACCTCCTTGGCGGCAGACCTGCGTCCCCAGCTGACGGGGTAACGCCATCACGCACACGTAGCGCTTCGCTACCACCACGTCTACCGGTACGTCTTGCTCCTCAGATTCCAGAACTGCTATTGTATCAGTTGCAGGAGTATTGGCCACCGCTATCAGTGGAGTCACTGTCATCAGCATCAGCTATATCATCGTCACCACGTTCTGTGGAATCACTCACCTCGTCATCGTCAGGATTATCATCGTCCTGGTCTGTGGAGTCGCAGCCGGTGTCTTCAGAAGGACTGCCCTTGTCACAGCCACGGGTGGAATCCCCAGCACGTTCACGGACACCTTCACCTCCACGTTGCACGGCCACTGGATCTCAGCAGGACGAAACCTGTGCTGCACCCAAGTAAGCCTCTCTACTTGTAGCTTGTCACAAGTGTGGGACAAAAGTAATTGTTTCTACTTGTATGTTCCAGGGTTGCCGGGTCTCCGTCCAGGGCGCTCAGCTCCAGTGACCAGAACACTATCCACACACTCACACTCGCACTACACTCTCTCACTCTCAAATAAAGATTATTGTCACTATCTGCCCGTGTCAGTGTCTGTCTCCTGGGTCCTAAATCATGTCATTTAATGCGTTTTAACTTAATTCTCTGTGCCGTTTTTGTCCTTGAATGTTTGTTGACTATAAAACGAAGAGGTCTTTGGTTCCATCAGCATGGATTTTCTTCTTGTTATTGCACTGTGGCTCCTTTCTTAACGGCATTTTGCCTGGGACATCAGCACTGTCACGCTGGTAGGAATGCAGTATTCCAGAGACATGTTACTGCAACTAAACATGGATAATCCAGCGTCTGTGACTGAGGTTGTGCCACAACTGCCAGACTTTATTTTAAGAGACTTTCATGGACACAGCAATGAAAAGAGAGACAAGAGGAGGAAACGCGGAAAGCGTGGAGACGTAAGATTAAACCTGAGGAGATGTCAGGTTAACCGCATTCCTCTTCTTTCCATTATTATTGGGAACGTACAATCCCTGAGAAATGAAGTGGATGATATTCAAGGAAATGTCCGGTATCAGAAGGATTTCAAGAACTGCTGTGTCATGGCTTACATGGAGACGTGGCTTATGGATCATGACCGGGACCCGGACCTGTGTATTGATGGTTTTGGAGCCCAACTTTGCTTCAATCAGCAGGAAGAGGTAACGGGGAAACGTCAGGGAGGCAGCGTATGTTTGTATATTACTAAACAGTACTGTACATCTGTCATGGTCAGAGAGCGCATCTGTACACCAGATGTGCAGCTTCTGTCCATATCGCTACGCCCCTTTAATCTGCCCCGTGAGTTCCCTCAACTTTTCATAACGACTGTGTACATTCACCCAAGGGCGGATGATGCTTCCGCCTCCAGCACCATCTTTGATGTGGTGCAGCGGTTGCAGTCGATTTCCCCAGAGGCTCCAAATTTTATCCTTGGGGATTTTAACCATGCGTCTTTAAAGAAGACACTTAAAAACTTTTATCAGTACGTCTCCTGCCCAACCAGGCAAGAAAAGACATTGAACCTGTGCTACGGATCTATAGAGGGGGCCTATAAATCTCTTCTCCTTCCTCCTTTAAGCTCCTCAGATCACAACTGTGTACATTTGCTGACCACATATAAAACTGCTCTCAGAAGAGAGAAGACGAAGACCAGGGACATTAAGGTCTGGACAGATGATTCAGTGCTCTGCCTCCAGGAATGTTGTAACTGTACGGACTGGGAGGTGTTCACACTGTCCTGCGGGGCTGATTTGGACTCTTTGGTGGACGTCACATGCTCTTACATGGCTTTTTGCAGGGATATGATCATTCCACATGAACGTGTCAAAATATATCCCAACAATTAGCCATGGTTTACTAAATCAGTTAAATCCTGCTTACAGAGGAAAGCACTTGCCTTTAAACAGGGGGTTGTTTCTGAGCTGCAGGTTGCCACAAAAGAGCTGAAGTCCGAAATTTTAAGAGCAAAACAGAATTATACATCGGAATTGGAAAGCAAGATGGCAGCAAAGAAGCTTGGTTCAGCCTGGGCTTGTATGAAAACTATTGCAGGCCTTCAGAGCACAGAGTGCAGTAATCGTGTGTTTTTAGATGGTTTTAATTCAGACACAGAGCTGGCTAATGCTCTTAATTGTTTTTATGGTTGTTTTGATTCCTTTGATTTTAACACATAAACCCAAGATTTGAAACAGAAACTCAAAGACAATCAGCACTTTAATATTGAGGTGCAGGATGTTAAAAAGGTGTTCTGTGCTGTAAAAGTGAGCAAAAGTCAGGGGCCTGATAATATATGTGGACACTTGGTAAAGTCCTGTGCACATGAACTGAGTCCTGTGTTTCACTACATTTTTAATAAGTTCTTACAGACACAACATGTGCCTAAGGTCTGGAAAGATGCTGTGGTTGTCCCTTTTCCAAAATCCAGCTGTCCTAACACGGTAAATGATTTCAGACCAGTTGCCTTGACTTCAATTTTAATGAAAATTTTTGAAAAACTGGTCAGATTTGAGGTCCTAAAGCAAACTGTGCATGCATTGGATCCTTTGCAGTTTGCCTATAGGCCTCACAGAGGGGTGGAGGATTCCACTGTCACTCTGTTTAACATGCTTTTTAAACATCTGGATTTTTATGGGACACACACCAGGCTTTTATTTGTGGACTTTTCTTCTGCTTTTAATACAATCCAACCTCATATTTTAGTTGAAAGGTTCCTGCAACAATTTGATTTGAGTAATAATCTGGTGGGTTGGATCCTGGATTGTTTAACCAACAGGACACAGAGAGTAAGGGTCAATGGCACATTGTCTGACCAAAAATGTTCTTCTACTGGCTCTCCTCAGGGGTGTGTGTTGTCACCACTACTCTTCATCCTGTACACAAACATGTGTCAGAGCAGACATGACAACAGACACATTATAAAGTATGCTGATGACTCAGTTATTGTCAGTCTCCTCCAGGATGGTGAGAGTGGCCACGGCCCAGTAGTTGATGATTTTGTTCACTGGTGTGAGGATTCCTACCTGCAGCTGAATACGACAAAAACTAAAGATATGATTATTGACTTAAGGAGGAAAACTCCCAGGCACAAAGTCACTTTATTAAAAGGCCAGACCATTGAATGTGTGCAATCTTACAAATATCTTGGGACGATTATTGATAGTAATTTAAACTTTGAAGAGAACTGTGAAAGGGCGTGCAAAAAGGGTCAGCAACATTTGCATTGCTTAAGGAAACTCGCATACTTCCAAACTGACTGAACCATAATGACAATGTTTTATCGGGCTTTTATTGAATCTGTTTTATCCTTTTCTTTAGTGTCATGGTTTGGTCAGATAAAACTGAAACAGAGGAAATCCTTAGACCAGGTAGTTAGATGGTCCAGTTGTTTGCTTGGTGAGTCACAGCTGAGCCTGACATCCTTGTACACCAGACAGGTACAGAGGATTGCTACCTCCATTTTAAATGATGACTCCCACCCTTTGCATTGCCACTTTCAGCTTCTTCCCTCCAGACGGAGGTTTGTTGTCCCAAAATGTAAAACCCAGCGCTACAAAAACAGCTTTGTTCCTGCTGCTGTCAAAGAGTTGGGTAGCTATCTGTCTCTGGGGCAGGGGGGGGTGTCCTTGGTTGTGTTTTTTTGCTTCCGGTTGATGATACTGGGGGTGTCTGGAATCCACCACTCGGGAGGGGGGGGGGGCTTGTCCTATGGTTGTTTTGCCTTATTTTCCATCAGGCGCTTCAGGGAGCTATTGGGTCCTGACAGCTTGGGTACGCTTCCTCCTCCTGTCAGTGCCGTCAGCCGTGTTTCATTATTGGGTGTTTTCACACACACACACACACACACACACACACACACACACACACACACACACACACTCCATTCATTCCCATTCACACGCTCAGACACTCACTCATGCATACCTGGGATTTATTTTGTTCAGCCCATGCACTCTCACACCACGGTCTCTTCCCTCGTTAGTATTATTATTACTTAAATGATGTGCAAGTAGGAAGAGATCGTCGGCGCATTCAGCTTCATACATGGCAGTGTGTTCCTCTGTGTATGTTTGTTTCAACTACCTACGTTTACATTCAGCCTGACATCGCCGTCTTCTCTTACAACACAACAGAAACAACAAAAATTAAAGATGGAGCGTCTGCTCCATTCGTAATTGATAGCATGGTTGATAGTGTTACAGCCTCTCTGCATCGGACTCTAGATTTGGTAGCCCCTTTAAAAAAGAAAAGGTCTAACCAGAGATTTCTAACCCCTTGGTTTAACTCAGAAACTTGTGGCTTAAAACAGAAGACTCGTCAATTGGAAAGGAAATGGCGTTCTACTAATTTAAATGAATTCTATTTAGGGTGGAGAAATCATTTTTTAATCTATAAGAAATCTCTTAGAAAAGCTAGATCAAGCTATTATTCTGCATTAATAGAAGAGAATAAGAATAACCCCAGGTTTCTCTTCAACACTATAGCCAGGCTTACAAAGAGCCAGGACTCGGTCAATCCTCGCATCCCCCCTGAGCTTTCTAGTCAGGACTTTCTGAACTTCTTCAATCATAAAATTTTATCTATTAGAGATTAAATCAGTCAGATTCTTCCTACCGTAAACTCAAGTACATTAACTACTACAACTCCCTCAATTGATATCTGTTTAGATAAGTTTACTCCAATCGACCTCTTAGAGTTGGATAAAATAATTTCCTCATCTAAGCCTTCATCTTGCCTTTTGGACCCTATTCCTACCAGATTATTTAAAATTATCTTCCCAATTATTGGTAGCCGTATTCTTCTTATTATTAATTTTTCTTTAACTCTGGGTTATGTACCACTGGCTTTTAAAGTTGCTGTAATTTGGCGCAGTGGTTAGCACTGCGGCAGCACAGTTTACCCTTGGCCGGGGGATTGTGGGGATCGTGGGATCGTGGGTTCGATCCCAGCCCCCGACCAACAGTGATCTGTGTGGAGTTTGCATGTTCTCCCCGTGTTGCGTGGGTTTACTCCGGGATTTCTCCGGTTTCCTCCCACATGCCAAAAACATGCATGTTAGGTTAATTGGCTGTTCTAAATTGTCCCTAGATATCTGTTTCCTATAGGCCCTTAGAATAGAGGGTTAGTGTTAATGAAAGCGCTTTGAGTGGTCTTTGTGACTAGAAAAGCGCTATATAAGTGCAGGTTAGTTAGTTAGTTAGTTACTCAAAAAACTGACGCTCGATCCGGGGGTTTTGGCCAACTATCGACCAATCTCTAATTTGCCTTTCATTTCAAAAATCTTGTAAAGAGTTGTTGCTGCACAATTGTTTGACCACTTGCAGGGAGTTGGTTTGTTTGAGGAGTTTCAATCTGGGTTCAGAGTTCATCACAGCACTGAAACTGCGTTAGTGAAGGTCACTAATGACCTCCTGATCGCATCTGATAATGGACTTGTTTCTGTTCTTGTTCTTTTAGATCTTAGTGCAGCCTTTGACACTATTGATCATGCCATTCTAATTGATAGATTAGAACACTATGTTGGACTATATGGAACTCCGTTGCAATGGTTTAGCTCGTACTTGTCCGATAGATTTCAGTTTGTCCACATCAATGATGAATTTTCTTCCAACTCTAAGCTCAGTCATGGAGTTCCACAGGGATCTGTGTTAGGTCCTACTCTTTTTAGTTTATACTATATGCTTCCGTTAGGCAATATCATTAGAAAGCACTGTATACATTTTCACTGTTACGCAGACGACACACAACTATACCTGTCAATGAAGCCCGATGATTGTAATCAATTAGCCAAGTTAGATGCCTGTCCTAAGGACATCAAAGCTTGGATGACTTGTAATTTTCTACTATTAAACTCAGATAAGACTGAAGTCATTCTTGTTGGGCCAAAACATCTTAGAAATTCCTTCCCAAATCATGTCCTTAATTTAGATGCCGCCACTCTCACTCTGAATAGTTCTGTGAGGAACCTTGGAGTTATTTTTGATCAAGATCTGTCCTTTAATTCACATATTAAAACTGTTTCTAAGACTGCCTTCTATCATCTGCGCAATATTGCCAAGATCAGGAGCATCTTGTCTCTGAATGATGCTGAGAAACTGATTCATGCCTTTGTCAGCTCTTGATTAGATTATTGTAATTCGCTATTATCTGGCTGTCCTAAAATATCCTTTAAGAATCTTCAGTTGATTCAAAATGCTGCTGCTAGAGTTTTAACTGGTTCTAGAAAAAGAGATCATATCTCCCCGGTTCTGTCCTCCCTTCACTGGCTTCCCATAGAATTTAGAATTAAGTTTAAAATCCTTCTTCTCACTTTCAAAGCTCTTAATAATCCCCCCCCCATATATAAAAGATCTGATATTACCTTACCATCCTAATAGAGCATTACGCTCCCAAAATGCTGGACTACTTGTGGTGCCCAGAATCTCCAAAAGTACATTGGGAGGCAGAGCCTTCTGCTACCAAGCTCCTTCTCTCTGGAACCAGATACCACTCTGGGTCTGGTAGTCAGACTCGGTCTCTGTTTTTAAGAACAGGGTAAAATCCTTCCTTTTTAATATAGCTTACAATAAAGAGGGATTTTGTGTCTCTTAACCCCATTTTTGTTCTGCTGTTATTTGATTCATACTGCTGGTTGACCTCCAATAATGTACTTGGCTTCTCACTGTTATGTTCTTTATGTCTGTCCTCTCCACCCTCTCTATCCCCTCACCCCCAGCCAGTCACAGCAGATGACTGCCCCTCCCTGAGCCTGGTTCTGCTAGAGGTTTCTTTCTGTTAAATGGGAGTTTTTCCTCTCCACTGTTGCTAAGTGCTTGCTCATAGGGGATCGTCTGATTGCTGGGTTTTTCTGAGATTGTGGGGTTTTCTCTGCATTTGTGGCGCCGCGAGACGGCTTCTGTTGTGATGTGGCGCTGTATAAATAAAGCTGAATTGAATTGAATTGAATTTCAAGACTGTGTGTTAGCGGCTGACCTTGCCTCACCCCCCTCATCCACCAGACTACACGGACAGCCCCAGATCGCTCCAGCCATAAGTACATGTTTGCCTTTCTCTTTGTGCCAACTGCTACGGCGGCACTAGGTATTCCCTCTCCCAGGCTGCGGAACATCCAGGTGGCGTCCCTGTATGTATGGTGGTCTCAAGCTCATCATTTCAACCCTCTGTTAATTAGCATAGTCATAACTGGACTTGTTAATTTTGGGGTTTTTGTCAATAAAGTGCATGATCTACTCCTGCGTTTGGGTTTTTCATCCTGTCCTCCATGCGCCGTGTAATGGCACACGAGGATTCAAAACAGAAAATTTATCTAATAAAATTAACCAACACCAGGCTGCCTGTTTCAAACACTATCTATCAGGAAACTACCCGAATTCTTTCTTCCTGAAGCCAACTGATTGTGAGGAAGTCTGGAAAATCATCAAGGACATGAAGAACTCAAACTCTGCTGGAGCTGATTAAATTTCCAGCAAAATTTTGAAAAGTATAATTTATTTAATACTTGAACCCCTTACCTACTGCATTAATCTGTCTCTAATCTCTAGAGTAGTGCCACAGAGATCAAAAATTGCACAAATTATACCAATTTATGAATCAGGTGACAAGAATGATTTGATTAATTATTGTCCAATATCCATTCTGCCTACTCTCTCAAAGGTTTTGGAAAGAGTAGTTTATAACAGACTTACCAGTTACCTTGATAAGCTCAACATTATTATCCCATCTCAGTATGGCTTCAGAAAAAAACACACTACCTATATGGCAATACTTGACCTAACTGTAAAAAATCAATGATGCAATTGAAAGAGGCAACTATGGTACTGGCATTTTCTTAGACCTGTCTAGAGCATTTGATACCATTAACCATGACATCCTAATTAGTAAATTACAACATTACGGTATCAGAGGCCTTGCATTAGATTGGTTTATTAATTATCTGTCTGGAAGACTTCAGTATGTTCATACAAATAATCACAAGTCATCATACAAATCCATCGATCATGGGGTTCCTCAGGGTTCCATTTTAGGACAAGTTCTACTCATTCTGTATATAAATGACATTGCTAACTCCTCATCTCTACTACATAAAGTATTGTTTGCTGATGACACTAATTTATTTTTTGCTCCCCAGAATCCAAATGAATTTGAACAGATAACAAATAGTGAACTTATGAAAATAGACACTTGGCTTCAGTGTAACAAACTTTCACTTAATATCAGTAAAACTAGTTATATTGTATTCCGTTCCAATAAAAAGCCAGACACCAAGGAACTTTGCCTCCAGATTAATGGACAGAATATTACAAGAGTTAGCTCTATAAAATTCTTGGGGGTCCTCATTGACGAATGTCTCAAATTCAAATGTCACATTGACGATCTAACCAAGAAACTGGATAAATACGCTGCTCTGTTTTTTAAAGTGAGACATTTTCTACCACTTTCAGCACTTCTCACTCTATATAAAACTTTATTTGAGCCTCACTTACATTACTGCAATATCATATGGGGTAACACATTTCCAACTCACCTAAAAAAGTTAGAAATTCTCCAAAAGAAAGTCATACATGCCTTATCATGGTCTGAATCAAATTATCCTACTAGTCATCTTTTCCATCGTTATACAGCCGTGGACAAAATTGTTGGTACCCCTCTGTTAATGAAAGAAAAACCCACAATGGTCACAGAAATAACTTGAATCTGACAAAAGTGGTAATAAATAAAAATTCTATGAAAATTAACCAATGAAAATCAGACAATGCTTTTGAATTGTGGTTCAACAGAATTATTTAAAAAAAAAAAACCAAACTCATGAAACAGGCCTGGACAAAAATGATGGTACCCTTAACTTAATATTTTGTGGCACAACCTTTTGAGGCAATCACTGCAATCAAACAATTTCTGTAACTGTCAGTGAGACTTCTGCACCTCTCAGCAGGTATTTTGGCCCACTCCTCATGAGCAAACTGCTCCAGTTGTCTCAGGTTTGAAGGGTGCCTTCTCCAGACGCCATGTTTCAGCTCCTTCCACAGATGTTCAATAGGATTTAGATCAGGGCTCATAGAAGGCCACTTTAGAATAGTCCAATGTTTCGCTCTTAGCCATTCTTGGGTGTTTTTAGCTGTGTGTTGTGGGTCATTATCCTGTTGCAAGACCCATGACCTGCAACTGAGACCAAGCTGTCTGACACCGGGCAGCACATTTCTCTTTAGAATGCCTTGATAGTCTTGAGATTTCATTGTACCCTGCACAGATTCAAGACACCCTGTGCCAGATGCAGCAAAGCAGCCCCAGAACATAACAGAACCTCCTCCATGTTTCACAGTAGGGACAGTGTTCTTTTCTTGGTATGCTTCAGTTTTGCGTCTGTGAACATAGAGCTGATGTGCCTTGCCAAAAAGTTGCAGTTTTGTCTCGTCTGTCCATAGGACATTCTCCCAGAAGCTTTGTGTCTTGTCAACATGCAGTTTGGCAAATTCCAGTCTGGCTTTTTTATGATTTGTTTTCAACAGTGGTGTCTTCCTTGGTCGTCTCCCATGAAGTCCACTTTGGCTCAAACAACGACGGATGGTGCAATCTGACACTGATGTACCTTGACCTTGGAGTTCACCATGAAAATGTTTAGAGGTTGTTCTGGGCTCTTTTGTTACCATTCGTATTATCCGTCTCTTCCATTTTTCATCAAGTTTCCTCCACATCCAGGGAGGTTGGCTACAGCCCCGTGGATCTTAAATTTCTGAATAATATATGCAACTGTAGTCACAGGAACATCAAGCTGCTTGGAGATGGCCTTATATCCTTTACCTTTAACATGCTTGTCTATAATTTTCTTTCTAATCTCCTGAGACAACTCTCTCCTTTGCTTTCTCTGGTCCATGTTTAGTGTGGTACACACCATGTCACAAAACAGCACATTGACTACTTGTCACCCTTTAAATAGGCCGACTGACTGATTACAAGTTTGTAGACACCTGTGATGTTAATTAGAGGACACATCTTGGTTGAACATGTCCCTATGGTCACATTATTTTCAATCTTTTCTAGGGGTACCATCATTTTTGTCCAGGCCTGTTTCATGAGTTTGTTTTTTAAAATAATTCTGTTGAACCACAATTCAAAAGCATTGTCTGATTTTCACTGGTTAATTTTCATAGAATTTTTATTTATTACCGCTTTTGTCAGATTCAAGTTATTACTGTGACCACTGTGGGTTTTTCTTTCATTAACAGAGGGGTACCAACAATTTTGTCCACGTGTGTAATCTTCTAAAACTTGCTGAGCATAATTACTTCCAGAATGCCTGTATAATGTATCAGGTTGTCCACAAACTCATCTATAAATTATATGAACTCATTCCAACCTTCCTTCCCATACACACCTATACCACCAGAATTAAAAACCAAATTACTGGGAAAAAACAAAGACTAAAATCCTCCAGGTTAAGTATTGTGTGCAGAGGACCGCAGATTTGGAATGAGCTTGATGAGAATCTAAAAATGTCACCTTCCATCTCCATCTTCAAGAAAAAACTAAAAATGCAACTCATATCATTATATAATTAATCTGCTGGTCGTTACACAAACTTGCTTACTGATGAATTGTTACTTTATTGTAATTTTGTTTTATATGTTGATTCACTCCAACAGTATTTAATAACTCGATTATATATCGTGAACTCACTTACTAATTCAATGTAAACAAATGCTGGGATTATGTGCTATATGTCTGTTATATGTTTGTCTGTTCCTGTACACAAAGACATCAGACTGATTTCTGTCATCATTTTATTGGAGAACTGGGCTCCCTACTAAAAGCTTTAAATAGCTTATTTGGGATGACCCATTCACAGTCCAATGTGAAAAAAGCCTATTGTAGACTGCTACTTGTGCTGTTGATAATTCATATTGTAATTCATTCATGCTGTTGATAATGTGTGATGTGTGTGTGTGTGTGTGTGTGTGTGTGTGTGAATAAACTGTTAAACTGAATAAACTGTTCAATAAACTGTTAAGCTTGGATTGTATTTAAAGCAGAAGAAAAGTCCAAAAATAAAAGCCTGGCATGTGTCCCATTAAAATCCAGCTGTTTAAAAAGCATGTTAAACAGAGTGACAGTGGCATCCTCCACTCCTCTGTGAGGCCTGTATGCAAACTGCAAAGGATCCAATGCATGCTCAGTTGGCTTTAGGACCTCAAATCTGACCAGTTTTTCAAAAATTTTCATTAAAATTGAAGTCAAGGCAATTGGTCTAAAATCATTTACCATTTTAGGACAGCTGGATTTTGGAACGGGGACAACCACAGCATCATTCCAGACCTTAGGCACATGTTGTGTCTGTAAGGACTTATTAAAAATGTAGTGAAACACAGGACTCAATTCATGTGCACAGGACTTTACCAATCGCCCACATATATTATCAGGGCCCTGACTTTTGCTCACTTTTACAGCACAGAACACCTTTTTAACATCCTGCACCTCAATATTAAAGTGCTAATTGTCTTTAAGTTTCTGTTTCAAATCTTGGGTTTCTATCCTAAAATCAAAGGAATCAAAATGACTATAAAATAATTAAGAGCATTAGCCAGCTCTGTGTCTGAATTAAAACCATCTAAAAACACACCATTACTGCGCCCTGTGCTCTGAAGGCCTGCAATGGTTTTCATACTAGCCCAGGATGAACCAAACTTCTTTGCTGCCATCTTGCTTTCCAATTCAGATTTATAATTCTGTGTTGCTCTTAAAATTTCAGACTTCAGCTCTTTTGTGGCAACCTGTAGCTCAGAAACAACCCCCTGTTTAAAGGCAAGTGCTTTCCTCTGTAAAGTGCATCTGGAAAGTATTCACAGAGCTTCACTTTTTCCACATTTTGTTTTGTTAAAGCCTTATTCCAAATGGATTAAATTCCTTTTTTTCCTCAAAAATCTTCACACAATTCCCCATAATGACAACGTGAAAAAGGTTTTTTTTTTTGAGAATTTTGCAAATTTATTAAAAATAAAAAAACTAAGAAATCAACTGTACGCAAGTATTCACAGCCATTGCTCAATACTTTGTTGATGCACCGTTGGCAGCAATTAAAGCCTTAAGTCTTTCTGAATATGATGCCACAAGCTTGGCACACCTATCTTTTGGCAGTTTGGCCCATTACTCTTTGCAGCACCTCTCAAACTCCATCAGGTTGGATGGGAAGCGTCGATGCACAGCCATTTTCAGATCTCTCCAGAGATGTTCAATTGGATTCAAGTCTGGGATCTGGCTGGGCCACTCAAGGACATTCACAGAGTTGTCCTGAAGCCACTCCTTTGATATCTTGGCTGTGTGCTTAGGGTCATTGTCCTGCTGAAAGATGAACCGTCACCCCAGTCTGAGGTCAGGAGTGCTCTGGAGCAGGTTTTCATCCAGGATGTCTCTGTACATTGCTGCAGTCATCTTTCCCTCTATCCTGACTATTCAATTCAATTCAATTCAACTTTATTTATATAGCGCCATTTCACAACAACAGTCATCTCATAGCACTATCAACTGTAGGGGGGAACCCCCACAGTTGCAGAAAGACCCCAGCAATCAGGGGGGACTAGTCTTCCGGTTCCTGCGAATGAAAAACATCCCCACAGCATGATGCTGCCACCTCCATTGGCATGGTTATGAGCGGTGGCTGGTTTCCTCCAAACATGACACCTGGCATTCACACCAAAGAGTTAAATCTTCGTCTCATCAGACAAGATAATTTTGTTTTTCATAGTCTGGGAGTCCTTCAGGTTCCTTTTGGCAAACTCCAGGTGGGCTGTCATGTGCCTTTTACAAAAGAGTGGCTTCCTTCTGGCCACTCTACCATATAGGCCTTATTGGTTTAGGTTTCATGGAGTTCCACAGGGATCTGTGCTAGGCCCTACTCTTTTTAGTTTATATATGCTTCCGTTAGGCAACATTATTAGAAAGCACTGTATACATTTTCATTGTTATGCAGATGACACACAATTATACCTGTCAATGAAGCCAGATGATAGTAATCAATTAGCCAAGTTAGAAGCCTGTCTTAAGAAAATCAAAGCTTGGATGACTTGTAATTTCCTGCTATTAAATTCAGAAAAGACTGAAGTCATTCTTGTTGGTCCAAAAAACCTTAGAAATTCCTTTCCAAATCAAACTTTCAGTTTGGATGCGGTTACTCTTTCTCTTAATAGCTCTGTGAGGAACCTTGGAATTATTTTTGATCAAGATCTGTCCTTCAATTCACATATTAAATTTGTTTCTAAGACTGCCTTCTATCATTTGCGTAATATTGCCAAGATTAGGAGCATCTTGTCTCAGAGTAATGCTGAGAAACTGATCCACGCTTTTGTTAGCTTGAGATTAGATTATTGTAATTCTTTATTATCAGGCTGTCCTAAAACATCTTTAAAAAGTCTTCAGCTGATCCAAAATGCTGCAGCAAGAGTTTTAACAGGTACTAGAAAGAGAGATCATATCTCTCCGGTTCTGGCCTCCCTTCATTGGCTTCCCATAGAGTTTAGAATTAAGTTTAAAATCTTTCTTCTTACTTACAAAGCTCTAAACAATCAGGCTCCTTTTTATTTAAAAGATCTGATACTACCGTATTATCCTAACAGAGCACTACGCTCCCAAAATGCAGGATTACTTGTAATACCTAGAATCTCCAAAAGTACAATGGGATGCAGAGCCTTCAGTTATCAAGCTCCTCTCCTGTGGAACCAGCTGCCAATCTGGATTTGGGAGTCAGACTCGATCTCTGTTTTTAAGAATAGGGCTAAAACCTACCTTTTTGATATAGCCTACAATTAGGGAGGGATCATGTGTTTCTGAACCCTCCCTTAGTTATGCTGCTAATAGGTTTAGTCAGCCGGGGGACCTCCAGTAATGCACTGGGCCTCACTCTTTTTCTCACTCTCAATGAAATATTTTTTTTGCTGGTCATTAACATTTGTTTGTTCTCTCCCATAGATTGAGTCCCCATCGTGCTGTTTGCTCTCTACATGTCTGTTCTTTTCATCTTCTCTATCCCCTCACCCCCAAGCCAGTTGCAGCAGATGACTGCCCCTCCCTGAGCCTGGTTCTGCTGGAGGTTTCTTCCTGTTAAAAGGGAGTTTTTCCTCTCCACCGTCGCCAAGTGCTTGCTCACAGGGGATCGCCTTATTGCTGGGGTCTTTCTGCAACTGTGGGGGTTCCCCCTACAGTTGATAGTGCTATGAGATGACTGTTGTTGTGAAATGGCGCTATATAAATAAAGTTGAATTGAATTGAATTGAATTGGTTTATTGCTGCAGAGATGGTTGTCCTTCTGGAAGGTTCTCCTCTCTCCACAGAGAAACACTGGAGCTCTGACAGAGTGACCATCGAGTTCTTGGTCACCTCCCTGACTAAGGTCCTTCTCCTTTGATCGCTCAGTTTAGACGGCCGGCCGGCTCTAGGAATAGTCCTGGTGGTTCCGAACTTCTTCCATTTTCAGATGATGGAGGCCACTGTGCTCACTGGGAGCTTCAAAGCAGCAGAAGATTTTCTGTACCTTTTCCCAGATTTGTGCTTCAAGACAATCCTGTCTCGAAAGTCTACAAACAATTCCTTTGACTTCATGCTTGGTTTGTGCTCTGACATGCACTGTCAACTGTGAGACCTTATATAGAAAGCTGTGTGCCTTTCCAAACCATGTCCAATCAATTGAATTTACCACAGGTGGACTCCAATTAAGCTGTAGAAACATCTCAAGGATGATCAGTGGAAACAGGATGCACCTGAGCTCAAATTTGAGCTTCATGGCAAAGGTTGTGAATACTTATGTATATGTGATTTACTAGTTTTTATTGTTTTTTTTTATTTTTAATAAATTTGGAAAAATCTAAAAAAAAAACAACTTTTTCATATTGTCATTATGGGGTTTTGTGTGTAGATTTTTGTGGAATAAAATGAATTTATTCCATTTTTGAATAAGGCTGTAACATAACAAAATGTGGAAAAAGTGAAGCACTGTGAAGTCTTTCCAGATGCACTGTAAGCAGGATTTAGCTGATTTAATAACCCATGGCTTGTTGTTAGGATATATTTTGACACGTTTACATGGAACCATCATATCCCTGCAAAAACCCATATAAGAGCATGTTACGTCCACCAAAGAGTCCAAATCATCCCCGTAGGACAGTGTGAACACCTCCCAGTGTTACAACTCGCCGCTCATTAGCGGCGCCAGCTGAGCGCACACCTGCATCTCGTCAGCGGCGGAGCATATAAGCCGCTCTGCCCTGGGCTTCGGTCTGAAGCCGTCTGTTCCCTTCGGCTACTTGCTTCAGAGGAACCCACTCGCCAAACAGCAAGATCGCTCACGTAAGCAACTCTCTACTTGTGTTCCAGTCTTTCCCCTGTGCACAGGTGGACCTTTCCTGGCGGCGGACCCCGCCCCCACATCTCCACCTCGCGGCTGCTGTCAGGTGCATCGTCAGGTCTCTGTCTCCCAGACTCTCCCTTGTGCGTGCCTGCCACCTGCCCTGCCAAGTAAGCCAACTAACCTCTCATCTCCTGTTGTACTGGTTTGATGCCCGTCACCTTCTCCCTGTGTTCTCTTCCCAGGGTTGTCTGGCTGTACGGTTTCCTGCCTCCGTGCCTGACGCTGACGTCCACCACCAGTACATCCACATTGCACAAACACGCATCCATTCATCCTTGTTGTTGAATAAAGCTATTGAATTCACTCTGAGCCTGCGTGTGTGTCTCCTGAGCCGTGCGTTATGTCAGTTCAGCTTCAGCAGAGCGGCTCGGCGGACAGCGGGCTCGCACGCCGATTTTCCACCCTCGAGGCTCGGGTGGATTTAATAGCTCATCAGCAGCAAGTGATATTGAACCAATTGACCTCGATAACTGCCCGGTTAGACCGTCTGGACCCCCCACAGCCGTTCCCCTCGGCTCGTCAGGGAGGTGCTGCTCCTGCTGCTTCAGCGGCCGTCCAGTCTGCCCCGGGAACCCCAGCCCGACTCACACCCATTCCTACCCCCGCCCACTTTAGCGGTAAGCTCGGTGGAGCGCGGGGATTCATCATGCAGTGTGAGTCGGTGTTTCTGCGCGTTCCCGGGGACTTTCCCTCAGACCATAGCCGAATTGGCTATATAGGAAATCTCCTGGAGGGTCGGGCACTCACCTGGGCTTATGCCATAATGGCGAGGCCCGGTTATGCCTCCCTCACCTATGGCCAGTTCGTCAAAAATTTTCTGGAGGTCTTTGATCACTCCCGAGTGGAGAGTGTCCTGACCGATCGCCTCCTCAGCCTTCAGCAGGGGAGCCGATCGGCCGCGGACTACGCCATAAACTTCTGGGTTACAGCGGAGGAGGTTGGCTGGGGGAAGCGTGCCCTCTGTGGCATCTTCCTCCGCAGTTTAAACTCAGGTCTGAGGGATGAATTGGCTGGACGGGATATCCCTGAAACACTGGCGGAGCTAATCTCGCTAACAATTAGCTTGGACAACCGGTTGCGCGAGCGCGCCTCGGAGCGGAAGCAGCCTTCTTGCTTTCGAGGGGCCTCGTCATGCCGGCTTCAAGCTCGCCCCCTGGCGTTACCGCCGCCGGAGGTTCCCGAGGAGTCGGAGCCAATGGTGACGGGCCGGGCAAAGCTCCCTCTAGCGGAGAGACAACGCCGACGTGCGCTGGGTCTCTGCATGTATTGCGGGGACGACCAGCACACGGTGGAGCAATGCCCGGAGGAGCCAAACGGGGAGGTCCGCGAGTCACTGTAGGGGGCCTCGCGGACGTTAACCGGACAACTCCCCTCACTCATTTGTCGCTGCCCATCCGTTTTTGCCACAACACCACAGGGCATCTCACTCACGCACTGGTGGACTCAGGCGCGGAAGGAAGCTTTATTTCACAAAGCCTGGCAACCCGATTGGGCATCCGTTGCCAGCCCCTTAAAACTCCTCTCACCCTCATTAATCTCTCCCGTGCATCTCTGGGGAGAGTGACCCACCGGACAAACCCCGTCTCTGTCATCGTCTCAGGGAATCACCGGGAGGAGATCTCCTTCTACATCTTGCCCTCCGCTGTGTCTCCAGTGATCTTGGGTTATCCGTGGCTCCGTCTCCATAACCCCGTCCTGGATTGGAAGACCGGGAAGGTAACAGCCTGGAGCACCTTCTGTATGAGCACCTGCCTCCAATCCGCTGCCTGCTCGCCATCCTCTCCTCCCGTGGTCAAGGTTGCCGCGCCTCCGGACCTCTCCTTGGTGCCCGTGGAGTTTCACGACCTGGGCGCAGTCTTCAGTAAGTCCAAGGCGATGTCCCTTCCTCCACACAGGCCTTACGACTGCGCCATAAACCTCCGCCAGGGGGCGCCGCTTCCTTCGGGACTCCTCTACAGCCTGTCAGCACCGGAGAAGGAGGCCATGAACTCATACCTCAAGGAATCTCTCAGCGCAGGTATTATTCGCCCATCATCATCGCCATTAGGTGCAGGGTTCTTCTTCGTGGGCAAGAAGGATGGCTCGCTTCGTCTGTGCTTCGACTTCCGAGCCCTAAACGACATCACGGAGAAGGACCGTTACACCCTGCCCCTGATGGACACTGCCTTCCACTCCCTCCAGGGGGCGACCTGGTTTACCAAGCTGGATCTTCGCAGCGCGTACCACCTCGTCCGGATCCGGGAGGGGGACGAATGGAAAACAGCCTTCCGTACCCCGAACGGCCACTTTGAATACCTGGTCATGCCGTTCGGGTTGACCAACGCTCCAGCCGTCTTTCAGCGCCTGATAAATGATGTTCTCCGGGATTTCATTGGCCTGTTTGTGTTCGTCTACCTGGATGACATTCTCATCTTCTCCAAGTCCAGGGACGAGCATCAGGTGCATGTGAGACGGGTCCTGCAGTGGCTACTGGAGAATTGGTTATACGTGAAGGCGGAGAAGTGCGAATTCTATGCCAAGAAGACGTCATTTCTCGGGTTTGTCATCTCCCATGACCAGGTGCTTCCAGACCCAGCCAAGATTAAAGCGGTGGTAGATTGGCCGACTCCCTCGTCTAGAAAGCAGGTGCAACAATTCGTCGGCTTTGCCAACTTCTACCGCCGCTTTGTGCCCAACTTTGGAGCCATCGTCGGCCCTCTGACCCGTCTCACCTCCCCTAAAACCCGGTTCCAGTGGACTGAAGAGGCCGCGGCGGCCTTCCAGGCACTGAAGGTGGAATTTTCATTCTCCCGGGTCCTCAGCCAGGTTGACCCTTCTTTGCAGTGCATCGTGGAGGTCGACGCCTCAGATATGGGGGTGGGGCGGTGCTGTCTCAGCAGTCACCGGCTGATGGGGTCAAACGGCCTTGTGCCTTCTTCTCCCGGCGCCTGTCCCCGGCGGAGCGCAACTACGACGTGGGGGACAGGGAGCTTCTTGCCATCAAGCTCACGCTCCAAGAGTGGCGTCACTGGCTGGAGGGGGCCGCCCTGCCCTTCGTGGTGTTAACGGACCACAAAAATCTGGAGTATTTAAGAACTGCCAAGCGCCTGAACGCCCGCCAGGCCCGTTGGTCCCTGTTTTTTGCTAGGTTCCGTTTCACCATCACATTCAGGCCGGGCTCCAAAAACGGTCTCCCTGACGCCCTCTCCAGGCAATTCGCCCCTGAAGATTCGGGGGACGCTGTTCATACCATCCTGCCCAGGTCATGCATCGTGGGAGCCGTTACTTGGGAGATCGAGGATAAGGTCCGAAAGGCGCAGGAATCAGAACCGGATCCGGGCGGCGGACCGGAGGGGAGGCTCTACGTTCCGTCCTCCGTTCGGGGGGAGGTCATCCATTGGCTCCACACATCCAAGCTAGCCTGCCACCCTGGGACCTCCCGAATGATTGACCTGCTCCAACGCTCCTTTTGGTGGCCAGGGTTACGCAAGGACGCTGCCCGCTACGCCCGGGCCTGCCCCGTCTGTGCCACCAGTAAGTCTGGCAACTCTCCTCCTGCGGGTTTGCTCCAGCCCCTGCCCGTCCCTGGTAGGCCCTGGTCGCACATCACATTAGACTTCGTCACTGGCCTCCCCGTCTCTAACAACTTCAACACTGTCCTGACCATCGTCGACCAGTTCTCCAAGGCTGCCCATTTCGTGCCATTACGGGGGCTACCCTCTGCCTTGGAGATGGCAGACCTTCTCGTCCAACACGTGGTCAGGCTGCATGGGATACCAGCTGACGTGGTCTCCGACAGGGGTCCCCAGTTCGCCTCTGACATCTGGCGGAGTTTCTGCAGGACACTAGGAGCCCAGGTAAGCCTCTCCTCCGGCCATCACCCCCAATCTAACGGGCAGTGTGAATGGACCAACCAGGAGCTGGAGGCTGCTCTCCGTTGCGTCACTGCCTCGAAGCCTGCGTCATGGAGCAAACATCTCGCCTGGGTTGAATATGCTCACAACACCGCTCGCTCTTCAGCCACAGGGATGTCCCCTTTCAACGTGTCCCTGGGTTACGACCCCCCTTTGTTCCCCTCGCTGGAGGACGAATCTGCAGTTCCCACGGTCCGGGCTCACCTCAGGCGATGTCGCTCAATCTGGACAGCCGCGCGCAATGCGCTTTTACGCACGGCGGAGCGCAATAAGGCCACGGCAGATCGGCGAAGAAGACCTGCTCCTGCCTACCAGGTGGGCCAACCGGTCTGGATATCCACGCAGGATGTGAACCTGAAGGGTGAGAGGAGGAAGTTGGCGAAACGCTTCATGGGCCCATTCCCCATCACCAAGATAATCAACCCGGTGGCAGTGCGCGTTGCTACTCCCCCCTCCTTCCGCATCCATCCCACCTTCCACGTCTCTAAGGTGAAACCGGTGGTGTCTGATCCCATCTGCCCTCCTCCTGCTGCGCCGCCCGTGCCTCGGATGATTGATGGCCATCCGGCTTGGACTGTCTCGACCATCTTGGACTCCCGACACCGGGGTCGTGGGCTACAGTATTTGGTGGACTGGGAGGGCTATGGTCCAGAATGGAGGCAATGGGTCAGTTCCTCGTTCGTGTTGGATCACTCTCTCATCACCGAGTTTCACCGGAAGTACCCCAATAAACCATCGCCAGGAGGCGCTGCTAGAGGGGGGAGTACTGTTACAACTCGCCGCTCATTAGCGGCGCCAGCTGAGCGCACACCTGCACCTCATCAGCAGCGGAGCATATAAGCCGCTCTGCCCTGGGCTTCGGCCTGAAGCCGTCTGTTCCCTTCGGCTACTTGCTTCAGAGGAACCCCCTCGCCAAACAGCAAGATCGCTCACGTAAGCAACTCTCTACTTGTGTTCCAGTCTTTCCCCTGTGCACAGGTGGACCTTTCCCGGCGGCGGACCCCGCCCCCACATCTCCACCTCGCGGCTGCTGTCAGGTGCATCGTCAGGTCTCTGTCTCCCAGACTCTCCCTTGTGCGTGCCTGCCACCTGCCCTGCCAAGTAAGCCAACTAACCTCTCATCTCCTGTTGTACTGGTTTGATGCCCGTCACCTTCTCCCTGTGTTCTCTTCCCAGGGTTGTCTGGCTGTACGGTTTCCTGCCTCCGTGCCTGACGCTGACGTCCACCACCAGTACATCCACATTGCACAAACACGCATCCATTCATCCTTGTTGTTGAATAAAGCTATTGAATTCACTCTGAGCCTGTGTGTGTGTCTCCTGAGCCGTGCGTTATGTCACCCAGTCCATACAGTTAAAACATTCCTGGAGGCAGAGCACGGAATCATCTGTCCAGACTTTTATGTCCCTGGTCTTCGTCTTCTCTCTTTTGAGAGCAATTTTATATGTGGGCAGCAAATAATGGTTTGTGTCTTGTTGAGTTCTTGACTATTCACTGCTGTTTTGTGTTTCGGTTCACTAGTTTTTGAATTGAATTGAATTTATTTTTATTCGGTACAATAATAATAATAATAAACATATACAATACAATAAGAACACACAAAAGAACAACCGAAAGGGTGTAGGCTGAAGCTAGGGCTTATATAGTGCCTACCCCATTACAATTTTAAAATCAATAACATAAAAATTTAAGTCTTACCCAAAATCAACAAAGAAAATCAAATAGAACAAGTAGACAAAAAACAAACAAACAAAAAAAAAACAAGCAAAAAAACTTTAAGTTATTACAAATTTATCTCCCAGCATTTACAGTGAGGTACTGGGAGATTTTCTCATCTTTGTACAATTTTTTCAATTGCTTCAGAGTTGAACATGTTTTAATATTTTCAGAGCAATAGTTCCACAGTTTAACTCCAGTGACAGACATGCAATGATACTTTGTATTTGTTCTAACCTTTGGCTTATTAAAAACAGAGTTACCTCTTAGCTCATATTTGCTTTCCCTTTTTTTTTTACACAGTCTCTAAATATTTACAGGTAATTGGTTATTATTTGCTTTGTACATGATTTGAATTACATTTTAATCTACCAGCTCTCTAAATTTAAGAGTATGTAATTTAATGAATATTGGATTTGTTGGTTCACGGTAAGGTTTCTTTGATACAATGTGTATGGCTTTTTTTCTGTAGTAAAAAGATTAAGTTTGTGCTTGTTTTATATGTGTTTCCCCAGATCTCCACACAGTATGTCATAAAAGGAACTATCGGCAAGTTATATAAAATGCAAAGACATTTCTGACACAGGAGATCTTAAACTTTACACAGTACGGCAATGGATTTAGACATTTTAGTTTTGACATAATTTATGTGTGATTTCCAGTTTAGTTTGTTATCAACAATGACCCCTAGGAACTTGGTTTCGAAAACTGTGTCAATTTCAACATTGTTTATTTTAATTTTTCTGTGATTATATAATTTGCAGTTTCCAAATATTATACATTTTGTTTTTCCAAGGTGAATAGATAATTTATTGGCAGTGAACCATTGATTGATTTGTTTAAGTTCATTTTCTACTGAATCCAGAAGCCGCTTAAGATTTTCTCCACTACAAAAAAAAAATAAAAATTGTGTCATCTGCAAATAAAATACACTTGAGCAATTTAGACACAGAACATAAATCATTAATATACAAAATAAACAGCAATGGACCAAGCACAGAACCCTGTGGTACCCCACACGTCATCTTCAGCAACTCAGAGTCTGTATTATTCACATGAACATATTGATATCTGTCTTCTAAATAGCTGTGTAACCAGTCAAAAGCAATTCCTCTGATGCCATGCTTATGTAATTTACTGAGGAGTAATTTGTGGTCAACTGTATCAAATGCCTTTTGTAAGTCCAGAAATATTCCAACTGTGTATTCTCTTCTATCTGTTGCATCCGTAATTTGTTCAACAATGTCCACGAGTGCCAGTGAGGTGGTCCGGTTCTTCCTGACTCCATACTGTTGTTCACAGCATATATTGTGCTTATCAATGAAATCATTTAGTCTCTTAACAAATATTTTTTCCGGTATTTTGGAAAACTGAGGTAACAAGGAGATGGGTCTGTAGTTTGACAATGAGTGTTTGTCACCAGTCTTATACAGAGGAATGACTCTTGCTATTTTCATATTCTTTGGAAATTTACCAGCAGTAAGTGACATGTTGCATATGAAAGTGAAGTGTTTAACAATACAATCAATAATACATTTAACCAAGAACATACTGAAATCATTACAATCGGTTGATTTTTTTGTCTTTGAAATTGTTAACAATGTCAAGAATTTCTTTTTCATCTGTTTCTTTCATAAACATTGGTAAGTGTTTATGTTGATGACATTGTCAGCGCCACTTGTATTTGCTGATGATACAGTGAAGTTGACAATCTTTTTTTTTTTTTTTTTTTTTTTTGCACCCAGAATACTATTTAATACATTACAGGTTAAAAGAAACTGTATAATATAACAAGGTCAAATTAGACAAAGACTCCTTCTACTATACAATTCCACGTGAGTTATCCGAAATGGGTGATGGCTGAAGCCGCAGCTTATATTGCCCACCCATATTCCATCCAAGAATTCAAAGGAGAAAAAAGAGAAAACAAGACAAGAGCGATTACAATTTAAAACAAGGCTAAGACAAAATATGACTGAGAGAAAAAGAAAACTGAGCTAGTCTAAGTTAAGCGGTTACTATTCAAAAACAAATCTAAGACATAGTGTCACAGAGAAAAAAGAAAAACTAAGCTATAACACAACACAGGCTGGAAATGTCAATCCTTATGTGAGTTTACATGTCGTCTTGTAAATATGTTTGGAGTATTTCTTCCTTTAGTTTTTGTTTAAATTGTCCAAGCTTTGTACATGATTTTAATTCAGGTCCAAAATCGTTCCATAATCTGACACCTTGCACTGAAATACAGTGTTGCTTGGTAGTTGTTCTCACTGTAGGCTTTTGAAATATACATGTTCCTCTGAAGTGATATCGTTTCTCCCTTGTTTGGAACAACTTTTGGATATTTGCGGGCAGTGATAGATTCTTCACTTTGAACATTATTATTGCGGTTTTAAAGTCGATCAGATCTTTCAACTTGAGAGTTTTTTGTTTAAGAAAAAGTGGGTTTGTTGGTTCCCTGTAAGCTGCTTTGTTGATTATTCTAATAGCTCTCTTTTGAAGCATAAAGAGTGGATATATGTTTGTTTTATATGTATTTCCCCATACTTCATTACAATATGTCATGTATGGGAGTATTAATGAATGATACAAGGTGTATAGTGTGGGTTGATTCAGCAAATTTTTCACTCTGTGTAATATTGCAATTGATTTGGATACTTTACCTTTTATATAATTAATATGTGGCTTCCAACACAGTTTGTTATCAATTATTACTCCAAGGAATTTAGTTTCGGATACCCTTTCAATCTCTACACCATTTACACTGAGTTTGGGTACTGGGTAGTTGTGATGGTTGTTAAAGACTATAAATTTTGTCTTGCTTAAATTGAGCGTTAATTTGTTTGAGTCAAACCACAGTTTCAGCTTTCCTAATTCCTTTCCGAGTGTATCCAGAAGTTGTTCCAAGTTGTTTCCACTGCATAGCAGGTTAGTGTCATCAGCAAACAATATTAAGTCCATTTTTTCTGAAACTTTACATATATCATTTATATACATATTGAATAATAATGGTCCCAAAACTGAACCCTGTGGGACTCCACAGGTGACCTTCAGTAGCTCTGAGTTTTTGTTGTTAACACTTACAAACTGATATCTATTCTTTAAGTAACTTCTTAACCAGGACAGTGCTACCCCTCTGATACCACAATTTTGTAGTTTCTTTAATAATAGATTGTGATCTACTGTATCAAATGCTTTTTTAAGATCCAGGAATACTCCAACTGAATACTCTTTATTTTCAATGGCTGTTGATATTTTTTCTGTAAATTCCATTAAGGCATATGCTGTTGTCCTTTTGTGTCTGAACCCATATTGCTGCTCACACAATAAATCATTCTTCAGTATGAAGTTGTCAATTCTCTCATAGAATATTTTTTCAAGTATCTTGGAAAATTGCGGTAATAGTGAAATTGGTCTGTAGTTGGAGAGTTCCCCTCTGTCGCCTGTCTTGTAAATCGGAATTACTTTAGCTATTTTCATTGCATTGGGAAATATACCTGATTGGAGAGACAGGTTACAGATATAAGTCAGTGGTTTCACTATGCATTCGATAACAGTTTTTGACTAGTAGCATATCAATACCATCGCAGTCAGTAGATGTTTTACTTTTGAACGATTTAACAATTTCAATGACCTCTCTTTCGTCTGTGTTCTTTATGAAGATGGTGTCTTTTACAGCAGTGTTATTGCATATTGAATCACCTGTTGGCACCGTAGTGGGTATTTCTCGGGCCAGTTTAGGTCCAATGTTAACAAAAAAATTATTAAATTCATCTGCAGGTGAAGCTATATTCACATTCGGAGTCGATTTATTATTTTTTGGAGTGTTAGTTGGGTAGCTGGTATTTCTGCTTTTATTTCCAAGGATACTGTTGATTATTGTCCATGTATTTTTAATATTGTCTTTGTTTTTTTCCAGTTCTTTACTGTAATAGTCTCTTTTACTACATCTTATTATATATGTTAACTTATTTTTGTATGTTTTATACCGCTGCTCTGCTTCTTTTGTCCTTTTCTTTAGGAAAGCTTTATATAATAAATTTTTCTTTTTACACGCCTTTTGTAGTCCTTTGGTTAGCCATGGTTTGTCAGTAAATTTGTGTTTAAGCTTTTTTTTAACTAATGGGCAGTTTTTTTCATAAAGAGTGGTTACAATGTTTGTAAATGTGTCATAGGCTTCATTTACATCTGATACATAGACTTCTGTCCAGTCTTGCTTCAGCAAGTCCTCTTTAAAAGAACTGATTGCGTTTGGTGATTTGTGTCTGAACGATTTTGAGATTTTTTCTGGGTTGGGCCCCGTGTGGCCATGGATAAGTGCAAAGATTGGCAAGTGGTCGCTTATATCATTTATCAATAATCCACTTTCTATTTTCTTGTCGAGAACATTGACAAACAGGTTGTCAATAAGTGTAGCAGAGTGAGCTGTGATTCTACTGGGATGTGTTATTGTGGGATATAGACTCATGCTGTACATAGAGTTCATGAACTCTGTAACTACATTTTGTTGATGTGGATTAAGTAGATCAATATTGAAATCTCCACAAATTGCTACCATTTTCTTACTAGTAATATTATTGTACAGCTCGACTAATTTATCTCTGAATGTCTCAATGCAAGTTCCCGGCGTTCTGTATATGCAGCTTATGATTAGATTTTTTGTTTTGTCTAGGTCAATCTCAACAGTAACACATTCCAGAATCCCTGGTAGTGCTGAGGACATTTCATTTACAAGCTTACATCTATATAGGTCATCAATATACAGTGCAACACCACCACCCTTTTTTTGAGATCTGTTAATGTTAAACATCTGATATCCCTCTATTGCCATCAGGGGAGCCTGGTCTGCATTAAGCCAGGTTTCAGAGACTGCTATAGCTGTGAATTTTCTGTTTAGCTGTTTTAAATAGTCCTGAATCTGTGAGAAGTTTTTGTTAAGACTTCTGCTATTGAAGTGTATTATTGACAGTTTACCATCTAATTGCACTTGACTTTTGAATTGCTTTTCAGTGTAATATTCACAGTGGTTATGAATATTATTGAAAAAGTGGTTATCAGGATCAATATCATTCTCCATCTCTTGTGGTTTATGTTCAGCATAGTGGCATATTTTTAGAGTTTGAGTTTCCTCACTCTGTGTTTCATAGTCAGTGTTCATTTGTATTTATCTAAGTCAGTAGCATCTCTGATCATTATACTTTTTGCTTGCTCAGGTGTTCCATTTAGTTTAATCCAAATTCTACAATTTCTTGTCCAGGTTGACTGTATCTTATTATGTTTCTTTAGCATCCGTGCCTGCCATGCTAATTCAGCGTTTTTTTTTTGTCAGGTGTTCATTTAGGTAAACTTGAGTTTCCTTTAGTTTTTTGGCCTGCCTCAGTATGTCATTTTTCACCCTCCTGTTCACAAAGCGCATCACAATTGATTTCTTTGTTTTGTTATCTTTCTTCGGTAAAGCATAACAGGCTGAGATCGCATTGGCTTCTACCTTAATGTCTTTATCATTAAGGAACTGAAGCACTTGGTTTTCTAAGGACATTGATTCACTTATGGAAGCATGTTCACCACTCAGTCCTGTAGCGGCATGGGCGTACGACTGATATCTGATGTCTAGTCCACTTATAACTATGTCATCAATGCGAGAACCTTGTTCAAGATCCTCAACGCGTTGCTCCAAAAGACGCCCGTGTTGCTCCAGGTCCATAATTTTTTTGTCTTTTTCTTTTATTATTGAATGTAGGGCTTGTACCTCCTGTATTAGGTCTAATATTTTGTCCTGCTGGCTAGTCACTTTGGCCAGTTCATCTAACACAAAGTTCAGAGTTTTTTTAATTTCTTCCATTTCCTCTTTTTTGGGTGGCATTTTACTGACCTGTGGATAGAAATAAGCAGAGAATCCGGCTAGGCCTCAACTAGCTCGGTCACTACTGGACCCGCCGCTCCTGCGCAGCTTTCTCCGCCGAGTGACGCTGCTCAGCTCCGCAGATCACCGCCGTCTATCGCCGGCGCCTGCCTCCGTCTACCTGGCCAGTTATGTCGTGCACCGCCGGCGCAGCCGGAATCCACCGATCACAGCCACTCGTCGCCGTCTGGCTAGGCGGCTCCTCCGCTGGGCCCCGTCTAGGCTCCGTCACCGACCGCCGTCAGTCTGGTAGTTCCTCGGCTGGGCCTCGCAATTGGGCACCGGTTCAGACCACTGTCCTGCTGGATCCAGGTGGCCCCCGTCTCTCGCCAACGCCGCGCCCGAGCTCCCAATCGCCGCCTCGGTTGGTTCGTCCTCCTTTTAAATCCTTCTCTCCTCGGCTCCAGATGGCCAGATGTAAAGAATACCTTCTCACTGCTGCAGTTACTCTGGGTTAGCATCCCATTTTCCTATATTAACAAAATATTCATTAAACTTGTTGGAGATCAAGCTATTTTCGTTCACCTGTTATTTAAAGGATGCAGCCCCTCTGTTGGCTGCTGCGTCATTTGTCATTTTGGCGTTTTTCACATGCTTCTGTCGAGCTGTGTTTTGCCTAGCCAGTGAGTTCTCCTGTCAAGTCTGGGTTTTACTGTTTATTTCCCGCCACCAAGCTGTGTTTAATTTCTGTTTTAATAAATCATGTCAAATGCTCGCTCCGCTTCCGGGTCCAGCTCTGTGCCCCCAGGGACAAAACCCTGACAGTTTCTAGCTATGTAAGTATTTCTGCTTAGCCTGGTTGGTTATAACATTAACCAATCAGGCGGATACGCTTGGCTAACTCAGGGGAAGAGGGCGGAGCCAAGGAGCAGCAGGCCTGAGGTGAATAAAAGCATCCATTTTGCATAGTGAAGCAGTGGAGAAGGAGGAAGGAGGGGAGGAGGAACCTGGGGGGACCCGGCTTGAATGTGGCCCGGCTCACACAGTCACCAGCAGACGGGGCACCCACACTTGGTGAGATCGCTTTCAGAAAAAATGTTTTGTTTTTACTTTTGAAGATATAGGCAAAACTAACATCCAGAATGCTGCAACCCACGCAGGAGTCGTGGCATCCAATCATGTGCAAGCCCTGGAGGTTGAGGAGTGCAGTGACCAATTACGTGAAAGCCCTGGAGGTCGATGTTAAATTTTTCTTCTTGAAATAAGCCTGTTCTAAGTTGTGTAACACTCTGTTTTGTTCTTTCTCTGTTGAGAAGATAAGGCCGCCTTTATATCTGCTTTGTAAAAGCTTTACAAGGCAGAGATAGTCCTCACTTTAAATGAGCTCACAAAAACAGTAAACTAACAAGTACTAAATGTTTATATCTACCTGAGTAATCATGATTAAAGTATAAATTTGGATTTTTAAAGCATTTATTAACACAGTAACAATGCATGTCTAAAGGTTTAGATCTATAAATTGACATTGGTTCCAAGGTTGTAATAGCCAGGAGTGGCACTGGGGTTAAGCTCCCAGTGCTCATAAAATGCTCCTTATGGCGTGCGTCTCCGAAAAAGCCTCTGACAACGTAAGTCCCACTCCTAGCCTGCCCGTGTGGTTTAGTCTCTAAGCCCGGCAGAACTGCTTTTACTAATAGGAGAAGGGGCGAGGGCGGATCTCTGGCGCCTTAAAACCAGATGCTTCGGGTAGATGGTGGCTTGTCAACCTGGGAAGGTAGCCCATCTAGGGGAAGGTAAACCCTGATTTCAAACCTCCGCTGCCTTGCGGCACACCCGGTCACGGGAAAGGCTTCGGGAGTCAACCCAGAGGAAAAATCCGGAGTCAGAGTCCCTAAGGCAGTTCTCTGTTGTGCTCAACATCGTTCTGGCAGCTCCTGCGACGGCGCTGGTGCCAAACTGTAGCAGCCCTGCTGTTCCTTTGGATTCATCAGTGACGTGAAGAGGGGGTACATGTTGCATGGGCAACATCTTGCCATCCATATCTTCCTGCCCAGGCTTGAATCCTACCAACGCCGAACGTTGGAAGGTAGAACACCGGATCACTGGAGAGGACACTCCAACTTCGCCTTTGGCGTAGACAAAACACGGGGAATGACAGTTATGGGTTATAAGCCACCGCTCAATTGGTGTAGAGCGCGGCACCAGGGGTTGTTCCTGACGGTGGGAGGGATCATCGGATCTCACTGGAAAGCTACCGCCTGCCTCAAGCAAGGCAGCCCCCAGCCAATAAGGTGTTGTCCCACCACAGCTTGCTTTCCTCATTGGGTGCATGGGGATGAGGAGAAGTCCGAACAGCAGGCTGAGAACCTTCGCACCAGGCAAGACAAAAAAACAAAAGAGACCAACTCTAAAACTGGGAACTTGGAACGTCCGCACTATGATGACAGGACTTGCTGATAACCTCAAGGACATCAACGACACCAGGAAGACTGCCATCATCAATAATGAGCTGAAGAGACTGGAAGTGGATATCGCCACTCTCCAGGAAACACGGTTGGCTGACGTAGGCACACTGAGAGAGAAGGACTACACGTTCTACTGGCAGGGAAAGGGCAGCAACGAACACAGGGAACACGGAGTAGGCTTCGCAGTGAAGAACACCTTGCTGAAGATGGTGGAACCAGCAGCAATGGCTCTGCATGACTCCTCACCCTCCGCCTGAACACCACTCAAGGCCCAGTCACCCTCGTCAGTGTGTATGCCCCAACACTGACAGCCACACCAGAGGCAAAAGACAAGTTCTACGAGAATCTCGCAACAACTGTCAGGATCATCCCCAACTCAGAACAACTCATTCTCCTTGGAGAGTTCAATGCCAGAGTGGGTGCTGACCACGACTCCTGGCCCTCCTGTCTTGGACCTTTTGGCGTGGGCAGAATGAACGACAATGGACAGTGGCTGCTCAAGTTCTGCACATATCACGATCTGTGCATCACAAACTCGTTCTTCAAGACCAAGCCCCAACACAAGGTTTCCTGGCGACATCCGCGTTCAAAGCACTGGCACCAGCTGGACTTGATCCTGACCAGGCGCACCTCACTGAAAAACGTGCTAATCACCCGTTCGTTCCAGAGTGCAGATTGCGACACAGACCATTCATTGGTGTGTTGCAAGGTCAAGCTGCAGCTGAAGAAATTCCATCGTGCTAGACAACCTGGAAAGGCACGGATTGACACCAGCAAGATGGCCCAACCAGAACTTGTTGAGCAGTTTGCCTCAACCTTTGAGAAGGAACTTGATGTACCACAAGAAGGAGAATCTGCAAAGCAGAAAAGCAGAAGTGGGAAGAGCTGTGAAACACCATCCACCGCACAGCCTTGGCTACCTTTGGGAGGAAGACCTCGAAGTCACAGGACTGGTTTGATGCCAAGTTGACCGAGATGACCCCCGTCATTGAAGCCAAGCGCTCAGCACTTGCTGAGTACAAGAAGTACCCAAACGAGAAGAATCTCCAGATTCTCAGGGCTGCGAGAAGCAAAGTTCAGCAGACTGCTCAGCGCTGTGCCAATGAATACTGGACTCAGCTCAGCCAAGACATTCAAACCGCTGCCATAACAGGGAACATCCGTGGTATGTACGATGGCATCAAGAAAGCACTTGGTCCAGCTCAGAGCAAGACGGCCCCCCTCAAATCCTCCACTGGGGAGATGATCACAGAAAAGAACAAGCAGATGGAGAGATGGGTGGAACACTACTCCGACCTCTACTCCAGACAGAACACTGTGACACCGTCATCCCTTGATGCCATCGACTGCCTGCCATTCATGGACGAACTTGACGCCGAGCCAACCATCGACGAACTCAGCAAGGCCATTGATAGCTTGGCCGCTGGCAAGGCACCCGGAAACGACGGCATACCCCCCAACCTGATCAAGCACTGCAAGACCGCCCTACTGTTGCCATTGCATGACGTCCTCTGCCAGTGCTAGAAGCAAGGTGCCGTACCACAGGACTTGAGGGACGCCAAGATCATCACCCTCTACAAAAACAAAGGGGAGAGAAGCGACTGCAACAACTACAAGGGCATTTCCCTCCTCAGAATTGTTGGCAAAGTCTACGCATGAGTTGTTCTCGTTCGTCTACAGAAGCTTGCCGAATGTGTCTACCCCGAGTCTCAGTGTGGCTTCCACGCTGAGCGATCGATGGTCGACATGATATTCTCCATCTGCCAACTCCAGGAGAAATGCAGAGAACAGAACATGCCCCTGTACGTCACCTTCATCGACCTCACCAAAGCATTCGATCTGGTCAGCAGAGAGGGCCTTTTCAAGATCCTGCCAAAGATAGGATGCCCACCAAAGTTGCAAAGCCTCATCGAATTGTTTCACACCAACATGCAGGGGATAGTGCAGCACGACGGCAACGTCTCAGAGCCATTCAACATACGCAGCGGAGTGAAACAGGGCTGTGTACTTGTGCCAAGCCTCTTTGGGATTTTCTTTGCTATGCTCCTGAGGCATGCCTTCAGCACAGCAACAGAGGGAATCTACCTGCACACAAGATCTGACGGCAGGCTTTTCAACTTCGCCCACCTGAAAGCCAGAACCAAAGTACGCGAGGCTCTAATCAGAGACATGCTGTTTGCAGACGACGCTGCAGTCGCAACCTACACACAGCAGGAGCTTCAGACCCTGATGGACCACTTCTCACAGATATGCAAGGACTTTGGGCTTACCATCAGCCTGAAGAAGACTAACGTCTTGGCGCAAGGCACGGAAGCACCACCAACCATCACCATCGACGACTACGAGCTGGAGGTCGTGAATCAGTTCACGTACCTGGGGTCCACGATCAGCAACAGCCTCTCCCTTGATACAGAGATCGACAAGAGGATTGGAAAATCAGCCTTCACACTCACTCGCCTCACCACACGAGTGTGGGAGAATCCCAAACTCTCTGTCAAGACGAAGATGGCAGTGTACAACGCCTGTGTCATCAGCACACTGCTCTATGGGAGTGAGACGTGGACAACATACGCCCGGCAGGAAAAGAGACTGAACTCCTTCCACTTGCGCTGCATTCGCCACATCCTGGACATATCCTGGCAGGACAAAGTGCCCAACACAGAAGTTCTGTCCCACGCCGGCCTTCCCTCCATGTTCACTCTACTCAGGCAGCGCGGGCTCCGCTGGCTAGGCCACGTTCACCGTATGGAGGATGGCAGAATCCCCAAAGACGTCCTCTACGGAGAACTGGCGACTGGCAGGAGAGACGTTGGCCGCCCACAGCTGCGCTTTAGAGACGTCTGCAAGAGAGACATGAAGGCCCTGGAGATCAATACAGAGCGCTGGGAGGACCTTGCAACGGACCACTCCAAATGGAGAGGCACCCTGACCAGACAGCTCAAGGCGGGTGAAGAGAGACTGACTGCTGCAGCAGACGAAAAAAGGACCTGCAGGAAGAACCGTCACAGACCCAGCAGCACGGAGACCACCCACAAGTGCGACCTGTGTGACAGGGACTGCCATTCGCGCTTTGGCCTGTTCAGCCACACGCGGTGCTGTTCCAGCAGAGTAGACGTTTAGGATTCTCTTCCATGGTCATCATAGGCCGACGGAGGCCGATGATATAAATTGACATTTAAACAGTTTGTTAATCTTCTGTTTACACTTTCTAAATGAGCTTATCAATCAGTGACAATCCTTAAATAACTGGTTTATAAATAATTCTTAACTTAGAAATCTTAAATTGTTCGTTAATAAAGTATGTCAATACAGTTGTTAAGCACATTACAGCAATGCTTTTTGATCAAGAATACAGCAGCTATATCGTGACATGCCTACACAAAGAGCAGAGATGACAGAGTGATAGGCTGATATTGAGTGATGATATAGAGTGGATAGAGTGAAGTACGTGAGATCGAGTGATGATATAGAGTGAAGTACCGGTCTCCTCCGGTATACAACTAGGAAAATACCGGTTGTTATGGAGAGTGACAATATGTATGGGTACATAATCATACCATGTAGGATAACTAAGTAGACGGTTATAAGATAAGATAAGCCTTTATTAGTCCCACAATGGGGAAATTGCAGGATTGCAACAGCACAGGGATAGCAACACTCAGAGCAACAATCAGAAGGCAAGAAAAAACAAGAGCAGCGAGTATACATATGTACATATAAACATAAATATATAGACACACAGTGCGGAGCATTGTAGCTAGATGGAATAAATATATAAATATATAAGCACACAGTGCGGAGCATTGTAGCTAGATGGAATAAATATATGAATATAAAAACACACAGTGCAGAGCATTGTAGCTAGATGGAATAAATATGTAAATATATAAACACACACAGTGCGGAGCACTGCGGCTAGATGGAATAAATATGTAAATATATAAACACTCACAGTGCGGAGCATTGTAGCTAGATGGAATAAATATGTAAATATATAAACACACAGTGCGGAGCATTGTAGCTAGATGGAATGAAACAGCATAACCATCTACTTAGTTATCCTACATGGTATGATTATGTACCCATACATATTGTCACCCTCCGTAGCTACCGGTATTTTCCTAGTTGCATACCAGAGGAGACCATTGTGTAAGTCTATTGCGTCTTTTGCATTCAATACTATTAGGTTGTCACGTCTTTTTGCTATCTCTGCGAGCAGCCCTGCTTAGGTTGTACAGTCTGACAGCCGTAGGTAGGAAGGACCTGCGAAACCTCTCAGTTGTGCACCTACGATGATGTAGTCTGCTGCTAAATGAGCTCCTTAGTACATTCAGTGTGTCCTGCATAGGGTGGAACTCGGACTCTAGCAGAGATGACAGTTTAGCCACCATCCATCTTGACTCTCGGCGCCACACCAGTAGGCTGCCTTTTGCAACAGCGGCTCGATTCCGAGTATTTTTTCCCTTCCTCTCTCTTTTGATCACTTTTTTTTTTTTTTCACCCCACTTATATCACGGACACACAGATCGTCCCAAATGTCTCCTGAGCCGGTGGACGGAGCCACTGTTTATAGCAGGATACGATACAACAGGGAAGAGCTGCTAGCATTTAACCGCTTTAACCGCCACCCGGTCCCACTGGAAAAACTCGACATACCGAGAGAATTGAGGCAAAAGCGTCGCGGCTGCCGGGCTGGAGTAAGGCGGAGGACAAAAAATATAAGGTACAGACCCTCCCTTCCATCTGTTGTCATGGGAAATGTACGGTCGATACTGGGAAAGTTAGATGAGCTAGCGGCTATCTCCCGTTATGATAGCACTTACCGGGAGTGCTCTCTCCTTTTGTTTACTGAGACGTGGCTAACTGAACTAGCAGCAGATGCTAACATTGAGCTGGATGGTTTTCACATGATACGAGCTGACCGAACACTAGAGAGTGGCAAAGCAAGGGGCGGTGGAGTGATAATGTATGTTAACAACAACTGGTGCAGACCGGGACATATCACTGTTAAACAACGACACTGCAGCAAAGACATTGAGTTGCTAGCTGTTAGCATGAGGCCTACATATCTCCCGAGAGAACACTCACACGTGATCTGCATTGTTGTTTATGCAAATCCGACGGCGAACGCTGGGACAGCGCGTGACGTCATCCATTCAGTAACCAGCAGGCTGCAGACAGAACACCCAGATGCTCTTCTCCTCATCTCAGGCGATTTCAACCACGTTTCACTGTCTCCCATTCTGCCCACTTTCACCCAGTATGTCACATGAATGAATGAATGAATGAATGAATGAATTTATTTATTTCGGATAGTACATTACAGGTTAAAAGAAACTGTATAATATAACAACAAGGTCAAATTAGACAAAGACTCCTTCTACTATACAATTCCACGTGAGTTATCCGAAATGGGTGATGGCTGAAGCCGCAGCTTATATTGATAAGATAAGATAAGATAAGATAAGCCTTTATTAGTCCCACAACGGGGAAATTCCAGGATTGCAACAGCACAGGGATAGCAACACTCAGAGCAACAATCAGAAGGCAAAAAAAAAAAAAAAAAAAAAAAAAAAAAAAAACCACCCATATTCCATCCAAGAATTCAAAGGAGAAAAAAGAGAAAACAAGACAAGAGCGATTACAATTTAAAACAAGGCTAAGACAAAATATGACTGAGAGAAAAAGAAAACTGAGCTAGTCTAAGTTAAGCGGTTACTATTCAAAAACAAATCTAAGACATAGTGTCACAGAGAAAAAGAAAAACTAAGCTACAACACAACACAGGCTGGAAATGTCAATCCTTATGTGAGTTTACATGTCGTCTTGTAAATATGTTTGGAGTATTTCTTCCTTTAGTTTTTGTTTAAATTGTCCAAGCTTTGTACATGATTTTAATTCAGGTCCAAAATCGTTCCATTATCTGACACCTTGCACTGAAATACAGTGTTGCTTGGTAGTTGTTCTCACTGTAGGCTTTTGAAATATACATGTTCCTCTGAAGTGATATCGTTTCTCCCTTGTTTGGAACAACTTTTGGATATTTGCGGGCAGTGATAGATTCTTCACTTTGAACATTATTATTGCGGTTTTAAAGTCGATCAGATCTTTCAACTTGAGAGTTTTTTGTTTAAGAAAAAGTGGGTTTGTTGGTTCCCTGTAAGCTGCTTTGTTTATTATTCTAATAGCTCTCTTCTGAAGCATAAAGAGTGGATATATGTTTGTTTTATATGTATTTCCCCATACTTCATTACAATATGTCATGTATGGGAGTATTAATGAATGATACAAGGTGTATAGTGTGGGTTGATTCAGCAAATTTTTCACTCTGTGTAATATTGCAATTGATTTGGATACTTTACCTTTTATATAATTAATATGTGGCTTCCAACACAGTTTGTTATCAATTATTACTCCAAGGAATTTAGTTTCGGATACCCTTTCAATCTCTACACCATTTACACTGAGTTTGGGTACTGGGTAGTTGTGATGGTTGTTAAAGACTATAAATTTTGTCTTGCTTAAATTGAGCGTTAATTTGTTTGAATCAAACCACAGTTTCAGCTTTCCTAATTCCTTTCCGAGTGTATCCAGAAGTTGTTCCAAATTGTTTCCACTGCATAGCAGGTTAGTGTCATCAGCAAACAATATTAAGTCCATTTTTTCTGAAACTTTACATATATCATTTATATACATATTGAATAATAATGGTCCCAAAACTGAACCCTGTGGGACTCCACAGGTGACCTTCAGTAGCTCTGAGTTTTTGTTGTTAACACATACAAACTGATATCTATTCTTTAAGTAACTTCTTAACCAGGACAGTGCTACCCCTCTGATACCACAGTGCCACACTAGAGACAATAAAACACTGGATTTGTTCTACGCAAACACTAAGGAGGCGTACACCTCATCACAACTCCCCCCACTTGGGAGATCGGATCACAACTTGGTTCATCTCCGGCCGGTGTACAAACCCCTAGTGCACAGACAACCTCCGGCCATGCACACTGTGGAGTTATGGTCTGAGGAGACAATGGACACTCTAAAGGACTGTTTTGAAGCCACTGCCTGGAAGCAGCTCTGCGATCCACATGGTGAGGACATCGATGGCCTCATTCACACCTTCACGGGCTACCTCAGCTTCTGTGTGGACAAATCCGTTCCCACCAAGACCATACGGCGTCACTCAAACAACAAACCCTGGATCAACCCTGAGATAAAAACACTTCTGAGAGAGAAGAAGAGGATCTTCAGGTCGGGGAACAGGGAGATGCTGAAGTCCGTACAGAGGGAGCTGAGGAGAAAGATCAGAGAAGGCAAGGACAGCTTCAGGAAGAAGATGGAGGACAAGCTGCAACAGAGCGACATCAGCGGGGTCTGGAGAAACCTCAAAACCATCTCGGGGCTCCAGAATACCTCCCCCCAGGCCACGGGGGGCAGGGAGTGGGCGAACAACCTGAATCTGTTTTTTAATAGATTTGACCAACTGCCCTCCCCCCTGTCTGCACAACAACCACTGCTGCCTCTAAGAAATCAAGTCCTGCTGCCCACTCCCCACTCCACCGACACCCCCCCACTCCCAACACACAGCCCCCCATCCTGACCCTGACCAAGACCCAGGTGAGGACGGAGCTGAGGAAGATCAAGGCGAGGAAGGCGTCGGGACCGGACGGCATCAGCGCAAAGCTCCTCAAGTCCTGTGCAGACCAGCTGTGTGGGATTGTGACGTATATCTTCAACATGAGCCTGAAACTGGGGAGTGTACCACAGCTGTGGAAAACATCTTGTGTGGTACCTGTACCAAAAACTTCCCACCCCAAAGACCTGAACAGCTACAGACCGGTGGCCTTGACGTCCCACTTGATGAAGACCCTGGAGAGACTGCTCCTTGCTCACCTCCGCCCCCTGGTGGAACCAGCGATGGATCCACTCCAGTTCGCCTACCAGCATGGCATTGGGGTGGAGGATGCGGTGATCTTCCTCCTTCACCGTTCTCTGTCCCACCTGGAGAAGCCCGGGAATATGGTGAGGATCATGTTCTTTGACTTCTCCAGTGCTTTCAACACCATCCAACCGATGATCCTGAAGGACAAGCTGCTGCGCGCAGGGGTGGACCAGCACCTGTCATCATGGATCCTGGACTACCTCACGAACCGGCCTCAGTTTGTGAGAACCCGGGACTGTGTTTCCGACACGATCATCAGTAGCACGGGGGCCCCCCAGGGAACGGTGCTGGCTCCCTTCTTGTTCACTCTTTATACTGCGGACTTCTCACACAACACAACACATTGCCATCTACAGAAGTTCTCTGATGACTCTGCGATCGTTGGTCTCATCTCCAACGGAGATGAAGCTGAGTACAGAGGGCTTATCCAGGACTTTGTGGACTGGTGCCATCGGAACTGCCTCCAGATCAACGCGAGGAAAACTAAGGAGCTGGTGGTGGACTGCCGCAGGCATGGGCAGCCCCTCACAGCACCAGTAAATATACAGGGAACAGACATCGAGATGGTGACATCCTATAAGTACCTGGGTATTCATCTGAACAATAAACTAGACTGGTCACACAATACTGACGCACTCTACAAGAAGGGACAGCGCAGGCTGTTCCTGCTGAGGAGACTCAGGTCTTTTGGTGTACAAGGGGCGCTGCTGAAGTCATTCTATGACACGGTGGTGGCATCAGCCATCACTTTTGGAGTGGTCTGCTGGGGCAGTGGCATTACTGCAGCCGATAGGAAGAGACTGAACAAACTGATTAAGAAAGCTAGCTCTGTCCTGGGCAGCGCCTTGATCCGATGGAGGAGATAGGAGAGAGAAGGACGGTGGCTAAACTGTCATCTCTGCTGGAGTCCGAGTTCCACCCTATGCAGGACATACTGGATGCACTGAGGAGCTCATTTAGCAGCAGACTACATCATCCCAGGTGCACAACCGAGAGGTTTCGTAGGTCCTTCCTACCAACGGCTGTCAGACTGTACAACCTAAGCAGGGCTGCTCGCAGAGATAGCAAAAAGACGTAACAAACTAATAGTTTTTTTGAATGCAAAAGATGCAATAGACTTACACAATGGTCCTCTCCGGCATACAACTAGGAACATACCGGTCGCTATGGAGGGTGAGAATATGTATGGGCACATAATCATACCATGTAGGATAACTAAATAGACGGTTATGCTGTTTCATCCCACCTAGCAACAATGCTCTGCACTGTGTGTGTTTATATATTTACATATTTATTCCATCTAGCTACAATGCTCAGCACTGGGTGTGTTTATATTTATATTTATATATCTATATATTTATTCCATCTAGCTACAATGTTCTGCACTGTGTTTTTATATATCTACATATTATTCCATCTAGCTACATTGCTCCGTACTGTGGGTGTTTATATATTTACATATTTATTCCATCTAGCTACAATGCTCTGCACTGTGTTCATATATTCATATATTTATTCCATCCAGCTACAATGCTCTGCACTGTGTCTGTGTGTGTGTGTGTGTGTGTATATATATATTTTATAGTAATATGTACATATGTATATTAGCTGCTCTTGCTTGCTTGTTTTTTTTTTTGTTTGTTTTTTTTTGTTTGTTTTTTTTTTTCTTGCCTTCTGATTGTTGCTCTGAGTGTTGCTATCCCTGTGCTGTTGCAATCCTGGAATTTCCCCATTGTGGGACTAATAAAGGCTTATCTTATCTTATCTTATCTTATCTTATCTTATCTTATCTTATCTTATCTTATCTTATCTTATCTTATCCTTCTCTCTCCCATCTCCTCCACTGGGTCAAGGTGCTGCCCCACGACAGAGCTAGCTTTCTTGATCAGTTTGTTCAGTGTCTTCCTATCGGCTGCTGTAATGCCACTGCCCCAGCAGACCACTCCAAAAGTGATGGCTGACGCCACCACCGTGTCTTAGAATGTCTTCAGCAGCGCCCCTTGTACACCAAAAGACCTGAGTCTCCTCAGTAGGAACAGCCTGCGCTGTCCCTTCTTGTAGAGTGCGTCAATATTGTGTGACTGGTCTAGTTTATTGTTCAGATGAACACCCAGGTACTTGTAGGATGTCACCATCTCAATGTCTGTTCCCTGTATATTTACTGGTGCTGTGAGGGGTTGTCCTTGCCTGCGGCAGTCCACCACCAGCTCCTTAGTTTTCCTCGCGTTGATCTGGAGGCAGTTCCGATGGCACCAGTCCACAAAGTCCTGGATAAGCCCTCTGTACTCAGCTTCATCTCCGTTGGAGATGAGGCCAACAATCGCAGAGTCGTCAGAGAACTTCTGTAGATGGCAGTGTGTTGTGTTGTGTTGTCTGAGAAGTCCACAGTATAAAGGGTGAACAGGAAGGGAGCCAAAACCGTTCCCTGGGGGGCCCCCGTGCTACTGATGATCGTGTCGGACACACAGTCCCGGGTTCTCACAAACTGAGGCCGGTTTGTGAGGTAGTCCAGGATCCATGATGACAGGTGCTGGTCCGCCCCTGCGCACAGCAGCTTGTCCTTCAGGATCATCGGGTGGATGGTGTTGAAAGCACTGGAGAAGTCAAAGAACATGATCCTCACCGCATTCCCGGGCTTCTCCAGGTGGAACAGAGAACGGTGAAGGAGGAAGATCACCGCATCCTCCACCCCAATGCCATGCTGGTAGTCGAACTGGAGTGGATCCATCGCTGGTCCCACCAGGGGGCGGAGGTGAGCAAGGAGCAGTCTCTCCAGGGTCTTCATCATGTGGGACGTCAGGGCCACCGGTCTGTAGCTGTTCAGATCTTCGGGGTGGGAAGTCTTTGGTACAGGTACCACACAAGATGTTTTCCACAACTGTGGTACCCTCCCCAGCTTCAGGCTCAGGTTGAAGATGATCCACAATCCCACACAGCTGGTCTGCACAGGACTTGAGGAGTTTTGCACTGATGCCGTTCGGTCCCAACGCCTTCCTCGCCTTGATCTTCCTCAGCTCCGTCCTCACCTGGGTCTTAGTGAGTGTCAGGTTGGGGGGCTGTGTGTTGGGAGTGGGGGGGTGATGGTGGAGTGGGGAGTGGGCAGCAGGACTTGATGTCTTCAGAGGCAGCAGTGGTTGTTGTGCAGTCGGGGGGGAGGGCAGTTGGTCAAACCTATTGAAAAACAGATTCAGATTGTTCGCCCACTCCCTGCCCCCCGTGGCCTGGGGGGAGGTATTCTGGAGCCCAGAGATGGTTTTAAGGTTTCTCCAGACCCCACCAATGTCGCTCTGTTGCAGCTTGTCCTCCATCTTCTTCCTGAAGCTGTCCTTGCCTTCTCTGATCTTCTTCCTCAGCACCCTCTGTACGGACTTCAGCATCTCCCTGTTCCCCGACCTGAAGATCCTCTTCTTCTCCCTCAGAAGTGTTTTTATCTCAGGGTTGATCCAGGGTTTGTTGTTTGAGCAACACCATATGGTCTTGGTGGGTACGGTGTTGTCCACACAGAAGATGATGTAGTCCGTGATGGTGTGAGTGAGGCCATCAATGTCCTCACCATGTGGATCGCAGAGCTGCTCCCAGGCAGTGGTTTCAAAACAGTCCTTTAGAGCGTCCATTGCCTCCTCAGACCATAACTTCACTGTGCGCATGACCGGAGGTTGTCTGTGCACTAGGGGTTTGTACACCGGCCGGAGATGAACCAAGTTGTGATCCGATCTCCCGAGTGGGGGGAGTGGTGATGAGGTGTACGCCTCCTTAGTGTTTGCGTAGAATAAGTCCAGTGTTTTATTGTCTCTAGTGTGGCATGTGACATACTGGGTAAACGTGGATAGAATGGGAGACAGTGAAACATGGTTGAAATCGCCTGAGATGAGGAGAAGAGCATCTGGGTGGAACCCTCCAGTTCAATGTTAGCATCTGCTGCTAGTTCAGTTAGCCACGTCTCCGTAAACAACAAAAGGCAGCACTCCGGGTATATGCTATCATAGTGGGAGATAGCCGCTAGCTCATCTACCTTTCCCAATATCGATCGTACATTCCCCATAACAGCGGATGGGAGGGTGGGTCTGTACCTTATATTCCTTGGCCACCGTCTAACACCAGCACGACACCCACGTCGTTTTCGCCTTATTTCTCCCGGTATGTCGAGTTTTTCCGTTAGCACCGAGTGGCGGTTAAGTGTTAGCAGCTGTTCCCTGCTGTACCGTCTCCTGCTGTAAACAGTGGCTCCGTCCGCCGGCTCGGGAGACATTTGGGGCGATCTGTGTGTCTGTGATCTATAAGGTGTGTAAGGTGTCTCCTGATCAGAAAGCTATGTTATGCTGTTATGCTGTTCATTCCATCTAGCTTCCGCACTGTGTGTTTATATATTTATTCCATCTAGCTACAATGCTCCGCACTGTGTGTTTATATATTTATATATTTATATGTACATATGTATATTCGCTGCTCTTGTTTTTTCTTGTCTTCTGATTGTTGCTCTGAGTGTTGCTATCCCTGTGCTGTAGCAATCCTGGAATTTCCCCATTGTGGGACTAATAAAGGCTTATCTTATCTTATCTTAACTACGTGGTGGTAATGCACCTGTTAGCTGGTTGAAACCACCAATCAAATCTAAAAGAAGAAGAAGAAGAATACATCATTTATAACAGCACTTATTAACCGCTTGCTAATACCTATTAAGTTTTAAATTGTTTGTTAGTAAAGTGTGTAAATACGATTATTAAATGCATTAAAGCTGTGTTTTTGGATGAAGAATAAAGCATTTATTAACAACATTTATAAGCTGTTTACTAATGACTATTAATGTGAGGTGCAATACTTTATAAATGATTAACTATTTACACATGCTTAACTGATGCTTCATAGTGTGCAGTTGTTAAAATGTCACCCCTCCATTTTTTAAAATTAATTTTATATAATATTCTAATTTGTTGAGAAACTGAATTTGGGGTTTTCTTGAGCTGTAAGCCATAATCATCAAAATAAAAAGAAATAAACAGTTGAAATATACCACTCTTTGTGTAATGAATCTATATAATATAGAAGTTCATTTTCTGAATTCAATTAACTCTTCGATGACATTCTAATTTATTGAGAAACACCTGTAAAAGTGGAAAACAGCCATCTTATTGAAAAAGCCCTGAGTCCAATCACAACTGTATAAAAATGTCAAATTTCAGAATCTATAAGCTTAATTCAGTTTTTGCCATCTGATCACTTAAAAAAAGAGTTTAGATTTTCTGCTAAAATCTGCCAAAATATTTGCCACTGTGACCAAAATGGAACATTTTTAATTACTAAAAACAGCCTCTTTAATCCAGGGGTTAAAGCACCAAAAATAATCCTGAGCCTGAACTTTTTCCTGGGGGTCAGGGTCAAGGGGTGGACACACACACACACACGCATGTGCACACCTACACACACACACACACACACACACACACACACACACACACACACACACACACACACACACACACACACACATTGTATATCCTCTGTATATGAAAATGATTTTCCTTGAAACTAGCTAGTAACATATGAGCCATACCCATTGATAAACTCAGACTAGATTATGGTGGACTGTCTGGAACAGCAATACCAAGGAAGGTCAGTAGGTGGCAATAGTACTCCATCTCACTCTAATATGGAACAAACATCTGACATTTAGGATGCTGTTGCTGTCAACTTATATAATTATGTACAGAATGACCTACAATCTATAATCTATATTTATGAATAAGGGTATGTGAAACTCAGTCAAGTGAACTAATTCACTGGTGGAATAAGATTTGGTTAGCAACTGTTCAGTAAAGGCTAGATGGAAAAGGCCATTGATTTACTATTTTTAATGGAATGTGCAACATTTGCACCATGGATTTTTAATAACAAACTGTAACCAGCAACAGTGAAGTGTATAATAATCTAAGTTACATTATTTCTATAGTTGTTTTGTTTAAAAGAAATAATAGTAAATTAAATACTATCTATCTATAAATGCAGCAAATGTCTGTGTGTGTGTGTGTGTGTGTGTGTTTGTGTGTTTGTCTGTTCCACTCATATCTCTTGAACTATTGTCTGACTGGCCTCAGATTTTAAACACGCTTTCCTGAAGGTACGAGGATGTTCATCCCTGAGTATGGATGTGTTCAGAAAAAAATATGTAATTATTATTAATAAAAGTTTTCACTTCTACCACTGTTGTTATTTTTCTGATGTAGTGCCCTCACCATTCCACATGGGGCCGTAAGCATTATTCCACATGGGGCAGCTAGGTATCGATACGTCGATACCAGGTGGTCGATACTTTGGTATTCAATCAATCAATCAATCAATCAAAGACTTTATTCCAGACTCAAGGTCCATCAAGAGAAAAATAAACAAGTAAAGTAAAAAAAAAAAAAACAAGACAGTTGAAACAATCAAAAAGTTACAAGAAACACTAAGACATAACTGCTTAAAGAAGTACAAAGACAGTACAGACTTTAAAAAGACTTAAAAAGACCACTGTACCAGTGCCTTCTAAACTGTGACTGACAGCGAATAGAACTGAGCTTAATGCTAGACATGACTTGAATGATTTCATTTCTAGATACATCAAGCCGACAGATGAATTTATACATAAAATTCCTTATTACTGCATGCAGAGTATTTACACGTGATGAGACAAATAACTCGGAAGCACTGCACCATCGAGGCTTTTTAAGTAAAATTCTTAATGCATCATTGTAGGCAACCTGTAATTTCTGCATACTTAGTTTCCTATAATTTATCCATAAATGAGCAGTGTATAAAGGTGTACAATAGGTTTTAAAAAGAACCAGTTTCACCTCATCTGAACAAAAACCAAATCTGCGTGCAAGAATATTTGCTTGCATGTAGATTTTGCAGCGTTGTCTGAAAATATCATCATCATCAGTCATTCTATCGTTAATAACATGTCCCAGATATTTAATTTTATCCCTGACAATTAATTCCCTGCCTGCCAATTCAAAGACAGGGAATTTCATTAACAAATCTTCTTTAGTGCGGCAGATCAGCACACAACTCTTATTTGTATTATATTTTATGTCATTTTCCTCTCCATAAGCACTACACACTCTTAATAACTCCTGAAGACCAGCACTACTTGGACTGAGAATAACTAGATCATCAGCATACATAAAATGATTCACTAACTTATTCCCTATTAAACACCCAGTTTACAGGCATTCAGTTGCTTTGACAACTCATCCATGTAAAGATGAAATAGAATAGGGGACAATATACTGCCCTGTCTGACACCACTGCTCACACCAAATCAGAATCAGAATCAGAATCAGAATCAGAATCAGCTTTATTGGCCAAGTATGCACAACACATACAAGGAATTTGACTTTGGCTAAAAACTTGCTCTCGTTGTTCAGGTGAAGGATTTAAATAAGGATTCAATGACAACAGAGTATGTACAGTAAATTACAGTCTGTCCACGTTTCTATAAAAGGATGCAAATATATACACCATTCATCAAATGGTGATGAATGACTCTTCCCCCATTTCACCAGCATCTTCTGATGTGCAGACCAGTAAATCAGGATACGTACTAAGTACTTGGGCACCCCCCTGTCAATCATTTTCCTAAACAGTATCCTGTGATTAACATGATCAAACGCCTTGGAGGCGTCAATAAAGCACAGAAAAACTGAAGAATTTTGATTTCTGTATTTATTTATAATTTCTTTTAAGGCATATATGCACAGATCTGTTCCATGATGGGGTTTGAATCCAAATTGATGATCAGTATATTTGATGAATACATTTAATTTTTCAAACATGATTTTTTCCAGTACTTTAGATATTATATTGGCTAAAGCTATGGGTCTGTAATTATCCAGGCTACACAGCTTGCCAGCTTTATCTTTAATGACTGGTACCAACACAACAGACAATAAAGATTCTGGTAACATCCCATGAATCATGAAGCTGGTGAAACAGATTGCAAGAAGAGGAGCAATTCTTGAGCTAGCGTATTTAAGATGCTCAGCAGAAATACAGTCTAAACCACTCGCTTTGTTATCTGATAGCTCTCTAATGGCTTTGATCACTGCATGAGTGTCAATCAGGAGCGAATCGTCCCTTTCTACTTTCCCTACCTTGTAAGTTTCATCCTTAGTTGAATTAAATAATGAGTAAAAGTGTTGCCGCCAAAGATCTACAATATTTTCTGTACCTGAAATGCCTTCCAAAGTACAGGGCAAAGGCGTTTTACTGTTACTAATCCGTCTAAGCTCCTTCCAAAATTCTGTGACATTCTTATCTAACAATTTCTTGGCCAGGGAATTACTTCTCATAAGCTGCTCATTTTTAGAGATATGACGAATAGCATACTTAAACTTAGCATTTGTACATTTCTTCATCTCAAATTCTGGCCCTTGTCTGGGTCTCCCAGCCACCACCCATGCTTTATATGCTTCCCGAGCTTCAGAATAAGGCACAGCTACGGCCTCATTCCAGCCAGGTCTAACCTTATGTGTTTTACGTATTTTCTTATAATAAGGCTTGCTGTCCTTATACAGGGAGTTAACTATAGCATTGTACAGACTACAAAGGTCCTTCTTATGTTCAATAATGCTACAGTTCACATCGCTGCACATTACAGCATCTCTAGGAAGACATATTTTACTCAAGGATTTATCTGTACGACCACAATATTCTACAATTTCTTCCTCAGAAAGAGTGTCCCAGTCTAATTTTCCCACCTCATCCTGACTGACATTTTGATAAAGTGCAGGTAGACAGTCAACATTAATTATCATCTCAAACGGTATATGATCAGACATTGCTAACCCATAATAAATACTCATGCCACCCAAGGAAGCATGTGCATCACCCGTGCTGATGCAATGATCGAGCCAGGACGTAGTGTGCCAAGCCTCACTTATATAGGTATAACTATCAGGAGGCATTAGTACCTTACTTGACAAGATTAAGTTGTTCTCATAACAAAAATGATACATATGTTTTGCAAATAAGGAGTCAGTGTCAGATATGTCTGCATTCAAGTCCCCCATAATAAAAATACAGGTATTATTATAGTCTTGCATATAAGAATTGATAAAGGCAAGCTTATTTAAATATTCATCCTCATTCTGTTGACATTCAAATGGCGTATATACATTGATAATAAGGAATTCCTTATCATTACAATTAAACTGCACACCAATACACCAATCTACACCAAGTCGGACCACTTTTATCAAGGAGTCCAGCTTCTTTCTCCAGAGAATAGCCACACCTCCAGGTATCCTCCCCCTGATAATCCCCTTGCTGAGGTCAGTTGTAGACTCCCCAGCACCATGGAAATCAGGGTTAAGACAGTTCAAACGTTCCAAGTCTTGTTCTGAAAGAAACGTCTCCTGAAGGCACAAAATATCACAATTGTTCAATAGATTGTCAATAACTAACCGGCGAGCTTTCTCCCCAGCACTTTGCCCCAATTTAAGGCCACGACAGTTGTAAGACATGACCTTAACACCCATCAAAAAAAGGAGGAAGAGTTAAGAAAGATCGCCATCATGCGTGGGTGCCCGCATATTCTCCACAGCAGCCGCTCCACTAGCTCCAGCCCTCCCAGCCCCCCCGGGGCTCATAATATTGCCGCACCAATGCGCCCTCTGGCCAGAGCTCTGGCTGGTACATGTCCCCCACCTCAGAGCATTCCGCCGTTACTTTAAACGAGCTAACCCTGCCGTTCCCAGTGATGATTTTCTGACATAAAACTTCTTCAAAAAGTATTGATACTTTTTGACTGTTATTTGTTTTACCGCCCTGTTTCTCCTAATTCATTTTGCCTTATCACCTTTTACTTGCTGTGCCACCGTTTTACTCACAGGCAAAGCCATGGTAGGTAGTTATTAGTCCACGGAGCTAATTGTTTGAGAACCGTTCCTTGCTAGGTAGTCGATACTTTGGTATCAATACTTTTTAAAATATCGTGATACCACTGTGTTGATATAAAACGTGCAATTTGTTTTCACTTCTGAGAGTTTTATGCATTAAAGTAATGTGATTTTTTAGTTGTATGCATTAAAGTTATGTGTGAAAACTGGTGAAAAACCAGCCCACGCATAACAGACGATCTGCTGTGTCACATGATTATGGCAGCCTATCAGATATCAGAGCCAAAGACTCACTGGGCCGCCTCGTCAAGCACTCACTGACTCCCCGGCCGCGGTATTACTAAGCAGCATAATTCTGAAAAATAAACAAAATGGCACCTGAGGAGGCTCAGGTCTCTTGGTGTACAAGGGGTGCTCCTGAAGACCTTCTATGACTTGGTGGTGGGATCAGCCATCAAATGTGGAGTGGTCTGCTGGGGCAACGGCATCATGGCAGCCGACAGGAAGAGACTGAACAAACTGATCAAGAAAGCTAGCTCTGTCCTGGGGCAGCGCCTCGACCCAGTAGAGGAGATAGGAAAGTGAAGGATAGTGGCTAAGCTGTCATCTCTGCTGGAGTCCGAGTCCCACCCCATGCAGGACATTCTGAACTCACTGAGGAGCTCATTTAGCAGTAGGCTGCACCATCCTACGCGTGCGATCGAGAGGTTTCGCAGGTCCTTCCTTTCTACGGCTGTCAGACTTTATAATCTAAGCAAGGCTGCTCATAGAGGCCGTAAAAAAGAAAAAAAAAACTTTATGACCTAATCACTTCATCATCTCTCTATAAAAGCAAGGAATCTGTGTGTGTGTGTCTGCGTGTCACGCTTCATAGGATATCATAGGATGGCCTATGATCTCTGCCTGAACATCATATGACGTCCTATGAACTCAGGCCTCATAGGACAACAAATGTGTCTTTATGATGTCACGTAGACCAGCAATCCCCAACCTTTTTCGTACGAGGGTCCAGTTTCATGCATGAAAATTTTCCGCGGACCGGGTAGAGGTGGGGGGGGTTCCAATAACAAAAACCTTTGTCAGTTCAGAGCATGTAATCTGAAACAATTACACTTTATATTAGGCAATTACAATGATTCTACAGCATAATATCAACTCACCATAATCAATGGGAACCCTGGGATTGTTTACCTGCAGCTAAATGGTCCCATCTGGGGATGATGGGAAACGGAGACACTCGAATTGTGTTCCGTATATCCAGTCTTGTTTTTGGCTCATTTTTTCAAGAGTTAGCTTGTGTCACTGATGCGTGAAACGTCGTGCCAGAGTCAAGAGCAGTTGTGAGGTGAGGGCGGAAACAATTGTTTTTCAAAATAAAATCTCTGCAAGACTGATGGAAAAAATAGCTTTAATATTAACCACATTTTTTTTCTTTGCGGCCCGGTACCAAATGATCCACGGACCGGTACTGGTCCGCAGACCAAGGGTTGGGGACCCCCGACATAGTCCACAGAGATCATAGGACGATTTGTCTTTATGATGTCACACATATATTTGTCTATGTGTCTATATGCATAGGACACATAGACAAATGTGTCTTTATGATGTCATGTAGACCATGTGTCTTTATGATTTTCCTACAAGACAAATATACAGTATATACAGTATATACACAGGTAAGTACATAAGTTGGCCGGCCAGCTGGCTGGCACAGCTATTGACGCCACCGAGGACACAGTCCAAGGACAGATAATTTTTTCACACATAGGAAGTTGTTCAGAACTCCTTAAAAGAACTCCTGATACAAAGATATACAGTGATGATATAGAGTGAAGTACGTGGCGGTAATGCACCTGTAAGCTGGTTGCCAATCAAATCTAAAAGAAGATGAAGAAGAAGCAACATAACATAGAACAGTGACAGGCAGGAGAAGAAGTAACAAACAGGGGCAAACAGCCCCAGATGGCAGGGCATATTTTGTGTGATTTTTATGTTTTGCTGCATACAAAAGCCGTCACCTGTGATTGCCATTTAGTGCTGTGTTGCTATACCAACTGTCCTGTAACTGGCAAGAAGTCTGTTCCAAAGCATCCCCTCTATGGGCATTCATGGGTTTCTACGGGCATGCACGGCTATGCACTAGTAAGTACTGAATGCACAAAACGTAACAAACTTGCACAATAATGGTGCCCTAGGCTGACTCAAATACGAAATATGCTGTATGGGTACATATTCAAACTATGTGGGGTAACTGAATAGACTGTTATGCTGTTTGTTCCATCTAGCTGCAATGCTCTGTGCTGTGTATATTTCTGTGTACATATGTACTGTATATTCACTGCTCTTATTATCTAATCTTCTAAATTATTGCTCTGAGTGTTGCAATGTGCCCTGTGCTGTTGCAATCCAATGACCCATATATGCTGCTTGGTATTACCATAGATAGATAGATAGATAGATAGATAGATAGATAGATAGATAGATAGATAGATAGATAGATACTTTATTTCGAACAGAAAAGTAAAACAAAAACAAAACAAATGACAAGTGCAATAAAGTAACAGTATACAGTGTTCGAAAGGGAGACGGAAGAAGTGAACACTTATTAATTCCATCTCCTCTTTTCCATAAATACAACCCATGTGAAATCTATACAAATTACCACATTTAAGACCCAAAGTAAACAATTAACTATATTTTGTACATATCAACATTAACACCCATCCATCCCAACATACATACAGTCCATACATCAAAACCAGCCCCAAACAACACAGATATACACAGTGCTGTCCCACCCACCATTCCATAGTGTCCCATAATGTCCCAGAGTGAGCATAGTGAATCGTACATATAAATACTACCCTTCTATCATATATTCTTTCAGCATATAATGTTTATACTGTAGAGAATGTGTTTAAGGATGAGGCTGAGTTTATTTCTCAGATTCAGCTTTATTAGAAGATCACATTTCTCCAACAAATTCAAGCACAAGAAGAAGAGACAGGATATTCTCACATCAGGCTTTTTATACTCTGGTCACAGGAACTGCTACCCACTGGTGTTTAACCAAACCCACAGTCACACAGCACTTTTCTTCATCACAAAGAACTGCCACCACCTGGCGTTTAATCAAACAGACAGCACACAGTATTTTTCCCAATCACAAAGCATCCCCTTCTGATCTCAAATCCCATTGTCCTCTGGCCTCCGGTTATCTGGGAGTCCCTCCAGGACGTCTCTCCGGAGTGTCTCCTTGACACCAAGGTCCAACCTCACACCTTCCCGTTATCTCGGAGAGGTTCAGTCCCTTTGATCCTTAAGACGTGAAGCATCATCAACACACAGTCATAACTTGTGATATTATATGTGGCTGACACATGTAGCCACAACCCCCCCCCCAAACGTCTAAAGGGCAAAACATCAGATATGCATGAGATGATACATTACACAAGTCAATCCACCAGTCGCTTAGCTTTAAGCCTCCTGCCATATCTGCTGTACGCTGGTCTTGCTGCTTCTGCAACCTCCTGCTGTTCCTGTGGGTTAGAACTGTTAATCAATGTCTGTGAGTGTTCTGTAGGTCGCCCTCTAGCGGGTCTACCGCGACGAGGGGCTCTTGCCAACTGCACCGGTTCATCTGCCAAGACGAAAGCGGGTTTGAGTCTGTTTATGCAAATTAACTCCTTTCTATCACCCAAATCTATCAAAAAATGCTTCTTCAGTGTTTCTAGCACTCTGAATGGCCCATCGTAAGGCGGGCGCAAACCTGGGCGTAGAGCATCATGTCTGACAAAAACAAACTCCGCGTTCTTTAAAGCCTTCGGCACAAAAACGCGTGGGAAACTGTGATGCACCAGGCCCGGCAGCCTGCCTGACTTCAGGTCGCCCTGCCATGGCTGAGGGGGGGGGGGCAATTTGGCGCAGGATTATCGGGGAGAAATTCACCAGGTAGGCGGAGAGGTTGTGCAAAAACTAACTCAGCTGGGGAGGCGTTCAAATCCTCTTTAGGTGCGGAACGCAACCCCAATAAAACCCATGGTAGTTTGTCAACCCAATTTGTGTCCGTAAGTGCCGCTCTGAGGGCTGCTTTCAATGACCTATGAAAACGCTCGCATAAACCATTAGCTTGGGAGTTATACGCGGTGGTGCGGTGTATTTTTACCCCTAGGCTGTGGGCCATCGATGACCAGAGCTCGGAAACAAATTGAGGGCCTCTGTCAGACGTTATGTCTGACGGAACTCCAAAGCGCGCTACCCAAGCCGTTAAAAACGCGCGTGCCACCTCCTCCGCTGTGGTCGACGCCAGGGGGACCGCTTCCGGCCAACGCGTGGTGCGGTCCACCACCGTCAAAAGGTGTGTGTACCCCTGTGACAACAGGAGGGGGCCTACTAGGTCGACATGCACGTGATCAAAACGCTTAGCGGGAATGTGAAAAGGCTCCAACGGAGCCCTAGTGTGCTTGTGTATTTTAGCTCGCTGACATGCTACACAGGCTGTCGCCCACTCCTTGACCTGTTTGCGCAACCCCGGCCATACAAATTTCTCTCCCACCATTTTGATCGATGCACGCACCCCGAGTGTGCCAGAGAATGGATCGAGTCAAAAACGCGGCGGCGCCACGCAGCCGGTACCACAGGACGCGGCCGTCCCGTGGAGACATCGCAGATTAGTGGGGGCAAATCACTTTGCAGTGTCCTTTCCTCCAGCCTTAACCCTGTTGGTCCAGACTGGAGCGTGCGCACGTCCTCATCGTTAACCTGCTCCGCGGCCATGGCTGCATAATCTACCCCTACGCGGACCGGGGCCACGCGCGCTTCCGCGTCGCTGCCCAGGCCCGCGGCCGAGGCTGCGGAGTCTGCCCCCACGTGGCCGGGCATCGGCACAGCACGCGAGAGGCAGTCTGCCACTACATTTTGCTTACCCGCGACATGTTGGATATCGGTGGTGAACTCCGATATGGCAGCCAGCTGTCTTTGCTGCTGGCCCGACCAAGGTTCCGAAATCTTGGCCATCGCGAAAGCCAGCGGTTTGTGGTCCACGAACGCGGTGAAACGGCGCCCTTCCAGCAAGAATTGGAAATGGCGGATGGCCAAATGTAGTGCCAGCAACTCCCTGCCGAACGCACTGTATTTACGCTCGCTGTCGCGCAAGGTTTTGCTGAAAAACGCGAGCGGTTGCCAAATCCCCGCCACAAACTGTTCAACAACCACCCCTACCGCTAAATCAGACGCGTCAGTGGTGAGCGCCAAGCGGGCCATTGGAACGGGGTGTGCCAGCAACACCGCGTTGGCCAGGGCTGTTTTGACTTGAGAGACTGCGCGTTCCCGCTCTGGAGACCATTCGAGTTTATTCGTGGGTTTTTGTTTTTTAAGCGCAGCGTACAATGGTTGCATGAGCCACGCCGCGCCTTGTAGAAAACGGTTATAAAAATTAACCATTCCCAAAAACTCTTGTAACGCTTTGACCGTTTGAGGTTGGGGAAAATTTGCTATTGTGCGCACTTTATCAGGCAGAGGAACCGGTCCTTCTGGCGAAACACGATGTCCCAAAAAATTGATTTGCGCTACCCCGAACTGACATTTCGCTGGGTTGATTATTAACCCGTGCTCTGCCAGCCTCCGGAAAACCACTGTGAGGTGACTTTCGTGTTCGTCTTCGGACGTGCTGGCTACCAAAATGTCATCCAAGTAGACGAACACGAAGGGGAGGTCTCACAGCACCGCATCCATCATGTGCTGGAAAGTTTGTGCTGCCCCCTTGAGCCCAAAAGGCATGCGCAAAAATTCAAAGAGCCCGAAAGGAGTTATTACCGCTGTTTTGGGTATGTCCTGCTCGCGTAAGGGAACCTGATGATAACCGCGCACTAAGTCTATTTTAGAAAAAATGCGCGCCCCCGCCAAATGAGCCGAAAAGTCTTGGATGTGTGGGATCGGGTAGCGGTCGTGTGCCGTAGCGTTATTCAACCTGTGGAAATCACCGCACGGTCGCCACGAGCCATCAGCTTTGGGGACCATGTGCAATGGTGAAGCCCAGGGGCTTTTCGAACGCCTAACGATGCCTAGTTTTTCTAGGTTGGCGAACTCCTCGCGCGCCGTGGCCAGTTTAGCTGAATCCAGGCGCCGAACTTTTGCAAAAACAGGTGGGCCTGTGGTGGTGATGTAATGCTCTACCCCGTGTTTGGCCACTGCCGCTGAAAACGTTGGGACTGTTAGCGCTGGGAACCGGGTGAGGAGTGCGTGGAACTTACCACCCGCTGTCGTGACGTTGGCCTGTGCAGTTGGCGGTGCCGCTCGTGCTGTGCAGGGGATAGAGTGGAAAGACAGTGCATTAACCAGACGTCTATTAGCAAGATCGACCAATAAACCATGTGAGCATAAGAAATCAGCCCCTAACATGTTGAAACTGACTGCCGCTACCACAAAAGTCCACTCAAACGAGCGGCCTTGCAAAGACAGAAGCAGAGTTCTCTCACCGAAGGTCTTAATAGTCGAGCCGTTCGCTGCTGACACCGAAACCCGGGGAACTTTGGGCGGCATCAGCCGGTCCGCGTAGGAAGGCGTGATGAAGCTCAGCTGGGCGCCTGTGTCCACGAGGAAATGTCTCCCCGATCGTGCATCCGTCAGGTACAGCAGCTTGTTCTCATTCCCAAGGGTTGCAGCTGCTACCGGCCCTCGGTCTTGGCGTTTCCCACCCGCTTGAAGTGACACGGTGGGAGGCACTTGTGTGCCCTCTCTGCGAAACGGTGATGGTAGAAACACAGGACGTCACCCACTCCGTGTTGCCTGGTCCTTGCTGCCGCCGTCGTCATCGGGTCCGGCGCTGTTGCCCCTGGCTCCGTGCTGTCTCTGGGCGATGCTCTGAGCTCCGCTGCAGCCGCTGCAGCCGTGTTCTGCTTGTGGGCGTCGACGAGTCGCTGCGCCTCCTTGCCCAGCCCCCGGTAGTCTCGCTTGGCCAACCGGGGTGACTCTGCCAGGGTAACTCTCACCGCTGGGGGCAGGGTCCGAAGAAAGAGGTGGGCGAAAAGAAATTCGCAGTCCTCGGCATCTCTCAGCTTCAGCATCTTTGCTATTAGGTCCTCGGGATTGGCGTTCTCCAACTCCGTCAACGCTAGGAGTGCCTCTGCTTGCCGCTGCACCGAGGGGGTGAAATTGCTGATAAGCGCAGCTTTCAATGCGCCGTACTTGTCTTCGTCCGGTGGGTAGTTGACCAGGTCTTCCACCCTCTGGACCGTGTGGATGTCCAGCATCGCCACCACATGGTAAAACTTCGTGTCATCCTTCGAGATTCTCCGGAGGTTGAACTGCGCCTCGACCGTGCTAAACCAGGAGCGCGGGCTGTGCTGCCAGAATTCGGGCAGCCGGAGTGTGGAGGCGGACATCAGGCTGGTTTCGGCCGAGCCCTGCTTGGGAGAATTCTCTCCGTCCATTTCTTGTCGTAAGGTCACCAGTGTAGAGAATGTGTTTAAGGATGAGGCTGAGTTTATTTCTCAGATTCAGCTTTATTAGCAGATCACATTTCTCCAACAAATTCAAGCACAAGAAGAGACAGGATATTCTCACATCAGGCTTTTTATACTCTGGTCACAGGAACTGCTACCCACTGGTGTTTAACCAAACCCACAGTCACACAGCACTTTTCTTCATCACAAAGAACTGCCACCACCTGGCGTTTAATCAAACAGACAGCACACAGTATTTTTCCCCAATCACAAAGCATCCCCTTCTGATCTCAAATCCCATTGTCCTCTGGCCTCCGGCTATCTGGGAGTCCCTCCAGGACGTCTCTCCGGAGTGTCTCCTTGACACCAAGGTCCAACCTCACACCTTCCCGTTATCTCGGAGAGGTTCAGTCCCTTTGATCCTTAAGACGTGAAGCATCATCAACACACAGTCATATCTTGTGATATTATATGTGGCTGACATATGTAGCCACAATACCTCTTTTTGAATTGATTTCTGTTTGTACATAGTTTCAGTTCCGGCTCCAGACAGTTCCACAAATCCACCCCACAGACAGATATGCACAGACTTTTCTTAGTTTTTCGTATCTTGGGTTTTGTAAAGTTTAAGTCTCCTCTCAAATTATAATCATTGTCTCTTTTTTTTGAATATTTTTTGTATATTAGTTAGGAGTTGATTATTAATTGCCCTGTACATGACTTGTGTTGTCTTAAATTTAACTAAATCGATGAACTTTATGACATGTGACTTTAAAAACAACGAATTGGTATGGTCTCTATATCCTACATTATTTATTATCCTTATAGCTCTTTTTTGTAATGTGCATATTGACTGTAGGTTGGTCTTGAAGGTGTTTCCCCAGACTTCTACACAGTAGTTAAGAGAAGGTAGAAACAGTGAATTGTACAGCAAGAACAATGATTTATAGTCCAAGAAATGTCTTGTCTTCCCCAGTATGCCTATACGTTTTGCCAACTTGGCCCGGATGTGACTGATGTGAGGTTTCCAGCAGATTTTATTGTCTAGCGTCACCCCCAGAAACTTATTTTCCTGTACTGTTTCTATTCTGGTATCATCTATCATTACCATTATTTCATGATTTATTTTATAATTTCCAAACAACATAATCTTTGTTTTTTTCAGATTTAGAGGTAATTTATTTTTGTTGAACCACTGCGTTAACCTTTTCATTTCAGTTGGGACCACTGTTTCAACAATGCTTATGTAACTATTAAAAACGCTAATAATATATAACTCTATATACACAGATAAATTAATATAATAACATTAGCTAGCATGCTAGTTAACGTTATGCCCGCCATTTTGCTAGCAATGTCAATGAAAGTAGATCTGCTCCTCCGGATGTGTGTCGTTGGCCAGCGGGAGGCCTCCTCCTCCACCTTTCTTAGTTCACCATTATAAATAAACCAACTGCTTTACCATGGTGCTGGTTACAATAATGTTTATGTAACTATTAAAAACGTTTATTTATAATGGTAAACTAAGAAAGCTAGCGGCAGTGCTGCGGGAGGCTACTGTGAACCTGGCCGGCTGTGAGTGCTTTGTGGCGGGGGAGCAGCTCACAACAGCACCCGCTGCTCTGTGAGGACAGTAACTGCAGAGTGATAACATGCTTTCATGTCAGAGTCTCCAAAACATCAGAAAGCTCTCCAATAACACCAGCAAAAGTCTCCAGATTAGTCGCTAGTCACTTTTGAGAAAGAAAACTGCTGAGAGGAGTTGGAAAGTCACCAGATTTAGCGAGAAAGTTGGCCAAGTTGCCAACACTGATTTGCTTTGCATGTAGTAGTTCCGGTCTAGAGCGATATGAAACGGCATCCGTATTTGCGTGCATGATGGTGCGTGCACACATGCGTTTGGTGGTCGGAAGTTCAATCCACTCCCATTATATGGGAAAAAACGTAAATATCGTCCCGATGCGTTGAGTTGACGGACTGCGTGTGAAGTCCACGCTTGGGTGTTCAACACTGCTGAATCTTGGCATAGGCACCAACCAGTGAGACAGATACACTCAGAAAAATATTTAGGCTTATTTTCAAGGTTTATGTATTGTGATTGCATAACCCATTTCCATTCAATTACATTACTTAGTTTTTATGGGAACAAGTAAATAAACTGAATGTAATATATTTATTAATCATGCATAAATGAAATGAGTAATTCCTTGATTTATGCAATTAATTCTAATAAATCCAATGTGTTCTAAATACATAAAACCAGTTTTATGCAATTGTATTTATTAATCTCAATGTGTTCAAAATGCATTCCTTTCTCAAATATTTTTAGAAGAACATTATGCAAAACATTTTAATACCTTTTAAATGATAACATTTAATCAATTTAAGAACTAGTAGATATATATTGATTTAATGATTTTAATAATGAATTTGAATGGCTAAATGTTAAAAATATTACAATTTAAATAAAATTAAGTTAATTAGAACACCTAAATTTGAACTGTGCCATGAATCATTTTTCTGAGTTGTTTTTTTTTTTTTGTCTTTCGGCTACTCCCACTAGGGGTCGCCACAGCAAATCATCCTCATTAGAGGATCTCCGATTTGCATGTTGATTTGGCAGAGGTTTTTATGTCGGATGCCCTTCCTGACACATCCCTCACAATCATTTTTCTGAGTGTATATTGTTATTGTTAGTTTATGCATTGTTTTTTATTTTTCTTTGTTTCCCTCTTTTTTCAGTACAAGAGGACTTGAGGGGATTCACTGCAAGCAATATACAAGGCTAAGTAATATAATTGTAGCAGCACCACCTCTCTATCTAGCTAAGATGGCTTCTTATTGGGCCAAAAGACGTAGAGTCATCAAAACTGTAAGGGAGATAGAGAAAGATATCCTTAAGGAATTTGAGGAAACTCTGCATAATCAGAGTGCAAATTTATACCCCTGTGTGAATAGGGCACCACCCTTCACAATCTCTCATGTTTCCCAACTAGATACATCACCAGCTTCCCATGTACACTTGGAAAATGATCATATAGATGGCAGTGTAGCTGGCAATGATAAAGTTGAGTCAGATTATGTACACTTTGAAAATGATCATATAGATGGTAGTGTAGCTGGAAGTGATGGAGATGAATCAGATTCTCACTCTGACAGTGATGAGCATCAACCTAGTCAGGATCTGCTTATAAGGAGCCTAAGATATTGGGCAGCATCCTACTCCATCAGTCTGGTTGCTTTGTCTGCTCTGCTTTCCATCTTAAAGCTATTTCACCCCAGGCTCCCTAAAGATGGAAGAACTCTGCTTAGAACCGAATCTCATGTTGCAACCACTCAAATGCAAGGTGGCGAGTACTATCATTTTGGGTTGGTGCGAGGAATACTTTCTCAATTGAAATGTCTGCGTTTACCAGTGAACCTCAAAACTCTTACTCTACAGTTCAACATAGATGGTCTCCCCCTCTTTAAGAGTTCAAGACTTCAATTCTGGCCTATACTTGCAATCCTGAAATGTGATTACACTAAGTCACCATTTATTGTCGGTATATTTTGTGGTTTAAGCAAACCAAAGTGTGTTGTTGAGTATCTGCAGCAGTTTGTTAGAGACCTTAAAAATGTACTGGCTAATGGCATTATTCATAATAGTAAGCCACTGAATGTAGAGGTTTCCTCATTTGTGTGTGATGCTCCTGCCAGAGCCTGGATTCACTTCCGCCCTCCCAAGAGAGTAGACGCTTTTTCTTTCTCTCCTGCTCTGACTTTTTTCCTCCCCTCCCAACTACTGGATCCCAGCTTGCTGTTGTCTGTCTGCGTCTAACTGTGACCGTCGAAAAGAAATTATGGAGTTAATAAGCTGGGCTTTGAACACAATTGACACTATTTTTTCAACAAGGAAAAGTGCTCCGGGGGAAGCTGTCTGCCCCGCAGGAACGGCTCCAGCGGGCTATTTACGTGACACAGGTATTTGGAGAATGCTGTGTCTCACTAATCTCTCTATCGAAGATATTGAAGATTTGTTTATCTTCGTAATAATGGTGATCGGGATCTTTCTGATTGGGACTGGAATTGTCCTGGTTTACTGCAAATTGCTGAAGATGGATTCAACCTATCAAAATGCTGGCCAGGCGAGGTGCATCTGTCAAATTGAAAAATTGGAGAAGACCCTGATAGCGACAAATGGAGAACTGTCTCGGAAGATGGATTACATCATGGTCTCGCTTAGGTCTTTCCACGATGGATTTAAAGCCCCACAATGAAGGATTAAGTACTGAATCTACAGAAGAAATAAAAAGCCTTCTCTGTGATCAGTCCGATTTGGCTCAATTTTCCCATGAAAATTCCTCCTGGCTGTCTGCAGTCTGTGTTTTCAAAATCATCGAGCATAAGGCCTTGGACAGCCAGCTGGACTCTGCCAAGATAAGGACTCGGCGCCAGCCAGACAAAACATCTCCTGCCAAGAGTCCTTGTTGTCTCTCTTATTATCATCAACACTGCTCAACACCGCACACACATTGATCCATGAACTGAATAAAGATACACACACTGCTCTCTTGTGTCTTGTTAACCCTGTGTAGCGAATGTGCATCGAGCTTTTTTTTCCTTGAAATCTTAATATTGATTAATTATGTAACCAGTATTTTGAATCAATGATTTTTTTGCTCCTTCCTATTGTTCCTCGTATTATTCTTATTCATGCTACTGTACCCACTATCCTGTTGGCAGGCGCATCTCTGATGCTGCCGCGTCACTGGAAATGCAGGTTCATTTTCTGTGTCAAGTCAAATTCTCTCCTATGTTATCAGTGATCTGTTAATGTACTTGGCAATAAATCTATTCTGATTCTGATTCTGATTCTGATTCTGATTTGTTAAGATAAGATAAGATAAGCCTTTATTAGTCCCACAACGGGGAAATTCCAGGATTGCAACAGCACAGGGATAGCAACACTCAGAGCAACAATCAGAAGGCAAGAAAAAAAAAAAACCAAGCAAGCAAGAGCAGCTAATATACATATGTACATATTACTATAAAATATATATATACACACACAGAGACACACAGTGCAGAGCATTGTAGCTGGATGGAATAAATATATGAATATATAAACACACAGTGCAGAGCATTGTAGCTAGATGGAATAAATATGTAAATATATAAACACCCACAGTACGGAGCATTGTAGCTAGATGGAATAAATATATAGATATATAAAAACACAGTGCGGAGCATTGTAGCTAGATGGAATAAATATATAGATATATAAATATGAACACACCCAGTGCTGAGCATTGTAGCTAGATGGAATAAATATGTAAATATATAAACACACACAGTGCAGAGCATTGTTGCTAGATGGGATGAAACAGCATAACCCTCTACTAAGAATTTGAGAATTTGTTAAGAATATTAAGTCACATAATGGGTATTCAGGATGCGACAAGTGTGATCAAGAGGGTGTGTGGAGGAACAAAATGACATATCCTGAAACAAATGTCAGGCTGAGGACTGACTCAGGTTATTGTGATATGATTGATGAGGAACATCACTTAAAACAGGCACTCAGTCCTTTAACAGGGATTGTAAAGATGATTTCTTCATTCCCAATAGATTATATGCACCTCTGTTGTCTTGGGTTGATGAGAAAACTGTTGAATATGTGGTTAAAGGGCAATCTAGCCACTCGGCTTCCTTCACAAACTGTTAACAGTATATCAAGCAAACTGCTGGTGTTACATTCCCACACCCCTTTGGAATTCAATCGCAAGCCAAGAGGTTTGAATGAACTTGATCGTTGGAAAGCTACTGAGCTTCGATCCTTTATGTTATACTGGGGTCCTGTAGTTCTGAAGGATTGCCTTCCCAGTGAGTTTTATGACAATTTTATGTTATTTTCAGAACTCAGAACTCAGAACTCAGAAAAGATTTATTGCCAAGTACATTCACAGTAAATAACTGATAAATATACGAGGGATTTGACTTGACACTGAGAACGACATAGTTGACATTTTCAGTGACGCGGCAGCGTCAGTGACGCGCCTGTCAGCAGAATGGGAACAGGAAGCAATGGGGGAGAAAAGGGATAAACACAATAGGAGAGAGAAAAAAGCATTGTTTGTCAGAATACAGGTCATATATGATCAATATTATGATTACAAGAAAAAAACTCAATGCACAAGTAGCAGACAATAGAATCCATACAAAGACACAAAGAGAGCAGTGAATGAGTAATCTTCACGTCAGTATAGTGAGTCAGTGTGAGTGAAGGTGTTGGGTGAGGGTGTTGATATCAGTTAAGGACAACAAAGTCTCTTCATCAGCAGATGTTGTGTCTACCGTCTGGCAAAGGCATGTGTCCTTGGCACAGCAGATGGAATGGTTTGCCAGACAGCTGGCTGTCCTTGAGAGTCAAATGCTGCCCGCCATGTTATGGAAACAAATAAACTGAAGATAATCTGGAGGACTGTGAGATAGGGCGTCAAACAAGTCGAATAGCACTGACTACAGAGAAAAAAACTTTATATTCTCTTATAGATTCAGTGGTCAATCCTTCATGGCTGGACGTTGAAATTATCATGGACGGCTCTCAGCGTGATCGTGATGTAATCCATTTTCCTAGACAGTTCTCCATTAGCCGCTGTCAGAGTCCTGCCCAGTTGGTCAATTTGATGAATAAGCCTCGCCGGGTCTGCTTTTTGATAGGCTCCATCCATCTTCTTCAATTTACGGTACATCAGAACAATCCCAGATCCAATCAGCAGAATTCCGATGACCATTGCTACGAAGAGGTATAAATCTTCAACATCTTCGATAGAGAGATCACACAGGCACAAGAGTTTCCAATTACTTGTGTCCTTTAAATAGCCCGCGGTCGCTGTACCTGCGGGGCAAACCGGCTCCCCCGGGCCACTTTTCCTCGTTGAAAAAACAGTGTCAATTGCATTCAAAGCCCAGCTTATTAAATCCATAATTTCGTTTGATAATCAGCAGTAAAGACACGCAGACAGACAATAGCAAGCTGGGATCCAGTCAGTCAGTTAGGGAAGGAGAAAGATAAGGAGCCGGAGCTGGAAGAAAAAGCGTCTGCTCTCTTTGGAGGGCGGAAGTGAAGGTTTTTTTTTTTTTTTCAGAAAAAAAGTGGCCATGTATTTGTTTTTGTCACCTGGAATTTCTGGCCAGATGGTTAAATTTGCACATAGATTGATGATTTCCTTTGTGGAACACTTTGGACAGCTGTATGGTAGGGATGAGATTGTGTTTAGTGTTCACCAGCTTATACATTTAGCAGATGAATACAAACAATTTGGACCTTTAGATAATGTTTCGGGATTCCCTTTTGAGAATTATCTTGGCCAAATAAAGCATTTTTTACGCAAGCCACACCAACCTCTACAACAGGTAGTCAAAAGGTTGTCAGAAATGTCACATGTTGAGCTTCCATTAGCAACAGATAAACCAGTCTTACAGAACATCCATACTGATGGTCCACTTCCTCGACATTTCAGTGTTGCTCTACAGTACACAAAAGTCTCCAGTAGTCACTTTACCTTGTCTACAAAGCAGGGGGATAATTGTATTGAGGTGGGAGATACAATTGCAGTAGTGCAGAATATTGTCCAAGAAGAAGATCAGGTCTATGTGATATACAGGACGTTCAGACACCAAGAAGCATATTACACTTATCCCTGTGAGTCCTCATGCATAGGTACATATAAGGTTAGAGAGTTGTGTGATGATATTGGGGTTAGTAAACTTAGCAGTATTAAACGTAAATGTGTTCTGTGTCCAAAGTCAGAGGGAAATAGCCTCATAGCTATTCCAATAGTTCATATGCAGTAGCATGGCAAGTTTGACATCTCATTCATGAGTATTTTCAATTTTATTTTTCATCATTTTTTTAATTCAAATTTAATGTATTGTACACAGAATGGAACGTGAGGTGGTGCTTTGGGCTGTTGTACTATTTCCAAATGGTGGAACTGTAACATTTCTTTCCAGCTGGTACAATCCAAAGGAAGGTACATTGTTCTGGCCCCCAAAAAACATAAATTATTCAAAGGCCCTTAAAGAAAACATGATGCCCCATAAAGGATGGACCACGTATGAGAATGTTCGGCTCTTAATTACTTGTGGTAAGTAGTCACTGTATCACTATTGTCAGATGTGAATTATTTCATATTTAGGGGTGTCAATCCCATTTGTGACAGAATGAATGGCATTACTTTTATAACAGCCACAAATGGGACTAGTCAATCAGGTTAATTAAAGTGGTAACCTTGATCCCCATTTTGTTCTCCTTTCTGGTATCTAAGGAGAACCATTAATTGTGGGTGTGTTGGGGTACAGTATAAGATATATTTGGCATTATATTATCAGATATGTTTGGTAACTAAACAGAAATGTATTTGAATTAAAATCTGACTGCCATTTTCAAAACCCTGTTTGTATTATATTGTTTAAGTAGTAATCATACTTCTTAAAAATGGCATACTGTATTTTCTGCTTGTTCTTTCGCAGATTCATTTGAAAAGGCCAAGCAACATGAAGAAAAGTATGTATCTACTGGATGTCCGACCACTGATTTGGAATTGGAGGAGGAAGAAGATGTATGTCATAAAAGAAGAAAAAGGTACAGTTGAATTCCTTAACCAAATGTGTTTATTAAATTAGCCTACACCTAGACACCGCTGCCTTGTGTCCACCCTGAGATAAGGAGGTCAGGGTTCAATCTCTGGCCGAGTCATAGCTCGTCCCTCCCTGCTTAGCACTCAGCTTCGAGGGTTGGATTGGATGTCCGTCCTGTGATAGACTAGTGTCATGTCTATGTGTACTTGTACGCCAAATTGCCTCATTTTACAAAAACGGGCAATGACCCAAGAACAGTGTCTATCTCAAGGCTTGCTCATTTAATGTAATTATATTTAATATTTTTTCAATTGCTTGGAATGTTTAATTTTTATGTTCAAGGCCAAATCCTGTGTACGTGGAGTCAGATGGGGAGCCAGAATCCAGCAGTGTTAAGAGAAAATTTGCCAAGCCACCTACTATTCATTTTCTAGGTACATTGACAGTTATGACAACTGCTACACCTAAGTATTGCCATGTATAATTCTATTTATTTGTTAATACAGTGCTGCCAGAATCCAACCAGTACCCCTCTGTACCAACCCCAGATGGAAGCAGTGGTATGTCATTACTTATTACAATGGCAGAAACGAAATGCAATTGCATGAGAGCTTTAATTTACAAGCATTTAGTTCCTCTGTAGATACATGCATACATATCAGTCATGTGATATGTGTTGAAAAGTTACAGCACTATTCCTGTCTTGTGTTCCCTTCTTTTAGCCTCAGGAGTAAGCTGCTCGGAGGGTGTTCAGTCATTTGACAAGCTTAATAATGGTAAGTAAACCACTTCACATTGATACCTCAAGGTGGACAGATTTTAAATGTGCTTTGTCTGAGTTATAGCATTCATAGTTTATGTTTTGTGTTCTCTCATTTTAGGCTGTTGTGGAAGCTACTTGGCAGAGCTAGAGTCAGCAGACCTCTGTAATGATGGTAAGTAGATAAATAGGCTACGTATAGCTATGTGATGCCCTCAGCCACTCTTATTGTGTCTGAAGTCTGTTTAGATAGGAAGCAGTATTGTCTGTATGGGGGATTACTAGTCTTACCTCACTGGAGACCTTACACTGACTGGAAAAAAATTAAATCGGTGGAAATGTTAGTTGAGTGCATAATACAGTCGCTTATTCAGTGTCTCACTATTTTGCAAGAAGCTGTTTGCATTGGCATGATATCACGAGTTATTTTAACTTGACTAATTAGGTTTATTAGAATCCATATCAGGAGGGCGCCATACTGGACAAGTAAGGAATGGTATGTCCGTTGTCCCTTGTCAAGAGCATTTTTATAGATTTGTGATTATTTTATTAGCTATCACTTAACAGTTGCTGTGCCTATGTTGCTATTGCGCCCTGACATACAGGACTGTAACTCTATTAAGGACTTAAATATTTGAACTTGTAGCTCCTGACACTCTATCCAAACTTTAAAACATATACACGGTCTTGATAAATTGTATCCAAGCTTTTTTCTTTCTCACCAAATTAAATCCTCTTGAATAATTTGATTGTCCTCTTTTTAGACTTTGCTAGCAATCACCATCACCACCCCCAAGGCTATAAAGGTGAGTTAACTAACAAATTTTCATCACATTTTTTAAATTTATTTTTTTACCACCATACATGCCAGCCAATCTCAAATGATGCCATTCATTGTTCAATCAATCTGGGCATCCTTAGATGTTGTTTGTGCAGAATTCCACAAATCCTGTTCAATGTAATTATTAATGATGTGTGTCCTTTCTTTTAGACATCAGTTCCAGCTATGCAAATGGCTCCAGATCAGCTGACTTCAGATCAACTGGCCTGGGTAAAAATACCTGTATTCCCATTTACCCCCCAATACACAATGACCTAATGTGCAATGTCATTTGTGATGCCAGGTCATTGGTTTCTTAAAGGTTCAGCTCCAGAAACACCACAGGGAAAATTCTATGCAGTGGAGCCCAGCCAAATGTTGCAAGGTAGTATCATTTTCTGATCAACTTCTTAACCTTCTTAACCTATCTGATGCCATCTGAATTGAGAAACATGTCCCTTGTGATTTTACCGTCTTTGTTAGGTTTAACATTTAAGCGCTTAACAGTTACTTTAAGTTAGGAGTGCAAACATTAGTGAGTTGCTTAGTGTCATTCTAAATTAATGAAAATGGTCAATCTATCCTTGAAATTTAATATAAAACCAATTGTTTTTCTTTCAAGACATTGCTGCCAACAAAAACACCAAGATGCTTACAGAGCTACTCATAAAGGTGGAGCAAATGTCACGGGACATTGAGTTTCTAAAGACTGAAATTGCCTTGAATATTCCTGGAGCTGATCCTGAATCACAGAGAGAAGAGCCCTTCCCCATCATTCTGCCACTTGCCAATGAGGAGCAGTTTGATGAGGCTGAAGCTGCACTGAAGGAGGAAACAGTCCGTCGAAAGATGGTGAATCATTTTTACACTCAGATTTTTTTAAATTTACTGTCAGGAATTGTAGGAGTGGAGATATTAAATTAGTTTTTCACTTGGATGTGTTTGGCATAGAAATATTGTGAAAATAGCCGATCTACAAGTTCATATCGCCTTGCGATCATATGTGGAATGATCTTTCTTTCTTGGTCAATATTTGACCATTTGTTTTGTCAATTTGTTTGATAGCATTGTTTGTTGACTACCGGTAGTTTTGAATAATAATGGTCTTATTTCTTCCTTAGAGGTAATAAGGATGTCTTAAATGCAGTACTCTGTCCATTTTACATGGCACACTGTACACTTTAGCAAACTAAGCATTTCCTCTCTAATCTGTTAAGATTACCCGCCTGGCATTAGTTGGAGGGACCAATTCTGAAAATACGATCCGGCGAATGCTATCTGCTACCATGGCAAACAGTCTAGCCTGCATCTTCAACTGGGCGGGAAAGGGACTGAAGAGGGCCTTCAAGGACACATTAATGCAGGACTGCATGTTTGGTGAGTCTGCACATCAAAATACTAGTTTATTGCTACTTTACAATGGATTTGGCAATTTTGATAAGTGATGTTGAATTTAATTCATAAGTATTTTAAATTTCTATCTGAAGTAAATAAGAATGGATGCATTTTCCTCCCCATGGAAGGAGCTTGATAAATGGCTCATTCCATGTGGAGGAAAATGCATCCACTCTTAAAGAAGCACTTCACCTATTTCCAGTGTTTATCTTCATGTAATGGTCCTCTAATGCAGTGGTTCTCAACCATTTCAGGCAGTGATCCCCCAAAATAATCACATTTGACCTGGAGACCCCCTAAAATAATAATTGAACTGGGGATCCCCCACCCTGACAAGCACTTGGAATTGTGGTGCTGAGGCATTAAATTTAGTTTGACAGATAAATATTGTGAAAATAGACGATCTACAAGCTCGTAATGTGAAGGCACTGTGAGCTTGTAGATCGGCTATTTTCACAGTTTTTGCCTCCTTCTTATAAATAAATCCACAGAGCGCAGCACTCAGCACAATCATTCCTGCTGTGTCAATCAGGCCTATGTTCCTATACAAGACTATACAAGACTTCTGGTGGACTGTCTCTTCCACCTCTATAGACATCTATAGAGGTACTCTTATTCTGAAGCGATCATCTGCTGGAAGTCCTATATTGATGTGATGTCACTGGTAGGCAGGTTTCACAACTGTCCGTCCTCTGAGACACACAGTAGGCATAAACTGCCATTTGTTATGAGCATTAGTGTGGATCATTTATATGAAGATAGGGTTGATTTTCAGGGTCCGCCTGAAAATCTAGTACACCAAAAAGGACACACTGGACATTTATGTCACTTTGGAATGGAACTGCAGCTGCAGAACTGCATTTTTCTTATTTTTAATTTTACAAATTTATAACCCTTTTTTTCTTTCTGTTTGTTTCAGCAAGTGCTCATCAATTTGACCGCAAGTTGACGGAATTGCAGTACAGGGATGCACTGCAGAAGTGGCTGCGTTATGCACCTGAGAGGAGTGGCGGGGTACCAAGGAAAGGAAAGTCAAATAGTTAAAAGGACAGCGCTAAGCTGTTATGTTCTATTCATGATGAACTGAGTCTATTGGTTCTTAAGGACTGCCTGATTTCCAATATTGCTGCAGGACAGCGCTAAGCTGTTATGCTCTGTTTCTGTTCATGTTGAACTGAGTCTATTAGTTCTTAAGAACTGCCTGATTTCCACTGAGTATGACAATATTGTTGCATTTATATGTTTGTGTCCCCTGGATTTTCAGGGGATTTCTTCTCTTTCTTTTAATAAACAACTAAATGAATAATGGTCAGTTAATTGTTTTTCTGTTAATAGAGATGCAGTTAAGCAGCTGTTCTCAACCTTGGTTTCTTAAAAAAAAAAGAAATAAATAAAAAAAAGAAATAGCCAATCTACAAGCTCACAACACATTTTTCAAATATTCACCTATGACACAATTATAATCAAGTATGGGGTCCCCCAAAGCATGTTTCAGTAAAGTGGGGTCTTTGTATAAAACGGTTGAGAACCACGGCAATATAGCATACTTAATGGACTGGCATTTTTCAGCATTTTAAGCTTCATCTGTATGGTTTCAATATGCCTCATTTAAAAAATAAAAAAGTGATTATTTTTTAATGAGGCATATTAAAAACATAGAGAGGAAGTTTGGAAAGAGTTGAAATGGCCCTATAATAATAACATTGTTTCAATATATAATGCAATGCATATATATATAGTTGAATCAGTGTTGATGCAGTTCTACATTCTTTCAATGTTGATCATATCATAGTTGAATCAAGGTTGATTCATTGTCAGAATTGATTGAAAATTCAATGTTATTTCAATGTTGATCATAGCGAGCACTTTCAATGTGTTTTTTTTTTCAATATCTGATATCAATGTTGATTCAATCTTCAAGCCTGACAATATCTCAATTTTGATTCAATCAATTTTTGCTATCTGGGGCCCTTTCCATTGCCTCCTCAGACCATAACATCACTGTGCGCATGGCCGGAGGTTGTCTGTGCACTAGGGGTTTGTACACCAGCCGGAGATGAACCAAGTTGTGATCCGATCTCCCGAATGGGGGGGAGTTGTGATGAGGTGTACGCCTCCTTAGTGTTTGCGTAGAATAAGTCCAATGTTTTATTGTCTCTAGTGTGGCATGTGACATACTGGGTGAACGTGGGTAGAATGGGAGACAGTGAAACATGGTTGAAATCGCCTGAGATGAGGAGAAGAGCATCTGGGTGTTCTGTCTGCAGCCTGCCAGTTACTGAATGGATGACGTCACGCGCTGTCCCAGTGTTCGCCATCGGATTTGCATAAATAACAATGCAGATCACGTGTGAGTATTCCCTCGGGAGATATGTAAGCTGCATGCTAACAGCTAGCAACTCAATGTCTTTGCTGCAGTGTTGTTGTTTAACAGTGATATGTCCCGGTCTGCACCAGTTGTTGTTAACATACATTATCACTCCACTGCCCCTTGCTTTGCCACTGTCTGATGTTCGGTCTGCCCGTATCGCGTGGAAACCCTCCAGTTCAATGTTAGCATCTGCTGCTAATTCAGTTAGCCAAGACTCTGTGAATAGAAACAGGCTACACTCCTGGTATATGCTATTGTAGCGAGAGATAGCCGCTAGCTCATGTACCTTTCCCAGTATCGATCGTACATTCCCATTACAACGGATGGGAGGGTGGGTCTGTACCTTATATTTCTTGCTCGCCACCTTACTCCAGCATGGCACCCACGTCGTTTTTGCCTCAGTTCTCCCGGTATGTCGAGTTTTTCCGTTAGCACCGGGTGGCGGTTGAGTGCTAGCAGCTCTTCCCTGCTGTATCGTCTCCTGCTATAAACAGTGGCTCCGTCCACCGGCTCGGGGGACATTGGGGCGATCTGTGTGCCCGTGATATATATGGAGTGTAAGGTGTGCCGGATCAGAAAGTTGTCACCGGATCAGAAGAGAGAGGAAGAAAAAAAGACTCAGAATTGAGCTGCTGTTGCAAAAGGCAGCCGACTCGTGTGGCGCCAGAAGTGAAAAAAGAAATGCATTTAGTAATCCCTTGGTGACCCAAGGAATATTTTGGTTTTGTTGTCTGTCACTGTATTGTTTTATAGGACAGTTTTTATTGTACAATGATTGAAATATTTGTAAAAATTTATCATATGCATTATTTATATCATTTTCATCATAAACTATCTTCCAATCTTGTATTAATAATTCCTTTGCCAGTAAATACATTGATTCTTTGGTTCTTATTCTTTTATATTTAATATTTTTGGTATACTTTTTCTTCCTATAATCACATTGATAGACAACAAAAATCGGCAGGTGGTCACTGATATCATTCAATAAAAGCCCACTCATGATATTATTTTCCATAATGTTTGTGAATATGTTATCTATTAATGTGGCACTGTGTGACGTGATTCTGCTAGGTCCGGTAATTGTTGGATGTAAGCCCATGCTGTACATTGTGTTGATAATTTCTTCTGTCAAACTATGTTGTTTTGAATTCATCAGATCTATATTGACATCCCCACAGATGAACATAACTTTATGAGTTAGTTTTGCAGACATTTTTTCCATCCACTCCTTAAATAAGTCAATGTTTGATCCAGGTGTTCTATATACACAGCTCACTACTATATTCTTCACATTGTCCAGACAGATTTCTATTGTAATACATTCAAATAAATCATCCACAGTTACTGACAGATTTTCAACAACCTTGTATTTCAAGCTCTTGTCAACATAAATTGCAACTCCTCCTCCTTTTTTCACTTTTCTATTTATATAATTTAATTCATAGCCATCCATGGTAAAATCCACTCCTTTCTCTTCACTGGCTCTTTAAACTGATGTAAATAATCTTTAATGTTATTAAAGTTGGCATAGAGACTTCTGCTGCTGAAGTGGATCATAGAAATATTGAAATCAGATGTGACCATTGTGTTAAACTGTTCATCCGTGTAGTAACTACAGTCATTATTGATGGAGCTAAATAAATTATTATCAGGGTCTATGTTATATTCTACGTCCTGTGGGCTGTGATCTGTATATTCAAAAACTTTCAGTTCCTGTTGTTCCTGTTTGTTAATCTTTTGTTTCATTGTTGTTAAATGTCTTGTTGCAGATGAGTATATCCCTTCAGTGTCCTACAATTGTCTCTTGTTGCTGTCGACTCCAGTTCATAATATTTATTTATATTTGTCCAGTTCCATAATATTACGGATGTTAATGACCTTGGCTTCTTCAGGTGATCCATTTAATTTTATGTACAGCATATTTTACAGTTTGATGTCCAGGTGTTTTGAATCTTTTTTCTGCTTTCTCAGGTATCTTGCTTTTCTGGCTATTTCTGTGTTTTCTTTTGTAAGGTGCTCGTTTATATAGATGTTCGTTCCTTTCAGTTTCCTACCTTGTTTTAGCAGCGCAGTCTTGTGTTTTTTATTCACAAACCTCATCATCATGATGTCGCTGTTTTTCCTGGGTAGAGGGTGGCAGGCCTCAATGATGTTACAGTCCAGCTGGATTCCTTTGGACTGCATGAAGGCCGCCACTTGTTGTTCTGTGGATTCGTCTTCCAGCGCGTCGAGCCTCCCTCCGCTGTCTGCGGCCACCGCCCGAGCATACAATCGGGGTTTAATGTGGAGCCCAGTGATGATCACATCGTTCACCCAAGTGTTCTGCTCCAAATCTGACACTCTGCTTTCCAGATAGGCCAACCTCTTGTGCAAAATTAGTTCAGTTTCTGTTTTTCCCCCCTTGTCCTGTCAAGCAGCTAGGGAAGCAGAACAGAGATCTGTCACCCTTATTGTGCCAAAACAGATTTACTTTGCCAAAAGGAGCTTTATTCAGTACCTATGTATGTACTGTATATTGTACTGTATATTGTTGTACTCCTGTAATAACTTTTAATAATTTATTTAAATTATTTTACCCATGGAAGACCCGACAGGATGGGGAATGGGGGAAGGAAGTGTGTGGAGGGGGAAAGAAAAGGGAGGGGAACAGACAAAAAGACAAACAAACCAACAACTAAAACAAACAGAACACAAACTGCTTCTTCCACCGAAGATGTGTCAAAATGAGTGTGGGTTCCACACCTGTTCGAGGAGAGACAATTGTGTGTGTGCATCTGTGTGCGTACAAAAGCCCATTAGGTGGCATCACTGTAATGTTTTAAAAAAATACAACCTATTGAGTTTTGAGAGTTTCATTGACCTCTGTTTTCTGAAATTAACGTTCAAATGTTTCCATAAATCAGCACCCGAGCCACTTGCTGGTTTCATCCAAAGACAGGACAGCAGCAGAGCCACCAGGAGTTCTGTTAACAATAACTGTAAAATATTCCACCGCAGAACCACACTTGGACAAACAGCTTTCTCTATAAAGGGCAGTCACATCTGGAACACAATGCCAAATGAAATTAAAATAATAACAGACTTTAAAACATTCACTAAAAAGGTTAAAAACTGGCTGAAAAATAAACAGGGGCCTGAAATAGGCAAATGTGAGTCAGGTTGTTATATTTGTGTATTTATAATATTTATAATATTTATAATTGTGTATTTATAGTATTTATAATATTTATAATATTTATAATTGTGTATTTATAATCTTTTTGCATTGATGTATGTGGTTATTGTGTATTTTCTTTATTTCTTTTCTTTCTTTACTTGATTCTCTTTTCTAAAGCCCATCCAGGGACAAGAGTTGCAAATTAGCTAATAGCTATACACTCCATGTGCAACACATCAGATTGATTGTCATTGATTAATTGTCTATGTTTATTGCACTGTCCCTGTCAAATAAACTAATCTATCTATCTACATATGAGAGCACGTGCAAAATAAGTGTGTGCATGTGAGTGGTTTGTCAGGAAACATACGAAGAAGGGGGCCGGTCGCAGCAACTCTCCCCCCAGGAACCCTGAGCAGGCAAGGCAGCACCACTAACCCCCACAGGGCACAAATGCCTGAGGTCAGCAAGCCCCAGGAAAGCCAGGCATCCACTCCCGGAGGGACAATCAAGGGAGGCCAGGCCACCAAGTGGCCAGCGCAGTGGGCCCACACCCCCAGGTCCGCCACCCCCCACCCCACCCCCCAGTGGGGCCAATGCCAGCCCCCGGTCCCCAGGCACCAGGAGGCCAGCAACCCCACCCCACGGGCAGGAGACCAGCCTGCGCCCACCAGCGCAAGCCCCCCCAGGAACCCTCACAGCCGGTGCCCCCCTCCCAGTGCCACCGGTGCACACCCCGGGGACTCCCATGCCCAAAGAAGTCCCCCCCGCCCAGGGGAGCCCACATATCCGAGAGGCACTACCCCCTTGAATCCAGCACCTCCTGACTCGCAGACACATCCATCCCTACACCTTCACACCCTCATGCGCCCATGGGCACCCACATGCACTCCCACACCCACCAATTCTATCTCACTCCTGTACCTTTTCAATCTCACCCCTCATTCACACTTGATTCTTAAGGCAGCTGTGATGCAGATGCAGTGAGCCTGAAGGGGCACCAGCGCCTGGCAGTGGCCAGGGAGATCGCCGGCACAGGCCAGTTCAATTCAATTTCTTAATTTACTGAAGAGTGGCATTAATTCAGGGGGGTATGTATGGTGTATGTAAGCTCAGTCAAGTCAACTAGATTGATATATTTTTTACTTCTGAAATGTTTCACCATTCATCCAAATTCTAGGTGAGGACGCACAGGTAAAGGGTCCCAGTTTGTTTTTTGCTATCTTCCTTTAAAACTCAGTTTAGGCTAGCGTTTTTAGCTGTTGCTTTGTCACTGCCGCTGGAGAATAAAAACGGTACGCCTGCTCGTGCGAAAAGAGAGAAATTGCCAGTCTCATAACTTAATATTGTAGTGGCTGGTGAAGCAATTCATCAGTACAGGGAAAGGTTGAACATTTATGAATAAAAATCAACAAGTTTATAATTACAAAGAAGCAACAAAGAAATTATGTGGAAAAAGTTGCATGTTGAGTCAACAGACAAAAGAGAGAAAAAAGAAAATGAAACTGAAAAAGTCAATTTGTCGTAAAAAAGTCACAAATCTATGAAAAGTGACAAATATCTGAGAGAAAAAGACAATCAGATATGATTCAGATGGACAGAGTCCAACTGAACTTCTACAGTGTTTGAGTTGATTTTCACACTCAGACATGTTCAGCGTCTCCATGCAGATTTGTAGGACATCAGTTCCCAGAATTCTTCTCTTCATAACAGAGGCCACTGTACTAAGACTAATAATGAACAGAGCGGCCATTTTCATCTGTTGTGGATCACTGCTGACTTTAACTATCAGAAAGACAGAAAATGAACATCAGTCACTTTGATCCACTTCAATCAGTTTTTACCTGCTGACTCTAGATCAGATTCTAGTCAGACTGCTGCTGACTAGTTACATATAGAAATTAGTAGTATTAGTAAGTTGGTTGCTGGGTTGGCCGGGGAATGATCTGGGGTGGCGGACTATGGTTTTCCGGTGGTGACGCCACCCGGGGTATAAGGAGCCTGGGCAGAAGAGGCTTGTCCTCTTTCGTTATAGATGCCCTGGCCTGACGGGAGTGCCGAAAGTCCGTAAGGTCTTGTAAATGGTTATTGTTAATAAAGCTCCGTGAACAGTGACTATGCTCTGCTCATCATTGCCTCATTATGGATGCAACAACTTTATCTGCTCATCACTACCAAGAATCCATGGAAATCACTGGAAAATCCTTCTTCTTTAACTCAGGGAAATTCTTCACTAGATTTCTACCTCCAAGCAGCAAACAGCCAATCAGCATCCAGAATGCTGTCTACTGTGCAGTCAGTGAACAGAGTGATGGTGTTTCTCTCTCTGCTGAAGTCACCTCAGATCAACTTCCAGACATTGTCCACCTTCATGTGTCCAGGAAACATGTGGAAAGGGAGAAGAAGCTGCTGTTCTCATCAGTCCTGGTGTCTGAGTGACTCTGATCTGAGGACGACTCAGTCCCAGCCCCAAGTCTGAAAACATCAGAGTGACACAACCAGTCTGACCAGTCACACACGTCACTTTCATGTCTGACTAGCAACAACTCTCACTCTTCTACTCTTTAAGGACAAACTTTTCAGCAGCCAGTCAGTTTGTTCTCTTAAATTTGTTTTTTTTCTTGTACAACCACCCCACGCTGGGGTCCCAGGCTGTACATACGACAGAGGGTTCAATAAAGATTCTGTGTCGAACTACACTCGTGCCCCACCTCCACATCCTTTCCCTTTTACCCTCTACACATTTCCCATAATACCCTTGTTACAGTGGTGTGAAAACGTGTTTGCCCCCTTCCTGATTTCTCATTTTTTTGAATGTTTGTCACACTTAAATGTTTCAGATTATCAAACAAATTTAAATATTAGACAAAGATAAAACAAATAAACACAAAATGCAGTTTTTAAATGAAGATGTTTATCATTATTAAGGGTAAAAAAAATCCAAAACCTACATGGCCTTGTGTGAAAAAGTGATTGCCCCCCAATGTTAAAACATAAATTGATTGTGGTTTAATTGTAATTTCCCAGTTTGGGATCAATAAAATACATCTATCTATCTATCTATCTATCTATCTATCTATCTATCTATCTATCTATCTATCTATCTATCTATCTATCTATCTATCTATCTATCTATATCTTTTTTCCCCCTTGTCCTGTCAGGCAGCTAGGCAAGCAGAACAGGGATCTGTCACCCTTATTGTGCCAAAACAGATTTACTTTGCCTAGAGGAGTGTATACAGTACCTACAGTAACTATGTACTGTGTTTTATTGTAAACTCCTCCCGTAATAACTTTTAATACTTTATTTTAATTATTTAACCCATGGAGGACCCGACAGGATGGGGAAGAGGGAAAAGGAGTGTGTGGAGGGGGAAAGAAAAGGGAGGGGAACAGACAAAAAGGCAAACAAACCAACAACTAAAACAAACAGAAGACAAACTGCTTCTTCCACCGATGATGTCTCAACACAAGTTTGGTTTCCGCACTTGTTGAAGGAGAGACGCTTGTGTGTGTACGTCTGCATGCATATCCAGTATATGAGAGCGCACGCAAAATAAGTGTGTGCATGTGAGTGGTTTGTCAGGAAATATACGAAGCAGGGGTCCAGTCCAAGCAGCTCTCCCCCCGGGAACCCCGAGCAGGCAAGGCAATCCCACCAACCCCCACAGGGCACAAACATCCAAGGTCAGCAAGCCCTAGGGAAGGCAGGCATCCGCCCGCAGAGGGATGATCCAGGGAGACCTGCCAGCCCCCCTACTCTGCCCCCCCTAGCAGGGCTAACGCCCGCCCCCGGGCCCCAGATACCAGGAGGCAAGCGATCTCACTCCCGGGCCAGAGATCGCCCCCCCCCAAGCACCCCCACAGCCCCCGCATCCCTCAGCACCACCAGCGCACACCCCGGGGACCCCCATGCCCAAAGAAGTCCCCCCCCCCCCCGGCCAGGGGAGCCCACATTGCCGAGAGGCACTACCCCCCTCTAACTGGCCCAGTCGCCATTTGGCGACATAACCCCTAGTGGTCAAGAGTGGTAAAAAAAAAAAAAATCAGTAAAGTAGTTCAGATTTCCAAGGCTATAACTTGAAAGTTGCAAGAGATAATGGATTACTGTCAATTAGAAAGATGTAGAACATGATCCAAACTTTCAGGAAGGAATAAATTTAGACATCTAATTTGCATAATGATGCAGCAGTTATATTGAATTCCATAACTCAGTCAAAAGTGGACTTTGGAACATATTTACACAAAGAATGGTTCTGTTTTTTGACACAATTTTTTTCTACAGGGAATCAGAATCAGAATCAGAATCAGAATCAGGTTTATTGCCATTGTTCATGTAGTACACAAACTAGGAATTTGTCTCGGTACAATGTTGCAACATTAAACATGATAAGATAAGAGAAATGGGGTATGTTTTTATCTTATCTTCAAAGTATATGAACCAGAAAATCAGTACAATGTAAAGAAACAAAGAATTTTGTCACTCACCGCTGGCAAGGGGGGGCTCGTCTGCTGCCGTGGTTGCTCCGTTTTCGTCCATCGTGGTTGTTATTTTGCATTCTATCGGTCATTTACGCTCTCTACTACATCTACAAATTCTTATGATTATCCCACGTGAATTTCATTTGAATTCCAAGGCTATTTTCCGTGTACAATGCAATTTTCTGTGATGATGCATGACGATGCATGGCGGCCATATTGGTCTTGTGAGCTCAAAGCAGGAAAAAGAATAATAATAATAATGATTTCTTCTTCTTTGGTGTATTCCATGTCAGCCATGATTCCTCCAATGCATGTCTGCCACCTTCTGAACTGGCAGATCAGGACAAAATGTCAGTACAGCTGGGGATGACAGATTCAGTTGACGGGCACAGTTGCTGCGCTGTGCCACTAGGGGCGTGCAACCTGTCCATGAAATGTGGCCAGTTAAAAGGTTAATCCAGCACCTCCCAACTCGAAGACACACTCCTCCTCACACCTTCACTCTCACATGCTCCCATGCACACCCATATGCACTCCCTCACTCTCACTCACCCAGACACACCCATTCTCTCTCACTCCTGTACCCATTCAATCTCATCTCTCATTCACCCTTGTTTCTTAAGGTGGCTGCGAAGCAGATGCAGCGAGCCTGAATGTACACTAGTTCCCGGCAGCGGCCGGGGAGACTGCCGGAGCAGGCCACAGAAGCAGACCCCCACCCCCGGCGCCCACCGGAGCAACTGATTACCAGACCACCGCAGGTGCCCCGAGATGCCACCCGACATGCAAAACGCCACACAAAACCGACCCACCACCACCACCTCCATTCATCACCCCCTAACTCTCACTTACCCTCATATTCAGTCCCGCTCTCACTCCCTTGGTTGTATCTATACATTCAGTAGCACCCAGGGATCTTGACAACATGACGGGTCCTGGGGTCCCCACTGGGCCCCCATGCCCCCAGCAAAAAGAGGGCAACAGGGGTTTATCATATCATTTGAATGCTGAGTTCAATTTCTCTAGCCACACCCAGGCCTGATTACTGCCACACCTGTTCTCAATCAAGAAATCACTTAAATAGGACCTGCCTGACAAAGTGAAGTAGACCAAAAGATCCTCAAAAGCTAGACATCATGCTGCCATCCAAAGAAACTAAGGAACAAATGAGAAACAAAGTAATTGAGATCTATCCGTCTGGAAAAAGGTTATAAAGCCATTTCTAAAGCTTTGGGACTTCGGCAAACTGCAGTGACAGCCGTTATCCACAAACGACAGAAACAGAGAACAGTGGTGAACCTTCCCAGGAGTGGCTGGCCGACCAAAATTACGCCAACAGCGCAGCAACGACTCATCCAAGAGGTCACAAAAGACCCCATAACAGCATCCAAAGAACTGTAGGCCTCACTTGCCTCAGTTAAGGTCAGTGTTTATGACTCCACCATAAGAAAGTGAAAGGGTAAAAATGGACTGCATGGCAAAGTTCTAAGACAAAAACTACTGCTGAGGAGAAAGAACATAAAGGCTCATCTCAGGTCATATTGATGATCCTCAAGACTTGTGGGAAAATACTCTGTGGACTGACGAGTCAAAAGTTGAACTTTTTGGAAGGTGTGTGTCCCATTACATCCAGCGTAAAAGTAACACAACATTTCATAAAAGGAACATCATACCAACAGTAAAATATGGTGGTGGTAGTATGATGGTCTGGGGCTGTTTTGCTGCTTCAGGACCTTGAACCTGTGTGCGTGGGCTTCATCTTCAAGCTCACAGTGCGTGACTTTTTACAACCTTGCCGACTTGCTGTGGTAAATGGAACCATGAATTCTGCTGTCTACCAAAAAATCCTGAAGGAGAATGTCTGGCCATCTGTGTGTGACCTCAAGCTGAAGTGCACTTGAGTTTTGCAGCAGGACAATGATCCAAAACATGCAAGCAAGTCCACCTCTGAATGGCTTAAGAAAAACAAAATGAAGACTTTGGAGTGGCCTAGTCAAAATCCTGAACTGAATCCAATTGAGATACTGTGGCATGACCTTAAAAAAGCTGTCCATGCTGGAAAACCCTCCAATGTGGTAGAATTAAAACAATTCCTCAAAGATGAGTGGGCCAAAATTCCTCCACAGCGCTGTAATTGTCATGAACCGAGCCTGTGTTCTCCTGCAGACTCGGTTCTGATCATCCTTGGTCTTGTGTTGTATTTTGATTTCTCTCTTGTGTCTTATTTTTGTGCTTGACCGCTGCTCTGGCTGGCGATTGTTAGGCAGCTGTTTGACCCACTTTCGGCGAACATTCGCCGGTCCGACCCCCCCCACCCCTGACAGTCAGCTCTTTTTTTTTATTTATGTTTCCCGCACCTCGCCCAGGTGTTCCCAATTTGTTAGGCCAGCAGTGTTTGTACTTAAGCAGCTCTTTGCTTGTCAAACACCGCCGGACCATTATACGAGTCACATGGTCGTTTCCTATCGTGTGACCGTTACGTCCCAAAGGACTTACTATTTGTGCTCTATGGGAGAATTGGACTTCTTGGACTGCTCCTGCTCATGAGTAAATTGTCTTGCGTTTCTCTGTGCGGTATGGCTACTATGCTTATCTGGTAGTGTTTCTCTCCGCAGCTCTACTGCTACGCTTAGGCTGTTGCCCAGTTTGCTTCCCCTGAGTCAGTTGAGCTTCCTAAAATCTTCCTCGCTCTCCCGAGCTCATGTGTGCTATTTGCATTATTTTCCTGTGGCCACGGTACACAGTGGTCTGCCCGCTGTTTGCTCCTGCATCAGCCTTTTGTCTACATCTTTCCCTACCTGTAAGTCTTTATTTTTGAACTGTGTTTTGTCAATAAATGTGTGCTTGGTGAAACCCAGCATTTAAATCCATCTATCCTTCTCCTCCTCCATGTGCTGTGGAAAAGTGCATGGGGAGTTTGTGACACAAATAGACTCATTGCCAGTTATCGCAAACGCTTAATTGCAGTTGTTGCTGCTAAGGGTGGCCCAACCAGTTATTAGGTTTAGGGGGCAATCATTTTTTCACACAGGGCCATGAAGGTTTGAATTTTTTTTACCCTTAAAAATAAACACCTTCATTTAAAAACTGCATTTTGTGTTTACTTGTGTTATCTTTGTCTGATATTCAAATTTGTTTGATGATCTGAAACATTTAAGTGTGAAAAACATATAAAGAAATGAGAAATCAGGAAGGTGCAAACACTTTTTCACACCTCTGTAACTTCCCTGTTAAAGCAGGTTTGCTGATAGTGTTTTTTCTGCTGCAACTTGGCCTGTGGCTCGTTTTCTGCAGCGTTTATCTGCCATCTCTGTTCTGAGACGCCCATCTGTGGTCTCTTGAGAGTTCTCTTAACGGAAACATTTCTTATCATTTTATCTGCTACTTTAGACTCTGATTCTTCTGCACATTTGAAATCAATACACAGTCTTAACCCTATAAATGCCAGTTTGAATTTATGATTCCACTTGTTTATGAAAAAACCCACACAAAATATGAGATATTTTTTATAAAATGAATGTTTAGGGGATGGGGCGTTGCTGGTGGTTAGAGTCTTGGATATGTCAAAAACTACTAGCAATACCAATTTCATTACATTAGTATATTTTTTTATATAGGGTAAAAATTGAAACTTTTCACCTTTTGGGGACCCTCCAGCAAAAGATGTACATGCAAAAAAAAAACAGCTCTAAAATGATCATATATCAATATTGTTTTCTCCTTTTTACTGAATAAATCTCTTCAACCACTTCAGTTCTGCTCAAAACAATAAAAATATTCAATAATTTCAGAATTTTAAAATCAGTTATGAAGGACTTGAGGCCGAGACCCTCCTGAGACCTTTCCCAGCCCAGGCTGAAAACCAGCCTGGAGTCCTCCATCACTGGTTAAAATGCTGAAAATTATTACATATTTTGTAGTTTAAAGCAGTGCTGAAGTGGTTTAAAAGATGTATTTATTTAGTTTTTGTATTTTTTTTTATTTTATAGTCTTTTATTAGTCCCACAATGGGGAAATTCAGGGCATTCATCTGGATGATGAGGCAGCTGCGGCGCCAAGCCTTTCACCATTCACACACATATTCACACCTAGGGCCACTTTAGAGTCTCCAGTGAACTTAACTTGCATGTTTATGGCGTGTGGGAGGAAACTGGAGTCCCCGGGGTAAACCCACACAGACACAGGAAATAAGCGAATTCCACACAGAAGGGTCACTGATGGTCAGGCGGTGGAATCAAACCCACGACCTTCTTACTGTGCTGCCACGGGGCAAACCACTGCCCCACTGAGCTGCTGAATTAGCATTAAGCCTTAACTTTTATTCCATTTTGGCCTATTCATCAGTGTGAGAAATTATTTCAACTAGAGGATACCTGTGCATGTGTAACGGATGCCAACTAGTACTGTTCGGCGTAGAACGTTAGTAAACCTCCCTCCCGAAAGCCTCATACAGTATCGGTGGCGCTGAGCTATCGGTCGGACCTTTAGCTCAGCGCGATCGTGCTGTGTCTCCCATGCTCGAACTGTGTAGTTGACTGAGAGGTCGCGGGTTCGTGTCCCGTGTGGGGCGAACTGCGCAGGATGATCTCTGTCACAATGGTGCCGTGAACCCGGGATGGGAGTGAGGTTTAAGGGGGAGAGTGTAACGGATGCCAACTAGTACTGTTCGGCGTAGAACGTTAGTAAACCTCCCTCCCGAAAGCCTCATACAGTATTGGTAGCGCTGAGCTATCGGTCGGACCTTTAGCTCAGCGCGATCGTGCTGTGTCTCCCATGCTCGAACTGTGTGTAGTTGACTGAGAGGTCGCGGGTTCGTGTCCCGTGTGGGGCGAACTGCGCAGGATGATCTCTGTCACACATGCCCATGGAAAGCAAGTGTAATCAAGCATTTCTGCATGCCCGTAGAAAGGTACTGTTGCCATGGCAACAGCAACCATGGTGAAACCTGCCTTTGGTCTTTGATGTCACCACTCGTTCAGTGATGACTGCCGTTGATCTTTGATGATGTCATAGTGAGTCCTATGATCATGAGTGATGCCTGCCTGTGATCTTTGATGATGTCATAGTGAGTCCTATGATCATGAGTGACACCTGCCTGTGATATTTGATGATGACATAGCAAGTTCTATGATATTTTAGCGAGTCCTATGATACTGAGGGATGCCGGCCTTTGATCTCATAGTGAGTCCTATTATCTTTTAGCAAGTCCAGTGGTCTATATGGCATCATATAGACATCATGGAGAGATCATTGGAATGTTATAGGTGATCCTATGATCTTTTAGCGAGTCCTATGGTCGTGACAGACACAATGACACACAGTTACACAGACAGACAGACCGAGATATCTTGAATTATATATGAGTGATCGTCACTTCCTTGTGGTAACGTATCGTCACTTCCTGTTTTGCTGTCTGTGTGGTTTGCTCTCCTCACTGTCCTGAGCTTTTGGGTTAGCCACTAGCGATGGCTAATAGCTCTCCTTCCTCTCCTCCTCTGGTGTGCTCTCTCTGTCAGATGTTTAGCTACACCTCTGCCTCTTTTAGTGATAACGGTAAATGTAATAAATGTTGTCTTTTTGAGGCGCTCGAGGCGAGGTTGTCTGATTTGGAATCCCGGCTCCGCTGCATTGAAACACCGTCTGCACCAGTTACTCTTGACGGACGCCCCTTAGCTGCAGCGGAGATAGCTAGCATAGCTAACCCTGTTAGTGGTCCTCCGGCTCTCCTCTGCAGCGAGGAGACTGGGTGGGTGACGGTGAGAAGGAAGCCTAGTCGCAAAGCCCCGGTACACCACCAACCTATTCACGTTTCTAATCGTTTTTCCCCGCTCAGCGACACACCCGCTGAAGAAAAAACTCTGATCATTGGTGACTCTGTAGTCAGAAACGTGAACCTAGAGACTCCAGCGGCCATAGTCCAATGCATTCCTGGGGCCAGAGCAGGCGACATCGAGTCAAATTTGAAAATGCTGGCTAAAAGTAACTGTAAATACTCTACAATTGTTATTCACACTGGCATTAATGACATCCGTCTCCGGCGGTCGGAAGTCACGAAACTTAATGTAGAATCGGTGTGTGACTTTGCAAAAATGATGTCTGCCACTGTAGTATTCTCTGGGCCCCTCCCCAATCTGACCAGTGATGACATGTTTAGCCGCTCGTCATCCTAGAACCACTGGCTGTCTGTGTGGTGTCCTGCAAATGACGTGGGCTACATTGACAATTGGAGCTCTTTTTGGGGAAAACCTGGTCTTATGAGACGAGACAGCATTCATCCCACTTTGGATGGTGCTTCTCATTTATCTAACAATCTGGCATCTTTTTTATCCAAATTTCCAAAACCTTGACTACTCAGAGTTGGGACCAGGAAGCAGAGTCGCAGTCTTACACGCCTCTCTGCAGCTCCTCTTCATCCGCCACCCCTCAACTTAGCCCCTGTCTTCCCCATCAGAATCGTTGTCTGCTCCCTCCAAAGTAAATAAAAATATAATATATAAGCATCCCAAAGTGATTAAGCAAAATATTGGTAAAACTCAAATTAAACATGAAGCCTCTAAATTGAATGATTTGTCCTCTGTTCCTCCGCATAATTTAAAAATTAAATGTGGTTTATTAAATATTAGGTCTCTAACTCCCAAGTCTCTGTTAGTCCATGATCTGTTAATTGATCATCAGATTGATTTAATTTCCCTTACAGAGACTTGGTTAGGGCAAGAGGATTATGTTGGTTTAAATGAATCAACTCCCTCTGGTTATTTAAACTGTCAAAATCCCAGAAGTTCTGGTCGTGGAGGAGGAGTAGCAACAATTTACCATTCCAAATTACCAGTTAATGTAAAGCAAAAAACATGTTATAATTCCTTTGAGGGCCTGGTCCTCAGTATTGGGCACTTTAGCAATTTTAGGTTAAACCCGATTTTATTTGCCATAGTTTATCGTCCCGCATCAACCTACTCAGAATTTTTATCATAATTTGCTGATTTCTTAGCTGATTTAGTGCTGAAATCTGATAGAATAATTATTGTAGGGGACTTTAATATATATGTGGATGTAGATAGTGACTGCCTTAATGTGGCATTTAATTCAATATTAGACTCGATTGGGTTTTCTCAGAAAGTAGGAAATTCTACTCATTACCTCCACCATACATTGGACCTTGTTCTGACATATGGCATAGAAATAGAAAATCTTGTAGTGTCTCCTCATAACCCTGTACTCTCAGACCATTGTCTGTTAACCTTTGATTTTACTATTTCTGACTATTTGGCTCCTAAAGAAAAAATATTATTACAGTAGATGGCTCTCAGATGATGCTGTTTCCAAATTTATGCAGATTGTTTCCTCTATGCCATGTGTCAACACAACGGAAATAAGCTATAGACAGCTTGCTCCTTCTGTAATTGATAACATGGTGGATAGTGTTTCAGCTTCTCTGCATCAGACTCTAGACTTGGTGGCCCCCTTAAAAAAGAAAAAGTCTAATCAGAGATTTCTAACTCCTTGGTTCAACACAGAAACTCGTAGCTTAAAACAGAAGACTCGTCAATTAGAAAGAAAATGGCGCTCCACTAATTTAGATGAAATCTATTTAGCTTGGAGAAATCATCTTTTAATTTATAAAAAATCTCTTAGAAAAGCTAGAACGAGTTATTACTCTGCATTAATAGAAGAGAACAAGAATAATCCCAGGTTTCTTTTCAGCACTGTAGCCAGGTTGACAAAGAGTCAGGACTCTGTCAATCCTAGCATTCCCTTAGAGCTTACTAGTCAGGACTTTATGAACTTTTTCAATAATAAAATTTCATCCATCAGAGATAAAATCAATCAGATTCTTCCCACAGTTAACTTAAATACTGTAACTACTACAACTCCTTCTATTGATGTCTGTCTTGATGAGTTTACTCCAATCGACCTTTGTGAGTTAGACAAAATAGTTTCCTCATCCAAACCTTCAACTTGTCTTTTAGACCGTATTCCTACCAGGTTATTTAAAGAAGTCTTCCCACTTATTGGTAGCTTTATTCTTCATATAATCAATTCTTCATTAACTTTAGGCCATGTACCGCAGGCTTTTAAAATGGCTGTAATTAAACCCTTACTCAAAAAGCCAACGCTAGATTCAGGAGCTTTAGCTAACTATAGACCAATCTGTAATCTCCCTTTCATTTCAAACATCTTAGAAAGAGTTGTTGCTACGCAATTATTTGACCACCTGCAGGGAAATGGTTTACTTGAAGAGTTTCAATCTGGGTTTAGAATCCATCATAGTACTGAAACAGCCTTAGCGAAGGTCACTAACGACCTCCTCATCACATCTGATAATGGACTGGTTTCTGTACTTGTCCTTTTAGACCTTAGTGCAGCTTTTGATACTATCGATCATAATATTCTACTTGATAGATTAGAACACTATGTTGGACTTAATGGAACTTCGTTGCAGTGGTTTAGATCTTATTTATCTGATAGGTTCCAGTTTGTTCATGTAAATAATGAGTTTTCTTTCAAATCAAAGCTTAGTCATGGAGTTCCACAGGGATCTGTGCTAGGCCCTACTCTTTTTAGTTTATATATGCTTCCGTTAGGCAACATTATTAGAATGCACTGCATACATTTTCATTGTTATGCAGATGACACACAATTATACCTGTCAATGAAGCCAGATGATAGTAATCAATTAGCCAAGTTAGAAGCCTGTCTTAAGGAAATCAAAGCTTGGATGACTTGTAATTTCCTGCTATTAAATTCAGATAAGACTGAAGTCATTCTTGTTGGTCCAAAAAACCTTAGAAATACCTTTCCAAATCAAACTTTCAGTTTGGATGCGGTTACTCTTTCTCTTAATAGCTCTGTGAGGAACCTTGGAATTATTTTTGATCAAGATCTGTCCTTCAATTCACATATTAAATTTGTTTCTAAGACTGCCTTCTATCATTTGCGTAATATTGCCAAGATTAGGAGCATCTTGTCTCAGAGTGATGCTGAGAAACTGATCCACGCTTTTGTTAGCTCGAGATTAGATTATTGTAATTCTTTATTATCAGGCTGTCCTAAAACATCTTTAAAAAGTCTTCAGCTGATCGAAAATGCTGCAGCAAGAGTTTTAACAGGTAGTAGAAAGAGAGATCATATCTCTCCGGTTCTGGCCTCCCTTCATTGGCTTCCCATAGAGTTTAGAATTAAGTTTAAAATCCTTCTTCTTACTTACAAAGCTCTAAACAATCAGGCTCCTTTTTATCTAAAAGATCTGATACTACTGTGGTATATATTACTCATATATTCCATACCTACATTTGTTAGAGCATGTGGAAATGTTTGGGACAACATATACAAAGGAATTTCACACCTCTGAAAGGACAAAGGAATCTCACCACCGTGTGAAGACCAATGACATCACAGGACGCCATGGCAACAGACTTGACATCTTCACCCCCTAAGGCGAGGAGAGGTTTTCCCATCACCTCCCAAGACGAAAGGAGGAGTTAACAGGACTAATGGGGGATTAAGATAACGGGGGATTTCAGCTTGTGTTTTGCATGTCTTTGATGTGTGCCTGTATTTAACCAGCGAGCTGGGCAGAATTCTTTCTCTTTGCCTTCTGCCAAGCTCTGCACCAGATGACAAGATAGAAGAGTTGTTCATTAAAGACACTGCTTTTTTGATACAAAACCGCCTCGTCATTTCCAGCTCTTCTACACTGGTGACCTTGACGCGAGTATGGACCGGAGGCGTTCTTCAAGCGACTCATCCGTGGCGACTCTTACATACGCCAACAACGACGCAGACGAGGGAGCAGACGGACAGCTGTTCCCCCCGGCAGAAGAAATTGAGAGGGCTCAACCGAGCTCCAGCACCGCCGTGAGAGCCGAGGCAAGGCACTCTCACCCGGCGGGCACAACAGTGATGGTGTGCACTAACGCCGTCACTGTCCAGCTGCCAGATTTCTGGCGAGAAGACCCGGCCTCTTGGTTTCATCAAGCTGAAGCCCAGTTCATACTGGCGGGCATCACGGCAGACGATACTAAATTCTACCATATCGTCTCCAAACTCGACTCCGCCACTTCGAGGTGTGTGCGGAGCTTGCTCCAGCGACCACCGGCCCGGGACAAGTATGAGACACTCAAGACGACCATCGTGGCGAATTACGTCCCATCAGTGGAGGAAAGAGCTGAAAAAATCCTGGCGATCTACGGCCACAGAGGGGGTAATCCAAAGACCCTCATGGAGGATTTGCTGCAGCTCAAGGAGGAGGACAATGATAATTTCCTTTTCCAATTTATTTTCCTCAGCACGCTTCCACCACACATGAGAGGGACACTCGCCAGTATGAAGTGCAACAACCATCAGGACTTCCACACACTGGCCAACGAGGCTTATCGGCTCGTCAACGCCTGCAGAGAACTGACACCCACAGCGGCATCCGCGGACCTCCAAACTGACGCCCCGAGCCATGGAGAGCCACAACCCACGGAGCAAACCCAGCCCACGGTGACAGCGGCTCGACCCAAGCGTAACAAACAGATCGACGTCTGTTATTATCACCACCACTTCGCCGAGAAAGCCCACAAATGCGTTCCCCCCTGCAAGTTCACGATGTCGGGAAAACGCCAAAGCCAAGGGCCGTTAACAGCAGCGGTTCTCGGCGAGAAAAATAAACTATTGTACGTGACGGATGGTCACACAGGCAAGCAGTTCCTCATCGACACGGGAGCCCAGCTGAGTTTCGTCATGCCCTCCCACGCAGATTGAGCCATGGGCACCCGGGGCAATGGAGCAGTGGCAGCCAACGGCTCGGACATCGACACGTTCGGGGAAAAGAGCCTGCACCTCCTCATTCACGGCCGCAACTACAGATGGACATTTGTTGTAGCGGCGGTGAGTTTTAACTTGTTAGGCGCAGATTTTCTGTGTGCACACGGGTTATTAGTGGATCTAGCAAATAGGCGCCTGGTTGATGCACTATCTTTTGCTTCTATTCCATGCTCAGCTCGAGTCTCTCCACCACCTGTGCAGGCCAACGTCACTACGGCAGGAGGTAAGTTTGAGCAACTCCTCACCCAATTTCCAGCACTCACAACCCCCAAATTCTCAGCCACTGTAGCCAAACACGGGGTTAAACACTTCATTCCAACAACGGGACCTCCCGTTTTTGCCAAAGCTCGCCGCTTAGACGCGGCCAAGCTCAACATAGCAAGGGACGAATTTGCAGCTCTTGAAAAATTAGGCATTGTCCGACGCTCAAAGAGCCCTTGGGCTTCACCACTTCACATGGTTCCGAAATCCGACGGTTCTTGGAGAGCGTGCGGAGATTACCGCAGATTAAACAACGCCACAGCGCATGACCGCTACCCCATCCCTCATATACAGGATTTTTCACTGCATTTAGCGGGCGCGCGCATTTTTTCAAAGATAGACTTAGTCCGCGGTTATCACCAAGTCCCAGTCCGAGCTGAAGACATTCCTAAAACAGCGGTTATAACCCCTTTCGGCCTTTTTGAATTCCTACGAATGCCGTTTGGTCTCAAAGGCGCTGCTCAAACTTTTCAACGCATGATGGACGCGGTCTTACGCGACCTCCCCTTTGTTTTCGTCTACCTCGACGACATGCTGGTAGCCAGCTCATCAGAGGAGGAGCACGAGCAACACCTTACTACCGTTTTTCAGAGGCTAGAAGAGCACGGTCTAATAATTAATCCAGCCAAATGCAAATTCGGAGTATCGCAAATTGATTTTTTGGGACATAGAGTCTCCCCGAAAGGGGCAGTCCCGCTTCCAGACAAAATTCATGCGATAAAAGGTTTTCCACGGCCCCAAACGGTCAAATCGCTACAGGAATTTTTGGGGATGGTTAATTTTTACAACCGTTTCCTCCCTCATGCAGCTCAGCTCATGCAGCCCCTGTATGATGCGCTCAAAAAAAAGAAAGCTTCCCAAGCGGTCGAATGGACCCCGGAGCGCGAACACGCTTTCGCGGAAGTAAAAAATGCCCTAGCTAACGCCACAATGTTAGTCCACCCAGATCCCTCGGCCCGCATTGCTCTAACCACAGATGCTTCAGACCTGGCCATAGGGGCAGTTGTAGAACAACTTGTCAGCGGGGTCTGGCAACCTTTAGCATTCTTTAGCAAATCGCTAAACCCGACGGAACGCAAATACAGCACTTTTGACAGGGAGCTGCTGGCGCTTCATTTGTCCATCCGGCATTTCCAGTTTTGGTTAGAAGGGCGGAGTTTCACGGCTTTTGTGGACCATAAACCGCTCACTTTTGCGATGGCTAAAATTTCAGAACCTTGGTCGGGCAGACAACAAAGACAGCTAGCTGCGATTTCAGAGTTCACCACAGACATTCGACATGTAGCGGGCAAACTTAATGTAGTAGCGGACTGTCTCTCTCGCGCTGTGGCACCACCAGAGCACGAGGAGACAGATTACACTGCTTCAGCAGCGGAGCTTTTCTCTAACGCAAACACATATGCAGCACCTATCCTCGAAGGGATAGATTATGCAGCCATGGCGGAAGAACAAAGCAGTGATGCGGACGTGCGCGCGCTCCTGTCTGGACCAACAGGGTTAAGGCTGGAGAAAAAAGGGTTGCGCGATGGCGTGCCCCCCCCTAATATGCGATGTTTCAACCGGCCGACCTCGCCCGTTAGTACCAGCTGTTTGGCGCCGCCGTATTTTCGACGCAATTCACTCCCTCGCGCACCCAGGTGTGCGTGCTTCAGTCAAAATGGTTGCCGGAAAGTTTGTGTGGCCAGGCCTGCGTAAAAACGTAAAAGAATGGGCAAAAACTTGCATTCCTTGTCAACGCGCCAAAGTACACAGACACACAAAAGCCCCTCTGGAGCCTTTTCCCATCCCTGCTAGAAGGTTCGACCACATTCATGTCAACCTCGTGGGGCCACTGCCTTCCTCCCAAGGTTTCACACACCTGCTAACAATGATAGACCGCACCACGCGCTGGCCAGAGGCAGTCCCTCTAGCAGCAACTACAGCGGAGGAAGTCGCTCGCGTTTTTCTAACGAATTGGGTGGCACGTTTCGGCGTCCCAACAGACATCACGTCAGATAGGGGGCCTCAATTTGTCTCAGAACTCTGGTCAGCCATGTCCAACAGTTTAGGGGCAACCATTCATCGCACCACCGCTTATCACCCTCAGGCTAATGGGTTATGTGAGCGTTTTCACAGGTCCTTAAAGGCCGCCCTCAGAGCCTCATTAACGGACACAAATTGGGTAAACAAACTCCCCTGGGTTTTATTGGGGTTGCGTGCAGCACCTAAAGAGGATTTAGACGCTTCCCCTGCAGAATTAGTCTTTGCCCAACCTATCAGACTCCCAGGTGAATTTTTACAGGAGAACCCGGAACCAGGGCACCTCCCAGTCCCAAGGTTTTTAGGCAGTAACGGACCGGACTTTCTCTACGGTCCAGCTCATCATTCCTTTCCGCGAGTTTTTGTTCCTCAATCTTTAAAAAACACTGAGTTTGTTTTTGTTAAGCATGAAGCCATAAAACCAACGTTACGCCCAGTATACGATGGCCCATACGGAGTGCTGGAAAATGGTGACAAACACTTTGTGCTTGATTATGGGGATAGAAATGAAACGGTCAGCATTGACAGACTCAAACCTGCTTTCTTGTTGAGAGACGAACCTGCACAGTTGGCGAGAGCACCTCGGCGAGGCAGACCCCCAAGGAAAAAGCCTCAGCCCCCAGGCAGGGAACAGATAATCTCTCTCCTTCCCACACTGCAGATTCTTCACAACAAGGTCCCAGCAGGACGTCTAAACCAACCTACAGCAGCTTTGGGAGAAGATTGAAACCCAGACAGCACAGGGACTGATTCCAACACTCCGCAGTTTTTCGCTAATTGTGCTGCAACAGTTTAGGACTGACTTATGATTATACTATGCTGTTATGTTTTCACTGAACTCTCTTAGGAGCATGGCTGCTTGAAAGTTTCTTCTGTGGCAACAGCTGTAACACCCTAGACTGTGAATCTTTCTATGTCCTTTCCTAGTTGTTTGGGGGGCCTGTGGTATATATTACTCATATATTCCATACCTACATTTGTTAGAGCATGTGGAAATGTTTGGGACAACATATACAAAGGAATTTCACACCTCTGAAAGGACAAAGGAATCTCACCGCCGTGTGAAGACCAATGACATCACAGGACGCCATGGCAACAGACTTGACACCTTCACCCCCTAAGGCGAGGAGAGGTTTTCCCATCACCTCCCAAGATGAAGGGAGGAGTTAACAGGACTAATGGGGGATTAAGATAACGGGGGATTTCAGCTTGTGTTTTGCATGTCTTTGATGTGTGCCTGTATTTAACCAGCGAGCTGGGCAGAATTCTTTCTCTTTGCCTTCTGCCAAGCTCTGCACCAGATGACAAGATAGAAGAGTTGTTCATTAAAGACTTTGCTTTTTTGATACAAAACCGCCTCGTCATTTCCAGCTCTTCTACACTACCGTATTATCCTAACAGAGCACTACGTTCCCAAATTGCAGGATTACTTGTAATACCTAGAATCTCCAAAAGTACAATGGGAGGCAGAGCCTTCAGTTATCAAGCTCCTCTCCTGTGGAACCAGCTGCCAATCTGGATTCGGGAGTCAGACTCGATCTCTGTTTTTAAGAATAGGGCTAAAACCTACCTTTTTGATATAGCCTACAATTAGGGAGGGATCATGTGTTTCTGAACCCTCCCTTAGTTATGCTGCTAATAGGTTTAGTCAGCCGGGGGACCTCCAGTAATGCACTGGGCCTCACTCCTTTCCTCACTCTCAATGAAATATTTTTTTTGCTGGTCATTAACATTTGTTTGTTCTCTCCCATAGATTGAGTCCCCATCGTGCTGTTTGCTCTCTACATGTCTGTTCTTTTCATCTTCTCTATCCCCTCACCCCCCAGCCAGTCACAGCAGATGACTGCCCCTCCCTGAGCCTGGTTCTGCTAGAGGTTTCTTCCTGTTAAAAGGGAGTTTTTCCTCTCCACCTTCGCCAAGCGCTTGCTCACAGGGGATCGCCTGATTGCTGGGGTCTTTCTGCAACTGTGGGGGTTCCCCCTACAGTTGATAGTGCTATGAGATGACTGTTGTTGTGAAATGGCGCTATATAAATAAAGTTGAATTGAATTGAATTGAACTGAATTGATGATATATGGCTAGTCCAAACTAGTTAAGTAGGCTATGTATAGCAAGGCCTAGATCTACATCAGGGATGGGAACTCAGAACTCAGAAAAGATTTATTGCGAAGTACATTAACAGATACTGATAACAGATCACTGATAACAGATCACTGATTACATACGAGGGATTTGACTTGACACAGAAAATGAACCTGCATTTCCGGTGACACGGCTGCATCTGAAACGCGCCTGCCAACAGAAAGGTACAGGTAGCATAGGAAATAATACAATAGGAAGGAGCAAAAAAAATCATTGATTTCAGAAAAGTGGTCATATATGATCAATATTATGATTACAAAGAAAAAAAAAAGCCCTCAATGCACAATCAGCAGACCAAAAAAGTTCACAGGACACAAAGAGAGCAGTGAGTGAGTCATCTTATCATCAGTTTGTGGATCAGTATAAGTGTAATGTTGAAAGTAAGTGTTGTATCAGTTAAGAACAACAAGGACTCTTTGGCAGGAGATGTTTTGTCTGGCTACTGGCAATTGTCCTTGGCAATTGTCCATGCAGCTGCCTGTCCGAAGGCCATGAGCTCAGTGTTTTGAAAAACAAAGACTGCAGATGATCAGGAGGATTTTTGTGAGGGAGAGATTAAGTTGAATAGTACTGATCACAGAGTGGGAACTTTATATTCTCTTACAGATTCAGTACTTAATCCTTCATTGCTGGGCGTTGAGTCCATCGTGGATAGACCTAAGCGTAATCATGATGTAATCCACCTTCCGAGACAGGCAACCTCTGGCAACCTCCCCCCTCATCCACTGCAGCCTGCCAATCCATTTCCCAAAGCAATTATTTATTTATATCACATTTGCCATATTTAAGAATTGCATTCTAAAATGCAATTATAGAGGCCACCACCAGAGGGTGCTCTAATTGAAACCTAGGTGCAGCTCTTTGAAAGTGTTCAAAGAGAGAGCAAGACTGAAGGAGCCACAGAGGGAACAGTGCACCAGTGGAGAACATGTTTTTGTTGCCTCTTAAGACTGCATTAAGAGAGTGAAGTGATGATATACAGTCGAGTAAAGTACAAAGAGACGAAGAAGAGTAATGTCTGAAGCTAGAGTTGAGGTTTGATTGGACACAGCAATGATGATAGAAGGACCACAGCTCCTGACCAGATAGAGTGATGCTATAGAATGAAGAATGGGGTAGTAATGCACCTGTAAGCTGGTTTCCAACCACCAATAAAATCTAAAAGAAGAAGAAGAAGGACACGGATATATAGAAGAAGACTACAGAGTACACATCTTTGAGATAGAGTTTTATAGATATCATGTAGACATGGAAATCTCACTAAAGAAGAAGAAGAAGAAGAAGAAGAAGAAGAAGAAGAAGAAGAAGAAGAAGAAGAAGAAGAAGAAGAAGAAGAAGAAGACCACATTAATAGGCTGTAAACAGCAGTAAATGTACAAAGTAGGCTGCTTTGAAACAAGAATAAATACCACTGAGGAGCAGTAGCATTTATTCTTGTTTGGCAGGTGAAGCCTCATGGAGCTCAGAGGCTTTCCTTCTAACTGTGCAGAAAAAAGATTCAGATGCTTTGAGGTTTCTTTCTAAAGAGCATGACTGAATGACAGTTTCAATCCCATGTCAGCAGTCAAAGTTCAGAGACTGCGGACATTGTAATCTGCTGACTTTTTTTTGTTCATTTGTACCAGTGGCTCTTAAACTTTTTTTGACTCCCTATTTTACTTCCCTATTCCAGACAATTAAGAAGCCCACCTACTCACAGCTATTTCTCTGCCCCTCCACACCCACAGTGAATACAAGACAAAGCTGAGCCTCGTCATATTGCGGCGGCATGAAATAAAGCGGTGTTGTTGGAGGTTTTAAGTAGAGTTTTATTATCATACCACCGTCACGAGCTCCGCTCCCGGCGCCGTGCATGAGCGCCGAGAGCGAGCTCACGGCTCTCAGAGAAGGGACACAAAGTCTGTGTCCTGCAGCAGGGTTGAAGTCAGGTTGAGAGTGAGAGAGAGTGGGTTTGCGTTACAGAGTTGCAGCATATATACTCGACCATAACAATACATCAAAAGGACATACCCCAGCAGTTAGTATGATCAAAGAGATAACAGAACAGGCATAAGACATTTGCATTTGAGAGACATATTGATCTCAGTCCCTAGGTCACAGTGAGGACAGGACGCATGAGTACAATGCATGAAAGGCAACGATTAACATCACAGAGGTGAGCCAGACGAAACACATCTGCCTGTAGACATTAATACACATTACACTGTTCTGTTATTTGCTCTAGCCGAGCGCTGTGTTTAACCAGTCGTTTTGTGGAGATTTACCTCACAGCACATCTACATATGTAAGATGCTCAGAAGAAGCACAGTAAGGACAAAATGCATGAACACTTTAACTTCAAGGCTGTAAACGCAGCATGCAGCGGGAAAACCCAGGAGTGCGAGCTGACTGTCTCTGTGTTCTGTCTGTGTGTTGTGGGGGGTTGAATTAACCCACTACAATATTTCCATTTCTTCTTGGCTATTTTAATTGTCGTCTGGAATTCTTTTTTTGGTCATCATTTTGATGGAGAGAGTTTTAAAAATTAGGTCATGATATAATTGATCCATCCATCCATCTTCTCTTGCTTAATCCTTTTCAGGTCGGGGGGGGTGGTGAGACAGGGTAACCGCTGGTCACATCGCCAGTCCATTGCAGGGCAGACACAACTTTATCTGTAATTTTAATTCTAATATGGTAAAACACTGAGTAGCTTTGATTTCTTTTGCATTTTCAGCTTTAATTGTGAAACTTTTGACTTTGCAGTAAAAAAAAATATCCCCCCCCCCCCACACACACACAGAAGGTTTCCATGTAAATCTGACCCTCAGGAAGTGAGGGAAAAAATGTTGTGGCCCTCACTACCACCATAGTTTCCCATCCCTCATCTACATCATCACAGAAAATACGGGAGGCCTTTTTCTCTCATTGTTACCTCAGTTTAAACAGGACCTTTGTGAAAAGGTTGTGATCCCATATTTGGCTAATTAGATTAGGCCTCAGCACTAAATAGAAGCACTGCATGATATTTTAATTTCCTCATATAGGACGATCATCAGGACTATTATGATGACCACATGCCTAAACACACTGACTGCATGGATTACTCACAGAACTGCTCTCCTTGGCTTGACTTTTCTGATTATCCAGTCGTCCCACGGCTGCTAAACATAATGTCACCTCCATTTCTATAGTTCACCGTTTTCCCAAGATTATCAGCTGTGTATCCATACAAAGAAGTTCAACATCTGTTAATTCTTTGGGAAGCTATTGAGGTAAAAGTGGCTCCAATTACTACTAAACCCATTCATTCTGCTCCCACAGGTCTTAATGAAATGTTTCTGACATATTTTGATTAAATTTTCTTTAATTATCTAATTATTGCAGGCATCATTGTGAATCATCTTTTGCAGCAACCCTCAGAATGGCTCCTTTCAGTGCATGTCTCTTTAAATGTCCAAGAAACCCAGTGACCTCTGCCCTCCCTCTTAACTCGCTACTGCTAATGTTAGCTGGGTAGGTTCTAGCTCGGGTAGCAAGCCTGAACAAGTATTATAAATTGGTCTTAAAGGTAGAATATGTAATATTTTCCACTTTCAAATATTCCACAAATACCTAAAAATATATAAAGAGTGTAAAATTAAGTGTAAAATTATTGTGACTGAAATCTAAAGAAAATAACAATATAAGCCAGCCTGGTTAAGCATAACACCTAGAAGCACTGTTCGCCTGAGTGCACAGCGTCTCCATGACATCTTTGCAGGCAGTTTCAGCAGGAAATGGATCAAGAAGGCTGGCCAATAATAGAGAAGCAGGTAGGCATCAATGCTGGGTTTACCTTTTCATCATGTACAAGAACAAACCCAGAAGAGTTCCAGAGGTTCTTCTATTTTCAATCACTTCTTTGTTTGGAAAGCTAGTCAGTCTTATTTTGAAGGTTGATAAGCCTGAATGAGAGCTCTTAATTTTAAAGTCTGCTTGTGAAACTAGAATGATTTACATACCAGCAGAGGGCAGTCTGCAGCTCAAACATGCTGAAGTAGTTGCTAATAGTTATCTTCATCTGGCTCCCCTGTTTTGTGTCCTTAGAGACAGACCTGCTCTCTGTCAGCCGGGCCATTTCTTTCTGCTCCAGGCATTCGTCTGGAACATGAGTGAGATGTTCTCCATGAGCAGCAGGTCGGGGTGTCAGGATGGTGGACACATTAGACAGTCTCATCACTGCGTCACAAGTCAGTGTCATAAGTGAATGTGTTAAGTATCTCACATGGACAAATGTGTTGATATATTTGATGTGTCACCCACCCCTCCATGCTAGCAACCAAAATGATAAGGCCTTACAGCAGAGGGAATGTCTCTCACATCATCAGCAACTCTTCTGTTAACTTGTGGTTTGAAATGATCCTGCTAGGCTCTAGGAAGAATCTTGCTTCTCATTTCTACAGGACTAAAGTCACCTACCTGAAGCTAATTTATCTGTTAGCAGCTAGCCCTGCTCTAGCTTAGCATCCCTTAGCTTCCTGCTGCTGTAGCTCTGGGACAGGACCCACCATGTTAGCACCCATATTCTGGAACAGAAGAGATGTCATCATATGAGCTCTATACACAAAATGCACAAACATGTTCCATATCAACCATTACACGTTCTCAAAACAATTTACAGCACTGATAAACATGTTTTCACTGGGACTCAGTTTCCTCCCACAGTCCAAAGACATGCTCATTAGGTTATTGGCATTAACTGGGGTTCTAAATGGTTCTTAGGTGTGAATGTGAGAGTGAATGGTTGTTTGTCTCTCTCTGTTGGTCCTGTGATGGACTGGTGATCCCAAAGAAGCTGGGATAGGCTCCGCCCCCACGACCTGAAAAGGATTAAGTGGTTAAGAAAATGGACAGATAGATATTCAACAAAAACTGTTCTTGATATCAGCATGCGAACTTGTGACACAGAGTGTGACTAAGAAGTTTTTTCCTGCAGCTTGTGATCCCACAGTGAGATAAGGTTATGCTACCATGACGCTCTTCCGTGCAAGTTAGGATGTTAACAAGAGATATAGTACAGGATGCTCATGACAAACAACTTGCATGCACACACTTAATTTGCGCATGCTCTCATATACACACACATGGACAAAAGTCTCCCCTTTAACAGGTGTGGATACCAGACTCGTACTGAGACCTCTTCAGTGGAAGAAGCCGTCTGTCTTCTGTTTGTTTCAGTTGTTGGTTTGTTTGTCTTTTTTGTCTGTTCCTCTCCCTTTTCTTTCCCCCTCCCCGCACTTCCTTTCCCCATTCCCCATCCTGTTGGGCTCTTCATGGGGAAAATAATTTAAATTAAGTATTAAAAGTTATTACAGGAGAAGTTTACAACACTATACAGTACATAGAGAGGTACTGTATAAAGCTCCTTTTGGCAAAGTAAATCTGTTTTGGCACAATATGGGAAACAGATTTCTGTTCTGATCACCTAGCTGCCTCACAAGACAAGGGGAATAAAAGAAAATGGACAGATGGAAATTCAATAAAACTGTTCTTGATATTAGCATGTGAACATGTGACACAGAGTGACAGTAAATATGAAGCTTTTTCGTGCAGCTTGTGATCCCACAGTGAGATAAGGTGATGTTACCATGACGCTCTTCCGTGCAAGGTAGGATGTTAACATGAGATATGGTGCAGGGTGCTCTTCCTGTTGACAGTTATAGAGGCTGAGGACGTCACCTGTGGTGATCAGAGCAGAGAGGAAACAGACTGACTCAGAGAGACGTCTACCTGGACATGGACCACCTGATGATGCTGCTGCTGCTCCTGTTGGCTACAGGTACGTCTCTGCAGATGTTACTGACACACCTGATCAGGACTGGTTCTAGGGTTGCATGTATGGAGCAGTCAGACATGTGAGGGGGCATCATGGGTTGGCTTCATGCTCTTGCAGCACTGATGATTGGGTGCTACACACATTTGTGAAGGGAGTTTTTTTTAGCTTCCATATCCTTCTACCTTTCTCTTTCCTTTCATATACAGTGTGAGCACTTCTGATATTTTTAGTAGAGCAAATCAATTGTTAGGCTACAATGTTACTAAAAAAGAAAAAAGTTGCAAATTTACAGCTAAAAAGTTTCAGACTTGCATAAAAATGGTCACAGAATTGTCACAAAAAGTTAAAATTTATTAAAAAAAAATTAGTACATTTATAAAAAAAGTTTAATATGATGAGAAAAAAGATGAAATTGTGAGAAAAGAATGACAAGTTGATCTGAGTCCGAATGTTTGTGAATAAAAAGTGAGACAAAATAGTGAAGATTCTTCTTCAAGCGTATGAATGGTCTTGAAAACATGGAGGAATGACTGTCAGGTGGAGGGAAGACACTGAAGTTTATCTGGAAAGTTTGTCTGGTGGGAGACGCTTCGGACTTTCTGACATGAAATTATTTAGACGAAAGAAAAGTCTCTCTCTCTCTCTCTCTCTCTCTCTCTCTCTCTCTCTCTCTCTCTGGCGACCTTGGAAATGCCACCTCCATCTATCCGCCAGGGGGTGCGGATCGTTCCCCCGGACGACACTGTTACTGTGAGGGGGGTCCTTTTGGCTGTGCGTGCCCAGGTGGGCCCTGCTACGATCCGCTATGCGTCCAGGATGAATAGGGCTGTAGTTGTGTTTCTGGCTACTGAGGAGGATGTCCATGCTCTGGTTGCGAGCGGTATTGTAATCGGGGACGTGTATGTGCAGGTGTCCCCCCTTATCAGTTCCATCAACGCTTGTCACCGTCTCGGGTGTTCCACCTTTCATTACTGACGAGCAGTTGGCGGCGGAGCTCCGCAGATTCGGGAAGTTTGCGGGCCCGTTTAAACACGTCAGTTTGGGAATCAGGGAAGCCGACTTAGACCATGTGAGATCACTCAGGCGACAGGTGTTCATGTTTCTAGACTCACCCACTCAGACTCTGGAAGTGTCCTTCCGGGTCAAACACGGGGACGGCTACTATATGGTGTATGCGAGCGCGGGACAAATGAAGTGTTTTGAATGTGGCGATGTGGGCCATAAACGTTTCGCATGCCCGCACAGGCACCCGGCGGGGGGCTCTAGTGGGGCCCGCGGACGGCGTGGCGGGGGCTTCCGCCGTGGCGGAGCCTGGTGAGGCCGCACAGCCTGCCGGCGAGGCCTCCGCGGCGCCTGCCACGACTGTGGACGGCATTGCGGGGCCTTCCGCGGCTCGTGCTCCGGGGCCTGCCGCTGTGCCTGTGGACAGTCGGCCTGTGGCGCCCGCGCCGCGGCCTGCAGCTGGGGGCGTGACTGGCGATGGCGCACAAGCGGTCCATGACGTGGACTCAGCATTGCGCTGTGTGACATCAGCGGCTGTGCTTCCGCAGCCTGTTGCAACTTCACAGCAGCAGGCGGAAAAATGCCGGTCGACTGGTATAGGCGCCGCCCCAGACCACGTGACTGATGAAGGATCAGCTGCAACAGCTGACGTGCCAGCTGCATCTGACAGTCAGCAGAGTTGTGCTGCCCAGGGAATGGAGTGTGGAACTGACGCAGAGTCTGCTAAAAATTAGTCTATTGGGGCTAATGGCGATGCCAATGCGCATTTGTATTCACTAGACGAAATAAATGCTTTCCTGGATGGGACCTATAATAATAGGGCCGTAAACGTCGCAGATTACTTCAGTGACACTGACAAATTTATTCGGTCTGTTAATGTACTGAGGAAGCAGGTTGGTGTTGACCTCCCTGGATGAAAGAGAAACGCTACCGCCTGAAGAAGCACCTCGCAGCCCTGCGTAAATCAGCAGGGGGACAAAAGGCCAAGCGCGCAAAGATGGAATGATTTCCATGGCAAAGCACGGTGCTCCTCACAAATATCGCCATAATGCAGAAAATACAATTAGGGACCTTAAACATAAATGGTGGCAGGGGTAATCATAAAAGGGGATTCGTTAGTGACCTGTTCAAACGGAAGGGTTTCAACATTTTGTTTTTGCAGGAAACTCATACCACTTCGGCGGATGAAGTCGACTGGGGCTTGTGGTGGAAAGGCCCATTTTCACTCAGTCACGGCACAAATCTAAGCGCGTGAGTGGCCATTTTGTTTGGGGAATCAGCAAATGCACAAATTTTATCGGTGGTGGAGATAGTGAGGGGCAGGCTGCTTCTAGTTAGGGCGCAAGTGGGGGATTCTGTGTTTTGCCTGGTTAATGTTTACGCGCCAAACCACGGCGCGGAAAGGGTTGCCTTTTTCAATACAATGACTACTGAATTGCAGCGCTATCACCAAGAACAACTTGTTGTGGCTGGTGATTTCAACTGTACCTTGGACTTCACTGTAGATCACACTAATGCAGAACCTCATCTGCAGTCTTCTAGATGCTTGGAAAATTTCACTGTGCAGTTAGACTTAGTAGACACGTGGAGGTTGAAAAATGCCAATGCGAGACGGTATACCTGGGTCAGGGTCACTGACGGTGTTGTCAGTGCTGCTAGATTAGACAGGATATATGTTTCTAGAACCTGTAGCCCCGGCCTCCTTCACAGTAACATAAGTCCCGTCGGTTTCACGGATCATCACCTGGCTACTGCGGTGTTACTGAACTCACCAGGGAAACGGGCAAAGTCATATTGGCACTTCAATAACAAGCTCCTGCAGGACAATGCCTTTTGTCAGTATTTTGTGTGCTTCTGGGAACACTGGAGGACCACGAAAGCTCGTTTTGGTTCCCTCGAACAGTGGTGGGACGTTGGCAAAGTGCAAATTCGCCTTTTTTGTCAACGGTACGCTGTGTACTCAACTGCCATCATCATCGCCAAGGTCAGTGAACTAGAGGACGCTGTAAAGAGGCTGGAGACCAGCTTGGTTACGGGTCGGGATTTCTACCGCTGGTCCTTTGCTGCAGGAGAAGAGATCGGCCCCTGCGCACATTCTTGCAGGGCAGAGTGGAGGGGGCGCTAGTGAGGTCGCGCTTCACTCGCCTGCAGGACATGGATGCACCAACGTTTCTTCTTCAATTTGGAAAAGTCTACTGCGACAAAGAAGCTGATGGCTTGCTTGACACTCCCAGATGGTCGCCTGACTACGGGACCCGTCCGAGATGCGCCACCATGCAGTGGATTACTACGGGGCCCTGTTTGCTGCGGGAACGTGTTGCAAAGAATCTCAAAATCAGCTCTTCGAGGCCCTTCCGGTGCTCAGCCAGGGACGACAGGGCCGCTCTGGACTGTGCCCTCCTGACATTGGTGAGTTGACTGTGGCTGTGAATCAGCTGGCGCTGGGACGCGTGCCTGGACTGGATGGCCTTTCTTCAGAATTTTTTAAGCATTTATGGAATGTTGTTGGACCAGACTTCTATAACGTTCTGACGGCCTGTTTACAGGGAAGGAACGTTACCTGTCTCATGCCGCCGTGCAGTGCTGTCTCTGTTGCCAAAGCAGGGGGACTTGGCCCTGCTGAAAAACTGGAGGCCTGTGGCTCTTCTTTGCACGGACTACAAGGTGCTTTCCAGGGCCCTGGCAAACAGACTGAACACTGTCTTGGGTTTGATTGTGGATAGGGATCAAACATATTGTATTCCTGACCGGAACATTATGGACAATGTTTTCCTCATGCGTGACGTTCTCCAGCTCAGTAAATGTCATGACTTACAGTTTGGAATTGTGTCTTTGGACCAGGAAAAGGCCTTTGATAGGGTTGACCATTCTATTTGTTTTCTACCACTGAGGGGGTTTGGTTTTGGAAATATGTTTTTGAGGTGGGTCAATCTGCTATACACTGGAGCTGAGTGTTTGGTGAAGGTGGGGGCGGGACTGAGTCGGCCAATCCCTGTACACCGGGGAATACGCCAGGGGTGTCCACTCTCGGGTCAGCTGTACAGCTTGGCTATTGAGCCTTGCTGTGCAGGTTGCGCGCTCGGCTGGGTGGGTCTGGTTCTGCCGGGGCCATCAAGCTGTGGCCGCCCGATTGTCTTGTCTGCTTATGCGGATGACGTCGACGTTTTCATCACCTCCAACAGGGATGTGCAGCGTCTGGTGGGACACTTTGACAGTTTATGAAAGGGCATCTTCTGCACGGGTTAATTGGGCCAAGAGTGAGGGTCTATTGGTGGGCCCTGGTCGCGTCAAGCCGTCCCTCGCCCTGCCCGGCGGCCTCCAGTGGGGGGACGGCCGGTCTCAAAGTGTTGGGGGTTTTTTCTGGGTACGGAGGCCTTTGAACGAAAGAACTGGGTGGGTGTTCAAGGACAAGTTGTGTGCTCGCATTTCAAAATGGAAATGGTTGCTACCACAGCTGTCATATAGGGGCCAGGGTTCTGGTCGTGAATAATCTGGTTGCCTCGGCTCTCTGGCATAGGCTGGTGGCTTTGACACCGCCAAGGAGCCTCGTGGAGGAGATTCAGAAGACAATCGTGGACTTCTTTTGGTCTGGTCGCCACTGGGTCCGTGCGCCAGTTCTCTACCTGCCTGTGGCCGAGGGGGGACAGGGCCTGGTGGACATACATTCCAAGATCGCCAGCTTCAGGCTTCGAACTGCACAACGACTCCTTTACGGATGCGGACCCTGCTGGATGGACACTGCTAAGCTGCTTTTGAGGAGAGTTGGTCGCTTTGGCTATGATAAGCAGCTCTTCCTCGTGACATCTGGGGAGGTGGACCTTACTGGACTATCTGCTTTTTACACGTCCGTTTTGCATGCATGGCGAGTCTTCAACGTGGCCCGCTTCTGTGACGAGGCGCTGGGCATGTGGCTGTTCGAAGAACCACTGTTTTGCAATCGATTCATCGCAGCAGAGGTGCTGCAGTCTGCCAGTCTGCGGAGTTGTTTGCGGGAGGCATGCTGTACCAAGCTGGGTCATCTTATGAAGATGTCGACCACATCGATGGATACACTGAGGCGGAGTGCAAAAATTACATCGGTCAGACTGCTGCAAAGGGTGGTGGAGGACGTGTGCGCCGCCCTGCCGCCCTGCCGCCCTGCCGCAGCCGCTTCGAGCGTTTGCGACGAACCGCACTCTTTCCAATCAATGGGATGACGACACTGCGTCCACCTTTCCTGCAATTTCCATAACTCCGGATGTGGGGGAGTGGCAGGGAGGAGAGGATCACCTACTGACCTTCAGGATTCCTCGCCTGGGCAAGTTCCAGTTTGTCGGGACAAGGGCGGTGTATCACATCTGTGTGAAGGTTCTGAATCTGCGCTCTCTGAAGGATGTCACGGAGTCGAGGTGGGCGGGTTGTTTGGGGCCAGGGGTCTCCCCAAAGGGCAGTTGGCGGTGCATGTACAAGCAACCGATTGAGAAACGCACAGCAGATCTCCAGTGGAGGATTGTGCATGGGGCAATAGCCACAAATAAATACAGGGCACACCTTGATCCGACTGTGGGGGGGGGGGATGTTTGTTTTGTTCCCAAGTTGAGACCCTCGACCATTTGTTTGTCCACTGTTTTCGTTTATCTGGACTTTTTGACATTTTGCGCGAGTGGTTTCGGGCTTTGGGTGAACGATTCTCTTTTGGTCTGTTCATTTATGGTCCGAAGTATAAAGTGGCAAGGAAGGCTGCCCACACTTTGATGAACTTCCTGTCTGGGACTGCTAAGCTTGCCATCTGGCTGACGAGGAAAAATCGGGCAAGCAATGCTGGCAATGTGGATCCTGTGTCCGCTTTCAAGGTCTTGTTGACAGTCAGACTCCGGGTGGAGTTCTCTTACTATCAAATGGTGGACAATTTGGAGGCATTCATCAATAGATGGGCTGTAGGGAATGTTTTGTGTTCAGTGGGTCAGGGGGATGAGTTATGTTTGCACTTTTGAGATGTGACACACTTGGACAACTGACATTGGTCTTTCTGCAATTTTGAAATGTGCAATAAAGCCTTTTTTTAAAAGTCAAAAGTCTCTCTCTCTCTCTCTCTCTCTCTCTTAGCCTCCGCTCACGGCTGAGTGGTGCGAGTTTTGGATTATACTTTTTCACAACATTTGGACTTTTCTTCTATCTTTTATTATTGGCTGCATATTCAGTTTTTGTTTTTTTGGCATTTGCTGGAGGATGGCCACCTTTGAGACGCCATCTCCATCTATCCGGCAGGGAGTGAGGTTTGTTCCTCCGGGATAACAGCGTTACTGTGGAGGGGTTCTTCTTGCTGTGGGTGAGAAGGTGGGACATGATGCGATCTGCTTTGCGTCCCGAATGAATAAAGCTGTAGTTGTGTTTCTGGCTGGTGAGGAGTGTGTCCACAGTCTGATTGGAAGTGGTGTTGTTATTAGGGATACGTATGTACAGGTGTCCCCTTATCTGTCCCATCAACGCGTATCACCGTCTCAAGTGTTCCTCCTTTCATCACTGACGAGCAGTTGGAGACGGAGCTCCGCAGATTTGGGAAGTTTGCCGGCCCATTTAGAACTGTGAGTTTGGGGTGCAAGGATACCAAATTAAAACCATGTAAATCATCTCAGGCAACAGGTGTTCATGTTTTTGGACTCGCCCCACTCAAACACTAGAAGTGTCCTTCCGGGTCAAACATGGGGACGGCTCCTACATGGTGTATGCAAGATCAGGACAGATGAAGTGTTTTGAATGTGGAGACGTGGGCCATAAACGGGTTCGCTTGTCCGCACAAGCAGTGGGCGGGAGGCTCTGATGAAGCTGCAGCTGAAACAGGCGGTGCGGCCTCCGCTCACGCCGCTACTACAGACGACGTTGCGGGGCCTTCCACTGGTCCTGCTCCGGAACCTGCTGCTGTGTCTGTGGACAGCCCGGCTGTGGCGCCCGCAGCCCTGCTTACGGTGGGAGCGAGGCTGGTGATGACGCCAAACAGTCACTGATGGTGCGTCAGGTTCTAGTTGTGAGAAGGAGCTTGTGACATCAGCAGTTGTGGTTCCAGTGGCTGCTACCGTTTCGGAGCAGCGGCGGAACAACGCCAGTCAGCTGTTGTAGGTGGCATTCAGGAAAATGTAGCTCATGATGAATCAACTGGGCCCAGCTGTATCAAACAGTCAGCTAAGTTGTGCTGACGAGGGAATGGATTCTGATTCTGACACTGTGTCTATTGGAGCAACTTGCAGTAGAAACACGAGTTTGTATTCACTGGAAGAAATAAATGTTTTTCTGGATGAAACTAACTAACTAACTACTAACTAAACCTGCACTTATATAGCGCTTTCTAGTCACAAGACCACTCAAAGCGCTTTCATTAATACTAACCCTCTTTTCTAAGGGCCTATAGGAAAACAGATATCTAGGGACATTTAGAACAGCCAATTAACCTAACATGCATGTTTTTGGCATGTGGGAGGAAACCGGAGAAATCCCGGAGTAAACCCACGCAACACGGGGGAGAACATGCAAACTCCACACAGATCACTGTTGGTCGGGGGCTGGGATCGAAACCCACGATCCCACGATCCCCACAATCCCCCGGCCAAGGGTAAACTGTGCTGCGCAGTGCTAACCACTGCGCCACCGTGCAGCAGTGCAGAAACCTATAACAGAGCCGTTTAAAGTCACTGATTACTTCAGTGACGGTGATAAATTTATTAGGTCTGTTAATGTACTAAAAAGGCAGGTTGGTCTGGACCCTCCTGGATGAAAGAAAACGTTTTCGCCTTAAAAAGCACCTAACAGCCTGCGTAAATCAGCAGGAGGACAAAAGGTCAAGCGCGCCCAACAGATGAAATAACTTACATGGGCACAGCACGGTGTTCCTTATATCTATCTCTCTATGCAAACCATAAAATTAGGATCCTTAAACATCAATGGTGGAGGACCAATCATAAGAGGGGATTAATTGGTGACCAGTTCAGACAAAAAAATCTAAACATTTTGTTTTTGCAAGAAACTCATACCACTTCAGCAGATGAGGTGGACTGGGGCTGTGGTGGAAGGGACCTTTTTCACTCAGTCATGGTACAAATTTTAGTGCAGGAGTAGCCATTTTCTTTGGGGAATCTGCAAATGCAACAGTTTTTATCTGTAGTGGAGGTAGTGAAGGGCAGGTGCTCCTTGTTAGGGCCGAAATAGGGAATTCTGTGTTTTGTTTGTAACGTTTATGCTCCAAATCACAGTTCTGAAAGAGTTGCCTTTTTCAATACACTGGCAAACGAATTGCAGGGCTATCACCAAGACCATCTTATTGTTGCTGGTGATTTCAACTGTACCTTGGATTTCAATCTGGATCACACTAATGTAGAACCTCATCTTCAGTCTTCTCAAGTTTTAAAAAATATCACTGTACAGTTCGACCTCTTGGATACATGGAGAGTTAAACATGCAGACACTAGACAGTATACCTGGGTCAGAGTCACAGATGATATGGTCAGTGCTGCTAGACTGGAAGAATATATGTTTCTCAAACCTTTGGCCCGGGGTATCCCCTCCACCAGTAACATAAGTCCCGTCGGTTTTACAGATCATCATCTGGCCTCTGTGGTGTTTAATTAGCTCACCAGGGGCAAAGAACTAAATATTACTGGAACTTCAATAATAGCTCCTTCAAGACCCCACTTTTTGTCAATATTTTGGTGTGTTTCTGGAACACTGGAGGACTACAAAACCTCGTTTTCGTTCCCCTGGAACAGTGGTGGGAGGTTTGGCAAGGTGCAAATTCGCATTTTTTTGTCAACAGTATACTGTGAACTCGACTGCTATCATCAAAACCAAAGTTTGTGAACTTGAGGACACTGTCAAGAGGCTGGAGGAGAGTTTGGTTAGGGATCAGGATTCTACCGCAGGAGATCAGCCCTGAGCTCTTTCCTGCAGGAAAGAGTGAAGGAGGCACTTGTTAGGTCCTGGTTTACTCGCCTGCAGGACATGGATGCCCCAACATCTTTTTTCTTCAATCTGGAGAAGTCTTCTGCAAAAAGGAAGTTGATGACTTGCTTAAAACTCCCACATGGTCAAATGACTACAAATCCATCTGAGATGAGGAGCCATGCAGTGGATTTCTACGGGGCCCTGTTTGGTGCAGAACCATGTTGCATAGAATCTCAACACCAACTCTTTGAAGGTCTTCCCAAGCTCAGCCCAGAGGACAGGGCTGCTCTGGACTGTGAACTGACTTTGGATGAGTTAACTGTAGCAGTTAATCAAATGGCTCTGGAACGTGCACCTGGACTTGATGGTCTATCTTCTGACTTTTTTAAGCATTTTGGGGATGTTATTGAATCAGACTTTTATGATGTTCTAATTGACTGTTACAGAACTGGATCTTTATGTGTCTCCTGCCGGCGTGCAGTACTATCTCTGCTGCCTAAGGAAGGGGACTTGGCCTTGCTTAAAAACTGGAGGCCTTTGGCTTTTCTTTGCACATACTACAAGGTGCTTTCTAAAGCCCTGTCAAATAGACTGAAAAATGTCTTGGATTTAATCATAGATAGAGACCAAACATATTGTGTTCCTGACCGAACCATTATGGACAATATTTTTCTCGTACGTGACGTTCTTCATCTTAGTAAATGTTATGATTTAAAGTTTGGTATTATGTCTTTGGACCAAGAAAAAGCTTTTGATAGGGTTGACCATTCTTATTTGTTTTCCACACTGAAGGGGTTTGGTTTTGGCAATATGTTTTTGACATGGGTCAATCTGTTATATACTGGAGCTGAGTGTTTGGTAAAGACGGGGGCAGGGCTGAGTCGGCCAATCCCTGTATGCCGGGGAATAAGGCAGGGTTGTCCAATCTCAGGTCAACTGTATAGCTTGGCTATTGAGCCTTTGCTGTGCAGGTTGCGCACTCAGCTGGGTGGTTTGATTCTGCCGGGACCCTCCAGTAGTTGTCGTCCACTCGTCTTGTCTGCTTATGCAGATGACGTCAACATTTTCATCACATCCCACAGGGATGTACAGCGTTTGATGGACACTTTATCTATTTATGAAAAAGCATCTTCTGCACGGGTAAACTGGGGCAAGAGTGAGGGTTTATCGGTGGGGCAGTGGTCACATCAGGACATTCCTCATCTACTTGGATGTCTTCTGTGGGGGAAAGCCGGTCTTAAAGTGTTGGGGGTATTTTTGGGTTCTGAGGACTTTGAACGCAAGAACTGGGAGGGAATTAAGGAGAAGGTGTGTGCTCGCTTTTCTAAATGGAAATGGTTGCTACCACAGCTGTCATATAGGGGAAGAGTTCTGGTCGCCAATAATCTGGTCGCTTCGGCTCTTTGGCATAGGCTTATTGCTTTGACACCGCCCTGGAGCCTGGTTGAGGAGGTTCAGACGATCATTGTGGATTTCTTTTGGTCTGGTTGACATTGGGTTCATGCGGCTGTTCTCTACCTGCCTGTTGCCGAGGGAGGACAGGGCCTGGTGGACATACAGTCCAAGATCACCTGTTTTAGGCTTCAGACTGCACAACGGCTCCTTTATGGATGTGGCCCCTGCTGGATGGACACTGCAAAACTGCTCATGAGGATAGTTGGCCACTTGGGCTATGATAAGCAGCTTTTTCTCGTGAAGTCCGGGGAGGTGGACCTTGCTGGACTTTCTGCTTTTTATACATCTGTCTTGCATGCATGGCAAGTCTTCACCGTAGCCCGCATTCCGGAGGAGACACCAGGCATGTGGCTGTTCGAGGAACCACTGTTTTTCAATCAATTCATGGACACTCAGGTGCTTCAATCTGTTAGTCTGTGAACTTGTTTAAGAGAGGCAGGCTTTACCAAGCTTGGTCATCTTATGAAGATGTCATCCACGTCGATAGAAACGCTGGGGCGGAGTGCCAACATTACATCTGTCAGACTGGTGCATATGGTGGTGAAGGAAGTGTGTGCTGCCCTGCCACGACCGCTTAGAGCATTTGTGGAAAACCGTAGTCTTTCCACTCAATGGGATGAGGACACTGTGTACAACTTTCCTGTCCTTTCCATAAGTCCCGCAGTGGGAGAGTGGCAGGAGGGAGAGGATCACCTGCTGTCCTTCAGAAATCCTCGTCTGTGCAAGTTCCAGTTTGTAGGGAAGAAGACAGTGTATCACATCTGTGTGAAAGTTCTGAATCTGCGCTCTCTGACGGATGTGAAAGAGTCGAAGTGGGCAGGGTGTTTGGAGCTGGTATTCCCCCCGAAAGGCAGCTGGCGGTCCATGTACAAGCTCCCTATTGAGAAACGGACGGCAGATCTCCAGTGGAGGATTGTACATGGGGCAATAGCTACGAATAAATACAGAGCACACCTGGATCCTAATGTTGGGGAGCAATGTTTGTTTTGTTCCCAAGTTGAGACCCTGGAGCATTTGTTTGTTCAATGTTTTCATTTATCTGGCCTTTTTGATCTTCTGAAAGTGTGGTTTCATAATTTGGGTGAATGTTTCTCTTTTGGTTTGTTTATTTGCGGTCCAAAGTACAAAGTGGCAAAGAAGTCTGTGCACACTTTGATGAACTTCCTATCTGGTACTGTTAAACTTGCCATCTGCCTGACAAGAAACAATCAGACTACTAACACTGGCAAGGTGGATCCTGTGTTTGTTTTCAAGGCCTTGTTAAAAGTCAGACTCCAGGTGGAGTACTCTTATTATAAAATGGTGGACAATTTGGAGGTATTCACCAATAGATGGACTGTAGGGAATATTTTGTGTTCTGTGGGAGAGGGGGATGAGTTATGTTTGCACTTTTGAAATGTGAGACACTTGGTGGAATGATGGTATCATGGTGATCTTATTTTTGAATTGTACAATAAAGGGATTTTTTAAAACTCAAACTCTCTCTCCCTCCCTCCCTTCCTCCCCCCATCTCTCTCCTTTGAGACGTCACCTCCATCTATCCAGCAGGGGATGAGGATCGTCCCCCGTACAGCAGCGTTACTGTGGAGCAGCAGGTCCTTCTTGCTGTGGGCTAGAAAGTGGGACATGATCTGATCTGCTTTGCGTCCCGATGAATAAATCTGTCGTGTTTCTGATGGTGACGAGTGTGTCCACAGTCTGACCGGCAGTGGTGTTGTTACCGGGGATATGGATGGACACGTGTCCCCCTTATCTGTTCCATCAACACCAATCACCGTTTCAGGTCATCTGTCATGCCGAGTTCTGCTCTCTTCCGATAATTGCGTCACATCGTCGCAGACACGCGGAAATGGGCGGGACTGGCGCGCGACCGTGTGCAACAACGCGCATTACCTTGTATTCATACATGTGTAATGACAATAAAGTTGAATCTCATCTCATCTCATCTCATCTAAGAGAGTGACGCTGCAATCCCACCAGCTATAAAATAGAACCCGAAGGCCAGGCTGGTAAATGGGCTTTAAATGATGTTTACTAGCCAGACATTTTAGTGTTTCAAAGGGGGTCAGAAATCACAGTGATCCAAGTCTACATAATAACAGAATAAAATGACTATGGTGATTTTTTTTTCCAGATTCTTTGAGACTCTTGGATTCTTTAGTTCATCCACATGTTTCAGGTTTGAGGGTCAGTTTATCATGATTGTGTCAAGCTGGTGCAAACTTGTTTTTGAGCATAATTTATTTACATATTATTACTACATATGCATTATTTTTTGATCATTTATTTTCAGTTAATGTTGTAATGATGTTCTCGTTACAATTTTGATGATGACGGAAATTGTTTTTCATGTATTGTTCATTGCTGAGTCAGCTTTCCAATAAAATGTGTTAATTCCAGCTGGTGTCTGAGTGTGGATTTATTCAACTAGATGAACTTCTTTGTAAGGGGGATCCGTCTTGCTGTGTGTGTGTGTGTGTGTGTGTGTGTGTGTGTGTGTGTGTGTTGGATGAGACTTTAATTTTATTATCATATTTTTCTCATTATCAGCCACTTAGGTAATAATAATATGGCAGAATTTTTACAAACCTATCAGTTTAATTTTCATGTAAGATGCCCAATAGCTTCACTTTTAATCATGAACCTACAGATCCAGTCTGCATGCATTTATTTATGTATTAATTGAACTGATGACATTTTTGACATTTTGCAGATGTAGCAGAATGGAGACTATGTGCAGCTGGACACAGACAGGAGAACTTTTATAAAGACTGAACACACAAACACGAGACAACTGATATTTAATCAGCACTATAAAGTAAAAAGGTTGGAATTATAATCAAAACTTACAATAGCTCAACCACAGTGTGATCTGTCAAAATAAAAGTCAGCCGTCAGATCACTGCTAAAAAAAATCTGAGACAGTATTCAGTATCGTACTTTTAGACATGTACTTTTAGAGGAAGTAAAGTCAAACATGTCAAGGAAAGAACCCCCCAGAACTTCCCTGAATTTGTCCTAGTGTAAAATTCTGTTGCATTCAGAATGAAATTATGATGATTGAAGCTAATAAATGTAGTAAATTTCTTCAGAGTCAGGGCAGGACTGTGGAGACGACCCACCTTTGGGGCAGATGCGTTTTCCTGCCTTTTTTTCCCCCAGAAATTGCAGATATTTTCGTCTCCACAGTGTAAAGACTGAAATGCATTTAATTTCTCCATTTATTAGTATCATTCCTCTAACTGTCAGAAATATTTTATGCTCGGACCAGATTTGCATTGCAGCTAGCTTATTTCTGTGTTGGACTGATAGTGCTACATGTGTTACCTTGACAGTGTGCTGCTAAAATGGAACAATCTGGTAAAACCCTTTCACTTCTGGTTTTCCATAATTGTTCTGGTGTCAGTAGTCCAAAGTGCAGGTGTAGCTTTAAACAGGCTTGTGTGTTTTATGTCCTCTTTCTGCCTTCATATCCAACACTACCCTTTGTCAATGTCATGTGTCTTTGTTACGAACTTTCCTTCAGAATTTCAGATGTTAATGCAAAAATAAATTTTTGTTGTCTATCAATGTGATTATAGGAAGAAAAAGTATACCAAAAATATTAAATATAAAAGAATAAGAACCGAAGAATCAATGTATTTACTGACAAAGGAATTATTAATACAAGATTGGAAGATAGTTTATGATGAAAATGATATAAATAAAGCATATGATAAATTTTTACAAATATTTCAATCATTGTAAAATAAAAACTGTCCTATAAAACAATACAGTGACAGACAACAACAACAACAACAAAAATATCCCTTGGGTCACCAAGGGGTTAATAAATACATGTAAAAAGAAGAATACATTATATAAACAATTCATTAAATGCAGAACAGTGGAAGCTGAGATCAAATATAAAAGATATAAAAAATAAGCTTACTGATATAATGAGGACCTGTAAGAAAGAATATTACAACAGAATATTAGAGGATAACAAAAATAACTTAAGAGGAATAAGGCAAGTACTCAATGGGATTATTAGTAATCAACCTAAGAATGCTAATTATCCAGAATATTTTATTGAAAATGGCAATTTGATAAATAATATGAAGGATGTGGTCAGTGGTTTCAATAATTTTTTTGCAAACGTTGGTCCTGAATTAGCAAATTCAATAGTGACACCAGAAACAAACAACACTGGTTCTGTAAATGAAACAGAAGACAGAAATCCAAACACAATCTTTGTGGGTGCAGTTACTGAAAAGGAAATTATCGAGACTGTGAGTAAATTTAAGAACAAAAAATCAACGGACTGAAATGAAATTGACATGACAATAGTGAAAAAAGTAATTGAAGGAATTGTTAAGCCACTCACCCACATCTGTAACCTGTCATTTCAAACTGGTAAATTTCCAGATAAAATGAAAATAGTAAAAGTAATACCACTATACAAAACAGGAGACAGTCATTGTTTCACAAATTACAGGCCAGTCTCTTTACTCTCACAATTCTCCAAAATACTTGAAAAAAAATCTTCACTAAGAGACTGGATGATTTCACTGAAAAACACAACCTCCTTACAGACAGCCAGTATGGTTTTAGAGCAGATAAATCTACATCTTTGGCACTGATCAAACTTATAGAAGAAATTACTAGTTGTATAGATAAAAAAAAAAAAGTTTGCTGTAGGAGTATTTATAGATTTAAAGAAAGCTTTTGACACCATTGACCACAGAATACTACTAAGGAAACTGGAAAGGTATGGGATAAGAGGGGTCGGACTGAGTTGGGTGGAAAGTTATTTAAGTAACAGACAACAATTTGTACAAATTGGTGAGCACAAATTACCCTTCATGGACATCACTTGTGGTGTGCCCCAGGGGTCTGTTTTGGGACCCAAACTCTTTATTTTGTATATAAATGACATATGCCAAGTATCAAAAATTCTGAAATTTATTTTGTTTGCGGATGACACAAATATCCTTTGCACTGGTGAGAATTTGCAGCAGGTTTTAGAGGTGGTCATAACTGAAATGAAAAAGTTAACGCAGTGGTTCAACAAAAATAAATTATCTCTAAATCTAAAAAAAACCCCAAAGATTATGTTGTTTGGAAATTATAAAATAAATCATGAAATAATGGTAACGATAGATGATACCAGAATAGAAACAGTACAGGAAAATAAGTTTCTGGAGGTGACGCTAGACAATAAAATCTGCTGGAAACCTCACATCAGTCACATCCGGGCCAAGATAGCAAAATGTATAGGTATACTGGGGAAGACAAGACACATCTTGGACTATAAATCATTGGTCATGCTGTACAATTCACTGTTTTTACCTTATCTTAACTATTGTGTAGAAGTCTGGGGAAACACCTACAAGACCAACCTACAGTCAATATGCACATTACAAAAAAGAGCTATAAGGATAATAAATAATGTAGGATATAGAGACCATACCAATTCGTTGTTTTTAAAGTCACATGTCATAAAGTTCATCGATTTAGTTAAATTTAAGACAGCACAAGTAATGTACAGGGCAATTAATAATCAACTCCCAACTAATATACAAAAAATATTTTAAAAAAAGAGACAATGATCATAATTTGAGAGGAGACTTAAACTTTACAAAACCCAAGATACGAACAACCAAGAACAGTCTGTGCATATCTGTCTGTGGGGTGGATTTGTGGAACAGTCTGGAGCCGGAACTGAAACTATGTACAAACAGAAATCAATTCAAAAAGAGGTATAAACATTATTTGCTGAAAGGATATATGTTAGAAGGGTAGTATTTATATGTACGATTCACTATGCTCACTCTGGGACATTATGGGACACTATGGAATGGTGGGTGGGACAGCACTGTGTATATCTGTGTTGTTTGAGGCTGGTTTTCATGTATGGACATCAATGTATGTTAGGATGGATGGGTGTTAATGTTGATATGTAAAAAATACAGTAAATTGTTTACTTGGGGTCTTAAAGGTGATAATTTGTATATAATTCACATGGGTGTATTTATGGAAAAGAGGAGATGGAATTAATAAGTGTTCACTTCTTCCTTCTCCCTTTCGAACACTGCATACTGTTACTGTACTTTATTGCATTTGTCATTTGTTTTGTTTTTGTTATGTTTTTTGTTCGATATAAAGTATCTATCTATCTATCTATCTATTCTTCTGTCACACCCACAATTCTTTCTACATTAAGTGATTAGGCCACACTAAACAGGCAGTATTATAGCTATAAAGTCTCCTAGGGGCCCAAAGACCAAGACCATGCCTGCCTATATTTGCCACAAAATGTGATTCAAATCACTTCCATATTGCTAGAGACCAAAGCCTTCAGAGTTTTTGTTTAAAGGTTCTGTATTGTAGCCTGCTGACAACCATTTGCTTTGCAGTTGACTTGACCTCCTATTATTATTGTAATGCCTAAAAGACAGCAGTCATACATTTCTGATTACATTTAGCCATATTTATTTTTGCAGAAATAAAATGCAAAAAGTAAAAAAAAATAGTCATTGTGTCATGGATGGCCCTCACGAGCCATCAAAAGACGTCACATATCAACCGGTGAGTTTGCACAGTTTATTAAAGGAACAGAAAGATGGCAAAATAACAAGCCACAGGGGGCTAAAACACACTACAACGATAACTCAGTCTGTGACAAGGAGGAACAAATACATAATGAAACACACTTACGATAATAGAAGAAGGGTTGTAAACGTCTGACCAGAGGGACGCTCAATGATGTCAGACGGGGGGTTGTCAAACGAGACTGCCGCACGTTTCGCCCTCAGCTGCCCTCTTAAGTAGGGCTCAAGGTGGAACAGCTGATGAGGTGAAATGCAGCTCAGCTGTCAGAGCCTCAGCTCTAACAGCCGGAAGCCCCTCCGAGCGCTGTCACAGTAAAAGCTCGGAGAGTCATAGGGAACACATACACATGCTGGGAGGAAAATACTGCATGGCCCGAGCGCGGACGAGATCGGCGCTCAAACCACGACAGTACCTCCCCCTGATGTGGCGAACTCCGGGCACCGTATGACACCCAAGCCCCCCCCACCCCCACCCCACCCAGGGTGGGAGGATGGGGGAAAGGCCTGGAGTGTGAGAACCAAAAACGACAAAAAACACCAAGACGGTGACAGGGAACAAATGAAGCAATTACAGAGTACGGTTTGGAGAAAAAAAAAAACAACAAAAAAACCCCCACACAATACCCCGTAAATCGCGGATGACACATAGACAGGACCAAAAAATGTAACAACAGAAGGAGGCCTATAACTAAAACACACAGTCCCATAAGACATAATGTGGCAGATACAAATCATCCCTCAGACAGGGGAGGGGAGAAAAAAAAAAGACACGCTAAACAGTGGTAATACATAGATCAAAATAAGGCACGTTACAACACACCAAAAGTGACCTTAATATCTAGAGAAAATACAAAACATACGGGGATGATGGCAGGCAGAGTCCAATAATACACACAGTTCTGGTGGTCTCCCTGATTCCAATGTCCAAGTAGCTGATAGGGGGAAAAGGGGGCGTTTGGGCAGCCTACCCCAGTCCCAGGCCCGGGAAAACAGGATATCTGGCGGCCGGACCAGGTCGCCAAGCAGACAATCCAGTTGGTCGGGTGGCCGACCCAGAATGCCAAACGGGCGAGGCAGTCCTTCAGGCAGCCGACCCGCATCGCTCAGCCACCAGGAACGCAGGGGAGAAAATGGCGACGGCTTCCCTGTAGAGGGGAACAGCGAAGGTGAGTCGGGCCGAATATAAGGAATCCCAACGGCACCCGGTGGGGAAGGCTTAGAGGAAGGATGAGGGACCAGTCCGGCGTCGCTCAACGGAGGATCTGCACCTCCACCTCCAAACGTTACCAGAATAGGCACTGTCTTCCAGTTTGACCCAGGGTGAGCCCGCACTGCACCCATGATGGACCCCGATTGGATCGCGGCTGCACCCACGATCGACCCCGATTGGGTCGCTGCTGCACTCACGTCGGACCCCGATTGGGTCGCGGCTGCACCTGATGGACCCTGACTGGGTTGCAACAGCTCCATAGACGACCTCCAACCCCGAACCCGGAACCTCCAGCACAGCGACTGGGGTTGACTCTGCACCGGTGACCCTGGGAGAAGGCTCAGGAGAAGAAGGAGAACCGGGATCAGGATCACCGGTAGCGACAGAGCCCAGCGAGACAAGCTTGGATGCAGCGGACGGCTGCCCCTGGCTCATCTCCCCGAGAGACAGGCAAAAATGCTCTTGAACAGATAGTAAGAAGGAAAAATAGACCACTTGCCTACACTTGAGTTCTGTCGCCGTCCAGGACTTCGACGATCCGGGTTCAGCAGGATGAAGGAGGACGTCTTCTGGCTCCCACTCAGCTACGGCGGGCTCCGCAGCCGGCATGATGTTTTCCACAGTCTCCAACACTGATGTCCATGTCGACGACCCGCACGGCGTGGTGGCAGGGGATCCTCGACCCGCTGGATCCAACCACTTATCGGTGGAGACCCGGGGACATTTTGTCGTCGGTGCAGGCTCCACACTGCAGTCCGCTCTCCTCCTCTGCCCGTGACATGGCTGCGGGGCTGGAACAAAGCTCTCCAGGACCGCAGGCCCCCTCCCCGTCTGGCGACGTAGGCCTGGCATTGTGGAACACTCAGCAGAGGGAGACACAGAGGCAGCAGGTTCAATGTCAGAAGCGACAGCAGGTGGTGGGAGCTCGGGGGACTGCAAACCCCGAACTCCACTCCCAGGAGTCAGACAAGGCAAATCACAAGAAGAAGAAGAAGAATGAACTTGCACTTGCCTGTTCCCCGGAGGACCGATGGTGCCTGCTGTAGTGTGGGTAGTTCTTCCTTTTCCCCTACGGATGGTAACAGCAGGCCCCTTGGGAAGACGAGAAGGAGCCGCTCACGGTGGATTGCAGACGGGCCTCGCCGAAGCAGGACTCGTGGCCCTCACAGCAGCCGGAGATGATGTTGAGGAGGAGGGGGCAGCAGCCGATGCGATCCGGGCATGATGAGCTGACGGGACAGCAGGGACAGATGGCTCGGGGGAAGTGGCTGCAGGGATTCTCTCCTGTCGTGACGTAGGAGAAGCACCTGACTGGGAGGCTGAGTCCCTCCGATGAACTGGATCCGGACGGGATTCTCGCTGATGCCTATTCGGGGCATGGCGACGACGTTTCCTGGCTGATGGTGAGACGATGGGACCAGGAACACATAGCACCGGGGCTGGGTGGGTGACACGAGCTGAATCCCGAGACGAAGAGCGGGGATGCCTCTCCGTCGGCCTCCTGCCGGGGTTCCCCTCTAGTCCGCGGATCTCCACCCTCGTTGGGGACGCTGAACTCGGGGGAGAAGGAGAAGGTTCCTGGGCCACCTTTTCGATCAGTACACGTTGTGCCACAATTCATGTCACCCTCTCCTTTTCTTCCGGAAAGGAGGTAACGTGATACTTTAATAAAGCCCTCTGGGCGAGAAACAAGTAGTGATTTGCCGCGCAGGTGGGCATGAGGAGACGGGCCTTGGCCAGGTAGCCGTCGATCTCTTGGAACCACTCAGGGCAAAACCCACACTCGAGGGCGGACATACTTATAACAAGCCCTAGCGAAGGAAAAAAACTCCAGCCCACGGCAAACTCACGGCAACAGGCGTCTCAGTCTGGCGGCAGTCTACTGTCATAAGCCATCAAAAGACACCAAATGCCAACCGGTGAGTTTGCACAGTTTATTAAAGGAACAGAAAGATGACAAAATAAGGAGCCACGAGGGGCTAAAACACACTACAATGATAACGCAGTCTGTGACGAGGAGGAACAAATACATAATGAAACACACTTACGATAATAGAAGAAAGGTTGTAAACATCTGACCAGAGGGATGCTTGATGATGTCAGACGGGGGATCGTCTGACGAGACTGCCGCACGTTTCGCCCTCAGCTGCCCTCTTAAGTAGGGCTCAAGGTGGAACAACTGACGAG